>CM057344.1:551132510-551860010 GCA_030015575.1 Agapanthus africanus
AGAAGTGGGCATGACGAGAAACAAAAACCTTTTGTTCCTTTTCGCAATAGAAGAAATATCCCTTGGAGTTCTTTGGATATCCCACAAACTTGCACTGTACTGAGCGTGCCTCGAGTTTGTCCGCATGCTGCTTTTTGACAAAAGATGGACATCCCCATGTATTAATGTGCTTAAGATAGGGTTTCTTCCCACACCACATCTGATATGGTGTAGTAGGCACAGTCTTAGTTGGAACTCGGTTCAAAAGGTATGCAGCTGATTCTAGTGCATATCCCCAAAATGATCGCGGTAACTCAGCGTTACTCATCATGGAACGTACCATATCCAATAGGGTCCGGTTCCGTCTCTCCGATACACCGTTATGTTGCGGAGTATATGGAGGAGTAAGCTGAGAGAGAATTCCATTCTCTTTTAAGTAATCCAGGAACTCAGCACTTAAGTATTCACCACCTCGATCAGATCTTAGTGTCTTGATACTTTTGCCTGTTTGTTTTTCCACTTCATTCTTATATTCCTGGAATTTTCCAAAGGTTTCGGATTTATGTTTCATTAAGAAGACATAACCGTACCTTGAAAAGTCATCCGTAAAAGTAATGAAGTAAGAATAACCGCTTCGTGCATGCATAGACATTGGACCGCACACGTCACTGTGTACGAGTCCCAAGAGCTCGCTCGCTCTTACTCCGTGTCCAGTGAACGGAGTCTTTGTCATCTTTCCTTTGAGACAGGATTGACAAGTTGCATATTATTGATATTCGAACGGATCCAAATATCCTTCTGTATGCAACTTCGTCAACCTTCTCTCATTGATATGACCCAGTCTACAATGCCATAAGAAAGCCTGATTTGATTCCGGAGACTTTCTTTTGTGTGTATTCTGGACATTGAAAATATATGGTTGGTTTAATACGTATATTCCATTGTTTAATGTACCTGACCCAATCAGAACTTGATTAAGGCGAATGTTTACAACATTACTTACAAACGCAAATTCATAACCTTCTTTAGAAAATAAAGATACAGAAATGATATTACAAGTTGCATTTGGTACAAAATAACAATTACGCAAAACCAAAACGTGTCCATCTGACAACCCCAGGTGATAGTCCCCTACGGACTCAGCATCCATGCCAGCTCCGTTTGCAACTCTGAGGGTCATATCACCTGCCTTCAAAACCCTACGGTTTCTCAACGCCTGCAAAGAATTACAGATATGAGATCCTGATCCGGTATCCAATACCCAGGAAGTAGAGTTTATTGATAGACAGTTTTCAATAACATACACACCTGAAGCTGAAGCCGCAACTCGCTTCAGATCCTGTGTTCTGGCCTTCCAGGCCCTGCAATCTTTCTTCCAGTGTCCACTTTTATGACAGTAAAAGCATTCCTCCTTTCCTACAAGCTTTCCCGCTTCCTTTGTTGTTTTTGCCTTTCCCTTCGTATCCACTTTACTAACACCGCCCCTTGGTTTGGCGGGGGTTTTCTTCTTCTTTCCCTTGGCTTTCGCCTTGGACCTAGAAGATGAAGATCCTCCTACAAACAAAGTGGATGTTTCCCTACCTTTTTGTAGGGTGCCCTCTGCACTCCTCAGCATGTTGAGGAGTTCTGAAAGTTCAACTTCCTTTTCTTGCAAGTTGAAATTCAGGATGAACTGGGCGTAAGTGGAAGGAAGGGACTGAAGAATCAAGTCCGTATAGAGTTCATTCTCCAATGTGGTCCCAAGGTCCACGAGCTCCTCAATGAAGCCAATCATCTTAAGCACGTGTTCCGCTACCGGTGATCCGATGGCCAATCTAGCCGAAAACAGCTTTTTCGAGACTTCGTATCTGGCGATACGGGATTACTCCCCATACAGTTCTTTTGTATGAAGAAATATGGATTCAAGGTCCATATTCTCGTGCCTCCTCTGGTGTTCGTTGTCCATAGAGACAAGCACGAGGCACTTGGCCTTCGCATAATCAATCTCCCAAGTCTTACGGATTTCCTTATCCGCGACGCTGGAGATGGGACCTGGGACAGGGGGAGCTTTGATGGTAAGGAGATACCCCAACTTGTCGTAAGTGATTTCCATTTTGACATTCCTGAGCCAATCTTTGTAGTTTGGCCCTGTCAGTATGTTTTTATCTAGTAGTAACTTAAGTCCAGTCATGTTGAATGGTTGCTGCAATTAGGAGAGAGAGAGGAAACACTTTAGCATGATATTCTTGCAAGTTTAGAGTGGTTTTTAATTTGTCTAAACAGGATGGCTCCCACTGTCTCTCGAATCCCTCCTCAAACCAAAAAGGAAGAATTAGTCAGGATCAATCTCACCGTACAATACTTGCTTAACCGTTCAGCCAGGCTAGTGTCGGTACTTCGAGGGAGGTTTTCCAACGCTTTCGCGAAGTTCCTTAATTAAATAACATCTTTTCCCTGGGGGCGCAGCCCCGCTAACACCTTTCTCAACACCTACTAGGTTTATAGCATTGATCGTTACGCGAGAATTTTCCCGAGGAGTAGCATATACTCACAGTAGGATCGGGATCCAAATATCATTGTGTGACAAAACTGAAGGAATCCTACCAGAATCATCACACTCCAAATGGTATGCAGCGCTAGCAAGTTTCAGTTCTTTTGAAACTCCCGATGTGGATTTTTGCCCCATGCTTTTATGACCTTGACTTTGGCCAACAAATCATAAGTCACATGTCAAGTTCTACCCGTCATTCTCCAGGTTAATATGAACCCACCCGCACCTACCCTTGACTTTGGCCAACAATGCAGTACGACTGTCCCAAACCAACACATCTATCTATGCTGCACATGAATACCCAATAGCTACCAATCAATATGCCTTGACTTTGGCCAACAAACATAGCTTGAATACTATTGACCATCCATGTGAAACGACGGAGGGCTACGAATGGTTTTGGCGAAACCGTGAACGTAGTGAACTTGATATAATCGATAGAACGAGATAGCTTTTAAAAGGAGTGGTTTAAGCTCCGCTTTTAAAAGTTATTTTGAAAAGAAACCGAGTGGTTTTTGAAAGTGTTCCAACGACTTTTACTTTGGTTTATTTTTCTTGCATTAGTTCTTTTAATGCGTCCCATCAATTAATCCTACCATTGCAGAAAACAACCAAAATATGACGTACGCTTATGCCATTCGCATTCGCCACGGGGCCCGTCATCACCCGTTAGGTTACTTAACTAACGACAGAGCGGGGGCTGGGCTAGCGCGGCTGCAAAACATAAGCAACGCCTAAATAATATCATACATAGATATATTGCAATGATAGCCATTTCAGATCACAGATGAATACATTGGATATACTAGGAATCCACAATTTGTACGAGCCTGTAACGAAAAGTGGATTACACGGTTGCGATGAATAGCCAATACCCCACCCTAGACCCCTACGGGTGCGGCAAACTACCCGCCAAATTTCCGAAGTGGAGCAACCTCCCTCAACGATGTGAGGCCACTCGGCACTTCGAGATACCCGGTAGTTTGTGCACCCCACCTTGGGTCTATCCTAGGAGCAAAAACAGTAAAAAGAAATTATACAATGACGGCTACAACCCCGACCCGGTTGTGCGGCCAAAAATAATATTACATCAATTTACATATTACATGAATTGAAAGATAAAAGAAAACTCTCATCTCACAACCCCCCGGCTATTCATCCACGACAATCCAACGAATTCATATACACATACCATCAACATCACAGATCACAGATATGTATAACACCCACTAATCGACGTATAGCGATTAGTAGACGTTCAATACATATAAAACATTACAGACATAACCATTAGCCAAAGTCTACAGAAAATCGACCAAAATACGGATTTCTAATCACCCCAAAAACAAACTTGTTCTCTGGAAAATCTGGGCAGAAAAGAAACATCCCAAAAATCCCAAAACACCACCAGAAACAAACTGCAGGAGAAAGAAGCAAGCTTCTGCCGCGGAACCGCGGCGCGTTGGTCGGCTCGTGCTATCGTTTTTCTTGCCTGTTTACAGAAAAGCCTGAGCCGATTTTTAAGACATGATTTTTTATTTTTAGAGCAGAAAAAAAATTCGGCAGCAACTAGGGTTTTCCGGGGTGTTTTGCGGTTTTTCATTCGGTCGATATTCTAAATACTTTGCTAACATGCTAGGGTGTGTTTAGTTAGGCTCTGATACCACTGTAAGTCCACGTTACCTCTCCCGGTTCTTTCGGGGTTGCGGAAATGGTGAAAAACGATCTTTTAGGGTTTGGGTAACATGGACTACAAAACGGATCTTGGCTAAACTACACACTTGCAACCAAACTAGAGAGTTGTCTACTCGGTTAGGGGTTATACCTCACTTGAACTCCTTCTTCTTGAACTCTTAGTAGTGGTTGGATGGTGCTTTCCTCGTCGCCTTCTTTCGTCAAAGATGGATCCACCTGAGGGTTGCAACCTTGGGCTCCTTTCTCGAACTTTAAGAGAAATAAGGTCTTTGGCTTGCTAGACCTTCAACCTTAGAGTGAGTAGAGAGTGGTTTAGAGTATTTTATCTCAAGGAGAGGTTTCTCAACACATGAGAATGGATCTCCTAGAACTAGAGGAGGAAGAAGAAGAAAAGAGGAGAGAGAATGGTTATGATAGAATGAGATGGTTTTTACAACCATAACATAATAAGTGAATTATCTAATAATAATATTAATCCAAAAATGAAAAAGGCGATGGATGGTTTGATGAGACCATTATCATATCACATTAAATGTTTTTTGCAAAGATCAAAGAGCATCTTTGATGTGTAATGATGATGGTCAAAGTTTCAACCATGGTCAACAAGTCAACCTTGGTCAACAAGTCAACAAACCCAACCATGACACAATTTCATTTAATTAATATTATTAATTGATATATCACAAATTCATTAGGGTTTGGAAAAAGACGACTGTCAACTGTGCATACACACCCGTTCCGAAACCCTAATGAAAATTCTCTTCCTCCGCCTCAATCAACTGTGCATACACACCCGCATTCGTGTTCCGAGGAACATGAATACTATGAGATAAAACTAACCCCAAAACATATACTAGGATCTGGCTCAAACCAGAGCCCGCTAGTAATATCCGTCCGGACTACAAACGTGCACAAGTGCGCGGATGAGAACGAACGCTGCCGCAAAACCATGCGACCTCTACTCTGTTTTGCCCAAAGGCGAATAACCCTCTGTGTGGGACTATAAAGACTCGACACTACGCTGGCAGTGGGTTTAACCACAGACCGCAAGCGGCACTAGCTGTACGTAACAGTCCCCAGGTAGATGCCGATAAGAAGACGGACGAGGTGAAACCCATCTGAACTCCTACTGAGTCTGCATGTGACAATCTCCGTACAGTCCGGTCTGTTCGTCTGATACATCGCATGGCGGGCCTAGGGGGCGGTAAACGTCAGTCCCCTAATAGCGGTACAAGTCGTGTCGGAGTGTAGCCCAAAACACCCTGAGATAACACTGGAAACCTACCAGTATATCTCGCTTGCCCTGGCAAGGGACTACTTGTGTAATGGCTCTCCTAGACACAGTGCGATGTCAACCCCCAATACCGGGAGAGACGAATCCTGTCTAACCGTCACTGCCTCCAAGTGCTTCGGGACTGCACCCAAAAACTACCTGTTTGCATGACTCCTTTGAGCCGTGGTATGGTAGTAATCAAAGTGCAGTGGGAACACACTCGAGGCGAAGTGACAGTGTCAAGTCAGCGGACTAAGCTGTACTCATGTCACCTGGGAACTGATAACTGACGATAGGTATAATACCAACCAACAGTTCCCGATGAGTCCTGTCCAGTGTACTTGTAACCTAACGAGCACCCGCATACTATCTCAAGTACGACGTACTGACGGCTGTGGGACAGACCGTTTCTCAAGCTGGGATGAGAAGCGTATACGCTAGTCTACTCCAGAGTATCGATGCCCTATCTCGATATTCCTACGACTAGGGACCTGCATAAGGATGTGCTTGTGGATTACCCAGCCCCCATGAGTGTGACTGCCATCACGACGCTGGTAATCAAGCAAAGATCCTAAGGGCTCCACTAATGTGTAAAGGCGATATGCTAAAAGAAACACATGCACACATTAAAGCAGAAACAAACCAAGTAGCATACTACTATATTGAGCAAGATTGTTTATACAAGGTGAATATCCCAAGCTTCCATCAAGTAATATACAAACTAGTATGATACAGTAATGGCCTCTAGGGCATATACACTAACACAGCTGGCCCATTTGTCCGCACGTTGAACAGTGCCTCAATCATTAAAATAATCGGTGGATTGACGGTCATCACATTCTGGCTGGCCTCTAGCAGTGGCCTAATCCTCTGGTGTTGATCTACACGTTCGAGAAATCTCGTAAAAGCGATCCATCAAACGCTCATGGCGCAAAAACACAATAAAACGACACATCTATGCAAATCGTATATCCCTGGAATCACGCCCTGGTCTGGCCTCGTCCGTGACGAGCTCATGCTGACGCAACTCTAGCCGTAGCTCTCTCTGCCCGTATAATCGTTGCAGCAAAACCATAAACCGATATCGATGAGGATAGATCATGAATGAATATAATACTGTGCAAGGAAATGTACATCCTATGGCTTCTTAAGCGGAGTAGTGTATCGTAAGTATGCCGCAGAACATACACACGGTACGTCACTCTCCTTAAGTCACCTACTCCATCAACCAAGGTCAACCTACATGACGAAAGTTTGGGTCTAATACCCCCTCGGCTAAGTCTAAGTTCCGTAAGGTCAAGCCTAGGTTCCGTATATATACAAACGCCCTAGGCTCCGCATAGTCAAACATAGACTCGAACCAAGGTTAACCTAGCGCTCTGATACCAACTTTGTCATGACCCGAAATAGCACGTGACTGGCACTTGAATCATATGAAGTCTATAGGATCCCATCTAATTCAAGTAAGCCAAAAAAATCCCAGAAATCTAAACCATTTACAAGAAGAAAGAAGGAAAAGTTTAGTTTTAAAATAAATTGTTTAAAAACATAAGCCGAAGTATGCATTTTTAAAACCTCAAGTATTTTCTGAAAATTTCGGCAGAGTTTCCTTTGTAAATATTGGCCACAAAAGGGTACAACATGCATAATATGAATAAAGGCATCCCCAAGCGGGAGCTAGCTCTTCGGCAATTGACGGTCACAACCACGCAAACAATATAATATACAACGCCAAGGGCGAAGATCAAAACTCAAAAGGAAACTCAAAATCATCAAGAAAACCATAATAATCCAACGCACGACTCTAAGGTCGAAATAATACACAACTGGTTTTCTAAGTCTGAAATAAATATACAAGTCCGGTTGATGGAGTTTACTAGATACAACTGAAATAAATTAATATACAATGGTGGTCACGATGCAAGTGAACCCACCTACCAAAGCAATCACCGGAATGAAAGCAGTGTGCCGAAAGCCGCAATGAAACCTGTACGGCAAAACCTGCAAGAACTGTGGCACAACGGGGGTGAGTTGCCAACTCGTGAGTAGAAAACATCACAGAGCAGAAATCGAATGTTTGACTCAATCCTAGGTCATACGATCATAATATCCTCAATATGATATAGTCTGAAGCATCTAAATAAGGCATGGGTAAACATCTATACATATGTATAATACCAAGTGCTCGTGTCAGTGCCTCAGGTAATAACATATCATAAACATGAGGTATGAATGCAATATAATGAAAACAGAATGCATCATGTATGAGAAAATTGTTTTCTTAATTTAGTGAGATATCTGTATTTATAAGTTTGCGTATTATCAATGAAATCATCAGAAATCAGTGTCAAGCATCGACACAAAATATATTTCAAAATCTTAGGCTCCGGCTATCCGGACTGGCATGTATCATCAAATCTCAATATCTCAGGCTCCGGCTATCCGGACTGGACTGTATCATCAAATATCAATATCTCAGGCTCCGGCTATCCGGACTGGCATGTATCATAAATCTCAAGACCACGTCGGTATCCTCCGGATATCCGGCGTGTCATAATAAAATCACCGGTCAGTAGTACTCCCCTGTCTCAGTCTCAACGCCATCATCTGCGACCTTCTCGTCCTGGGGTACCACACCGGGTCCACCATGCACCCACAGACGGTTCCTCCTCCTCCTCGAATCGGGTGTATGATATCGCTCAAGAGCCGAGAAAACTCACGGTGGACATATCTCAAATCATATCATGAGAAAACCGCAACTTTCATTTTAAAATGATAATCAGTTTATAAAATCCTTGCGGTTTCTCCAAATCCAGAAATCTCATGGAAATCCAAAATCCAAAACTGAATAGTCAATAATAATGAATAATGAGCTCCGGCAATCCGGACTGACCCTTATAATATTGCATGGCAAATAAATATATGAATATACATGCATGAGAAAACACAATAAATAAATGTAATATCTAATCTAGCACACTAATAATATATCGGAACTATCAGCTAACAAGCAATATCAATGAATCAATATTCTCTAAATTGTGCGTGGCATGGCAATTACCGATGATGATGTGTGTGAGCCGGCAAGCAGGTGTATGTGGAGCATACGCATCATCGGTAATGGTGCTGGTGTCCTGACAGCATTATTTCAATAATGACTAATGTAAACACGATAAGAATGCGATGCGATGCGAACAGCCAGAATATGCGGAATATGAATAATAAAAGCAACAATACCGAATATACAGCAATGAATAGTAAATGCAACAATAAGGAATCTACATTAATATATATGGGTCATACAGTTTTTCCATTTGAAATAACACAAATCGTGGTGTTTAGAAAATAGGGCTACGGTGTTTTTAAGAAAAGGTACGTCCTTTGAAATATCCGTAGAATCCCTTGGCCTGTCTTTAAAATACTCACGATTCATTAGTTTTGAAATAGGTATGACCTGAGTCTAGTCTAACATCTACAAGTAACTACTGGACTAAACTAACAGACTGATCGAAAGGATAAGGAAAACCACCTAAGTCTGAGTCGATATATATATATATAGTCGGTGATCCCGCCTCAATAGTATCACATACGATACAATATACATAATATGGCATCCTCGAGTCAAGAGTGCGGATCTATCTTCAATATAGCTCGTACGGTAAATTCGTCGTACGGCATCCCAAATCTGGGTACGGGTCAAACATCACATTTATCTCATTATTCACCTGGTATCCTTATCATCACATATCGTGAACTGGGGGTACTGATCTAAGTCTAGTACAATACTATACCATCTACATATATATGCGTGTATATGAACACATCGCCTAAGAACCCGCCATAATATCATGTCGTATCTCATAATACGAACCAAATCATATCACCGATCTCATGGCATCATGCCCCATCACATCGACTCATCTCCAAATATCATATACTATCCTCATCATCCATGTATACGTATACGTATATATATATATATATATATATATTCCCATACCTATGTGTGTGTATATATATATATATCCCCATATACGCACAAGTAATAAAATGTATGCATGAGTGTGAGTGTGTGTGAATAAACCTTATTCTAGGGTTCGCGACTAAGAAAATAACTAAGTTACTTGTAATACACTAAAACTAACTCATGAACATCTAACATCTTGCTCACTAATCATCCATGTTTCACAACACAATAATCATATATATAACATATATATATCGTATACTACACTACGAACTGCGGGGGTGCTATACGCCATCCACCCAACTTCCCCCGTAGATATATATCTACTCACCTTGATCCTGCTCGTCGAAGTCGATGACACCACGCTCGTCCTTATCGTTCATGTCCACTCGAGGGTACCTACATATATACACACACAGTATCGTGAACTGAAATCGCGAACGAAAACCAAAGCGGCACGAGTATAACACATAGGTTAAAACCTATAGTTTTCACATGCAAGAGTAATCAAACAACTCCCGATATCAACGTACAAACGTCAAATGATCGAGATAAAACACAAATACCAAAACTTTAAGGCATGAATACCAAGAAATGCAAGGCAACAACTCAATAAAATTGTCCCAGATTTTAGTTCTGGTGAAAACAAGATGCACAAACAGTATTGGAGTGATGTATAGGGGCATATGATCTACAGAAGCAACCTGGGCACCAAAATCCATAGAGTGGCCGGCCAAACACCCACTAAATCCGTCCTCCTCGGCCCCCAATGCTCCGTTGGGCTTCGTTTTCGTAGGGTGGTCTCGTAGTATTCTAACTAGGTCTCTGAAGTTGTTTGGTTTTCCAGTAAAAGTCTCAGGTTATCCCAGATTCCCTGCACCCTCAATTTAAACACAAACCGACACGGAAAGTTTCAGATTTTAAATATTGGGTTCTGTTTTAAGTTTGATCTGGGTTTTAGACACTAAGTGGGGGTCTAAGGTCACCACTAAAGCGAATTACACTATCTCAATTCAAGACTTCCTCAAACCCTAACTTGGAATTTTCGAAGTTCACTAAATCAAACTTAAACACTTCCAAATATGCGTAGACACTAAAGAGAATGGATTACTACACTAATGGTGATGAAATTACCTCATTTGGCAACTCAAGAATTTTCTTGAGTTGCCCCAAGTGCTCAAAATCCGATTTTTCTTGGTCCAAAGTGCTTGTAGTGAGCATGTGCATGTTTTTAATGAAGTGGGGATGATGTTTTGATGGATTTTTGGTGTAGTAGTGTGGAGGTAGAGGAGGTGGGAGGAAGTGGGCTGCCATGAGAGGAGAAGAGGAAGAAATGATGAAGAAATGAAGAGGAATGGCTAAGGTCAAAGGAACCCCTCTCACTCTCTCTCACTCTCTCTTGCCCATACCCCTCACCATGCCACATTCTTTAATGTTTTTATTTTCTTTTCTTTTTCTTTTCTTCTCTTTTCTTTTCATTTTAAAACAAAAGTCATGCATGAAAAAGGAAAGAAACCATGGTAGGAAATGTAAAATGTGTAGTATGACATGGTGCATGTCATGTGCACAAATCCGGCTTAATACACGATTAGTGATATTTAATCGCGATTAGCATTAAAATAGTGTATAATTAATTATAAAAATTGTAATTTGCATAAATCACATAAAACACCCTCATTTCAGTAATTCTTATAATTTTTCCAAATTTTTCCCAATTTATCGGTATTTAATTATACCGCCATATTAAAATATTCATAATATTCATTATTTAATTATAAAAATTCCCAAAAATAATATTTTATTTTTCTGAAATGTTACACCACAGGCCGCAAGAGGTACTAGCTGCACGTAACGGTCCCCAGGTAGATGTCGATAAGAAGGCCGATGAGGAAAATCCATCCGAACTCCTACTGAGCCTGAATGTGACAATCTCTGTATAGTTCGGTCTATTCGTCTAAGTGTATAGCATATCGGGCCTAAGGGGGCAGTAATCGTCAGACCCCTAATAGCGCAATAAGTCATGCCGGAGTGTAGCCCAAAACACCCTGAGAAACTACTGGAATACCTACCAGTAAATCTCGCTTGCCCTGGCCAGGGACTTTGTGTAATGGCTCTCCGAACACAGCACGATAACAACCCCCAATACCGAGAGAGACGAATCCTATCTAACCGCCACTGCCTCCAAGTGCTTCGGGACTGCACCCAACTACTACCTGTTTGCACGACTCTTTTGAGTCATGGTAGGGTAGTAATCAAAGTACATGGGAACACACTCGAGGAAAAGTAGCAGTGTCAAGTCGACGGACTAAGCTGTACTCATGTCACCTGGGAACTGCTACCCGACGATAGGTATAATACCAACCAACAGTTCCCAACGAGTCATGTCCGGTGTACTCGTAACCTAACGAGCACCCGGATACTATCTCTAGTACGACGTACTAATGGCTGTGGGACAGACCATCTTCCCTGCTGGGATGAGAAGCGTATACACTAGTCTACTCCGGAGTATCGATGCCCCATCTCGATAATCCTATGACTAGGGACCTGTATAAGGATGTGCTTGTAGCTTATCCAGCCCCCACTAGTGTGACTGCCATCACAATGCAGGTAATCAAGCAAAGATCCTAAAGGCTCTACTAATATGTATAAGCGATATGCTAAAAGAAACACATGCACATATTGAAGTAGAAACAAACCAGCATACTACCATTTTGAGCAAGACTGTTAATACAACTGTGAATATCCCAAGCTTCCATTAAGTAATATACAAACCAGTATGATACAATAATGGCCTCTAAGGCATACATCACTAACAAGTTAGTCCCACAACCATTGGTGTGATCACTTAAGATTGTATACAGGTGCTCACTGGGGGTGAGCACACTGGACGGACCCGCCGAGAACCTCTAAACGGTATTATACCTATCATCAGATAGCAGTTCTCAGGTGACATGAATATAGGTTAGTCTTAGGGCCTAAGATCATCATTTGTCTTGTGTGAATTCCCATTGTGCTTTGATTACTACCCTACCACGGCTCTACTGAGGCGTGCAAACAGGTTTTGTTTGGGTGCAGTCCCGAGCCACATGAAGGAAGTGAGTGATTTTCAGGGATTCGTCTCTCCCGGTATTGGGAGTCGATATCGCACTGTGTCTGGTTGGCTAGAACCATAAGACCTTGGACAAGGCAGTTGAGAACTACTGATGGTTAGATCGGTAGTTTCTCGGATTGGTCCTGAGCCAAATCAACACGACTTATCGGGTCGGTAGGTGTCTGACGTTTACCACCCCTAGACCCGGTATGCGATACTCTTAGACAAAGAGACCGGACTGTATGGAGATTGTCACGGATAGACTCGGTAGGGGCTCGAATGAGATTGCTCGTCGGCCTTCTTTTCGACAAGTACCTAGGTATCCGTTACGTACAGCTAGTGTCACCGACGTGCTTGTGGTTAAACACACTTCCAGCGTACTAATGAGTCTTTAGAGTCCCATACAAAGGGTTTCTCTAATTCAGGCGAAACGATGTAGTGGTCGTATATTTATACGTGCAGGGTTTTGATCGAATGATAATACTAGCTGGCTTAGGATTAAGCCGGATTATTAAATCAAGTATTGATTTAATAATTTACGTGTACATATTTTAATATGTATTTTCTAGAGTTATCCAGATTTTCGATTGGACGGTTGATAGTACTGGCGGGCTTAGGATTAAGCCGGTTCATTAAATCGGATATTGATTTAATGCTAGTATTATTTTAGTGGTATTATTCTATCTCTTGGGTATTCGTATTTTGATACGAATACGAGTATGTATATACGGTAGAAAGTACTTTGTATTTATACAAAATACCTTCTAGAAGATGACACGTCATCATGTTTATTTTTCTATTTGTTGAAAATAGAAAATGAGGTGGAAAAGGAAGAGATGGCATGAAGCATGGCATGAAGAATGGTCTAGGTATTTATTGCAATTACTATTGAAGTATGGTTGATTTTAAATGAAAAGAAAATAATTCATAAAAGAAAATCCTAAGCTATTCTCATTCTTATTCTTGAGTTGCTTTTCTCTCTCATCTTTGAGAGCTCACTCTCTTATTCTTCTTGAGTTCATCTTCATTTCAAATCCTTAACCTTCTCATGTGTTGAGAGCCAAAGGATTTGAGATAGAAACTTACCACCAAACATTACCACATCACCTAAGAAACTAGTTTACTTAGTTTACTTCACTTTGGAGTAGGAACTTGAATCAAAGAACTTCAGGTGGATCATCTAGGACCGAGAAGACCGGCCATCAAGTTTGATCAAGATCACATAAGGAGCTAAAGAAGAGGAGTGAAGACCCGAAGGACATGAGTCTCTAGGTATAACTCCTTATCATAGTAGCTAGATCTCTTAAGATAGCTAGTTTCGGTTTATGGTTAAATTCTAGGATGAGTTTTCTAGCGCCAGATTTTTAAAAGTTAAAGTTTTTCATTCCGCAACGGCCGCGGTAGACGGCCAAGGCACTAGGAAACCCAACAATTTTTGGTGATGAATTCTCTATAAATATCATATCAGAGAGCAAGCTTGGGAGCAATATTCTAGTGTTCTTCACTTCATTTAAATTCCACATCTTCTAATTTTGTTTAACTCTTTGTACATAGTAGTTAGATAATTTTGAGTTCCTTGCCTTCTCCAGATCTTGCAACCTCTTCATTGAACTTGCAAGTTTAGATTTTGGTTATTGAACTCATAACTTGTATCTAGGATTTGAACTTAATGATGCTTTTGTTGTAGATAGTGCCATCAGAGTCAATTATTGGATCACAGGCACGTGATTGCAATGATTGAGGGAGGACCTATCCCGGTAGGACAGTCTTACTCAAGATGATAGTATGCTATCTGGTTTATCTTCATCATCGTGTACTGCTTTAGGTGACCTTGCGAGTCGCTATTACACGTTGATAGAGCCCCTAGGATTCTTGCTTGACTACCAGCAGTATGAGGGCGATCATATACGTGGGAGCTGGGGTCTATAAGCACATCCTTAAAAGGTCCCTAGTCGTGGGAGTTTCGAGACAGGGCATCGATACTCCAGAGTAGACTAGTGTATACAGTCGAGACCCCGACGAGGGGCGGTGGCCGGTCTCGCAAGCCACTGGTATCAGTTGGTTCACCTAAGATGTATACAGGTGCTCATTGGGTTATGAGTACACTGGACAGGACTCACCGGGAACCTGCTAGTTGGTATTATACCTGACGTCAGATAGCAGTTCCCTGGTGACATGTGTACAGGTTAGTTCATCGACCTAAGATCGTCATTTGTCTCGTGTGAGTTCCCACTGTGCTTTGATTACTACCCTACCACGCTCAAAGGAGACGTGCAAACAGGTTTTAGTTGGGTACAGTCCCGAGCCACATGGAGGCAGTGAGCGGATCTGCAGGGGTTCGTCTCTCCCGGTATTGGGGGTGAGGTCGCGCTGTGTCTAGGAGAGCCAGTACATGAAAAGTCCTTGGCCAAGGCAGGAGATTTACTGGTAGGTATTCCAGTAGTATCTCAGGGTGTTCTGGGCTACACTCCGACACGACTTGTACCGCTTTTGGGGGTCTGACTTTTACCAACCCCCTAGGCCCGCCATGCGATGATCATAGACGAACGGACCGGACTGTACGGATATTGTCACTGACAGGCTCAGTAAGGTGTTAAGATGAGTTCACTCATCGACGTCCCTTTTGGTCAATAGCTGGTAGCCCGTCACGTATGGCTAATACCTCTGACGTGCTAGTGGTTAAATCCACAGCCATAGTATTGACGAGTCTTTAGAGTCCACCACACACAGTTACTCAAGTTTCGGGCGAAACGCTGTAGAGGCCGTATGGAGATATGGCAGGGTTCGATCAGATACGTGCGGTATTGCACGGATCATAATCGGACGGATAATACTAGCGGGCTTTGGTTTAAGCCGGGTCTTAGTATTGTACAGTGTAGATTTTGTCTCTTTGCATTTGTATCCAGTGGGAATACAAATGCGGGTATGTATATACAGTCGCGGGGTTTTCCTGTAATTTATTACGGTACTAGTTTTCTGAAGTTGCCAGTTTGCATTCCGTTCCGGCCAGTTTTCTTTGTTCCTTCACGGCCGGACTTTTCCGATGGAGGGGTTATTTGCAAGTGTGCAAATAAGTTTTGTGGAGGGGTTTTCTTGCTTTTGTGGCTTCATGATTTGACTACCATCATGAGATTCTTTTTTGGTCTCTTCCCTTGCATTTATGGTGATGGTTATGGAAAGGATGTGGAGTTGATTTGGTTGTGACTTATTTATCTTTTTATCACTTGTTTTTCTCCTCTTGATAATTCCATTCTTGCTCCACCATTGAGGAGAGAGGGGCCGGCCACTTGAGGGGAGTGAGGAGAGAGGTTTCATTTTGGTGAAGGAAAATGATTCATCACATTTCTAGCTTGCTACAAAATTCCTAACACTCCTCCAAAGTTCTTTTATTCCTCCATCATGGCAACTTCACAACCCCAAATGAGACAATGGTTTCTACACTAGTCTACAGCATTCCTTGGACGCGTCGGCTAGCCATCTTCGCGCCTGAGTTGCCTCGGTCCAGAGGTGGGAGCCCGTAAAAGAACCCGGCGATGTGGTGCCCGTTTCGACGAGGAGGTGACGACCGGAGATTCCGCGAGAAGATCGGAGTGGAGGCGAAGACCGAAGGACACGGATCGCTTGGTATAGCTTCTCTACTCCTTTTCTTGTTTGCCAGAGTTAGGTTAATGGCCCGATCCGGGTTTTTAGTGCGCGGTGGTGCCGGTTCTAGATTATAGAAAAGTTTTCGTTTCCGCATTCCGGCGTCGGATTGACGGCCGGGGCGCCGCCGTGCACTTACATTGGTATCAGAGCCACGCCATTAACCTAGTCTAGCTTGGTCTAACGTGTTTACAAGTTCGATCGAACGGATTTTCCGAAAACCCGATTTCAAGTGCATCAGTTTCTGTCGAATTTTTTTTAGCTCCAAAAAATTTTCAGGTCATTGCAGAAACACGTGTAGGGAATTCTAAGCATTCTGTGAAAATTTGGTCGCGTGACGTCAACATTCCACCGCGGAACCGCGGCCAAACCCGCGCATTGGCCGCGGTTTCGCCGCCACTTTGACTTTTCAACGCACCAAATTTTAACAGTGGGCTTCTGTGTTGAAATTGGGGTTTTTGGAATATTCTTTTTGGGCACAGATTTTCTCTGAGTGCTACAGTTGTGCTTGTGGCCCACTTGGGTAAATTTGATCGATCGGAAAGTTTAAACATGTTAGTTCACAGTATTTACATTATATCTGCAACCGTGAATGTCATTTGATCGGTAAATCCTGTCTATCTGCTATAGCCCTTTTAGACGGATTTGCGAACGTGACATTCACGTTGATATTCTGTGTATTGCTGTGATGTTGCGGATTGGTCGTGGGGGATAGCCTGGATGCAATGTTAGTACAGTTTGGTTTATTATGTACATTTGATATTGCGGGGCGAGCGTCCGACATGTGGACTGCCGTCACTGCCTGTTTGTATATTATTCTTTTGGGGCACGACCAGGTTGAGGTCGATGTACCCGTTGTATATTTTACTATCTGTACTAGGATTACCCCACGGAGGGGTGCACGGGTAGCCGGGTTCTAGAGGGCAACAAGCCCGCATCTCATGGCTTTGAGACGGAGGGGGCTTTACTCTAGAATTGGCGGCCTATTCGCCGCACTCGTAGGGGGTACAAGTTGACCCAGGAGGGGTGCCCAAGTTACCGGATTCCGTGAAGTGCTGGGTGGTCCATTCACGTCGTTGAAGGGGGCTGCCTCGCTTCAAGTTTTGGCGGGTAACTTGCCGCGCCCGTAGGGGTCTAGGATTTCATTGCACAGGCTATCCACACGACCAGGGAAACGTCAGGTTTCAGTAGCGGCTCTATGAAACCCGGGGATCCCAGATATTTGTATTGTTCTGTGATGCTGATTACATTTCTGTGATGTTGCATTTTATCATGCCTTGAGCGAATATTATATATTGATATATATACTGGTAGATGTTGTATATGTTTTGCATCCGCGCTAGTCCAGTCCCCGCTCTGTCGTTAGTTAAGTAACCTAACGGGTGATGACGGGACCCAGTGGCGAATGTGGATGGCATATACGTACATCATTATTTTCGTTCTTTATTGGTGTGATCAATTGGTGGGACTGCGTTGATTCAGATCAATGCAAGCCAAACAAACCTATTCTGATGTTGTTGGAACACTTTTTCAAAAAGCTGTTATTGCAAGGGCGTTCTCTTTTATTTTGCATCGTGGGATTCAGTTGGAATATCCTGCTCCTCAGTCGACGAGGCAAGGGCCGAGATCCCTTCACCGGGAGTGACCCTTTGGACAAAAGTTTGCGTCGGGGCAATAACTTCACTATAGTCGTTTACTTTTTCTTTGCATCGTGGTATTCAGTTGGAATATCCTGCACCTCATTCTACGGGGAAAGAGCCGAGATCCCTTCACCGGGAGTGACCTCTTTAGCAAAGGTTTTCGCTACTATATTTTTAAAAGCTATCCGGTTCCTTCAACGATATCAAGTTCATTACGTTAAAGGTTTTTCTCCAGAAACCATTCGTAGCCCTCCGTCGTTTCAGACGGGTAGAACGTAGTATTCATGCTATGTTTGTTGACCTTCGTCAAGGCATAGTGTATGGTAGCTGCTTGTTACTTTTCTACTGCATAGATAGATGCGTTGGTTTGGGACAGTCGTATGGCCTTGTTGACCTTCGTCAAGGGCTTGTACGGGTGGGTTCAAATTAACCTGGACAATGACGGATAGAACTTGACATGTGACTTATGATTTGTTGACCTTCGTGACCTTCGTCAAGGTCATAAGAGCATGGGGCAAAAAAAATCACATCGGGAGTTTCTAAAGAAACTGAAAATTGCCAGATATGCGCATACCTTCTGGAGTGTGATAACGTGAGCGGATTCCGTCACGTTATCATGCGATGATAGCTGGATCCCGATTCCCACTGATGAGTTGGTTTACTCCTCGGGTGATCCCGACTAATTCTTCTTTTGGGTTTGGAGAAGAATTTGAGGTTACAGTGGGAGGTTTCCTGATTAGATAAAGTGATAACCATTCTGATCTAGGTTAGAGTGCACGCTGAGTGTTTCTTTTCTCTCTCTCTTTGGCAGCGACCATGACCCGACCCTAGACTATGACTCAGTGACCAAGTTAACCGAACCTTCTTAAACATTGGCTTTTGGATTGTCAGAGTTGCAAACCTCATTGCCACTCCTACTTTTACCCTTTTCTCCAGGACACCCCGTATTACTACGAATGTCCACTTCCATTGGACAAAACCATCGTATGGTTATATACGAACTCGAAGGAATTTATTCGAGGATGGTTTCCGCTTCTGGAGAAAACGAATAGGACTATTCAGTTGTCTTTTCCTTTTACCTTCTCTCAGGTTGCGAGTACTCCTTGGTTTAGGAGATAGTACACCTATTACGCAAATTGGATAGTCTTCTTCCAAACCTTAGGCTGGTGCCGAACGGTGGGGAATGAAGAAAACCAATTAGCCTAACGGTGGTGTACAGAAGGTATTATGTAAAGACATAGAAAGGGATTAGAAGGAGGGCAAAGTAAATTGCGACTGATATTCACGACCAAACCAAGTATTTCATTACCACTCCCATTTTACCTTTGTACTTCTCCAGGACACTTCGTATCACTACGAAGATCCACAGTTTATTGGATATTCCATCGTATGGTTATATACGAACTCGAAAGGAACTTGTTCCAGTTCGGGGATGGATTCTGGTTCAGGAGAAATAGGAATAAGGTTTATTCGGTTGTCTTTTATCTTCACCTTCTCTCGCATTGCGAGTGCTCCTGGGATTAGGACAGTACACCTATTATGCTTATTGGATAGTCTTCTTCCAAGCCATAGGCTGGTGCCGAACGGTAGGGAAGGAAGAAAACCATTTGGCCTAAAGGGGTGTGCAGAAGGTAACGACTAAAAGACATATAAAGGGATTTGGAGAGATGGCAAAGAGATATACGGTTATAGTTTTGAATCGGATAATGGAAGAGGCATTACTAGGAATACCGGGATACCCCATCGAAACATTTCAATGTTTCAGTTTCACTGTGTACTGTTAAAAGAAAACTAATTTCCCAATTAGACACTTGCTCCAGGATATGTATTTACCAGGTTTGATTCTCACATCTGTATGGTTTTACAGATGATGAGTGGGAGTAAGTTATTGGGAATTAGGTGATCATCCTCATTATATCGGGATTCGTTGTAATTGGTGATATTTGAGGAAATCGCCTGGGTTGTTTGCCGGACGGCAAATATTTGGTTTTGAATATCCGTTGTTATGAACCAATTTCAAATTGATATATCTGTACGTCTATTTTTTATAGAGTGAGATATACCCTTTTGAAATTATGTCTATGACATTTACCTATATCAGTGGATGGTTAGGTAAGGAGCATTAAACAGCGGAGTAATTCTTCTTAACCATAAGTACAGTTTTCAAGCTACGACACACAGTGAATGAGTCACTAGACTCAGGGGACTTATACAGATTATTGTATATTGTCCAGTGTCCATTAGGACAGAGGGGTTGGTCCTCGTACTATATTCAGTTTACTTATGACTTCTCTAGTTCTTAGACAAGTGTTTCGTAGAAACACAGGGTCCAAGTTTTGAGAAGTTATAGGTATATGAGTAAAGTAGAGAACCGGGTATTGCAAGTATCGGAATTCTTCAAAGTGATTAAAGATGTAGATACTTGTGAATGGTATTCAGTTGATAGTAATGATTAAGAGAACTTGCTTCTCTTTCAGGTTACTCATAATTGGAAGTACTCCTAAGTTGAGTAACGTTGATCGGCCTCCTTCCATTTAGTTGACATGCACTGGTGACAGCTGCATGATTTGAATCTGGTTCAATTAAATCAGTGCCTCTGTTTCTGTATTGGATATAGAACAGTTCATATCTTAACGATGTTAAGGTACAGGGAGTTGTCCGGCTTATGCTTAAAACCAGACTCTGGATAACTCAAGGCACGTTTCTGTAATGGCTGTTTGTGGGTTGACCCGGGCTATGACGAGGGTTGATTTTCTACCATCAGGAAGATCAATAGTGATATTGTTCTTGACTCGCCACAGTTTTAATAAAAAATGGATTTTTTCAGAAAACAGTAGTGGGAGTATGGTAGAACTGGAAGTGATTCCAGAACCGCAAACGATTACTGAAGATTTGATAAGAACCTAAAGATTCAATCTGGTTTGACATTCCATTAGCCACTCCGCAGATATGGTGGGTAACCTCAGGCGCTCGAGAGGTACTTCGGTATGCTCAAGGACGATGGCAGGGAGGTTCTTGTTTACCCAGACTTGCCATTACTGTTGTTCCAGACTGTGAAACCCGGCAGGAGGATGAGTATAGCGTCGTTCTAAACTAGCTTTAGAAGTGTACGTTTATATGACTCTGCCAGAGGGTTGTCGTAGTCAGTGGGAGCAGCGGAAGCATAATGGACAAGTGGCTTATGTCTATTTATAGACTAAAGCAGATACAGCGGAGATAGATCATCTATTTCTGATGATACAGTCATAGGTTTGACTTCATCAGAATAGGGGATGGATCTGTTAAGAAGGTAGTAGGGTGTGATGTCCTGGTATTAGATGACATACACGGAGAAAGAAGTGATATTCCTATACTACGATCGGTTATACTTTGGTTGTCACACAGTGGTTTCTCCACATGGGACTTGGATATTATATCAGACATTCTGATCACTAGATCTATGGTTTTAGATCTAGATTTGGGTGGTTTCCCAATCTGGGTACTTAGACAACATTCTAAAGGTTTTTAGAATGGACGACTCCTGGCATGGTAGTATACCTGCAGGTGATGGAGTCACCCTCTCTAAATGTGTCTTACAGACTAAAGGGGAGAGGGATGTGCATGATTGGCAAATCACTTGCTTAGGCAATTGAGTCAATCATGAGATGTCAAGTACCACACCAGATGTTGTTCTTGCAGTAGATGCAATGAGTTGATATTAATACAATCCTGGAGAAACAATCGGAAGCAGTTTTAGAACATAAGTGGATGTTCTAGGGAAATGATAACGGCAGCCTTCTTTGGGAGACAGTTATCATTCCAGGCTTCTAACGTGACCTGGATGACAGAGTGGCTGTCAGAGTTATAGTTTTCCCTCTGACAAGGGGCAGTATTTTGGACAGGTGGTCCAGGTGGATACTGAGGGAAGGATGGCGCAGGATACTGATTAAGTTCAGTTGATGATACAGTCTAAGAAGTTTGGATTTGGAGTTCATTTATGAGCTAGGTCTCATCAGATATCCAGACATATTCTAAGACAGGTATTGCTCATTTCGGGAGATGGCTTTCTCCGCGAACTTGAGATAAAGAGAGACATAGAATGAAACACCACAGCGGATCCACTCACTGAGGCTATTCCTCGAACGCAATAGTTTCGCAAACGAGCTTTGTGAGACTGACTAGTACAGGAGTTGGGTGTTCGGTATCACACGGGCTGTGAGTATGCGACATCGCAATAATTAGCCTTGAGTGCAAGTGGGAGATTGTTGGAGATAGTGCCCTCAGAGTCAATTATTGGATCACAGGCACGTGATTGCAATGATTGAGGGAGGACCTATCCCGGTAGGACAGTCTTACTCAAGATGATAGTATGCTATCTGGTTTATCTTCATCATCGTGTACTGCTTTAGGTGACCTTGCGAGTCGCTATTACACGTTGATAGAGCCCCTAGGATTCTTGCTTGACTACCAGCAGTATGAGGGCGATCATATACGTGGGAGCTGGGGTCTATAAGCACATCCTTAAAAGGTCCCTAGTCGTGGGAGTTTCGAGACAGGGCATCGATACTCCAGAGTAGACTAGTGTATACAGTCGAGACCCCGACGAGGGGCGGTGGCCGGTCTCGCAAGCCACTGGTGTCAGTTGGTTCACCTAAGATGTATACAGGTGCTCATTGGGTTATGAGTACACCGGACAGGACTCGCCGGGAACCTCCTAGTTGGTATTATACGTGACGTCAGATAGCAGTTCCCTGGTGACAAGTGTACAGGTTAGTTCATCGACCTGAGATCGTCATTTGTCTCGTGTGAGCTCCCACTGTGCTTTGATTACTACCCTACCACGCTCAAAGGAGACGTGCAAACAGGTTTTAGTTGGGTACAGTCCCGAGCCACATGGAGGCAGTGAGCGGATCTGCAGGGGTTCGTCTCTCCCGGTATTGGGGGTGAGGTCGCGCTGTGTCTAGGAGAGCCAGTACATGAAAAGTCCTTGGCCAAGGCAGGAGATTTACTGGTAGGTATTCCAGTAGTATCTCAGGGTGTTCTGGGCTACACTCCGACACGACTTGTACCGCTTTTGGAGGTCTGACTTTTACCAACCCCCTAGCCCCGCCATGCGATGCTCATAGACGAACGGACCGGACTGTACGGATATTGTCACTGACAGACTCAGTAGGGTGTCAGGATGAGTTCTCTCATCGACGTCCTTTTTGGTCAATAGCTGGTAGCCCGTCACGTATGGCTAATACCTCTGACGTGCTAGTGGTTAAATCCACAGCCATAGTATTGACGAGTCTTTAGAGTCCACCACACACAGTTACTCAAGTTTCGGGCGAAACGCTGTAGAGGCCGTATGGAGATATGGCAGGGTTATTTCAGATACGTGCGGTATTGCACGGATCATGATCGGACGGATAATACTAGCGGGCTTTGGTTTAAGCCGGGTCTTAGTATTGTACAGTGTAGATTTTTTCTCTTTGCATTTGTATCCAGTGGGAACACAAATGCGGGTATGTATATACAGTCGTGGGGTTTTCCTGTAATTTATTACGAGACCAGTTTTCTGAAGTTGCCAGTTTGCATTCCGTTCCGGCCAGTTTTCTTTGTTCCTTCACGGCCGGACTTTTCCGATGGAGGGGTTATTTGCAAGTGTGCAAATAAGTTTTGTGGAGGGGTTTTCTTGCTTTTGTGGCTTCATGATTTGACTACCATCATGAGATTCTTTTTTGGTCTCTTCCCTTGCATTTATGGTGATGGTTATGGAAAGGATGTGGAGTTGATTTGGTTGTGACTTATTTATCTTTTTATCACTTTTTTTCTCCTCTTGATAATTCCATTCTTGCTCCACCATTGAGGAGAGAGGGGCCGGCCACTTGAGGGGAGTGAGGAGAGAGGTTTCATTTTGGTGAAGGAAAATGATTCATCACATTTCTAGCTTGCTACAAAATTCCTAACACTCCTCCAAAGTTCTTTTATTCCTCCATCATGGCAACTTCACAACCCCAAATGAGACAATGGTTTCTACACTAGTCTACAACATTCCTTGGACGCGTCGGCTAGCCAACTTCGCGCCCGAGTTGCCTCGGTCCAGAGGTGGGAGCCCGTAAAAGAACCCGGCGATGTGGTACCCGTTTCGACGAGGAGGTGACGACCGGAGATTCCGCGAGGAGATCGGAGTGGTGGCGAAGACCGAAGGACACGGATCGCTTGGTATAGCTTCTCTACTCCTTTTCTTGTTTGCGAGAGTTAGGTTAATGGCCCGATCCGGGTTTTTAGTGCGCGGTGGTGCCGGTTCTAGATTATAGAAAAGTTTTCGTTTCCGCATTCCGGCGTTGGATTGACGGCCGGGGCGCCGCCGTGCACTTACAGCTTTCATTCTTGCAACTTTGGTTCCTAGTATCTTCTACTTGCTATTTACTTGCTTGCAATTTCATTTGATGCTCTTTACTTATTTGCAATGATGTTTTCTTTGATCTCTTCTATCTTGTATTCTTTTTTCATGTTTGTAATGGTTTGTGAGTGGTTATTCTTGTTAGGGAATGAGAAGGTTTTTGTTTGAGTTAGGGTTCTCTTTACTTTTCCTTTTCCCAATATCTTGCTACATGAACTTCGTCCAAACCTCACGCAAGCGCTCCATTAGGCATCTTATCCTACCAAGATAGCGGTGATTCCTAACCGTGACCGGTCGCTTTGGCCGAAGGAAAAGGTCAAGAGACAAAAACGGACGGACAAGGGTCAATAAACCGGATTTCACACACAATCGCAAATACCATGCTTAAGCACCCTAATCCACGTTGTTGTCGATTACCCTAACTTCAATAGTCAAGTGAGGCACAAAAGAATAAGTATGGATTTTCCTAACCTAAACTAACCAAACTCTATCCCTAACAAGTGTTATCTTGCATATACAAAACACATAGGTTAGAAACAAATATTCCAACCTTTGGCTTAACTCATGAGAACAAGAACCTAAAATGTAACATATCCCTGCGGACGACCCATACTCATCACGGCTAGTTACAAGCGATGTCGTCTTGATTGTGGTAACTTTAAAACTAAATACGACATGCAAAATCCTTTCAATCAAATGGCAATGTTGCCGGAGAGACGATAACGCTTTTTTTATTGTGATCTTGGGTTAACTTTGTGTATATATTGTTTATAAAACTAACCACTATTCTGAAAACAAAACAAAAATCGAAAAATTCAAAAACCAAAACAAAAATCTAACCATTTTGACTTTTTGGTCTCTGTTATCTTGATCTGCTGTCATTTGAAGATTCAAAGAAAAATTTAGCGTATAAAACTAGGATACTTATAGAGCACTGAGACCATAGTAGAAACTTAAAGCCCTGATTCAAATTTTGGGCCGCAATTTTATTCATTCTGGCCGCAATTTGCGGCCAGACTTTCTCTGTTAGCCTCCATTTTTCTTATAGTGTTTTCTTGTCCTGTTTGTACCCCACTTTCATACTCTAAATTTCATAATTTTGTGTGTGCAGAAGTTTGGCCTTATATATCGCTTTTTCGCACTAAATATATGTTTTTCGACATTTTCAGATTTTACGGAGTTGCGAGAAGCGATCGTGCGGAACAAAGTGAAATTTTATGGACCAAGGCGACAGACAAGTATAGTGCCAAAGATCCGGGTAGTTTGACCCACGCAAGCGAACCATTCAAGCACTCAGGGATCAATTCAACGAGGGTTTCTTAACCCAAAATATTGGTATGTATTTTCCAAACGCCTTCTTTCTCAAAATCCGACGCGTCCACTATTCTATCTTTGCAGGATTCTTTGCATGTTCGCCACCAAAAGCTAAACTGACTAACCCGTATTTTTTGCAGCACCGCACTTAAACTTAAAAAATGATTGTTTGATGTTTTGAATAAATTTTTCATTGATTGCGCATTGCATCCATTTAATACGGACTTAAGGGCAACCGAACCCCACAACATACGGTAAAGGATTTCATCACCTTTTCCGTGGCCTACAAATCATGAAATTGAACATAACGTTTACTCACACAAATTTTAAAAGAAACTTGATTTTAAGCCTTTAAGGACTTCGCACTCATTAGGAGAAATTAACTGTGTTTAGAACACCGCTTAATGTTATATCGTTCACGGGGTGTCTAGACAAAGTGTTCACGGTGCAACCGCCAAAAAAGAAAGGGTTATTCTAATTAAGGAATTTCGCGAATGCATTGGAAAACCTCCTCTTATCTCTGCAGTTACCTAGCCTCGTTATCAGTATATCTTGAGCCCGTTTCTCAATACAGTTTTACTTTGACAATCAAGTTCTTGAGCAGGTCTAGTTGACCTAGGTGAACCCTATACTGATTAGGGGTGTGGTATTGTATCGTGATTGTTTTTGTTTTACTTTTTTGTGTGTATATTTTCTATTCATTATTTTGTTAATAACTAACAAAAAACAAAACCCCTTCACCTCCTTTTTCATCCCTTCTTATTTTCATATCATGGGTACCCCACATCGACCAACTCTTACCAAACTTTGGTACCCTCAACCAGATATTTCTTCATACGGCTCTTGCTTTGGTAAAACTTCAAACGATCCATCCATGCCTAAAATTTCTTTGAAAGATCGAATAGATGCTTCTAGAAACACCACTTGGACACCACAATCCACGTCATATCAACAATTTCAAACTTTCACCCCTTCTTATGTTGATACCCCTTCCAAGGGTAACGTGGCGACTCTTAAACCAATGTACATTGCTGAACGTATTGCGCAATCTTGTAGCCGATCTTTCGCGCCTTTCACCACTCCGAATTTTTTAGGACAACAATTCCAATCATCTTCCTATCAAAGCGTTGATCTTGATCCTACCCATTTTATGCAGTCATTCGATTCCTATAAATCCTACCCAACTTTTACACCTTCCGTAGACATCACTTCTGAACATCAATTTGGGAGTTTCACGTATTTAAATGAATTTGAATTTTTTACTGAAACCCCTTCACAACCCATGCCTAGTATTGAACAATTATTAGAAGAATTTCGGATAGTTTCGTGCCGCCAGATGGAGGAATTAAATGTATGCATGGAGACACCCATGCAACCTTACAAAAAAGAAGCTAGTTCCCAACTAGCTCAAAATTTTACACTGTATGATGCGGCGATAGGACAATTTGACGTTTTGAGTAGTGAAAGTGAGCCTTGCACCCTTCAAAATCAAATCTACCCGTTCCCCATTGAATTCCATAACTCCAATTCTAAAAATCCATTGAGTATCCCAAATGATCCACTGATTTATGATAACCATTTGATGAGTTGTGGGACTACGTTATATTTGATTTACCCGATTGTGAAAGGTCCCTTTCAAGTCAAATTGATACCACTCCCTTTAATCTCTACATCCCTACTCTAGAAACCCAACCGAATGAAAACCATGCTTTTGTTGAGGTGTTTGAGAACTTTAAGTTTGACTTGATTGAGTATACAAATATTGGGGATAATTTTGATGATAAATCCACAAATTTGGATGGGTTTTTCTCACCAATTCAATACTTTCCTTCAGATCCGTGTCAACATCATCCCGAACCTTTAACTGTTTCTCCCGAATCCCATTTGCTTCTCGAGATTATTGATGATGATTTGATCGATTGCATGAATGAGCTTAATTTTGAAGAGAGTTGTGAGGACATCTTTGAGGATAAACGCATTTTACTGGATGAGTCGGATTTTCTGATTCATCATGTCCCTTCCATTAACTGTGAACATCCTCCTGAACACTCAACGGATACCATTTCTCAATCACTTCCCTCCATCTTTTCCATCGTTTCACAACAACAAAACGACTTCTCGCTTTCATCAGATTCACCAAGTTCGATAGGCCCATGTTTTCTTGCGAATCTTGATAGGTTTGACCCCATTTCACAAAGTATTGATAAATTAGTACAGTTAGAAAACTCCGATTTCAAATCATTACAGACTGTACTAACTTATTCAATCGATTTTCAACCTCAAGATCGTATTCCATTTCTTTATCCCTTCCGTTCATCTTTCTATCTACCGAGACCGTATACCACTTCTGCCCATACATGGTCTCGCGTATTCTCCATTTCCATTCTGTACGCTCTCTTTCACCAATCCTGGTCGCATCACGATAGAATTTTTGAATGGTTGGTGCTAACTTTTGGTCTGTGTAAAGTCTTGTATAGATTGATGATGTTCCATCCCCCCTAACACTAATCTTCAATGCTTAACAGTGGAAACAATGTTTCACTTAAATTTGGGGGGACCTTTTTGTGTAAATATATTTTGTTTTCTTTTTCTTCTATAAAAAAACCGACAAATTTTGACCCCTTAACAATTTTGACCCTCTTTGTGTAGCATGACAGTGAGAGCATTGTCAAGTTTAAGTTTGGGGGTGTACTCGATAAGTATCTCTATCTTTTGCATTCATTTGTCTATTCTGCATTTGCATACTTATTCGAAAACCCATAAAAATCAGAAAATTTTACCAAAAACATAAAAACTTTGTGGTCAAGTTCGCTAGTGGGAAAACTTAGATTCAAAATTCTGACGGTTTGGTTTGATAAGATAGGAACAACTAAATCCTATTTTTAGAGACTGAAAATCTGAAAGATAACCCTCCTTTGAGTTTAACCCTGGCTAATATACGTCTTTGCATCACATTACAGATGTCGTGAGTTTTAAAAATTAGATAACAAGTTTGATATGTTTTAAAAACTTTTAAATTGATAAACTAATTTCTAGGATCAAACTGGTTTTTTTTGAAATAAAAAATGTCAAGAATAGTTTATAAAGTAAAGTGGATATGAAAGGATATTATTGAAGCCTTAATGGAAGCTATGTCTGAAAAATAACCCATCTGGAACTTGATTGGAGTGATTACACACCTTATCTACACAAACACGTATTTTATCTTGAAAAGAATTGAACAGCTGGTTATATCTCCGTTTGTATTAAATTGTTATGATTTTCACGCCAAAATGAGTCCTTTTGTTTTAGGGCCTAGGTGACTTGGGCAATTAAGTCTGCCGGGATGTATCTACACCTAATGCCCTAAAACCAACTGGTTTGGATGCA
Source organism: Agapanthus africanus (assembly GCA_030015575.1). NCBI lineage: Eukaryota > Viridiplantae > Streptophyta > Magnoliopsida > Asparagales > Amaryllidaceae > Agapanthus > Agapanthus africanus. Next base: position 551,161,378 of record CM057344.1, read on the forward strand.
TTGGCCTAAATCTCGCTAAGAAACCTAGAAAGTCCATTTAAAAAAAATCAAGCAAGTGTTCTCTCCGAATTAAAATTCCTCACGGTTCTTTGTGTGAGAATAATCTTGACTAAGACAGGTTTTTATAAAAATATTTTTAACGGAGATATGAAGATTTTACTTGATGATAAAAACCAATACACGTTCACGAAGGTGTGTATGAACAAAAATAAGTAAAAGGCGGAGTGAAGAATACGACCTAGTTTTCTGTTAAGGATGATAGAAATCCTGAATATGAAACCTAGCCGGAGAACGAAACTTGAGAAAAACTTAACTCTTTATAAACTTGTGTGATCCTTTTGAAATTTTATCCGGTCTTTATTTTTTGACATTATGACTCTAATCGAACTTTTTGAAACGTAATAAAGCTATTTTGCATCGCACATAAAAACGTATAGGTTCTTAAGTTAAATAAGAAATGAGGTGTGAAAAATAAGAATTCGATATTTCTAACATAGGATAATAAAATTCTAACTTTGATACTAAATCTTAGAGTTAGAATTGACTGTGATTTTGTAGAACTACCTTGACGGGATTTTTTGGGTGTAATCCGCTGAAAACTCTCAGGAGACAACACTCCTACTAAGGACACCTGGAGGTTTAACGGCTTGTTGCATGGGCTCAGTGAAATCGCGTTCCCTGTGAAAGTGAGGTTAGGATTTTTTTTTGCTCGGGACGAGCAAAAGATAAGTTTGTAGGTATTTGTTCATCATGAAAAACTGCAGTTCAATACCGCTTATTCATTATCATTTTGTGATATAACGGTACTATTAATCGGTGTCTGCTCAATAAGTACAGGATACAGATATTCGTGACAAAACACTGAAAACATACTCAAATGCATGGATACGACATTTGTGAGCTGACTCTGCAACCGGAATGGAAAACCGATCATTATTTATGAAGATTTTTACAACAAGTAAGTGTGCACAACCTTTTAATGCAAATGGTCCAGCATCTCACGACAATATTTACAAGTGTGAACACAAGCATTTTTTGTGCATGAACTAAGTGGGCTGCCATGATGTGAACACACTTAATCAAGTGGGCAAGTGGGCATACAAGTGGGTCTTGAGTAATGAGTGTGAGGAAAAGTTATGATGTGATTTGTTTTGAAACTTGAATTTTCCCTCCAAATCTCCAGATTGCACCATCTTGATAATTAGACAAAATTACAAATACAGAGAGATGATATAAGACCACACTGAGAAGACGGGCCCCACACCTCTCCCTTCGACCGCCGAAATAACCAAATTGGCCGCAATTTGTGGTCCCCCTCTCTCCATTTTTGCTCATTTTTCTGGTGGGCCCTCCTCTCTGTCATATCACCTCACTCTTGTATACTATTTTTGGTGATAAATTCTCTATAAATACCATATCAGATAGCAAGCTTGGAAGCCATATTCTAGTGTTCTTCAAATTCCACATCTTGTAATTTTGTTTGACTCTTTATATAAAGTAGTTAGATAACTTTGAGTTCTTTATCTTCTTCTGATCTTGCAACCTCTTCATTGAGCTTGCAAGTTTAGGTTTTGGTTATTAAACACATAGCTTGTATCTTGGATTTGAACTTAATGAAGTTTTTATTCTTGCAACTTTGGTTCATAGTATCCTCTATTTGCTATTTACTTACTTGCAATTTCATTTGATACTCTTTACTTACTTGCAATGATGTTTTATTTGATCTCTTCTATCTTGTATTCTCTTTTCATGTTTGTAATGGTTTGTGAGTAGTTATTCTTGTTAGGGAATGAGAAGGTTGTTGTTTGAGTTAGGATTCTCTTTATTTTTCCTTTGCCCAATATCTTGCTACTTGAACTCCGTCCAAATCTCATGTAAGCGCTCCGTTAGGCACCCTATTCTATCAAGATAGCGGTGATTCCTAACCATGACCGGTTGCGTTTGGTTTGGCTAGAGGCAAAGGTCAAGAAACAAGAACAGAAAGATAAGGGTCAATAAACTGGATTTCACATACAATCGGAAATACTGTGCTTAAGCACCCTAATCCACTTTTTTTCCGATTACCCTAACTTCAATAGTCAAGTGAGGCACAATGGAATAAGTATGGATTTTTCTAATCTAAACTAACCTAACTCTACCCCTAACAAGCGTTATCTTGCATATACAAAACACATATGTTAGAAACAAATATTCCGACCTTTGACTTAACTCGTGAGAACAAGAATCCAAAACGTATCATCTCCTTGTGGACGACCCGTACTCATCACGGCTAGCTAAAAACGACGCCGTCTTGATTGCGGTAACTTAAGAACTAAATACGACACACAAAATCCTTTCAATCAGGATTTAATTAAATAAGTATATTTGATGTACTATTAATTAAATAAGAGTAAAATTGTCAAATACGATTTGACATGCTACTCAAGATAATATGTGATATTAAATGAGTAAATAATACATGCATGTATATATTAATTATATTACGAATATAATATATGTGTGTGTGTGTGTGTAATTATGAATATATATATAAGATAATTTTGTTATGCATTTGATGTGTATCAAATATTATATGCATATATCTGTGTGGGCCAACATGTATTTAGTTATAACGAATTAGTTTGTTTAAGAGATTAAACAAATTAATTAGTTATGAGGGTTTAAATAGAAAAAACTATATCCCTATATATAGGCTTCTATTTGATACAAACCCTAAGCCCTAATTATTCCTCTCATCTTCTCAAAAGTTTTGGCCTCACCTCTTTTTTTCTTTTGGCCAAAAAAATTTCATGGTGGAGACGAATTAAAATTTTGATTTTTAATTCTGTTCTTTCTTTTATAATTCTCTCTAATTAATTAGATCAGCTAACTAATTAATTAGAGTTCACTAATCTTGGAGATTTGTGTAAAGGCAAGTAAAGAGATCATCAAGGTGTAATCAAGTCATCTTGATTGGATAGGAATCGCTAGTACAGCGAACGGAACGCAAATAAGAATTTGCGCAAAGGTATTATCTTTTCGAATCAATTAAGGGTTAATTGATTTCATTTATAATTAACATAATTTATAAACCCTAATTGATGTTAATGTAAAAAAAATTAATTTTCCCTTCCGCAGCGTTACATAAATTTTCGCCAACATTTGGAAATGAGATGGAGGGTTATGTGGCATATGAGAATGGTCGAGGTATGGGAAAATGAATTTTTAATTCATTTGGAATTACTATTGAAGTATGGTGACAATTTTTAATTGTGAAATTCATTTCACAAAACCAAAAATTGTTATGCATATTTTTCTAAGTTAGCTCATTTTTACTCTCTCATTCTCTCTCCTCTTAAGCCATCATCTTCTTCTTCAATCTCAACCCTCTCATGTATTGAGAATCATGAGGTTTTTGTAACATTTCAGAAAATAGAAAATATTAATTTTGCAATTTAAATAATAAAATAATAAATTTCATGGATATTATGCGAGTATAGATTTGAGTTTTAATAAATTGGTATAATTATATATACCTCTATTTTGGAAAATAATTGAAAAATAAAAATATATTATCATTTATTAAAGCATTTATTTGATTTGGGCATTTAATAAATCAGTATATAATTATTTACATACAAGTTTAATGTTAAACTTAATTAGTGTTTCCTATTTGTGCATTAAATCAAGTGTTATTTAGTTAAACCATGTTTAATTTGTCATGACATGATAACATTGTCATTTTTGTTTTAATATGGTTTTGTAATTTTTTTTTAGAAAAGGAAAAGAGAAAAGAAAAGAAATGAGGAGACAAAGGGACAAATAGGTATGGTAGGAAAGAGCGAGTGAGAGAAAGAGAGCATATGGCTACCATAGCCATTGCCTCACCATTTCTTCATCTCATCTTTTCATCATCTTCGCTTCTTCTTCTTCATCTCCTTATTCATCACCTTCACCATCCTCTACCACCATAAAACCACCCCCAAAATTCTATCAAAACCATATACAATCTTCATAAAAAATGGTCATCACCTCATCCTAAACCTCATGACATGATCAGATTCTAGTTTTGAGCTCTTTTGGCCATCTAGGAATTTTCTTAAGTTGTTTCTATAAGGTAAAACTCTCACTTTTTGATAAGTTTCTTGAGTTCTTGCATTCACATCTAGTTTAAAGTTGATATATACATGTTTTATGAACTTGGAAAATTTTAAGGTGAGATTTAGTGAGTTTTGGTGGGTGATATGAGTAGTGGTGGTGTGGTAGAGGCCCAGTCAGTGACTATAACCTCTTTAAGTGATAGATAAGGGCCTGTTAGTGGATGTAGCCTCGGTTAAATTGAGTTTAGAACTTTCCGGTGTCGGTTTTGTGGAACTTTTGATGATCAAATGAAATCTGGGATGACTTAGGGACTCTGAAAATTTAATAAAGGATACTGTGAGATGTATAAACCAGTAGAAGGCCCTTGTAGAAACCCGATGTAACATTTCAGAAAATATAAAATATTATTTTTGGAATTTAATATTAAAATAATATATTTCGCGAAAACTAACCGATTTGCGAAATTGGGGTTTTCGTAAAATGGTATAAATATATACCAATAAATATGAAATAATTGGGGATTAAAATGATTTATTCATTTAAAAATATATTTATTGGATTTGGCATTTTTTTATAATTAATTATATGCAGTTTAAATAAAAAATTAATTAGTGCACTACTAATCGCGATTAAGCCAAATCCGTATTTCTACATTTTAATCATGGCTGGTGCACCATGACATGTTGCATTTTGTACATATTGTTTCCTTTGTATTTGTTCATTACTTTTGGTTCTATTTTTGGTGAGAAAAGAAAGAAATGGGAGTGTATTATTGAGGGGAGAGAGAAGGGGACCACATCATAACTTGAGGCAGGAGTAATTGAGAAAGAGTGAGATAAGAGAGAGAGAGAGAGAGAGTGAGTGAGTGGGCTGCCTTATTTCCCCTCCCCTTTGTTTTCTTCTTCTTCTTCTTCAACTCCTCCTCCCCCTCCTCTACCCCTATGGACCATCTCCAAAACCTCACCAAAACCCTATACTCCCTTCACAAAAGTTGATCCCCACCTCATCCTCAACACTTTGGACCAAGCAAAGTTAAATTTTGAAGACTTTGAGAAACTAGGGTTTTTATTGAGTTGCCTAAATGAGGTATAATTCCTTTCATTTAGTTTATTTTTAAGTTTCCTAGCATCATAGTTAGTTTAGACTTGAACTTGTTTAGATTTGTGATGTTTATAAATTCAAAGAGAGGGTTTAGGTGATTGTATGGATTTGTGATGTGTAGTGGCTGTTTGCAAGACCTTAGTGATGATATTCCGGATAAACTAGAGACTTGAAACCCAACACTTGAACTTAGAAGTTTTCCGATATCGGGTTTTGACAATTTGCGAGGTTTATATGATATCTGCTATGACTCGAGAGCACCACTAAGCAAGTTCCCTTCACAGTAAGACGTGCAGGCTACATAGAAGCAACCCTAGAAACCTGAGCCCCTAATGAGCATATCTGGCCGCAGATTAATCCATTGTGGCCGCAAATTGCGGCCACATCAGAGTAGAATGGTGTGAATTTTGTTCAGTGGTCTTGTTATCAGATATCTAGGGCAACCCTATATGCAAAATTCCCTAGTTTGGCCTAGGGTGAGATCTGGAAATGGTTTTTCTAGGTTGTTGTTTTCATGTTTTGTGATTTCTGAATTTGGGTTTGGTATTTGATATTGTATTTGATCGTTGGATGTTTGTATGTCAACAACAAGGAATAATTGATTTGTTTTGCATGCGTAGGCTATAGGTTCTAACCTATGAGCGCACCGCGTGCCGTATTGGATCTCGGAACTTGATGTTAATAGCATTTGCGATTGTGTATTTATTGTAGGTACCCTCGTGTGGACTTCTAAGACGACGAAGCGCATCGACTACGGCTGAATAAGGAGTTCCGCAGGTGAGTAGATTTATATATACGGGAAAAGTCGGGTGGATGGCGTATAGCACCCCCGCAAATTTGATGGAAACCAACATATAGAATATGGTTAAGGAAACCTATATTAGAAAACTACTTTTTGATTTACCTGCGGACTCCGGAACACATATGGAGATGGTTTTTAAGATAGATAGATATGATAGGAATATAAGATAGCTAGAGATGATAGGAATAAAAGATAGTTAGAGATGATAGGAAGGATTGAAGATATATATAATGAGATATGAGATGAAAGTTATAGGGATAGACTCTTTGACATGATATGATAGAAATGATATCTCGAATTGATATATAAAGATATAAAAGTGAATGTGAATCACGACTTATAGATACATAGTTGCACTAGAATAAGTATGAGTTTTAGAGTAGTGTGTCACGAGATTAATAAGGTACAATGTATATATAAAATTGACTTGATGTAAGATGACTTAATGTGATGAAAAGAATATAAAATGTGATATGATGACTTGATTGATATGTCGGTATACGGATGCGAGTCGATAAGAGATGATTGATACCATTGCCGGTCCCCTGATATGAGATTGTTATGGATGTGACCTGGAATATATATATATATATATATATATAATGTTGTGAATCATGAGTGATATGTCGTACGAGACGATAGGTCCGTACCTTCATTGTCATATAGGTTGATAGGATCCCTAATGGTTTAATGCCGCCGTACGATGATTTACCGTACATGATGAGTTTTATGATGATTGATCCATACCCTTGACTAGAGGATGCCGTACGATGGATTATACCGTGCGTGACGTTGTGAGACTGGATGCCGATGGATAGATTCACTGACTCGGATATGTGATAGAGACGTATACCTTATAGCATTGCGCCCACGATTTACTTTATGCTACGTTCATGTCACTCTCATTGCATTATATGTACCTATGCTAGTACACCTACACCATTATTGATGATGCGTATGTTACACTTATACAGATTGGTCGGCTCACACACTTCATCATCGATAATTGCTATGTCACTCACAAAGTAGAATTGCCACATCATGCTATTATATTGCTATGCTCACATTATGATGATATGCCCATGCTCACATCGCTGTTCCATGTTGTATGATATACGGATATGCTTACATTCTATTATATGTCGCATACATCATGCTTTACGATTATACGCATTGAGATATACTATTTTCATGAGATTTCTGGATTTGATAACAGTGGTTATTTTAAAAGAAAGTATGTATTGTTTTAAAAACCCGGTTTCTCTTGATATGATATTTCGAGACGTCCACCATGTGTTTTCTCGGTTCTGAGATTAGCATCTGAAACCCGATTCGAGGAGCGGTAGGCACCGTCTGCGGGTACATGGTGGACCCGGTGAGGTACCCCGGGGCAAGAAGACTCGTATTGTTAGGCGGTGAGCCTGGAAGGGGAGCACTACCTACCGGTGATAGTATTTGGACGCGGCGGTAATCCGGAGGATACCGACCGGAGTAGTGAGATGGATATGAAGGCCGACCAGAGTATGTGGCGCCTGAGGGCCGATCTGAGGATGCGGCGCCTGAGATATGAGGATTTACGTGTCGATACTGGACACGGGTTCCATGATGTTTCGAGTGTCGGTGTTGGACACTCAGGTTCCATGATTTTGATGTGTCGTTGATGGACACACGTTGATTGATATCCTCATATTTACATGCATATGCTTTCCTAATATTTACATGCATATGCTTTTATGATGTTGTTGTGTCATTGATGGACACGTGGATGATATCCACATGCACACTAGCATTGATTATTGTTGGCACATATGCAGTTACGGTCACCTGAGATATCATAGTATCACATTTATGATATAGTTGACCTAGGAAATCGTTGTTTTATTCGATTTCTACCTGATGATGTTTTCTACCCACGTGTTGGTAACTCACCCCCGTTGTGCCACAGTTCTTGCAGGTTGACCGCATGGATCAGTAGCGGTATCGCTGGCACATAGCTGCATTTGGGTGTTTTGCTTTGGTAGGTGGTACATGTTGGATCGTACCCCTCTTGTATTTATTATTTCTGTTGTATATAGTTAACTCCATCAAATCAGAAACTGGTATTTATATATGTAATAAGACTTAGCAAGACTTGTAGTTGTGAGACTTTAAGCGATGGGTTATATGTTCGCTTGGTGGGTTTGATGTCTTGCTTTACATTATTCTTTGTGTTGATCTTCGCCGTTGGGCGTCGTATACATATATACTGTCTTGCATGGTTGTGATTCCGCCGATTGGCGAAGAGCTAGCTCCCGCTTGGGGATGCCTTTATCATTATTATGTATATATGGTTTTGGATCAAAATATACAAAGGAGGTGCTGCCCAAATTTTCAAATGACGAAACATGTTTTTCAACTAGTAAATCCACTTGCATTTTTATGTTCCTTTATCTATGTATTTAAAGAAAACTTTTGATTTCATCATACCTTTATTTCAAAACTTCACCTCCTTTATTTTCTTTAAAAGGTTTAGATTTTTGGGCTTCGGCTTACTTGAATTACGTTACGCCTGTAGACGTTGCATGATTTAAGTGCCAGTCACGAACTAAATTTTTGGGTCGTGACAAATTTGGTATCAGAGCGCTAGGTTTAACCTTGGTTCGAGTCTATGTTTGACTATGTGGAGTCTGGGGCGTAAATATTTTGGAACCTAGGCTTGACCTTACGGAACTTAGACTTGAACAAGGGGGTATTAGACCCGAACTTTCGTTACATAGGTTGACCCTGATTGATGGAGTAGGTAGCTTGAGTAGAGTGATGTACTGTACGTATGTTCCGCGACATATTTACAATACGATACTCCACTTAAGAAACCTCAGGATGTACATATTTTGAGATCTATGATTCTCTTCGTACCTATGATTATACATCCATTTGAGATCCTTGATTCTATTTGTTTCCATTATCATACACTCATTGATTTCGCTCCTCCTTATGATCATGTATCCATTTTGGGATCTGTTGATTCTTTTCATTCCTTTGATCTACCTTCATCGATACATGCTTGAGGTTCCTGTCACCATGGTTTGAGCACAGATTGAGCTGCTGCTAGTGATGCGGTCAGGGCGAGCTCATCATGGACGAGGACTGACCATCGTGTTTTCTGGTGACACAGGAACGTCTCGATGTAGTGTTTGTGTTGTGACTTCTTTTTTGAGGCGAGTGTTCAGTTTTGCACCGGATGATCGGGCCATTGTTAGAGGCTTCCTGTTGTGAGAGGACTGTTGATGTACAGCCTACCTCAGAGATCGTGATGTTGTCTACCTTGCAGACAGATGACCCAGCTGTTGCTGAGATTGATGGGATGTTGCTTCCAGAGCTTACGAGCTGAGATCGCTGGAGCTTACAGGTAGAAATGCAACAGGGGATAGCTAGTCTATCTTGAGTTGAGCGACTGAGATGATTCGTCTGACTTGATGCACCGACGCAGGCCCAGTTGAATTGAAGATTTCCAGTGTGGAGAATCTTATTCAGATCTAGAATAGATCGATCCAGAGATAACGTCGTTCATTGGATGATCCGATAAGAGATCACCAGGTTGACCAGTTTCAGATAGAGGACCTCACCCAGATGCGTTGTGAGTTGATCAAGAACGGGCGAGTATTGAGAGTTCCTCCGATGGTTGGGACTCGTTCCCTAGGACGTGTTCGGCTAGATATCTTCTACAGAGTGATGAAGATACCGAGTTCATGATTTCGAGTCCGTGTGAGAGATTCCGGATTGACTGTAGCCAAGAACAATTGCAGTACGCAGATAGCATGACGTGACGTCAAAGCGGACGATAATAAAGGCGAGTGGAACAAGAGGTTCATGCGAAACGTTAACGAGCCATTGCTACTCTCCGTTGAGATTAGAGATCTGATATGTATACAGAGGCGTTGGGATACGGCCGGTTCCCGAGAAAATGCTGTGCTTAGAACGCAAATGTCCAGAAGACGAGAAAAGATTATGCACGAGTACTAGCCTCCGTATAGTTCGGCATAGACGAGATTGGAAGAGACCTTGAGTAGGTTGTTTCCAGGGCGCTGCTGCGATAAGATTCGCACCGAGGATCAGGTATGTCACATGTATTCAAAGGGCCAGAGGCCGACGCCAGTGACGTGCTGCTTACGAGTGGTCATACTAATTGGCCGAGAGATGACCAGAGGAGTGCCAGAGCGGAATCGTTTCTGTTAGTACACCTGACCGGGTCGATGAGCCGACGAGATTGGTAATCCACAAAGAAATGAGGAGCCAGAAACAGAGGACGCCAGACCGTGAGCAGGAGGCAAGCGTATGTTCTTGCTCTGCTAGTTTTGGGCGCACCAACATTTTTCGACATTATAGGAGGTGTATCTCAATGTCTGTAACACCGTAGTTCATTTATACCAGTTATGTTTTGGGTATTTCTTTATCTATGGATATTTCTTGATTTATTACTGTTATGGGTGCGAATAGTGTTATTGGTATCTGTGTTTGCATTCGACCCGACCCGATTGCTGGAAACCCGTCTTGATTACAGTTTTGGATCTATCCCTGCAAGTGCGGAGGATCCGTGCACTTTCATGTTGTATGTCATGTATACCTGCATTATATCTGGCATCTGCATTTTTTTAATAATACAATTATAATCAAATAATATATTTTAAAAATATCTAGCATGGCCTGCACCTTACCCCTAACCCTGTCGTGGCATCCGTACATCGTGTTCTCGCTCCGTTTAGTGAAACGGACTCGTTTGGATAGACACGTGCACACTGCGTGTATCCGTTTTGGGAGGTATGCATTTTTGTTACCCGAGTATTGTATTTTGGTTTTGTTTGATATGTATATTATCAGTATTTTCAAACCATAAATTTAGATCCAACCCGGACGTGTTTTGGACTATTTTTGTTTTAGCCAAAATATCAAAATATATAATATTATATTCTAATATACACTTTAACTGTCTAACTTAAATATTAAAACTAATATATATTTTAAATCTTTAAATCCTACCTAATCCTCACGCCTCTTTATCTCTCTCTTCTCTCGTATCCCCACTTTCTCTCTCCTATATATATATATATATATATATATATATATATATATATATATATATATATATAATACTAACCTAATAATATACCCACGTTCCCTCTCTCTCTCTCTTCTCCTTCTTTCTTTCTCACCTCACCTTCGCCCGCGAGAACCCAAGAAAACCCTAACCCTAGCTTCGCGCCCTCGTCGCCGTCGTCGCCTCACCCTCGCCTCCATCATCTCATCGCCATCCCCAACACCACTTCCACCTTCTCCTCTCCTCCCCCTCTCATCCTTCCACGAGAACCTTGCAACCGCGACCCGAGCAACCCCGACAAATCCCTACAGCCCCAACCTCGACCCAACCTTCACCGTCGGCGACCCCTCATCGTTGTCACCCCCTCGTCGTCTCCTCTGACGCGAAAACCAGAACATCGCAACCCCAGAACCATTCCCTGCACACCCAAGCCCATTCCCTGCATCAAGAACCGCAGCCACTACCCTTCGCCGGCAAACCCCACGCCGGCAACCCCTCGTCGCCTTCGCCCCTTTCCAACTTCTCTGACTCCAGAGCCAACCCAGAACACCATTCATCTTCTTCTCCTACTTCTTCTTCTTCTTCTTCTAGTTCTTTTTCTCTTCTTGATTCTTGCTTTTCCCGGTGATCGCCGAAGCCGTGACCGTCACCGACGATCCGGGAAATTCAGTAGACGTTCCCAGCCAGCGTGATCACCTTCTTGCTTTTCCTGGTCCTCCCGTGCGCGCGTGTGCATTGTGACGTTTATCCGACGTCGGACGCAGCATACGCACCCCGTCGTAAGATCCTATCAGGCAAGTTTATCTTGCTACATGCTATATTATTATATTTTGCATCCATATGAATAAAAATATCACATGTTCACTGCATTATACATCCATGTTACTATTTTACTGTTTTCGGATAGCCGTACGTATCCATACCGTTATTTACATATCTAGTCGCATGCAAGTTTGTCTTGCTACATGCTATACTACTATATTTTACATCTATGTGAATAATAACATTACATATTGTTTAGTTATGCATCCCACATTACCATTTTACTGTTTTACGATACCCGTTCATATCTGTATCATTTATTATACATCTAATTGCATGTCGGATCATATTGTTACATTGGCACCCTATGCTTGATAATGTACATTATACATAGTCATGGAGTTATAGATGTGATCCCTGATAGACATTGTGCATCCGTGTTTTACCGTGCTTCAATACCTGTTACAGTTTTACGTTGAGTATCCGTTTAATACATGTGCACTCCCTGACATGACCTGATACACCCGCGCTTGACTTGATACCTGATCCTGTTACTAATGCCGACAATCCTGACTTGTCGTGCCGACGGACGTATCCTGTTGTCTATTCAGAAAAAAACTGTACCTGCTTGATCCTATGTTGGCATTAGCTCCAGATTTATCAATACCTGACTTGAACACATAACCTTGAGGGTAAGGGGAAATCAAGAATGTAACTGAACGTAACTCAAAGGGCTATTATATTGTTTGCCGTTTTTCCGGGTGTTACGGAATAATCCTGTTAACGTGGTCCCGTGGGGAATGAACGGGGCATAGACCGAATAATCCTGTTACCGTGGTCCCGTGGGGAATGAACGGGGAATAGTCCGATGGGTTACGATGATGATTACTTTAATTGATTTCGAAGACTTTAGATTAGATAACTTAGAATCCAGAAATAGGTTGCACACCACATGCACCTACACCTTACGGTTTCAGTTTCGTGTTTACTTCTATATTCATGTCATCATTTATATTCATGCCTGCATATCTCGTGTATCCTGTTCACCTTATTCTTTGATATTATGAGGCACCGACGTCTGGGTTCTGCATGGCCTAAATCCTCTATCTTTGTCGCAGGCTGACCAGGAGTATTTCAGCCGACAGGCCGAACAGTGAGGAGCATGTTAGTGTTTAGCTTTGTTTATTTTCCTTTCTGTACTTTCATTTCCTGATGTGAGCCCGTATTTGGGACGTATTTTCCAGATTGTTACTGTTTATTGGATTTATTGCTTCCGCATATTATTTCTTGACTCGTTTATTCTGGCATATAGACATGTACTAGATAGTTTATTTTATTTTACTGTTCTTGATATCTTATAGACAGCCGTAATGTGACTGTGGAGGGACGTTTCCTAGCCACATGTAGCATGGTTGGCTCTGTCACGGGCCGATCTTAGCGCACTCTGGGAAGTGGGGCATGACAGGGTTTGTTTGGTATCAGAGCCATAGGATTTAGGTTAATCGAGTTTGATTCTTTTGTAGTTGGGTATTAAACCCAATACACGAATCAGAAAACCTATAATTAGGAACATGTTCTGCCACATTGTTATCGTGATCCTTGAATCTTATCTTTCTCTTGACCCTTGTCTTGACGATATGCAAATGACTTTGCATCTCGGCTTGAAATCTTTTTGGTTCCTTATTATTTCTCCCTTCCTATTCTTTCGATTCTGATACTAGGATTTGGGCGACTTGAACGAAGTTATGTGATTGTAACTATGAACTGCAGCATGGTTACAATGCGGTACTCTATTTAAGTAACTTGGAGCTCTAGTCTTGATTCATTTCCTTGTTTTATGTCGTCATATTATCTTGCTTCTCTCAGTTTCATTGCTTACCAGTTTATGTTTTAACGCAAGCTTGAATCCTGTTTACCGTGCTAATCTTCTTCGGTGTCTTGGCTTCAGGTGAAGTCATTTCGGGTATCCTACTTATTCATGTTTTTCCTGCATTAGCATTATTCGATTCTGATGTATCCCATTGTTTGATGTCGTCCAAGTTTATTGCTGCACATTCAATTTCTTGCACGACCCTGTCTTGTTGTTGGTACATACACACTAGGAACGGGAAGATCATATCTAGTAGTGAGTGCAAGGATTGTTCAGTTGTTATCTGCGGACGAAAGTTATTTGCAGATTTCTTGGTAATCGATACCGGCAGTTATGATGTTGTCTTGGGAATGGATTTTCTCGGCACTTTCCACGCTCATGTTGATTGTAGGGCAAAAAAAGTGATTTTCCAGATTCCCAGACATCCGGAGTTTGTTTTTGCTGGAGGCAGCAGTTCTGTCGGGCCAGTCGAGTTTAGAGCCAGGCCGACAAGCGTCGTTCTTTCGTCGATGGAAATTGATAAGGAGGAAGCTCCAGCTGTAGTTCGAGAGTTCATGGACGTGTTCGAGGACATCTCGAGTTTACCGCCAAAACGAGATGTGGAGTTCGCGATCGATCTTGTTCCTGGTGCAGCGCCAATTTCAAGGGCGTACTATCCGATGGCACCAGTGGAGTTGGAAGAAGTAAGGAAGCAGGTTACCGAATTGCTAGAGAAGGGTTGGATTTGTAGCAGCAATTCACCTTGGAGGGCTCCAGTTCTTCTAGTCAAGAAGAAAGATGGCACAAGGAATATGTACATTGACTATCGAGAATTAAACTGGGTGACTATTAAGAACAAGTACCTGATCCCTCGCATTGGCGAATTGTTCGAGCAACTCAGTGGCGCGAGGGTATTCTCGAAACTGGATTTGCGACCCGGATATCATCAAGTTCGAGTTAAATCAGAGGATATTTGCAAGACTGCGTTCCGAACTCGATATGGACATTACGAGTATTTAGTGATGCCATTCGGAGTCACGAATGCACCGGCGATATTTATTGACTTGATGAACCGAATCTTTTCACAGTTCTTGGACCAGTTTATAGTGGTGTTCATCGATGATATTCTGGTCTACTCGAGGAGCCTAGAAGAGCATGCAGAACACTTGAAGATCGCACTGCAGACGTTGAGGCAAGAAAAATTATATGCAAAGAAGAGTAAGTGCGAGTTTTGGCTTGAAGAAGTGAAGTTTTTTGGGCACGTCGTATCCGAAGATGGAATCGCCGTTGATCTTGAGAAGATTGCAGCAGTTCAAGATTAGCCGATTCCAAGGAATGTAGCGGAGATCAGAAGTTTTCTGGGACTTGCAGAATACTACAGAAGATTCGTGGAGAATTTTGCTCGATTGGCTGAGCCTTTGACCAAGCTTACGTGGAAGGAAGTACCGTTCATTTGGACGGATAGTTGTGCGTCAGCTTTTGAGACGTTGAAGCAAAGGTTGATAACCGCTCCTATTTTGACCGTACCAGACGGTTTCGAAGGATTGGTGATTCACAGCGACGCGTCTGGAAAAGGTTTGGGATGTGTTTTGATGCAGCATGGGAAGGTTATAGCCTACGCATCGAGATAGTTGAAGACCCATGAGAAGAATTACCCAACTCATGATTTGGAGCTTGCGGCAGTGATTTTCGCTTTGAAGATTTGGAGACACTACTTATTGGGCGAAAGGGTCGAAGTATTAACCGATCACAAAAGCCTACAGTACGTGTTTACGCAGAAAGAGCCTAACATGAGGCAGCGTAGATGGTTGGAGCTGATGGCTGGCTATGATCTTGATCTCATGTACCATCTGGGGAAAGTCAATGTAGTACCGAATGCGCTAAGTTGGTTGCCAGTAATTCGGATGTTAACTGTACAGAAGGAGCTTATCGACAATTTTTGGAGATTCGAGTTGGAGATCGTTTTACCGCATTCATCGGGACAGTTGATGTAGCTACAAGTACAGTCATCGTTGACCGATAATATTAAAGAAGCGCAGTCATATGATCCAAGATTGCAGAAGTTTTGAGAACAGGTTGAAGTGGGACTTCGAACAGACTTGTTGATTCATGAAGATGGTTCGTTGCGATATGGTAGCTGTTTGTGTGTGCCGAAGGGAGATATTCGCGAAGAAGTTTTGAAGGAGGCACACAGTTCCGCATATTCCATACATTCAGGAGGCATGAAGATGTACCGTGATCTACGACAGCATTTCTGGTGGGAAGGCATGAAAAAGGGAGATTGCCCGCTTTGTAGCGAAGTGCTTGGTGTGTTAGTAAGTTAAGGCTGAACATTAAAGGGTAGCTAGTTTATTGCAACCGCTTCCGATTCCTCGGTGGAAGTGGGAACATATAACAATGGATTTTGTGACAACCCTACCACGGAGTCCAAAGGGCAACAATACAGTTTGGGTGATTGTTGATCGATTGACCAAGGCAGCTCATTTCATACCGTTTCGAGTTGGTCAGTCGACGGAAGCGTTAGCAGAAAGGCACATGCAGGAGATTGTGAGATTGCATGGAGTACCTGTAAGCATTATTTCCGATCGTGATACCCGATTCTTATCGCACTTCTGGAGGAGTTTACATGAAAGTTTAGGGACGTGATTGAAGTTTAGCACCTCTTATCATCCTTAGACAGATGGCCAGTCGGAGAGAACGATCTAAACTCTTGAAGATATGTTGAGAGCTTGCATGTTGGACTTCAGGGGTTCATGGGAGGATCATCTACACTTGGTGGAATTTTCGTATAATAACAGCTTCCAGGCGACTATTCAGATGGCTCTATTCGAAGCGTTATATGGTCGCAAGTGTCGCTCACCCGTTTGTTAGGACGATGTCGGAGAGCGAAGGTTTTTGGGACCGGATCTTATTGTGCGAACTATGGAGAAAGTTAATACCATCCGGAATAATATGAAGGCAACACGGGATCGGCAGAAGAGTTGGGCCGATACATCGAGAAGGCCTCTAGAGTTCTCTTTTGGTGATCTTGTATTCTTGAAGATATCACTAACTAGAGGAGTGATTCGTTTTGGGAGTCGAGGCAAGCTTAGTCCTCGATTCGTGGAGCCTTTTGAGATTATTGAGCGTGTTGGAGAAGCGGCTTATCGATTGATTTTACAATTATCTTTGGCGAGTGTTCATGACATGTTTCATGTATCCCAACTCCGCAAACATGTTCAAGATGAGATGCACGTTCTAGATCATTCGGAGCTGACAGTAAAAGAGGACTTGACATATGAAGAACGACCAATGTCGATCAAAGAAAAAAGGTCCTTAAGAATAAGGTTATCCCTCTCGTACTTGTTTCATGGGAGAATCGTTCGCACGGAGAATCGAATTGGGAACGAGAAGACGAGATTCGACAGAAGTTTCCACACCTCTTTTCCTAGATTCATGCATGTTTTTCTTTTCTTGTTCCGGGAATTTCGATGATGAAATTTTTTTTGTAGTTGGGTATAATGTAACACCCTAGTTCATTTATACCAGTTCTGTTTTGGGTATTTCTTTATCTATGGATATTTCTTGATTTATTACTGTTATGGGTGTGAATAGTGTTATTGGTATCTGTATTTGCATCCGACCCGACCCGCTTGCTGGAAACCCGTCTTGATTACTGTTTTGGATCTATCCCTGCAAGTGCGGAGGATCCGTGCACTTTCATGTTGTATGTCATGTATACCTGCATTATATCTGGCATCTGCATTTTTTTTAATAATACAATTATAATCAAATAATATATTTTAAAAATATCTAGCATAGCCTGCATTATACCCCTAACCCTGTCATGGCATCCGTACATCATGTTCTCACTCCGTTTAGTGAAACGGACTCGTTTAGATAGACACGCACACTGCGTGTATCCATTTTTGGGGTATGCATTTTCGTTACCCGAGTATTGTATTTTGGTTTTGGTTGATACGTATATTATCAGTATTTTCAAACCATAAATTTAGATCCAACCCGAGCGTGTTTTGGACTATTTTTGTTTATCCAAAATCTCAAAATATATAATACTATATTCTAATATACACTTTAACTGTCTAACTTAAATACTAAAACTAATATATATTTTAAATCTTTAAATCCTACATAATCCTCACGTCTCTTTCTCTCTCTCTCTTCTCTCGTATCCCCTCCTTCTCTCTCCCCTATATATATATATATATATATATATATATATATATATATATATATAATACTAACCTAATAATATACCCACGTTCTTTCTCTCTCTCTCTCTCTCTCTCTCTCTCTCTCTTCTCCTTCTTTCTTTCTCTCCTCGCCTTCGCCCTTGAGAACCCAAGAAAACCCTAACCCTAACTTCGCACCCTCGTCGCCGTCGCCGCCTCATCTCATCGCCATCCCCGACACCACCTCCACCTTCTCCTCTCCTCCCCCTCTCATCCTTCCACGAGAACCTTGCAACCGCGACCCGAGCAACCCCGACAAATCCCTACAGTCCCAACCTCGACCCAACCTTCACCGCCGGAGACCCCTCGTCGTTGTCACCCCCTCCTCGTCTCCTCTGACGCCAAAACCAGAACATCGCAACCCCAGAACCATTCCCTGCATACCCGAGCCCATTCCCTGCATCAAGAACCGCAGCCACTACCCTTCACCAGCAAACCCCACGCCGGCAACCCCTCGTCGTCTTCGCCCCTTTCCAACTTCTCTGACTCCAGAGCCAACCCAGAACACCAGCCATCTTCTTCTCATACTTCTTCTTCTTCTAGTTCTTCTTCTCTTCTTGATTCTTGCTTTTCCCGGTGATCGCCGAAGCAGTGACCGTCACTGACGATCCGGGAAATTCAGTAGACGTTCCCAGCCAGCATGGTCACCTTCTTGCTTTTCCTGGTCCTATCCCATGCGCGCGTGTGCATTGCGATGTTTACCCGACGTCGGATGCAGCGTACGCATCCCGTCGTAAGATCCGATCAGGCAAGTTTATCTTGCTACATGCTATATTATTATATTTTGCATCCATATGAATAAAAATATCACATGTTCACTGCATTGTACATCCATGTTACTGTTTTACTATTTTCGGATAGCCGTACGTATCCATACCGTTATTTACATATCTAATCGCATGCAAGTTTGTCTTGCTACATCCTATACTACTATATTTTACATCCATGTGAATAATAACATTACATATTGTTTAGTTATGCATCCCACATTACCATTTTACTGTTTTACGATACCCGTTCGTATCTGTATCATTTATTATACATCTAGTTGCATGCCGGGTCATATTATTTTATATTACTGTTACATTGGCACCCTATGCTTGATAATGTGCATCATACATAGTCATGGAGTTATAGATGTGATCCCTGATAGACGTTGTGCATCCGTGTTTTACCGTGCTTCGATACCTGTTACAGTTTTACATTGAGCATCCGTTTGATACATGTGCACTACCTGACATGACTTGATACACCCTTTCTTGACTTGATACCTGATCCTGTTACTAATGCCGACAATCCTGACTTGTTTTCCCGACGGACGTATCCTGTTGTCTATTCAGACAAAACTTGTACCTGCTTGATCATGTGTTGGCATTAGCTCCAGATTTATCAATACCTGACTTGAACACATAACCTTAGGGGTAAGGGAAAATCAAGAATGTAACCGAACGTAATTCAAAGGGCTATAATATTGTTTGTCGTTTTTCCGGGCGTTACGGAATAATCCTGTTACCGTGGTCTCGTGGGGAATGAACGGGGCATAGATCGAATAATCCTGTTACCGTGGTCCCGTGGGGAATGAACGGGGCATAGTCCGATGGGTTACGATGAGGATTACATTAATTGATTTCGAAGACTTTAGATTAGATAACCTAAAATCCATAAATAGGTTGCACACCACATGCACCTACACCTCACGGTTTCAGTTTCATGTTTACTTTCTATATTCATGTCATCATTTATATTCATGCCTGCATATCTCGTGTATCCTGTTCACCTTATTGTTTGATATTATGATGCACTGACGTCTGGATTCTGCATGGCCCAAATCCTCTATATTTGTCGCAGGCTGACCAGGAGTATTTCAGCCGACAGGCCAAACAGTGAGGAGCATGTTAGTGTTTAGCTTTGTTTATTTTCCTTTCCGTACTTTCATTTCCTGATGTGAGCCCGTATTTGGGACGTATTTTCCAGATTGTTACTGTTTATTGGATTTATTGCTTCCGCATATTATTTCTTGACTCGTTTATTCTGGCATATGGACATGTACTAGATAGTTTATTTTATTTTACTGTTCTTGATATCTTATAGACAGCCGTAATGTGACTGTGGAGAGACGTTTCCTAGCCACAGGTAGCATGGTTGGCTCTGTCACGTGCCGATCTTAGCGCACTCTGGGAAGCAGGGCGTGACAATGTCATTTGTTGCGATTTGCATTTATGGTCCGAGTATCACGCTTATATCGCTTGGATTTGAGTTTTGATGATTGAGTTTCATGATATTGTTTTTGTGCACCATGGCTGCACCTACTAGATATTTACATTTTGTGTATAGTTATTGCACGTGATATATATTTTATACACCGTTGGGTTGGTTTATGATTTGTGCATATTTATTGCACTAGATGTCGATTTTGTGCCTTGGCTGCACGTGTTTATGATTTCGTGGATTTCATACCGTTGATTTGATTTTGTGCATATGGTACGCACTCGATTTGATTTTTGCACTCGGTATAGCTCACATATGCTTGCAGTGCATTGATACGTGTTTTGTGCACGCAGTTGCACATGTTTATGATTTCATACACCTTGGTACACTCGGTGTTGCTTTTTTTTATACGCATTTGAGTTATTGATGAGTTTCCGTGAATTTGTTGCACTAGGTTGGTATTTCGTGCACTGGATGCACTGGAGTTGTATTTCGTGCACTGGATGCACCGGATTTGTATTTCGTGCACTGGATGCACTAGATTTGCATTTCGTACATTTGTTGCACCAAATGGGTATTTCGTGCATTGGTTGCACTAGATTTATACTCCGTACATTGGTTGCACCGATTTATGTCTTTGAGCATTTGTGTTACCAGATTTATGTTTTTGTGCGCGTTTTCACTTGAGTGAGATTTTTATTCGTGCATGTTGGATGCGATTTTATTCACGCATGTCAGATGCACTTGATTTAGATTTTATTTGTGCATGATGAATGCACTTAATTTGGATTTTCGCGCATGTTGGGCGCATGATATGAGATGTGATTTTGTGCACACCGGATGCAGTCGATTGGGATTTTCATTTGTGCATGTTAGTTGCACTGGATTGAGATTTTCGCGCACTATAGATGCACTTGATGTTATTGTCGTGCACACGCGTTGCACTGGACAGATACTTTCGTACACACCCGTTGCACTTAGTTTCGCTTTTGTGCATATTGTGGCACTTGTATTTGAATTTGATTTCCTTGCACACCAGACGCACGTGATTATTGGATACGCCTTTTGAGGCTGATTTTGCTTTTGAGCATTTTGTTTTCATGATAGGTACTATATTATATAGTCGCCGAACAGGACTGATCTGAGGACAGTACCTGAGTACTTTGCATGCATTAAAAGTTTAACAAGAGGTTTTCAAAAAGGAACTATAGTCTCGCTATTTCTTATGTGTCCGTGAGCGACACGAACATTTACAAAGGAAAACCTTTTGGGATATTTTAAAAGGGCGAAATGTATATTTCAGCAAAACCTATATGAACATATATTTATTACTTTACAAATGCGCGTCCGTCACTTGTGCCTTGAGTTACGCATCACACGGCGATTCAGAAAATATTTTGCATATGTTTTATTCAGTTTTAAGAGATTTTTCCAAAGATGCGTACTATACACGTATTATAGTATTTGACTAGTACATACTGGATTTCAGTAGTGGATTTCGAGATCTGTATCTCTATTGTAACTCCGATGATATGCGTGCAAATCCGATGATTTGCGTGCAAATCCGATGATTTGCGTGACGCTTGACGGAGTTCAATTTTGAGTTTCATACTCGTTTTCAGGCGCACGCGATGCGCTATGGTATTTCTGTATCTTCCGTGATTTCGGAGCCCCGTCGATTTGAGTTGATTATTGAAATGTTTAAGTATTTGTGGGTTTAAATTTAAATTCGTGGACCGAATTTATTTAAGGGGGGAAGATTGTAACATTTCATAAAATATTGTTTTTGGAATTTAATATTAAAATAATATATTTCGCGAAAACTAACCGATTTGCGAAATTGGGGTTTTCGTAAAATGGTATAAATATATACCAATAATTGTGAAAAAATTGGGGATTAAAATGATTTATTCATTTAAAAATATATTTATTGGATTTGGCATTTTTTTATAATTAATTATATGCAGTTTAAATATAAAAAATTGATTAGTGCACTACTAATCGCGATTAAGCCAAATCCGTGTTTCTATATTTTAATCATGGCTGGTGCACCATGACATGTTACATTTTGTACATATTGTTTCCTTTGTGTTTTTTCATTGCTTTTGGTTCTATTTTTTGTGAAAAAAGAAAGAAATGAGAGTGTATTATTGAGGAGAGGGGGGACCACATCATGACTTGAGGCATGAATAATTGAGAAAGAGTGAGATAAGAGAGAAAGAGTGTGTGTGTGTGAATGAGTGAGTGGGCTGCCTCATTTCCCCTCCCCTTTGTTTTCTTCTTCTTCAACTCCTCCTCCCCCTCCTCTACCCCCATGGACCATCTCCAAAACCTCACCAAAACCCTATACTCCCTTCTCAAAAGTTGATCCCCGCCTCATCCTCAACACTTTGGACCAAGCAAAGTTAGATTTTGAAGACTTTGAGAAGTTAGGGTTTTTCTTAAGTTGCCCAAATGAGGTATAATTCCTTTCATTTAGTTTAGTTTTAAGTTTCCTAGCATCCTAGTTAGTTTAGAGTTAAACTTGTTTAGATTTGTGATGTTTAGAAATTCCAAGAGAGGGTTTAGGTGATTGTGTGGATTTGTGAAGTGTAGTGACTGTTTGCAAGACCTTAGTGATGATATTCCGGATAAACTAAAGACTTGAAACCCAACACTTGAACTTAGAAGTTTTCCGATATTGGGTTTTGACAGTTTGCGAGGTTTATATGATATCTGCTATGACTCGAAAGCACCACTAAGTAAGTTCCCTTCACAGTAAGACGTGCAGGCCACATAGAAGCAACCCTAGAAACCTGAGCCCCTAATGAGCATATCTGGCCGCAGAATAATCCATTGTGGCCGCAAATTGCGGCCACATCAGAGTAGAATGGTGTGAATTTTGTTCAGTGGTCTTGTTATCAGATATCTAGGGCAACCCTATATGCAAAATTCCCTAGTTTGGCCTAGGGTGAAATCTGAAAGTGGTTTTCCTAGGTTGCTGTTTTCGTGTTTTGCGATTTCTGAATTTGGGTTTGGTATTTGATATTGTATTTGGTCGTTAGATGTTTGTACGTCAACGACAAGGAATAATTGGTTGGTTTTGCATGCGTGGGCTATAGGTTCTAACCTATGAGCGCACGCGTGCCGTATTGGATCTCGAAACTTGATGTTAATAGCATTTGCGATGTGTATTTATTGTAGGTACCCTCACGTGGACTTTCGAGACGACGAAGCGTATCGACTACGGCTGAATAAGGAGTTCCGCAGGTGAGTAAATTTATATCTACGGGGGAAGTCGGGTGGATGGCGTATAGCACCCCCGCAAATTTTATGGAAACCGACATATAGAATATGGTTAAGGAAACCTATATTAGAAAACTATGGAGATGGTTTTTAAGATAGTTAGATGTGATAGGAATATAAGATAGTTAGAGATGATAGAAATAAAAGATAGTTAGAGATGATAGGAAGGAATGTATATATATATATATATATATATATATATATATATATTGAGATATGAGATGAAAGTTATAGGGATAGACTCTTTGATATGATATGATAGAAATGATGTCTCGAATTAATATATAAGGATATAAAAGTGAATGTGAATCACGACTTATAGATATATAGTTGCACTAGAATAAGTATAGGTTTTAGAGTAGTATGACACGAGATTAATAAGGTAGAATGTATATATAAAATTGACTTGATGTAAGATGACTTAATGTGATGAAAAGAATATACGATGTGATATGATGACTTGATTGATATGTCGGTATATGGTTTCGAGTCGATAAGAGATGATTGATACTTTTGCAGGTCCCCTGATATGAGATTGTTATAGATGTGACCTGGAATATAGGCATATAGATATATATAATGTTGTGAATCATGAGTGATATGTCGTACGAGACAATAGGTCCGTACCCTCATTGTCATATAGGTTGATAGGATCCGTAATGGTTTAATGCCGACGTACGATGATTTACCGTACGTGATGAGTTTTATGATTATTGATCCATACCCTTGATTAGAGGATGTCGTACGATGGATTATACCGTACGTGACGTTGTGAGGCTAGATACCGATGGATAGATTCACCGACTCGGATATGTGATAGAGACGTATACCTTATAGCATTGCACCCACGATTTACTTTATGCTACGTTCATGTCACTCTCATTGCATTAAATGTACCTGTGCTAGTACACCTATACCATTATCGATGATATGTATGTTACACTTACACAGATTGGCCGGCTCACACGCTTCATCATCGACAATTTCTATGTCACTCATATAGTAGAATTGCTACATCATGCTATTATATTGCTATACTCACATTATGATGATATGACCATGCTCACATCACTGTTCCATGTTGCATGATATACGGATATGCTTACATTCTATTATATGTCGCATACATCATGCTTTACGATTATACCATTGAGATATGTTGTTTTCATGAGATTTCTGGATTTGAGAACCGTGGTTATTTCAAAAGAAAGTATGTATTGTTTTAAAAACCCGGTTTCTCTTGATATGATATTTCGAGACGTCCACCATGTGTTTTCTCGGTTCTGAGATTGGCATGTGAAACCCGATTCGAGGAGCGGTAGGCACTGTCTGCGGGTACATGGTCGACCCGGTGAGGTACCCTGGGGCAAGAAGACTCGTATTGTTAGGCGGTGAGCCTGGCAGGGGAGCACTACCTACCGGTGATAGTATTTGGACTCGGCGGTTATCCAAAGGATACCGACCAGAGTAGTGAGATGGATATGAGGGCCGACCAAAGTATACGGCGCCTGAGGGCCGATCAGAGGATGTGGCGCCTGAGATATGAGGATTTACGTGTCGATGTTGGACACGGGTTTCATGATATTTCGAGTGTCGGTGTTGGAAACTCAGGTTCCATGATTTTGATGTGTCGTTGATGGACACACGTTGATCGATATCCTCATATTTACATGCATATGCTTTCCTGATATTTGCATGCATATGCTTTTATGATGTTGTTGTGTCATTGATGGACACGTGGATGATATCCACATGCACACTAGCATTGATTATTGTTGGCACATATGCAGTTACGGTCACCTTAGATATCATAGTATTACCTTTATGATATAGTTGACCTAGGAAATCGTTGTTTTATTCGATTTCTACCTGATGATGTTTTCTACTCACGAGTTGGCAACTCACCTCCATTGTGCCACGGTTCTTGTAGGTTGACGCATGGATCAGTAGCGGCATCGCTGGCACATAGCTGATTTGGGTGTTTTGCTTTGGTAGGTGGTACATGTTGGATCGTACCCCTCTTGTATTTATTATTCCTGTTGTATCTAGTTAACTCCATCAAATCAGAAACTAGTATTTGTATATGTAGTAAGATTTAGCAAGACTTGTAGTTGCGAGACTTTGAGCGATGAGTTATATGTTCGCTTGGTGGGTTTGATGTCTTGCTTTACATTATTCTTTGTGTTGGTCTTCGCCGTTGGGCGTCGTATACATATATACTGTCTTGCGTGGTTGTGATTCCGCCGATTGGCGAAGAGCTAGCTCCCGCTTGGGGATGCCTTTATCATTATTATGTATATGTGGTTTTGGATCAAAATATACAAAGGAGGTGCTGCCCAAATTTTCAAAAAACGAAACATGTTTTTCAACTAGTAAATCCACTTGCATTTTTATGTTCCTTTATCTATGTATTTAAAGAAAACTTTTGATTTCATCATACCTTTATTTCAAAACTTCACCTCCTTTATTTTCTTAAAAAGGTTTAGATTTCTGGGCTTCGGCTTACTTGAATTACGTTACACCTGTAGACGTTGCGTGATTTAAGTGTCGATCACGAACTAAATTTTCGGGTCGTGACACCCGAGCCCCTACCTCCTCATTAAGGCCGCAAATTTATTCATTCTAGCCGCAAATTTCAGTTCAAGTTAGGAGTTAGGGTCTTGGGTTTGTTCTATAGCTCACTCATTAGATAACTAAGACTACCATATACGCTAAAAAGTCTAAAATCACCTTAAGAAAAATCTGGAATTGTTTTACTAAGTTTCTGTCAATGTTTTGCGATATTTGAAAACTTGGTTTTTTGTGTTTATGTTTTGACTCGGTCGTTTGATGTTCGTACGTCGACGTCGGGGGTTATTTTGTTTCTAAGCACGCGTTGACCATAGGTTCTAATCTATGTGCCCTTCGCTTGTCGTATCAGTTTTGGATATGGATTTCTATGCAATTCGATTCGAGTTTTTATTGGATTTTGGTTATGGACTCAATTGTAGGTACATTCGCGTAGACTTCCGAGACGATGAAAGAGAGCAAGGCGTTCATCAACCTCGATTAGAACGAGGATATTAGGTGAGTAGATGTATACCTCGGGGGGAAGTCGGATGGATGGCATATGGTACCCCCGCAACCGTAGAATTAGAATATATATATATATACACACACACTTAGTCAATAGGTTTTGCTAGACTACCATATTCGTATAGGTCTATACTTAGTAGAATGATATACTCTTAATACTATTCCTATTCTATGAGCTATATCTATTTATGTAAGTATATATACACACATGATTACCTTATATGATATAAGTCTACTAATGATATGAAGATATTTTATGATATGATGATACGAGTTGATATGATGATATGAGACGATGTGATATGATATGAATACAAGATGACATGAGATGATATATAAGGATATGAGATGAGATGATGTACGTGACTATAGATCCGTACTATTGATTTGATGATATCGTACGATAGATATTCCGTACGTGATATGATAAGAATGAATCGCCGATATTTATTTCGACTCAAGAAAATCTTATTTAAAATCACGAAGTAGATATTATGATACATTTAGAGCCATACCTACTTTCAAAACTAACGAATCGTTACGCACTTTTAAATGATAACTTCTAGGAAACGGTACGACTTTCAAATGGTATCTTTTTCAAAAAACAACGTAACCCCCTATTTTCTAAAACAACGATTCGTACTATTTTAAACTATAACTGTATGGCTCATACGTAGTTGCGTATTTTTATACTGTTCGCGTTTACGATTTCTTTATTCTGTTTACGCTCGCGTTACGTTTTCTTATTTCTGCATACGCTCGCATTTCTTTCATTTACGATATATATACTACGTTTCTTATCCTTATCTTTACATGACATCGTTTGCTAGGACACACACACCATTACCGATGATGCACATGTTGCACGTATACCTACTCGCACACACATCATCGATAATTGCCATGCCACGTACACAGATAGAACTCATTATATTACCGTATCACCTTATAACATGTTAGCATTTTAGTTACTATTTAGTACCCAGTACCACATTCTAGTTCAGTTATTATACTTTCTTACTTTACTATACGACACGCTCATATGAACATACTTGTTATGCATTACAATATTGTTCTGTGCCTGTACATATCATTTCATGATTTCCATTTTCTTTGAGATTCTGCTTTCATGAGATTTCTGGATTTGTGAAACCGCGGATATTATTTAAAAACTTATGAATATATTTTTAAAACGCGGTTTTCTCTTGATATGATATTTCGACGTCCACCATGAGATTTCTCGGTGTTGAGCTATGATGATTATCCGAATCGAGGTAGGGGAAGAAACTGATTGTAGATACATAGTGGACCCAGTACGGTACCCCGGGGCAAAAAGATCGTATAGAAAGACGTTGAACCTGGCAGGGGAACACTACCTACTGGTGACAGTATTGGACTCGGCAGATATCCAGAGGATACCGACCGGAGTGATATGAGAAAGATGGATATGAGGACTGATCTGAGGAGACGGTGCCTGAGACATGAGGGCCGATCCGATGAGACGGCGCCTGAGATATGAGGATTTATGTATCGATGCTGGACACGGGATTTATAATGATTTCGAGTGCCGATGTTGGGCACTCTGGATTTTATGATGATTTCGAGTGTCATTGATGGACACTCCTTAGATCGTGTGTATGTGTGTGTAAGTGTGTGTGTGTATACACATGATATGGTACCACATATATTGACACAGGTACGATATTATATATTTATATACATATTATACACGATCACCTTTGATACCATACAGTATGATATTATTATATTACAGTACGACCTAGGAGATCGTTATACATTCGATTTCTACCTAATGATGTCTTATACTCACGAGTTGACAACTCACCCCCGTTGTGCCATAGTTCTCTTATAGGATCGACCACTCGGATCAGTAGTAGGTTTCTAACACATTATTTCTTTTGGGTGATTGCTTGGTAAGCGGGTTACACTACAGATCGTAACCACCATTGTATATATATATATATTCATTGTATCTAGTTAAAAGCTCCATCAACCAGACTATGTATATTTGTAGACTTAAAGACCAGATGTATATTCTTTCATACTTAGAGTTGAGACTTGTATTATTCTTTATTTTTGACTTGATGATATTTTGGTTTTCTTCTACTTTCTTTTCTGAGTTGATGTTCGTCTTGGGCATCATATATTTATCTTGCGTGGTTGTGTTTCCACCGATTGGTGAAGAGCTAGCTCCCTCTTGAGGATGCCAATATTATTATTGTTATGTATTGGTTTTGATCAAATTTACAAAAGAGGTGCAGCCCAAATTTCAAATGACGAAAATGTTTTCAAACTATTGCATG
The DNA here is from genome assembly GCA_030015575.1 of Agapanthus africanus. Classification (NCBI taxonomy): domain Eukaryota; kingdom Viridiplantae; phylum Streptophyta; class Magnoliopsida; order Asparagales; family Amaryllidaceae; genus Agapanthus; species Agapanthus africanus. The sequence goes on from CM057344.1 coordinate 551,190,170, forward strand.
CAACCCACTTGTATTTTCAAATAACTTTACTTATACTTTGAAAATATAGAACTTGAATTCATTTATACCCTTTTTTTTCAAAACTTCACCTTCACTATTTTACTTAAAAAGGTTTAGATTCCGGATTTTCGTCTTACTTGGGTTACAGTAGGGTCTTATAAACTTCACGTGATTCAAGTGCCGGTCACGTGCCGTTTTTGGGTCGTGACAGTTTTAGAGATAGATTAATTCTTCTAAGCACTCTCTACATCTATATAACCTAGATTAGCAAACTAGGTTATTTAGTTGCTTCATTTATGAAACTTTAGCTTCAATCATAAACTCTCTGGTGGATCATCTTTGATACGAGAAGGCCAACATTCAAGCTTGATCAAGAACCCTAAGAGATCAAGGAGGTGGTGTTCAAAGACCCGAAGGACCCGATCCCTTAGGTATAACCTCTTTTCATAGTAGATAACTCCTATGGTTTTCTTGCTAGTTTAACCTTATGGTAGTTTTTGGGGTAATTGTTGATTGTGCTTGCTAAAAAGATGGTTTTTTACATTCCGCCTCTCTACAAACACGGTAGAATGAGCACCATCAACTTTCAATAGGATTCTCGATCTCTTGTCTTTTAGTAGTCATCGTCATATCATCAAGTAGAACACAAATCGTAATGGAACCGATCTCTATAGTGATGAAAACTTTCGAAACATCGCTTCCATTGCAATTCATAGTATTTGACATGATCACCTTTTATAAAAAGATGAGTAATAATTACTAAATGGCAAAACGGTGAAAAACAACATCTATTTATATTTTATAAAAAATCTTTTCAAAGATGGGGGAAAAATGCGCTTCCACTGTGGTCGTCAAAACCTGTTTAGCAGTGGAACGGCGCTTTCGGACGTCGCATGGTCATGTTGTAATAATATAGTTTGAATGTGTTTGAGCCATTACATGAAATTGAGAATAACATTCTCGTATTCAGTAATGATCCAAATAACTCAAGACATTAGTCTTCTTTAGTTTGTTAAATGAATGTCATATGGAATGAATATGATTAATTCAATACTCGAAAAATACAAAACCGCAAAGATAGTTCTCTTTACTCAGTATTGAACCAATCAACCCATATTCATGACACGATCAAAATAAAACTAAAAAGAGAGCAATAACGATGAAATGCAATAAAATGCCAATCTATAACAGAGTAGGGTTTTTAATAAGGTCGCATAAAACCGTATTTTTTATGTGTTGAAAAGAAAGAAAATAAGATGGTTAGGTTGCGTATTTCAAAAACAACATGTAAATGATATTTTTCCAAATTTGTCTTGTTAATTACATCTTTTAAAGAACACCCCCGATTAAGAAAAAAATTGATAAAATATAAACAAAGCGATCCTTCAAGAATTTTCATCCTTGATGAAGAGATAGATTTATTTACTAATGGCATTCCATTTGATCACATATAAGACATCAAACTACTTAATTGTAAGAAAGGAAAAAGGGTAAAGGTAAAGGATTGTCAGGAATTATCCCGACAACCTTACCCTTCTAAAAAAATGAAGAAATCAAGACAAGAATAGAAATGAAACCTTTCTTTTTATTTCTTCAAATGAGAATGAGTACAAGGGTTTTGAGTAGAGTGTATGGAATGGAATGTGTTTTGAAAAAGTGGGGCATCCACCCTGCTTTTATAGGCCAAGCGGATGGCACAATATTAATTAAAAGAAAAGGGAAAAGCTCTCTTTGAATTCAAAATAAATAACTACTCTCTCCACGATAATGGAAGGGGATAATTTGTAAAATATTTTGTTACATGACAAGTGTAGACTTGTCATGTTTATTATTATATTTTTTTCCAAAGTGCCAAACTGGACCCAAAGTGGGCCGATGCACCCTGGCCGACCCCAAAGGGGGGCTGTTCACCACCGAGCCGGCCCCATGTAAAGGCCGGTTCACAAAGCCGGCCCCATGGGGAGGCCCGGTTCACCATCGTAGCTAGACCCTATGGGGGTCCGGGCTTTACTTGATCGGACTTTAAAAGGTCCGAGCTTCTTGGTCAGACTTTAAGGCGGCCAGGCATCACTTAATCAGACTTTAAAGGGTCCGAGCTTTTCGATTGACCAGACTTTAAAAGGTCTGGGTCTTGGTCGACCGGACTTTAAGGGGTCCGGTGTAGGGTTAGCTTAGCACCTTAGCAAGGTTTTGGCAAGTATCAAACATGCTATATTAAAATTTTGGAGTGCTAAACAAACCAACCAAGTAATCGAACTAGAGAATTAGTGTTAACTTTGCATGTAAACAACTTTACATCTAAGTGATAGGGATTACAACCTTTGTAGTCCATTCCTACACTTCAAAAGCTCCGAGTAGTAGTCCCTTCGCTGCGATCCCTGAGCTCCCGAACTCTTGAGAGGCTCCACAAGATGTATGATGCATCCTTACTTGAAGTCTTCAAAGTATGTGATGATCTACGTCGAGAAAACACGGACTCAAGCTCACTCTTCAATAATACTGAATTAGTGAAGCTAACACACTAATCTATATGGCTAGTATAGAAGAGGATGATGAAGTAGGAATTTTTCTCACTTTAGTATTTAATTTCTCACTATTTTTCTTCTTGATCTCAAAATCTAGAGAGCAAAAATGAGATAAGGAAGAAGAAGATGGATCGATGAGATAAGGTTAGAAACGCAACCCTTGGTTAGTATATGTGAATACCTAACCCTTATAGAGAGTTAACCATGGCTATGTGTCATGGTTGGGTTAGAAAATATCTTAAGCAAAACAAAAAGAGTGGACTTTATCAATGGTTATCAACAAGCTTCATGAAGCTTCCACCATGACTCATTTCCACATTTCTGAATTACTTAAGAATTTAAATCCAAACATTATATGTAGCATGGTATAATTCTCATAAATCCTTGTTGCATGTATAACCTAGCATGTCACAATATTATATATCACATATATAATATTTATGTACTAAAAGAAAACAATACAATAAACATATATCACATATATGTTAAATGCATCATAAGTGAGAATAATAAATATTTAAGTGAGCATATAATATATATATATATATATAATTTCATCGAATCAACACTTGATCCGATAACCCGGTTATATCACATATAACCGGCCAATATCACATATCGCGAGAATAGAATATGGTATCACATACTCGTATCAATCTCGATCCCGCACATATCACATATGTGCTCCTACTCAGTTTTTCCTGAGCCTGGAAACCTCTATGTAGGACTCTAAAGACTCGTCAATACGCCGGCGGTAGGTGATGATCACATCAAACACCAACAAGCCGCAAGTGGTCAGCTAAACGTAACGGTCACCCGGGTATTGAGCGATCAGAAGATCAACAAGCAAGTCTACTCTAACTCCTTTAAATCCAATCAGTAACACTACCGTACAGTCCGGTCTCTTCGTCTGATATGTCGTATATCCAGTCTATGGGTGGTTAACGTCAGACCCCGATAACCGATAAGTCGTGTCGATGTGGGGCTCATAAAAGGTCGAGAAACTACTGATAACACTTACCAGTAGATCTCCATATCAGCCCTGGCCAGGGACTTCCAGTTATAGCCAATCGAACACAGCGCAACATCAACCCCCAATACCGGGAGAGACGAAACCCCTCCTATCGCTCATTGCCTCCAGGTGATGTGATTCGGGACTGTACCCAAAAGCCACTGTTTTGCATGTTCTCTTGAACGTGGCAAGGTGGAAATCAAAGCACAGTGGGAATCACACAAGACTCTATGACGATCTTGGGTCTACAGACTAACCTGTACCAGTGTCACCAGAGAACTGCTATCTGACGATAGATATAATACCAACAAGGAGTTCTCGGCGAGTCCGTTCAGTATACCCAGTCTCCACTGAGCACCCGTACACCATCTTTGATGTCAAACACCGATGTATATGGGATCATCCATCGCCCATCATATGGGTCAAGATGCGTATACGCTAGTCTACCCTGGAGTATCGATGCCCTGTCTCGATACACCCTCGACTAGGAACAGTTATAGGATGTACTTATGGACTACCCTTGCCCCACTAGTATGATCTATATCATAGTCCTAGTAGTCAAGTACATATCCTAAGGGCTTTATCAACATGTGAGAGCAAGACAGTAACCCAATACAAGTCAACATGTTAAGACAAAGTGAAACCAGATAGCATACTATCATGTCGAGCAAGAAAGTCATCTCTATATATATCCAAGCATCCACTATAATATACATCATATGTACAACAATGTCCTCTAGGGCATATACATAACTAACAATCTCCCACTTGCACTAAGGCCAGCTGTTGTAGTATCTCATACCCAACATCCCGAAGAGTCTCTCAAAATGTATCTGGGGAATGGCCTTCGTGAATGGATCCGCAGTGTTATCCTTCGTATCTACTCTCCTGACCTCGATCTCCCGGCGATCAACTATCTCCCGGATTAGGTGATACTGCCTCAGAATATGCCTGGATCTCTGGTGGTACCTGGGTTCCTTGGCCAAAGCCACAGCTCCATTGTTATCACAATACAAAGGTATTGGATGCTCAATGGATGGAGCCACACCAAGTTCGGTAATTAACTTCTTTATCCAGACAGCCTCTTTGGCAGTATCGTTGGCAGCGATGTATTCAGCCTCCATCGTCGAGTCTGCCACGGTTTCCTGTTTGAAACTCTTCCAACAAACCGCCCCTCCATTAAGGGTAAAGACAAATCCCGAGTGCGACTTAGAGTCGTCCTTATCACTTTGGAAGCTCGAATCGGTAAAGGACTCAACTTGGAGTTCTCCGTTACCATACACCAAGAACATCTCTTTAGTCATTCTCAAGTACTTGAGAATGTTCTTCACAGCTATCCAGTGACTCTCTCCTGGATTTGCTTGATACCTACTCACTACACTTAGTAAGCATGCAACATCGAGTCTGGTACATAGCATCGCGTACATGATAGAGCCTACTGCCGAAGCATAGGGTATCTCTTGGATGCGAGATCTCTCCAAATCAGTCTTGGGAGACATCTCTTTGGAGAGAGTGAGTCCAGAGATCATGGGTAAATTTCCACGCTTGGATTCTTCCATACTAAACCTCTTTAGTATGGTTTCAATATACCTAGATTGGGACAATCCCAGTATCCGTTTAGATCTATCTCTATAGATCTTAATCCCCAAAATGCAGGAGGCATCACCTAGATCTTTCATTGAGAATCTTTGTAATAAGAAGAGCTTGACTGAGTGTAGCATAGGAACATCATTTCCTATCAAGAGTATGTTATCCGCGTACAATACGAGAAAGACAACCTTACTCTCTATCACCTTCTTGTATATACAAGGTTCATCTACGTTTTTTATGAAGTCAAACTCTTTGACTACAACATCAAAACAGATGTTCCAACTCCGCGATGCCTGCTTTAACCCGTAGATGGATTTAAGCAGGTTGCACACCTTTCCGCTGCTCCCACTGTCTACGAAGCCCTCTGGCTGAGTCATGTACACGCACTCCTCTAAATCACCATTTAGAAAGGCAGTCTTAACATCCATTTGCCAGATTTCGTAGTCATGGTATGCAGCAATGGCAAGTAAGATCCGTATGGACTTAAGCATAACCACTGGAGAAAAGGTTTCGTCATAATCCACACCTGGTCGTTGACGAAAACCCTTTGTAATAAGTCTAGCTTTGAAAGTCTCAACCTTTCCATCTACACCAAGTTTCTTTTTAATGATCCATTTGCTCCCAATGGGTTTTACCCCTTCAGGAGAAACTTCCAAAGTCAATACTTTGTTGGTGTACATGGATTCCATCTCAGATAGCATTGCATCCAGCCATTTCACATGAGTCCCCACTCGTGATGGCTTGCTCGAAGCTAGTCGGGTCATCATCTTCCATGATGCAATCCTCACTCCCACCGTCAATGAGAAAACCGTAGTATCTCTCAGGTGGATAAGAAACCCTACTAGATCGGCGGAGAGGCTGGGGTTCGTTGGGAGCTATCGAATCCTCTGGTTCCACTAAATCTTCAGTTGTAGTTTGTGTAGCTGGAACTTCTTCCAGTTCTACCTCTTCGCCACTAATTTCTTTTGCAAGAAATTCCTTTTTCTAAAAAGGTGGCATGTTGAGCAAAAAATACCTTTTTATTGTTCACCGTGGTAGAATAGATATCCATACGAATTGCTTGGATATCCCACAAACTTGCAAAGAACTGATCGTGCCTCGAGCTTGTCCGGATTTTGCCTTTTAATATAGGCCGGACAACCCTATATCTTAACTTGTTTAAGATATGGTCTCTTCCCACTCCATATCTCATATGGTGTGGTAGGTACAGATTTAAATGGGACTTGATTCAATAGATATGCTGTTGTCTCAAGCGCATAACCCCAAAAGAAAATAGGAAACTCAGTGGTGCTCATCATAGAGCGCACCATATCTAATAGGGTGCGGTTCCTCCGTTCCGATACACCGTTGTGCTGTGGTGTATACGGAGGAGTAAGCTGAGAGAGAATCTCATTCTCTTTTAGATAGTCCAGGAACTCATTGCTCAAGTATTCTCCTCCTCGATCAGATCGAAAGATCTTAATACTTTTACCCGTTTGGTTCTCGACTTCGTGCTTATATTCTTTGAATTTCTCAAAAGCTTCAGACTTGTGTTTCAACAGGAACATATGTCCGTATCTTGAAAGATCGTCAGTGAAGGTAATGAAGTACGAAAAACCATTTCTGGCATGTGTAGACATGGGACCGCATACATTACTATGTATCAGTCCCAAGAATTCCGTAACTCTTTCTCCGTGTCCACTAAACGGAGTTTTGGTCATCTTACCTTTGAGACATGACTGGCAAGTATCATAGGATGAAAATTCGAATGGATTCAAATATCCATCTTTATGTAACTTAGCTAGTTGTGTTGCATTGATATGACCTAGTCTACAATGCCATAAGAAGGATTCGTTCATTTCTGAACTCTTCCTCTTGTGTGTGTTTTGCACATTAAGAACTGTAGTTTGATTTAGAACGTATATGCCATTATTTAACGAGCCCGATCCAATCAACTTTTGATTCAGGAAGATGTTCATAACATTATCTTGTACTACAAAATTATATCGTTCTTTACTTAATAAAAAAACTAATATAATGTTGCATATCATGTTCGGTATGTAATAGCATTCGTTCAAAATCAATGTATTACCACTTGGTAATACAAGGTGATATTCGCCAACTGCTTTGGCTGCAACATTTGCACCATTCGCTACTTTTATGGAATGATCACCCATTTACAGTTCTCTACCTCTCTTTAGCCCATGCAACACATTACATATGTGGGATCCTGATCCGGTATCTAATACCCAGGACGTAGAGTGAACTGAGAAACAAGGTTAGCAGATAAGGAAGAAGAAGATGGATCAATGAGATAAGGTTAGAAATGCAACCCTTGGTTAGTATATGTGAATACCTAACCCTTATAGAGAGTTAACCATGGCTATGTGTCATGGTTGGGTTAGAAAATATTTTAAGCAAAACAAAAAGAGTGGACTTTATCAATGGTTATCAACGAGCTTCATGAAGCTTCCACCATGACTCATTTCCACATTTCTGAATTACTTAAGAATTTAAATCCAAACATTATATGTAGCATGGTATAATTCTCATAAATCCTTGTTGCATGTATAACCTAGCATGTCACAATATTATATATCACATATATAATATTTATGTACTAAAAGAAAACAATACAATAAACATATATCACATATATGTTAAATGCATCATAAATGAGAATAATAAATATTTAAGTGAGCATATAACATATATATATATATATATATATATATATATATATATATATATATATATATTATTTCATCGAATAACCACTTGATCCGATAACCCGATTATATCACATATAACCAGCCGATATCACATATCGTGAGAATAGAATACGGTATCACATACTCGTATCAATCTCGATCCCGCACATATCACATATGTGCTCCTACTCTGTTTTGCCTGAGCCTAGAAACCTCTATATAGGACTCTAAAAACTCGTCAATACGCCGGCAGTAGGTGATGATCACATCAAACACCAACAAACCGCAAGCGGTCAGCTAAACGTAATGGCCACCCGGGTATTGAGCGATTAGAAGATCAACAAGCAAGTCTGCTCTAACTCCTATAAATCCAATCAGTAACACTACCGTACAGTCCAATCTCTTCGTCTGATATGTCGCATATCCAGTCTAGGGGTGGTTAACGTCAGACCCTAGTAACCGATAGGTCGCGTCGATGTGAGGCTCATAACATGTCGAGAAACTACTGATAACGCTTACCAGTAGATCTCCATATCAACCCTGGTCAGGGACTTCCAGTTATAGCCAATCGAACACAATGCAACATCAACCCCCAATACCGGGAGAGACGAAACCCCTCCTATCGCTCATTGCCTCCATGTGATTCGGGACTGTACCCAAAAGCCACTGTTTTGCACGTTCTCTTGAACGTGGTAAGGTGGAAATCAAAGCACATTGGGAATCACACAAGACTCTATGACGATCTTGGGTCTATAGACTAACTTGTACCGGTGTCACCAGAGAACTGCTATCTGACGATAGGTATAATACCAACAAGGAGTTCTCGGCGAGTCCGATCAGTGTACCCAGTCTCCACTGAGCACCCGTACACCATCTTTGATGTCAAACACCGATGGATATGGGATCATCCATCGCCCATCATATGGGTCAAGATGCGTATACGCTAGTCTACCCTGGAGTATCGATGCCCTGTCTCGATACACCCTCGACTAGGAACAGTTATAGGATGTACTTGTAGACTACCCTGGCCCCACTAATATAATCTACATCATAGTTCTGGTAGTCAAGTACATATCCTAAGGGCTTTATCAACATGTGAGAGCAAGACAGTGACTCAATACAAGTCAACATGTTAAGACAAAGTGAAAACAGATAGCATACTATCATGTCGAGAAAGAAAGTCCTCTCTATATATATCCAAGCATCCACTATAATAGATATCATATGTACAACAATGGCCTCTAGGGCATATACATAACTAACATCCGGGTCTTGGTCGACCGGCTATTGAGAGGGTCGGGGATAAGTTGACCGGCCGTTGAAAGGGCCGGGAATGAGTTGACCGACCCGTTAAGGAGCCGAGAATGAGTTGACCAACACATTAAGGGACTGGGAATAAATTGACCGCCCATTGAAAGGGCCGGTAATTAGTTGACCGGCCGTTGAAGGGACCAGGAATAAGTTGACCAGCCGTTGAAAGGGCCGGGAATGAGTTGAGCGACCCGTTAAGGGGCCGGGTTCGCTTTGAGCCGATCTTAGGGGAGACTGGCTTGAAAGAAGATACAGAAGCAGCGATCGATGATGTCAACCCCAAGCGTCTTCTAAACTCGAGCGTTTGATACTCAAGTGTAAATTGGTGAGAGAAACTCAGCGGTGCAAAAGTAGTAGTTGGGCGATTTTAACTCCGAAGATTTTCTGATGTCTACAATAACATAGAAAATACAACATGAATAGCAACATCGTTAACATGTTATCTAAATATTGATTCGTTAATGGCTATTCTATCGATCTTGATATAAAAAGGTATTGTTTTTGTTTTTAAAACATTATATAGTGGTTTTACGCATAGCATGGCATAGAATGGCTGCGGAGTGAAGGGAGAAGTCGAGGGACTTACAAGTGGTGTGAGTCAGTATAATAACCAGCTTACCAATTGGATTTCTAGCGTGCCGGGAAACACCCCAATGATCACTAGCTCCGGAAAGGTAAAGAAAAGAGGGGAGAGCTTTGAGTTGATGTTTTAAGGGTTTGAGGAGGAAGGAGGAGGAAGTGGAACATATAAAGAAAGATTTATGAACATAATAATTCTAATTTATTATGTGAATTCATTTTGGAGTTTTTGAGAAAAAGAAATTTAAAATTCATTTGTAAGTTATGAGAGGGTTTTAAAAATATGATTAAAAATAATTGCAAGATCAAGGATTCGAATATATAGCCAATAAGTCAGCAGTGCAATGACTTAACCAATGAGCTATAAGATTACTCCTGCACATATTTAATAAGAATTAAATATATACCAGTGTTCGAAAGGAAGCAGTATTTTATTAAAAGAAAGAACATACAAAGGTATAGGGATTTTGAGGTCGTTACAATTGATGAAGGCATGTTGACGTCGAGAGAAGGAGTTACAAGGTTTTCAAGAAAGTATCGAGATTTTGGCGAATTTAAATAAAAGTGGAGATTGTTGATTTTGATTTAAATTAGCCAAGATTTGGCTCAAGGTTTGAAGCCTGGATTGAGTTGGAGTCGATTAAGATTCAAATTAATCCATACTTTTATATCTTAAGTTTATCTAATTCTAATTTAAATATAATTCTTATCTCTAAATTGATATAGTTTATAAATATAAAATCAATTAGCCTAGGTTTTGAAGGTTGCTAATATTCTCCAAAATTAAAAGGGGCAATCGTAAAACCAAGAGAGGAGGAGATAGAGACGAGCTTTTTGTGAGGGTTAGAGATTTCTTGTAATGGACGGTTATCGGAAATGGCAGTTCTCGTGTAATCATTTCTTAATAGTGGAAGTTTTCGTCGTCGGATTGCGGGATTAAGTGCAGTTGCGTCGAACCTGGGGTAAATATTGTGCTTGTATTGTTTGGTGTGTGCTTCTGATAACTTACGGTGTTTTGGTAGTTGTTTGATTAGTCTTTTTTCAGATAGAGTCGATTCACACGATTCTGATAGATTTTTCATTGCAACTCTTGGTGTAGTTTGTGATTCCCTCAAGAATAATGGATATAAAAATTACAATACTAACAACATATAAACTTAATAAAAATTAGATCTTTGAAGATCTAATTTCTAAAACATGCTAAAATATAGGTTTTACGCCGTAACAAACATGAAGATAAGTAGATCAAGAGCCCAAAAAGCTCTGATACCAATGTAGGTTAATGTTAATAAAACACATAGTTATGGATCCACAGTAGCAGATCCGAATATATCATAAGGATGCTTACACAACGGAAGCACAGAACAATAACCAATGGCCTACACGTCGTTGGGATCTTTCATACCTTAGCACGGTAGAGATCGCTTGAATCCATGGATGTCTTGATCTACTTCTTCATCCTCTGGATGGCCGGCGGAGACGATCATGTCGTTGAATGAAAAGCTCTCTTTTCACCGCAGTTGATAGACTACGAGGGGAAAAAGAACGCTTGGAACCGTAGGCACTCTTTCTCTCAATGAAAGATTGCTGGATTCCTTGATTCATTTCAAACCCTAACCTTTGCTTCTCTGTCTATTGGTAGAAGGGTAAACAGATGAACGGTTGAGATACAATGGGCTTGATCCCTAGCTAGCTAGGGTTTGGCCCAAGCTTGAGTCCCAAGGGACCCGAGCACCTATAACAGTCGGCTCAGGTCTCGTGACTCGAGTGGGACTCGAGAGCCTGCCCACTCAAGTCGGCATGCAAATGCCAACATGAATAATAGACCATCATATGATGCAAGCGAGTTTCGAATCCCAGACCTTCTTCTTAGCTACAAGAAAGTTTTGAATGTGTTTTGGTATTGAAAATATTCATAACAAATATTTCTTTTTCCATTTGATGTCAAAATCGGGACTTGCAATGCATTCAATTCAGCGGTAGCGAACGCGTTTGAAATAAATTGTAGAAGTATTTTTTGTTTCGTCTGTATTTTTTTTATGATGTATCGAGAATTGTTTATCTCGATGCACAAGTTTTGTATCTTGTAAATATTTTTTAATTTATTTTATTCGGTAGGGCGTCTTACTCTGCAATTTCCCTGTTTTCCCCTCTAAAAATATAATTCGGAGTAGAAATATTTTATATTCCTTTTTCTTCCTCTAAATCGATATATGTAAATTATCATGAAATTTATATTTTGATACAATAGAACTCACAACATCGTATAGGTTTCTTTTTTTCTTTTTTTTTTTGAAATCAACCCCCTTGGGATCGAACTTGGGATCGAACTTACGATCTCTTATATTGGAAAGGAATTAATACCGACTAAGCTACGCCGGTTTAGTACCATATTAGATTTCTTGTTCAAATGAATTTTGCTTATTTTCAATTAATGATAGAATGATAGCTGATGTTTGATGTGTTGTCACTTCCTTTTATAGTTCATCCTGGAGGAAAAGAACAAGGAATTTTTGCTGGAAAGCGCTGGAAAAGTCCACTATAGCTTCAAAAGTTTGCAATGAATATCACTTTCTTTTCTTATATTTCCTGGTGTGGCATTAAACGTATCTGGTATTCTTAAATTATCTTTTCCTCCTTTTAAACCAAAATTTTAGCACTTTTTTAGAAAGGTTTGACGAAGTTGACAACCAATCATAATGCTTTATTAGATTTTCAACTGATGGTTTGCTTGATAACCGATCCATTTGGATAGAAAAAGCTTAGGAGGTGACGGTGATGCAATCCTGCCCTAGGCATTTAGAGTAGAATGACACGTTTGAAAACGACTCAAATTCTCTACTAATAAATATCAGTATAACAATCCTTGATTTATAGTAGCAATCCAAAGGTTTATACAAGAGTAATACAAAAGGTAATTGCAGATCAAAGTATACCATACCCACAGATTGAATTAAAGGCTCTTTCAATGTCGCACATGCACAGTGTCAATACCAACCTAAAAAATTTGTATTTCGCAACAAATTGTATGTCATAGAGAATTTCCGATAAGCATATAATCCAGCTGAAATGGGCAAACTCATTAATCTATCATAGCAAATGAACTCTGTATTGACAGAAATAAAAGATATCCACGAACAATGCCATATATGAAACATAGTGTATATCAGAATTGAACATTATGAAAGAGGTTTTATAGGTACTATCTAATCACTTGTTCATTCTCTATATCAGACAGAATTAACCCATTCTTCTCACTGTCACCATCACCCTTCACTTGGCCAACATCATCCTGACGAATTCTTCATAGTTCACTTGGCCGTCGCCATCCAGGTCCGCCTCTTTTATCATCTCCTCAACTTCCTCGTCGGTCAGTTTCTCTCCAAGGTTGGTCATCACGTGACGGAGCTGCTCACATTCAAAAATATTGCAACTCCATTATAACCCAGACGATAGAAGAAAAAAACATTCTTGTATATTAGGGAAAAGGCTGAATTGCACTAAACTACATAAACTACCTATGAGCGTTTTCAGTTAACTAACATGAAGATGTAATTATTGACTTATATTTAAAGAATTTTAGTGGGAAAATACCTTAAAACCCAAAGTTTAAAGTAGTCTAGTGAAAAACAGGAGTTGAGGGTAGGTTTGGTGTAATTTACCTTAGGAAATCTTTTGCTGAAACATAACAAAAGGGTTTTTCACTTAATAACATGAAATCTGTATAGATTCCCAATGGCTTTAAAAGTTGCCGCACATTGTTATGGTATTTCCATATAATTTATAAAATTCAAGGTAGTCTGAATATATTCAATGTATGTGAGCATACAAAGTCCATCTGTTACTAGCAGCTTACCTCTGCGGCAGAAATGAAACCATTCTGATCCTTATCGAAAACCTTAAAAGCTTCCCTTAGTTCTTCCTCAGAATCAGTGTCCTTCAATGCATTGCAAATCAATTAGAGGTAAAAATATACTGCAAGCAGTTTCCTAAATAGTATGTTCTAACATAATTTACTTATAAATAGGAAAAAATCATAATTAACAGTCAAAATAGTTTTAACGATAAATTGCCATCTAAGAGAACATTTGAGAATTATAAAATTACAACCAAACTCATAATCAAGCAATCAAGCTTCACTCTATCTATATGGGTAGATTAAGTTCTCATAACAGTATAACACCATGTATGGAAAAATTGCAAGTGAGATATTGCAGGATTAATCAAAGAATTTCAAATTATTTCAATGACCTCATAAATGGCCATTATGGACAGAAGACTAAATAATCCATTTCTTTGAAACTCAAAAATCACTACATGACAACTTTTCTTGTGCTCGTTATAGTTTATGTAATTACATTGTGTAAGGTATAGCAGGTTTTATCTTTAATTATCGTTGTAAAGGTTGAGAAAATGATACATATAAAGCATATATCAATCGGCTCGCATAGCAGGTTTTATCTTTAATTATCGTTGTACAAGGTTGAGAAAATGATGCATATAAAGCAAATATCAATTGGCTCGCATAGCAGGTTTTATCTTTAATTATCGTTGTACAAGTTTGAGAAAATGATACATATAAAGCAAATATCAATCGGCTCACATAGCAGGTTTTATTTTTAATCATCACCAATAGCGTTAATTTGAAGGTGAGTTGTTGTGATGTAATGCAGCTGCAAGATCAAGTCAAAACACCGTTTTAAGATCTTTGCTTATATTAAAGAGCATGGACAACCAAATATATTCTCCCTTATTTTCTGAAAACACCCCTATATTCTTAGTAATTGTAAACTTAACTTTTTGGTATCGAACTAAATTCTTCCTTATTTTAAAAAAAAATTAGAATTTCAATATATTTAATTCTCCACTCTCAAATCTCTTATAACTTCAAACTTCTCCTCTAGTTCGCATGTTTACTTAGCATCAGCGTTTACATTCAACACTGGAAGCTTGTTATAAGGGTTTACATTCGACCATAGTCAGTTAAGTCTTAAGAGAAGCTTGTTATAAGGGGCATTATTCAAATATAAAGAAGGGTTTTGAAGCGTAATATCAGAGCCAGACCAAGACTGTAAAGGCGAAATATAAGACTATTGAGATTATGGGACTGGGGAGTTTTATTTAAAAGAAAGAATTGAACACATATCAAAACCAATGCAACATTAAAGGGTAAATTATAAAAATCATCATGATTATGGGGTGTCCATAACTAATAAAAATAAAGAAGAATGTAGGGTGTGATGTTGAATTAACCCAACTAAATAATGGGTGTAATAGAATAGTTGTTTTTTGGTGCATAATAGAATAGTTGTTTAAATCTACAATATAAAAGGAGGTATAAAAATAACTACGTTACATAATTTTTCTAGTATATATTTTAGAGTGTGCATATCACAGATTAAATAATTACCGTGTATACCTGAGGCAGCCATATGTTTAGTTCTATGACTAAAATGCATTGTAAGAAATGATTTCGTGTAGACAAAAATAACTACCAGTGCGGGTTTCCAGTATAGATGTGTAACAATGTACTTCAATTTTCAAATTGATCTATGAGAAGAACTACCATTCAATACAGCACCTTTGTCATCGTGGCTCTTTCCACTTGAGTTAGATATTAAGTCGTTAAAGAACTAAAAATGAGTAATAGATCTTATGGAATCTATGCACATGCTTTTGACACCAATTCAGTAAAGCAGTTCATTCAGGTTGATCCGAAGGTTAACAGATAGCTAACTGAGTTGAAAAGCCTATATTAGCCATTTAAGTCGTTGTTAAAGAGAATATGCATGCAAAAGAAGTTAAACAAATAAATGTGTCAGGGTTTAAAACATCTAGCTCACTCTATGTTGAACATAGCACAAATAACTCCTTATATGGGTGTTCCCAATTAACCCTGTCATTTTCAAGCAGAAAACTGTTATTTTTTTCTCTTTTCTTTTTGCTCTTCTTTTTGGGAGGTGTGTGTGTTAAGCAAGCTGTTTAATCAATAGTTTATAAATAACTTCTAAATAAATAATACTAATTTATGTTATTTATTACATGCAATACAATGCGAACATGACCGAATGTCGATGTGATCTCAGTTTCCTTAGGTAAATCCTCATCAATGTTTAGTAAATAAACTGGGAAGCTAAAGCCTAAAAGCAAGTAAGCTGGAATTTGAAGATAAAATAAAATAATGTGACTGCAAGTTTCTGTATTAAGGGATTAGACAAAGCAACCAACCTAACACACCATACTACTACATGTGTGCAAGACTGCAAACCCAAGAACAAATTTTTTCTTGTTGACAAGTTCAGCACACTCTGATACATTCATATCAATGAATATTTGCTATATCAATATTAAGAGAACAGCAAAAATAACATGATTTGGAGTAGATATACAGGACCACAGAGCGTGGAAGTTCAAAGTATACTCACTTTCATTTTCCGAGCCATCAAATTCAAGAACTCAGCAAAATCAATTGTCCCATTCCGATCAGCATCAACCTCATCAATCATATCTCGGAGTTCTGCCTCAGTTGGATTCTGACCTAGGGATCTCATCACAGTACCTAATTCCTTTGTAGTAATGCAACCTGGAATATTAAAAGCATGGTGGGAAAATCAAAGCATATAAAACAGAAGATAACACATATGTATGAGAACATATTCCTGTAATAGAAGGAAAAGAAGGCATCTCCACATAATAGGTAAATATATAACTGATGCAAATATCATTAGTTCATTACTAATTTATTTTCATACATTCTAACTTGATAGGGAACACATCATGCAGATATAGGAACTTATTTTAACTCGCCGGAAGAGATTAAAACAAAATGGCTTTCTAGTTAACTTGTGAACATGCTATACCAGCGACATCACCAACAAACTTCTTCATTATCTCCAACAAAACAGTTAACTGGGAAGCTACAATATAATTAAACAGTGATTTTATAATTGAAAATCAAATGCTTTACAAATATTTCATACCGAGTAAAATATCAACTAAAAGGCCCAAATGGACATCGAGGAAAGACGAGCAAAAGCCACTAAACCGTATATTTTATTTTTTTTAAAATACTTTTGATATTAAAAGAAGATCAATCAGGCCTAACTTGAGAAGTTGAGGTTATATTAGAAATATCTGGTAAAGCATAAACCATTCTGGCATATTTTAATTGTAGCCCCAAATGACAATTTAGAACATGTGGTGGGAAATAGAATATCCCAAGGAATTTCTTGTGCATGTCTTGAAACAAATTTTAACCAAATTGAAGCTCAAACCAACCAAAACTTCCCATTTTATGGAAAAGTTGATTGAAATGCAATTCATAACTATTACAAAAGTTTTGAAACTTGAATTTCGAAACCTTCAAATTAAATGAGTTATGAACTTCACATATAGACATTGCTATTTACAAACTTAAGGAGAAACTTACTAACAGCTTCTTGCAAGATATTAGCATGAAACTCCATAACTTTTTTCCAAATAAACGAACAAAAACATAGAAAGCTACTCATGGCATGCCTATATTATTATTGTTTAACTGCTGGTCTAACAAGATTTTTTTAGAACAAATTAACCGAAGTAGCAGCTAAACAATGAAAATCTTGACAAAGCAGGTATTTATTCGAAGAACTATTACAAAAGTTTTGAACCTTGAACTTCGAAACCTTCAAATTAAATGAATTATGAGCTTCGCATATAGACATGGCTATTTACAAACTTAAGGAGAAACTTACTAACAACTTCTTACAAGATATCAGCATGATACCCCAGAACTTTTTTTTCCCAAATAAACAGACAAACAAAGAAAGCTACTCAGGGCATGCCTATAGTATTAATGTTTAGCTGCTGGTCTCACAAGATTTTTTTTTAAAGAACAAATTAACCAAAGCAGCAGCTAAACAATGAAAATCTTGACAAAGCAAGTAATTGATTCGTAGAACATTTTAGAAAGAGGGAACAATAGAGTGAAACATGCCACAATTCTAGAAGTTTGGTTTTGAATGTTTTAAGAATAAAAATGTTAACTCATTTCTATAAGTTTACTAATTACTAACAACTATGATTTTGAATCTGTACAGTAAATCGATAATTGCCAAACGATTTTTAAAAAAAGACCATCATCCCTGATACCCCTGCCGTGTCCTCTCACAAAATAAACGGGAAACAGAAAAATAACCATAAAACAGTAATTCAAAAATTGTATCCCTCAGAACAAAATATGTTAGGAGTGTCTGTCCATCTCAATCACGGGCTTTATCATCTCCCCTGGTGTCTTTTGGCCTGAAACTTGAATTTTAAAGTTATGAAGGCCAAGGATCGAGGTTTCTGCCAAAACCACCATGTATTGGTGGTTTCGTCTCAGTTTCAGTGGAGACCGATACGAAACCAACCATACAATATCGTTTCAGACGAAACCTTTAAAAACTTATTTTTTATACCACTTTTGCTGTCATTGTGATCATTGTAGGCCTTCGTCGTTAGAAAACCGCAAAAAGGTGAACCCAAACCCTATATTAATACTTATATAAATACACTTTTCAATATATTTTGCATCACATCTGGATTTTTAAACACTAGGATCATTGTCTTGAAATATAGAACCATAAATTTAAGTATTTAATATATCTATACTAATATATGTTGTATTACAGTGGAAACCGAAACCCGAACCGAAATTAGCGAAACTAATAAAATCATGAGAGACCGATACCGAGTTCACAAACCTTGATGAAGGCACATAAAGGATCCAATTCAGCATTTTAAACATACTCTTAATAAACTAAAATCTTCATTTCTGTATAATATTCTTGGTTTTAGCTACCATGGATATCCTTTATACAGAATTGCAAGAATCCCTCAACATGGCAGTCAATCATCTTTTAGGCATTTACACCTCAGATAACCTAAACTACAGAACACAGATAAGCCTAATTCACATCCAATATCCAAATATCCCAGAACACCACCACCTACCTGTCATTATGGGGGGGGGGGTGAAAGGAGGGTTAGTTCCAACACCAAAAATTATGAATAAGAATGACATGACAGCCAACATGTACCATTTGAATAATATTTGTACATCCATAAAGAAGTACAGAACATGGACATGAAATATGTTTTTAAGAGATTTCAGAAGCCCGAGAATACGAAATACATTTTTTCAAAAAAAACATATAGAAAAATTTAATATATGACTCATGCAACACTTGAAGTAAAAATCTTATCTCAATTAAAAAGGAAAAAGAAAATCATAGGATGAAATAATAAACCTACAGGTAATAAATTCATATTGACACAAACTAATTTCATTATCAAGCTCGGTATTAGTCAGTGTGTTCATTTTCACACGGCTGGCATCCACATGAACGCATAAAAGATAAACATACTATAATTTATATGGATTTATCATAAACCCACAGATATTGTTTGTCTTTTAACTTGGGACGGTTTGGTTTATAGAAATGGAACATTGGTAACAGATTTTAAAATGTTGTTGGCCATCAGTGGAGCTGGCTCGGCTTAGAGCCTTACTCCAAAACTACATTACATGGAAAAGTTTAACGATGGACATAATGGTTTGTTATTCACCAACCTCACCATAATACATACTCGTGCTAACTCTACTCCAACCTTACAAAACAAAGTACAGGAATCTTCACATGAAGCAACTAAATTCTTGCAAATCCTCAATTCTTCATGTCTCGTCCCCAAAAGAGCCCCACACGTTTGTCAATACTTACAAACCTGGTCTCAAGGTGTTTGGCCCTACCGTCACTTTCACGAATAAATTTCTAAATCTCTTAATCTTCCCAACCTATGGTCCATGCACATTAGGAGACCCAGTCTTTTTCGCCACCTACAATACCTAGTATGACAAACTAAAACTAAAGAGGCATATATTTCCACATGATCCCATGAAAAATCTTTTGAATACAAACAAAACACAGCCCCAACGACTGTTATTACCAACCAACAAATTCAACTTATGTATGATACAAAAAAGAAATATAATTAAAGATTTAATCTAAAACAAATTAGTATGAGCTGAGATAATCTGATGACAAGTTATCATTAATTTATCACGCAAAACTATATATAATAAGAATTATCTGGTCAATGAAAATGACATGCTTAATTCATTTCTAAGCAATGATAGATATATTAATCAAAATCAATCTAATGGAAAAACACTCAAATCTGAGAGAAACATAACATCATCAAAGCTAATAAAAATAGACTCAAATGCAAGCAAACATAATCATGTTCAAGGATCCTAAACAGACATAGCCAAAACCCTAGGAATCGATATCTAGGGTCCGATCAAGCTACAAAATATCGCAAGAAATCAAATGCCAAGCGATCTAGAACGGAACGAAGCTAAAAATCTATCGATCGATGAAGATTCATCTGGACATCATAACCAAATCGAAAGAACTCATCGATCATCGAGATTTAGGGAAGGGGAGAGAGAGAGAGAGAGAGATTGGTTACCGTCGCCGTCCTTGTCGAAGAGGCTGAAGGCCTCCTTGAACTCAGAGATCTGCTCCTCTGTCAATTTGTCCGCCATTGCTAGGGCTTTCTTTTCCAAAACGATTCGCTCTCTCTTTCTCTCTCTAATAAATGGGAGGATGAATTTTATAAGCCGGCTGCGAGGACGCGTGGCGTGATCCGGTGAGCCTGCGAGGATCTGACGGTTGTATTATTTTCTATTTTATATAATTAATAGATGTGAGAAAAAGGACGATGACAGTAATTTTTTAGCTGTCGTGGTTGACTTACAAATAACGGTGTAATTTGGTAATTTTGTAATTTGGTAATTTTTGGATTTGTTAATTTGCTGTTTGGTTGGTTTTGAATTTCTAGTTTAGATTTGTAGATTGTTGTAATCTTTGTTTGATTGGTGAAAATAAAGTGAGATTTGGATTTGAGAATTTTAGAGAGAGATAGATAGAGAGAGGATTATTAAATAAATAAAGTACACGGGTCTCATCTAAAAGTACAATGAATAGTGTTAAATTCTTGAAAATCCTTAAAAAATTTTGGAATCAGGAATCCATGTTTTGTGGTGGGACCCCTATAAAAAACAAAGGAATCCTAGAAATCCAAATCCACCAACCAAACACAAAATTATTGAATCCTAAGATTTCACAATCCAAATCCAAAGAAATCCTGCAACCAAACAGGCCCTTAGCGGGAGCTGGCTTTTGACCATATGGCGGGGAACGGTCTGGCCCGACCCAAAGCTTGTCGGGCTTGGCCGGTCAACAGGCCGGACCAAGCCCGGTTGACCGGACTTAGGAGGGCCTCGACCCGGCCCGGGTGTCACAAACCCGAGCCCGGCCCTAGGCTTAGCTTAGGTTGGGCCAGGTCGGATCCGGACCGGCCCAAACGCAATTTAAATATTATTTTTAAAAGAAACTTGGTTTTTTGGTGATTTTTTTCTATTAATAAGCATGTAGTATAAAATAAATTGTAACAATTCAGAAAAATAAAATATTACTTTTGGGCATTTATATAATTAAATAATAAATATTATGAATATTTTAATATTACGGTATAATTAAATACCGATAAATTGGAAAATATTTGGAAATTATAGAAATTACTAAAATGAGGGTGTTTTATATGATTTAAGCGAATTATAAATTCCTTATGATTAATTATATTCCATTTTAATACTAATCGCGATTAAATATCACTAATCGTGCATTAATTCGGTTTTGTGCACATGACATGCACCATGTCATTTTAGCACTTGTTACATTTTTATCATGGCTTCTTTCTTATTTTTCAAGCATGGTTCTCATTTTTTTTTGAAAGAAAAGAAAACAGAAAGGAAAGATTAAAGAAAGAAGTATGGGCAAGAGAAAGATAGAGTAAGGGGTCAACCTCATAGTCACAAATTCGTGATTCGACAATAATTCGGTGAAGTCGAAAATTCGGATTCGGAGAACTATTCGGAAAAAATCGGCAGGTATTCGGGAAAAATTCGGTAAGTGTTCGGGAAGGATTTCGAGCAAAAAATTAATATAAAATTAATATATGAGACGCTAGATTTTGATTTCGTGAATTATTTGCTGTTTTTTGAATAATTCATTTTTTTTAATAATTCGCGAATAATTCGGCGCGTTCGGTAATGGCGAATAATCCGCAGATTTAATCGGCAGTCACATAATTCACGAATTATTCACAAATTCGCCGAATAATTCGCGAATTATGTGACTATGGTCAACCTTAGCATGGCTCATGTCCCCTTCATTATTTTCTTCTTCATTTCCCTCTCTTTCCCTCACCATGGCTGGCTCTTCCCCCACATCCTCTAAACCTTCACAAAACACCTACATTTCCATCTCAAAACATCATCTCCACTTCACTAAAAACATGCACAAGCTCACAACAAGCACTTTGGACCAAGAAAAATCGGATTTTGAAAACTTAGGGCAACTCAAGAATATTCTTGAGTTACCAAATGAGCTAATTCTTTCACATTAAGTGTAGTATTTCATTTGCTTTAGCACCTATATTAGTTTAGATGTGATTTAGTGAGGTTTTGAGGTGTTTGGAAATTTCTAGAGGAAGTTTAGGGATCCTTGAGTTGTGATGGTGTAATTGAGTTATATTAGTGACTACAAACCCCCTTAGTGCTAAAACCCAGCCCAAACCAGAGCTAGAACCCCAAATTTGAACTTTAGTTATCGAAATGTCGGTTTTGTGTTAAATTGGAGGGTGCAGGGAATCTGGAGCAACCTGGAATTTTTACTGGAAAAGCAAACAACTTGATTGACCTAATTAAGATCCTAGGAGACCACCCTGAGCATACAAGACCAATCCAAGCCATATGAACGAGGAGGCCGGAATTTAGGGGCTTGCGGCCGGCCGCTCTGTGGAAATTGGTGCCCAGGTTTCGTCAGTAGCTCATATACACCCTATATAGCACCCCAGTACTGTTTGTTTACCCCTATTTGACCTGAACCAAAATCTGGGACCATTTTCTTTGGTTGCTGTTTTGAATTGTGGGTTTTAAACGACTTGAACTTGTGATATTTGTGTTTAGTATCGGTCACTCGACGTTTGTACGTCGATATTGGGTGTTTTGTTGGTTAATTTGCAAAAGTTGACCATAGGTTTTAACTGTAGGGTTCCTAGGCACTCTTATGAAGGTTCATAAGGCATCAAACATGCCCGGATAAAAATTTAGACGTGCCGAGCAACCCAAAGCCGGGATCTTTACTAGATAATTAGGGTTAAGCATACAAGATTACATCTTTTAAGCTAAGTGTGAGGGATTACAATCTTTGTAGTCCGCTCCTTCGCTTCATAAGCTCCGAGTAGAAGTCCCTTCGCCGCGATCCACGATCTCCCGGACTCAAGAGAGGCTCCACGACTCGAACGATCCATGCTTGCTTGAAGTGTTCCAAATCTTCGATGATCTACGTCGAAGTTTCAATAACTCAAGCTTTCTCACTCTAAAGAGATGAACACACTAATCTCATGGGCTAGATGAGATGAGGATGAGAGAGTAGTATTTATGCTTTCTTTTTAAATCATTTTCTCATAATTTATCATCACAAAATGAATATCTAGTGAGCTCAAAATCAAGAGAGAAGAAGATGATAATGGAAAATATATTGATAATTCCTTTTGTGATGAATAGAAAGAAAAGTATATGATTGATATATCAACCATGGTCAAGGATGAGTGGCTAATAATGTGTAGAGAAACAACTAGAGTTAGGGTTTGGTTTGGTTAGCAATGTGTCATCAAAAAATATCTTAACCATGACAAAAGATAAAGCTTCTAGAAGGTGCATGAAGCAACTAACCATAATCAAACCCTAACCTCATTTAATCATCCTTAAACATGTTTAACAATAAATCATATCATGTCATAATAATATATATCACATATATATTATATATTTGCAACAAAAGAAAATAATACAATTAACATATATCGCATATATATCAATGTATCATCCAGTGAGAAAATGAAATAATAAAGCAAGCCAATATTAAATAATGTAATACAATATATCATATATATTATTATACATTAAATTATCGAATCAACACTTGATCCGACGATCCGGCTATATCGAATATTACCGACTAATATATCATGTACCGATTCATCGAACCAACACTTGATCCGATGACCCGGTTCATATCTAAATATCACGAGAATATAATACGGTATCTCATATCGCATTATCCTCGGTCCTGCGCATATCACATATGTGCATCTACTCCGTTTCGCCTGAGCCAAGAAACCTCTGTGTAGGACTCTAAAGAATCATCAATACGCCGGTAGCAGGTGATGATCATATCAAACACCCACAAGCTGCAAGCGGTCAGCTAAACGTAACAGCCACCCAGGTATTGAGCGATCAGAAGATCAACAAGCTAGCCTGTGCGTTCTCCTGTGAATCCAATCAGTAACACTCCCGTACAGTCCGGTCTGTTCGTCTGATATGTCGCATATCAAGTCTAGGGGTGGTAAACGTCAGACCCCAGTAACCGATAAGTCGTGTCGATGTGTGGCTCATAACGGGTCGAGAAACTACTAGTAACACTTACCAGTAAATCTCTATATCAGCCCTGGCCAGGGACTTCCAGTTATAGCCAATCGAACACAGCGCAACATCAACTCCCTATACCGGGAGAGACGAATCCCCTCCTATCGCTCATTGCCTCCATGTGATTCGGGACTGTACCCAAAAGCCACTGTTTTGCACGCCCTCTTGGACGTGGTAAGGTGGAAATCAAAGCACAGTGGGAATCACACAAGACTCTATGACGATCTCGGGTCTACAGACTACCCTGTACCAGTGTCACCGGAGAACTGCCATCTGACGTGTGGTATATCACCATCTGGGAGTTCTCAGCGAGTCCGTCCAGTGTACCCAGTCTCCACTGGGCACCCGTACACCATCTCTGATATCAAACACCGATGGATATGGGATCATCCATCGCCCATCATATGGGTCAAGATGCGTATACGCTAGTCTACTCTGGTGTATCGATGCCCTGTCTTGATATACTTACGACTAGGAACAGTTATAGGATGTACTCATCGACTACCGTGGCCCCACTAGTATGATCTCATCATAGTCCCAGTAGTCGAGTACAGATCCTAAGGGCTTTATCAACATGTGAGAGAAAAACAGTAAACCAATACAAGTCAACATGTTAAGATAAAGTGAAACCAAATAGCATACTATCATGACGAGCAAGAAAGTCATCTCTATATATATCCAAGCATCCATTATAATATACATCATATGTACAACAATGGCCTCTAGGGCATATACATAACTAACAATCTCCCACTTGCACTAAGGCCAGCTGCTGTAGTATCTCATACCTAGCATCCCGAATAATCTCTCAAACTGTATCTGGGGAATAGCCTTCGTGAATGGATCCGCAGTGTTGTCCTTCGTATCTACTCTCCTGACCTCGATCTCCCGGCGATCAACTATCTCCCTGATCAGGTGATACCGCCTCAGAATATGTCTGGACTTCTGATGGGATCTGGGTTCCTTGGCCAATGCCACAGCTCCATTGTTATCGCAATACAGAGGTATTGGATGCTCAATGGATGGAACCACTCCAAGTTCAGTAATGAACTTCTTGATCCAGACAGCCTCTTTGGCAGCATCGTTGGCAGCGATGTATTCAGCCTCCATCGTCGAGTCTGCAACGGTATCCTGTTTGGAACTCTTCCAACATACCGCCCCTCCATTGAGGGTAAAGACAAATCCCGAGTGCGACTTAGAGTCGTCCTTATCACTTTGGAAGCTGGAATCGGTAAAGGACTCCACCTGGAGTTCTCCGTTACCATACACCAAGAACATCTCCTTAGTCCTTCGTAAGTACTTGAGAATGTTCTTTACAGCTATCCAGTGACTCTCTCCAGGATCTGCTTGATACCGACTCACTACACTTAGTGAGTATGCTACATCGGGTCTGGTACATAGCATCGTATACATGACAGAGCCTACTGCCGAAGCATAGGGTATTCCTTGCATGCGAGCTCTCTCCAAATCAGTCTTGGGAGACATCTCTTTGGAGAGAGTGAGTCCAGAGATCGTGGGTTGGTTCCCACACTTGGATTCTTCCATACTAAACCTCTTTAGTATGGTGTCAATGTACCTGGATTGGGACAATCCCAGTATCCTTTTAGATCTATCTCTATAGATCATGATTCCCAATATGCAGGAGGCATCACCTAGATCTTTCATTGAGAATCTCTGTGATAAGAAGAGCTTGACTGATTGCAGCATAGGAATATCATTTCCTATCAAGAGTATGTCATCCACGTACAATACGAGGAAGACAACCTTACCCTCTGCTACCTTCTTATAGATACAAGGTTCATCTATATTTTTGATGAAGTCAAACTCTTTGACTACAACATCAAAACAGATGTTCCAACTCCGCGATGCTTGCTTTAACCCATAAATGGATTTAAGCAGCTTGCACACCTTTCCGCTGCTCCCACTATCTACGAAGCCCTCTGGCTGAGTCATGTACACACACTCTTCTAAATCACCGTTTAGAAAGGCGGTCTTAACATCCATTTGCCAGATTTCGTAGTCATGGTATGCAGCAATGGAAAGTAAGATCCGGATGGACTTAAGCATAGCCACTGGAGAAAAGGTTTCGTCATAATCCACACCTGGTCGTTGACGAAAACCCTTTGCTACAAGTCTAGCTTTGAAAGTCTCAACTTTTCCATCTACACCAAATTTCCTTTTAAAAATCCACTTGCTCCCAATAGGTTTTACCCCTTCAGGAGCATTTTCTAAAATCCATACTTTATTGGTGTACATGGATTCCATCTCAGATCGCATTGCATCCAGCCATTTCACAGAGTCACCACTCGTGATGGCCTGCTCGAAACTAGTCGGGTCATCATCTTCCATGATGCAATCCTCGCTTCCACCATCAATGAGAAAACCATAGTATCTCTCAGGTGGATGAGAAACCCTACTAGATCGGCGGAGAGGCTGGGGTTCGTCGGGTACTACTGAATCCTCTGGTTCCACTAAATCTTCAGTTGCAATTTGTGTTTCTGGAACCTCTTCCAGTTCTACCTCTTTGCCACTAATTTCTTTTTCAAGAAATTCCTTTTCTAAAAAGGTGGCATATTGAGAAATAAACACTTTTTGTTCCTCAGCGTGATAGAAAATATATCCTTGAGAATTCTTAGGATATCCCACAAATTTGCAAAGAACTGATCGTGCCTCGAGTTTGTCTGGATTTTGTCTTTTGACATAGGCCGGACAACCCCATATCTTAACTCGTTTAAAATATGGTCTCTTCCCACTCCATATCTCATATGGTGTGGTAGGTACAGATTTAGACGGAACTAGATTCAATATGTATATGGCTGTCTCAAGCGCATACCCCCAAAAGGAAATAGGTAACTCAGCATCGCTCATCATAGATCGCACCATATCTAATAGGGTCCGATTCCTTCGTTCCGATACACCGTTGTGCTGTGGTGTATAAGGAGGAGTAAGCTGAGAGAGAATCCCATTCTCTTTTAGATAATCTAGGAACTCACTGCTTAAGTATTCACCTCCTCGATCAGATCGAAGGATCTTAATACTTTTCCCCGTTTGATTCTCTACTTCGTGCTTATATTCTCTGAATTTCTCAAAAGTTTCAGACTTGTGTTTCATTAGGAATACATATCCGAATCTTGAGAGATCGTCAGTGAATGTAATGAAGTAGGAAGAACCGTTCCTTGCATGCGTAGACATAGGACCACATACATCACTATGTATTAGTCCTAAGAGTTCAGTAACTCTTTCTCCGTGTCCACTAAACGGAGCTTTGGTCATTTTTCCTTTGAGACATGAATGGCAAGTATCATAAGATGATAATTCGAACGGATTCAAATAACCATCCTTATGTAACTTAGCCAGTCGTGTCGCATTGATATGACCAAGTCTACAATGCCACAAGTAGGATTCGTTCATATCTGAACTTTTCCTCTTGTGTGTGTTTTGTATATTGAGGACTGTATTCTGATTTAGAATGAATATGCCATTATGTAACGAGCCTGATGCAATCAACTTTTGATCTAGGAATATGTTCATAACATTATCCTTTACTACAAAATTATATTCTTCTTTACTTAATAAAGAAACAGATATAATGTTGCACATCATGTTCGGTATATAATAGCACTCATTTAGAATCAGTGTATTACGACTTGGTAATACTAGGTGATATTCGCCAACTGCTTTGGCTGCAACATTTGCACCGTTCCCTACTTGAACGGAATGATCACATTTTCCCAGTTCTCTACTTTTACGTAGCCCATGTAACTGTTTACATATGTGGGATCCTGATCCGGTATCTAATACCCAGGACGTAGGGTGAACTGAGAAACAGTTCTCAATAACTAACACACCCGAAGAAGATGCATCAACATGCATGTTCTTTTGGGCGGCGTGAGAATCCAGATATTCTCCTGTTTCCTGTTCAGTCTTATAACTCTTATAAGAAAGAACGGGTCCAACGTTCCCTTGCTCAGTATAATAAGCGGGTTCAGTCAATACATCCATATTATTATCTTGATTATGGCCTGACATGGTCGCTACCTGGAGAGAGAGAGAAGAAAACACTTTAGCGTATGCTCTTGCAAGATTAGATTGGTTATTATCTTATCTAATCAGGATGTCTCCCACTGTTTTTATCAAATCTACCTTCAAACCCAAAAAGGTAAGATTAGCCGGGATTAATTACACCCTACAATTTCGTCAATCTTTCAGCCAGATCAGTGTCGGTACTTTGAGGGAGGTTCCCCGTGCTTTCGCACGGACCTAATTAAAGTAAACCTCGTTTTCCCAGAGGCGTAACCCCGTTAACACTTTTCTAGACACCTACTTGATCGGCTAATTGTCCTGTGTAAAACTCTCCCAGGAGTAACTCTTACTCGCAGTGGGTATCGGGATCCAACTATCTCATAGAAGGTATGCAATCTCATTGCAAATTTCAACACTTGAAATTCCCGATAATATTTTGCCCCTAGCGATCTATGACCTTAACTAAGTCAACAAACCATAAATCGCAAGTCAAGTTCAACCCGTACATTTCCTGATTGAATTAAACCCACCCGTACGACCCTTAACTGAGTCAACAAGGCCGTACGAATACCCTAATCCAATCACATCTCATGTTTTAGCAGATAAACATTACTTAGCTACCGTACACTATGTCTTAACTAAGTCAACAAACATAGCACGAATACTAAATAATATCTATCTGAAATGACGGAGGGCTACGCAGGTTTTTCAGAAAACCCTGAGCGTAAAGAACTTGATATCATCATAGAATCAAGTGTTTTTGAAAATGAGTGTTTTTGAGGCTTTTCTTAGTTTTGCTAAAGGGGTCACTCCCGGTGAAGGGATCGTCGGCCCTTTTCTCATCGAATAAGGTGCAGGATATATCATATATACCGCTGTGCAAAGCAAAACTTTAAAAGCAATCAAAAGACAAACCGAGTTTTGTAGCATCTGCCAGTTTCGCTAAAGAGGTCACTCCCGGTGAAGGGATCGTCGGCTCTTTTCTCATCGAATAAGGTGCAGCATATATCATATATATCACTGTGCAAAGCAAAACTGTAGCTACCCTTTTTGTAAAGTTTTGATTCTACAACATCTTTTAGATTTCTTTTCTTTTTATTAATCTTATTAATAAAATCCCATCAGCTTATGCTTCCTAAGCATCACAGAAGAAACGAAAGCAGTAATATTTATATATCAGCATATATATATAGTATAAGCATTCGTCTCAGGCAGTAATATGATCTCATCACAGAACATTGCAGCAGAAGAACATATATGAAATATTGGATATACTAGGACGTCCGTGTTTTCAATACGAGCATGTATAAAACACGGATTCCACGGTCGCGACGAATAGACAAACCCACATCCCAAGACCCCTACGAGAGCGGCAAGTAACACTGCCAATTCTAGAGTTAGGAGACCCGGTCTCGACTCCTCGAGATGGCCTCTCACTGGACCCTAGAACCCGGTTACTTGTGCTCCCCTCCTTGGGTCTACCTAATGCGGAAAAGTAAATAATATACAACGGTGACATCATCCGCAACCTGGAAGTGCCCCAATAAAAGAATATTACATTACAAATGAATTTTACATGAATTAAAATAAAAACCCTCATCTCACATAAAACCCCCGGCTATTCAGAACGCGACGATCTAATATAACATATCACAGCAACACATAATATCACATATCATCAACGTAAGTAAATATGCGCATCCCAATTGTCGTTGACATATAGCAACGAAACCGGCGATATCACATATTACACTTACGGTCACAAAAAATAAAGTGTAAAACTACAACATTTGGAATCCACAATCACTTTAGACATCGTAAATCCGAAGTATCACATACTTCGCATTTCATGCCTAACTCTATGAATTCCACATATTGTATCACATTCCAGATAAATAGACAGTATTAAACTTTTCGAACAGATAATCAAATACCCAAAATTCTCTAAAGTGCTCAACACTTGAGCGAAGTTCAAATAATCCCAGAAGATGTCACAGTACCAGTGATCCAGCCGTAGAAGGGTCAAGCCAACGCCTCACATGTGGCACGCCGTACTGCCCCAAACCCGAAGGTTCAAAAGGCAGTTCAAGACGGTCACATAATCGAGTTAAGGTTTGTTGTCTTCTAGAGGGTCCACCGCTTAACTTGTACAATTTTTCTGAAAGATTTAAACCCGATAAAAATTCAACACTTGAAATTTTGCCGTGCCGGGAAACAGTGAGTTAATGATATCCGTTCAAATAGTTTAACAGTTTCTAAATATCCGGAAAGAATTACGAATTTAAATATTCCGATCGAATCTACTATTACAAAACAAACCCCAGAAGTCTTAACACTTAAAACAGTTTAAAAATACTCAGAAGCATCAGCAAGCACCCACTGTTATTACCATGAAAACCACGTGTCATAATTCCACAATTCCGCCGCGGAACCGCCGCGGGAAGCAAGTTCCCGCCGCGGTTCCGCCGCCGTTTGGTGGATTTGTGGGCCCTTATTTCATGGTAATTCTTAGAATTCCCTGCTGATTTTTTTACATATTTTTAATTCAGAAAAATCCCAAATTTTGAAAAATTTCCAGAGAGGGGTTAAATGTTGTCGGTTCGGGTTCGATCGGAGTTTTAACTTCGTAAACACATCGCCTAATGCTCTAACTAGGCTCTGATACCACTGTAGGGTTCCTAGGCACTCTTGTGAAGGTTCATAAGGCATCAAACATGCCCGGATAAAAATTTAGACGTGCCGAACAACCCAAAGCCGGGATCTTTGCTAGATAATTAGGGTTAAGCATACAAGATTACATCTTTTAAGCTAAGTGTGAGGGATTACAACCTTTGTAGTCCGCTCCTTCGCTTCATAAGCTCCGAGTAGAAGTCCCTTCGCCGCGATCCACGATCTCCCGGACTCAAGAGAGGCTCCACGACTCGAACGATCCATGCTTGCTTGAAGTGTTCCAAATCTCCGATGATCTACGTCGAAGTTTCAATAACTCAAGCTTTCTCACTCTAAAGAGATGAACACACTAATCTCATGGGCTAGATGAGATGAGGATGAGAGAGTAGTATTTATGCTTTCTTTTTAAATCATTTTCTCATAATTTATCATCACAAAATGAATATCTAGTGAGCTCAAAATCAAGAGAGAAGAAGATGATAATGGAAAATATATTGATAATTCCTTTTGTGATGAATAGAAAGAAAAGTATATGATTGATATATCAACCATGGTCAAGGATGAGTGGCTAATAATGTGTAGAGAAACAACTAGAGTTAGGGTTTGGTTTGGTTAGCAATGTGTCATCAAAAAATATCTTAACCATGACAAAAGATAAAGCTTCTAGAAGGTGCATGAAGCAACTAACCATAATCAAACCCTAACCTCATTTAATCATCCTTAAACATGTTTAACAATAAATCATATCATGTCACAATAATATATATCACATATATATTATATATTTGCAACAAAAGAAAATAATACAATTAACATATATCGCATATATATCAATGTATCATCCAGTGAGAAAATGAAATAATAAAGCGAGCCAATATTAGATAATGTAATACAATATATCATATATATTATTATACATTAAATCATCGAATCAACACTTGATCCGACGATTCGGCTATATCGAATATTACCGACTAATATATCATGTACCGATTCATCGAACCAACACTTGATCCGATGACCCGGTTCATATCTAAATATCACGAGAATATAATACGGTATCTCATATCGCATTATCCTCGGTCCTGCGCATATCACATATGTGCCTCTACTCCGTTTCGCCTGAGCCAAGAAACCTCTGTGTAGGACTCTAAAGAATCGTCAATACGCCGGTAGCAGGTGATGATCATATCAAACACCCACAAGCTGCAAGCGCTCAGCTAAACGTAACAGCCACCCAGGTATTGAGCGATCAGAAGATCAACAAGCTAGCCTGTGCGTTCTCCTGTGAATCCAATCAGTAACACTCCCATACAGTCCGGTCTGTTCATCTGATATGTCGCATATCAAGTCTAGGGGTGGTAAACGTCAGACCCCAGTAACCGATAAGTCGTGTCGATGTGTGGCTCATAACGGGTCGAGAAACTACTAGTAACACTTACTAGTAAATCTCTATATCAGCCCTGGCCAGGGACTTCCAGTTATAGCCAATCGAACACAGCGCAACATCAACTCCCTATACCGGGAGAGACGAATCCCCTCCTATCGCTCATTGCCTCCATGTGATTCGGGACTGTACCCAAAAGCCACTGTTTTGCACGCCCTCTTGGACGTGGTAAGGTGGAAATCAAAGCACAGTGGGAATCACACAAGACTCTATGACGATCTCGGGTCTACAGACTACCCTGTACCAGTGTCACCGGAGAACTGCCATCTGACGTGTGGTATATCACCATCTGGGAGCTCTCGGCGAGTCCGTCCAGTGTACCCAGTCTCCACTGAGCACCCATACACCATCTCTGATGTCAAACACCGATGGATATGGGATCATCCATCGCCCATCATATGGGTCAAGATGCGTATACGCTAGTCTACTCTGGTGTATCGATGCCCTGTCTCGATATACCCACGACTAGGAACAGTTATAGGATGTACTCATCGACTACCGTGGCCCCACTAGTATGATCTCATCATAGTCCCAGTAGTCGAGTACAGATCCTAAGGGCTTTATCAACATGTGAGAGAAAAACAGTAAACCAATACAAGTCAACATGTTAAGATAAAGTGAAACCAAATAGCATACTATCATGAGGAGCAAGAAAGTCATCTCTATATATATCCAAGCATCCATTATAATATACATCATATGTACAACAATGGCCTCTAGGGCATATACATAACTAACATTAACCTACGTACGTTTTGTGTATCATTTTGGTTTTCGTGCGCGATTTCGGTTTACGATACTTGTGTTTATATGTGTAGGCACCCTCACGTGGAGTTCGGACGATGAAGAAGAGCATGGCGACATCGACTTCGGCAAGTAAGGATCAAGGTGAGTAGATATATATCTACGGGGGAAGTCGGGTGGATGGCGTATAGCACCCCCGCAGTTTCGTAGTATAGAACACGAATGCGTTATGATATATATATATATATATATATAGACACACACACATACACACTTATGTATTATGAGATGTGTATACTTAGTAAGAAATGATAGGTGACTTTGGGATAGTTTTAGCATACTTGTAGGAAAACACATTTAGTTAGATTCTTAGTCGCGAATCCTAAAGTAATGATTTGCATACACGCACACATAAACGCGTATATTTTATTTTCTTGTGCGTATATAGGGATATGTATACACGCACACACATATATGTATGTGAGTATGTATATATATACGTATACATATACATTGATGATGAGGATAGTATATGATACTTGGAGATGAGTCGATGTGATTGAGCATGGTGCCACGAGATCGGTGATATGATTTGGTTTGTATTATGAGATACGACATGATATTACAGCGGATCTTTAGGCGATGTGTTTTCATACACACGTATATATATATATATATGTATATGGTATCAGTATTGTACTAGACTTCGATCAGTACCCCAGTTCATGATATATGATGATAAGGATACTATATGAAAATGAGATGTATGTGATATTTGACCAGTACCCAGATTTGGGATGCCGTACGATGGATTTACCGTACGAGCTATATATTGATGATAGATCCGCACTCTTGACTTGAGAATGTCATATTATATATAGTGTATCGTATGTGATACCATTGAGGCGGGATCACCGACTACTATATATATATATATATATATATATATATAAATATCGACTCAGACTTAGGTAGTTTTCCTTACCCTTTCGATTAGTCTGTTAGTTTAGTCCTGTAGTTTACTTGTAGATGTTGGACTAGACTCGAGTCATACCTATTTCAAAACTAACGAATTGTGAGTATTTTAAAGACAGGCCAATGAATACTACGGGTATTTCAAAAGACGTACCTTTTCTTAAAAACACCGTAGCCCTTATTTCTTAAATACACGATTCGTGTAATTTCAAATGGTAAAACTGTATGACTCATATATATATATATATAATGTAGATTCTTTGTTATTGCTTTGATTATTCATTTTCCGCATATTCTTGCTATTCGCATCGCATCGCATGTTTACATGTGTTTTATTGTTATATTGAACCCATGTTATCAGAACACCAGCACCATTATCGATGATGTGTATGTCTACGAACACTTACTTGCTGGCTCACCCACATCATCATCGGTAATTGCCATGCCACGTACACTTTAGAGAATATTAATTCATTGATATTGCTTGCTAGCTGATAGTTCAGATATATCATTACTGTGTTAGATTAGATATTGCATTTATTACTGAGATACTTCATACATTTATGCATTCATTTATTTATTGTCATGCAATTTTATTATCTTTTTAAAAGATAGAAAATTGCGGTTTTCTCATGATATGATTTGAGAGGAGTCCACCATGAGTTTTCTCGGTTCTTGAGCGATATCATACACCCAATTCGAGGAGGAGAAGGAACCGTCTGTGAGTGCATGGTGGACCCGGTGCGGTACCCCGGGGCAAGATGGTCGTAGATGATGGCGTTGAGCCTGGCAGGGGAGCACTACTGACCGGTGATTTTATTGTGACTCGACGGATATCCGGAGGATACTGATCGGAGTACAGGCCAGTCCGGATTGTCAGAGCCTGAAGTTTTGAGATTTGATGATATGGGCTAGTCCGGATAGCCGGAGCCCTAGATATTGAGATTCGAGGATACATGCCAGTCTGGATTGCCGGAGCCTGAGATATTGAGATATTAGGATTTATGTTTTGTGTTGATACTTGACACTGATTCTATGTTGATTTCATTGATGATACCTCGATTTATACATACAGAAATCTCACTAAATTAAGAAAACGGTTTTTCTCATTCATGATATATTTTGTTTTCATTATATTGCATTCATACCTCATATTTATGATATGTTGCTACCTGATACACTGACATGAGCACTTGGTATTACACTTATGTATAGATGTAAGTCCACGTTGCTCACCCCGGTTCTTACGGGGAGGCGGAAACGGCGAAAAACAATGATTTGGCGCAAGGCAACATGGACTCAAAAGTAAGGATCTTGGCTAAACTAGAAACTAGTAAACTACTAGAGGTTTTAACTACTATGCTATAGAAAGTATACCTCACGGAACCGGTCCTTCGGGTCTTCATTCCGCTGTCCCGCTCGTCCATCCAAGCTCCAAGCATCGATCCGGACCTTGGGCACCTCCGCGGCCTTCTTGAGTCGAAGACGATCCACCCGAGAGCTGTACACTAAGCTCCGCCTCAAGCCAAGGCAATTAGGGCAAAGAGATTGCTAGTCAAGAAGCCCTAGGATGTGTAGAGGAGATGTATGGATGTGTTTGTCTTTGTGGGATCTTTTTCTCTCAACACATGAGATCAAAATATGAGATCAAGAGGAGGAAGAAGAAGGAGAAACTTAGCAACCATGGAGCTTTTCTTTTTCTTCTCACTTCAAGAGAGAGAATGAGAAGAGAATAATGAAAAAGATTAACTAAAGGAAATGAACCATGGTTGCAATAATACACTAAAATCATCGTTACTAATCCTATCATGATAAAAGTTGATGGCACATTGAATTGACCATTATCATAACACAAGAATTAAAAAGAAAATGAAAGAAGAGTGTAGATCCCTCTTGAAGGTCAATGGTCAACACGGTCAACGGGTCAACAAAGTCAAGAGAGGTCTAAGTGGTCAAATGGTCAATGCAATTAGCCATCACTAATCTATCACTAAAAGGATTAGTAAACAATGTCTCCGGCTCATAACGGTTTTGACCAAACGAATTGTCAAAACCCTAATGAGTGTGCCACATTACGGTTTTGGCCGAATCAACTGCCAAAACCCTAATGGGGTACCTCCTCCTTCATCGCTCCTCAAAACTGTGCATACACACCCGCATCCGCATTCCGTAGAATGCGAATGCACAGAAGACAAATCAAATCCATCTGTGCAATACTAGGATCTGGCTTAAACCAAAGCCCTCTAGTATTGCCTGCCCGAACAGCATACGCATACAAGTGCGCGTAAGTGATCGTAGCCCTGCCGTAAAACCATACGGCCTCTACACGTTTCGCTCAATGCAGGGAAACTCTCTGTGTGGGACTCTAAAGACTCGACACTACGCTGGCAGTGGGTTTAACCACAGACCGCAAGCGGCACTAGCTGTACGTAACGGTCCCCAGGTAGATGTCGATAAGAAGACCGATGAGGTAAATCCATCTGAACTCCTACTGAGCCTGTATGTGACAATCTCCGTACAGTCCGGTCTGTTCGTCTGATACATCGCATGGCGGGCCTAGGGGGCGATGAACGTCAGTCTCCTAATAGCGGTACAAGTCGTGTCGGAGTGTAGCCCAGAACACCCTGAGATAACACTGGAAACCTACCAGTATATCTCGCTTGCCCTGGCCAGGGACTACTTGTGTAATGGCTCTCCTAGACACAGCGCGATGTCAACCCCCAATACCGGGAGAGACGAATCCTGTCTAACCGTCACTGCCTCCAAGTGCTTCGGGACTGCACCCAACTACTACCTGTTTGCACAACTCCTTTGAGCCGTGGTAGGGAAGTAATCTAAGTACAGTGGGAACACACTCGAGGCGAAGTGACAGTGTCAAGTCGGCGAACTAAGCTGTACTCATGTCACCTGGGAACTGATAACTGACGATAGGTATAATACCAACCAACAGTTCCTGACGAGTCCTGTCCAGTATACTCGTAACCTAACGAGCACCCGCATACTATCTCAAGTACGACGTACTGACGGCTGTGGGACAGACCATCTCCCCCGCTGGGATGAGAAGCGCATACGCTAGTCTACTCCGGAGTATCGATGCCCTATCTCGATAGTCCTACGACTAGGGACCTGTATAAAGATGTGCTTATGGATTACCCAGCCCCCACGAGTGTGAGCGCCATCACAACGCTGGTAATCAAGCAAAGATCCTAAGGGTTCTACTAATATGTATATAAGCGATATGCTAAAAGAAACACATGCACATATTGAAGTAGAGACAAACCAAGTAGCATACTACCATTTTGAGCAAGATTGTCTATACAACTGTGAATATCCTAAGCTTCCATCAAGTAATATACAAGCTAGTATGATACAGTAATGGCCTCTAGGGCATATACACTAACAATCTCCCACTTGCACTAAGGACATGTACTGGCATATCGAAGACCTATCATCTCGATCAGCCGCTCGAACTGAGTCTGGGGTAGGGCCTTCGCGAGTGGATCTGCAGTGTTGTTCTCCGTATTTACTCTCTTCACCTCGATCTCCCGGCGATCTACGATCTCCCTGATCAGGTGGTACCGCCTCAAAATGTGCCTGGACTTCTGATGAGACCTGGGTTCCTTCGCTAAAGCTATAGCGCCGTTGTTGTCGCAATACAGCGGTATTGGATCAACAATGGTAGGAACCACCTGAAGCTCCGTGAGGAACTTCTTCATCCAGACAGCTTCCTTTGCGGCATCGCAAGCAGCTATGTACTCCGCTTCCATAGTTGAGTCTGCAACGGTCTCCTGCTTGGAACTCTTCCAGCAAACCGCCCCTCCATTGAGGGTAAAGACATAACCCGACATGGACTTGGAGTCATCCTTGTCACTCTGGAAGCTGGAGTCAACAAAGGCCTCAAGCTGGAGGTCTTTTCCGCCATACACCAAGAACATCTCCTTAGTCCTTCTCAGGTACTTGAGAATGTTCTTTACCGCTATCCAGTGTTTCTCCCCTGGGTTCGACTGATACCGGCTTACAACGCTCAATGCGTATGCTACATCTGGTCTGGTACACAACATCGCATACATTATAGAGCCTACCGCAGAAGCGTAGGGTATAATAGACATGCGATCCCTTTCCAAATCAGTCTTGGGAGACATCTCTTTGGAGAGGGTGATCCCGTGACAAGCCGGTAAATTACCGCGCTTGGAATCTTCCATACTGAACCTTTTCAGTATGGTGTCGATGTACCTTGACTGTGAAAGTCCCAACATCCTCTTAGATCTATCACGATAGATCTGGATCCCCAGAATGTAGTTGGCATCGCCCAGGTCCTTCATGGAGGACCTCTGCGACAAGAATCCTTTGACTGGCTGTAGCATAGGAATATCATTTCCTATTAGGAGAATGTCATCCACGTACAAGACGAGGAATACCACAGTTCTCCCTACAATCTTACTGTAAATGCATGGTTCATCTGGGTTTTTGATAAAGTCGAATTCTTTGACAGTATCATCAAAGCAGATGTTCCAACTCCGCGATGCCTGCTTAAGTCCATAAATGGACTTGAGCAACTTGCACACTTTACCGCTGCTCCCACTCTGAATGAATCCCTCCGGCTGATCCATATAGACGCACTCTTCCAAATTTCCATTTAGGAAAGCCGTCTTTACGTCCATATGCTAGATTTCATAATCGTGGAAGGCAGCAATGGCAAGAAGGATCCGAATGGATTTCAGCATAGCCACTGGAGAAAAGGTCTCGTCATAGTCCAAACCAGATATTTGACGAAAACCCTTTGCAACAAGTCTAGCTTTATAGGTCTCAACCTGCCCATCTACACCAATCTTCTTTCTGAAGATCCATTTGCAGCCTACGGGTTTTACCCCTTCTGGAGCAAAGTCCAAAGTCCAAACTTTGTTGGTGTACATGGACTCCATCTCGGCCCTCATTGCATCCAGCCATTTTACCGAGTCGCCGCTCTGAATGGCTTGCTGGAAGCTAGTAGGCTCACCATAATCCATGGTGCAATCCTCTCTATCCCCGTCTATGAGAAAACCGTAGTATCTCTCAGGCGGATGAGACTGCCTACTACTCCTGCGGAGTGGCGCTGGAATGTCCGGTTCTCCTGAACCTTCTGGTTCTACCAAGGTTTCAGTAACAGCTTGTGGTTCTGAAATTTCTTTCAGTTCTATTGCGCTCCCACTTATCTGATTTTCTAAAATTTCAGTTTCCAAGAAGTGGGCATGCTGAGAAACAAAAACCTTTTGTTCCTCTGCGGAATAGAAAAGATACGCCCTGGAGTTCTTTGGGTATACCACAAATTTACACAGTACTGAGCGTGCCTCGAGCTTGTCCGCATGCTGCTTTTTACAAAAGCTGGACATCCCCATGTCTTAAGGTACTTAAGACAGGCTTTCTTCCCACTCCACATTTGATATGGGGTGGTAGGCACAGTCTTGGTTGGAGCCTTGTTCAAGAGATATGCTGCTGTTTCTAGCGCATAACCCCAGAAGGATCGCGGTAACTCATCCTTACTCATCATGGAACGAACCATATCCAATAGGGTTCGATTCCGCCTTTCTAATACACTGTTGTGTTGTGGTGTGTATGGAGGAGTAAGCTGAGAGAGAATTCCATTCTCTTTTAAGTAGCCCAGAAACTCGGCACTCAAGTATTCACCACCTCGATCAGATCTTAGTGTCTTGATACTTTTTCCTGTTTGTTTTTCAACTTCATTCTTGTATTCCTGAAATTTCTCAAAAGCCTCGGATTTGTGCTTCATCAAGAAGACATGCCCATACCTAGAGAAATCATCTGTGAAAGTAATGAAGTATGAATAACCACTTCACGCATGTGTAGACATTGGACCACACACATTACTGTGTATGAGTCCCAAGAGCTCGCTTGCTCTTTCTCCGTGTCCAGTGAACGGAGTCTTTGTCATCTTTCCTATGAGATAAGATTCACAAGTGGCATAAGACTGATGCTCAAACGGATTCAAGTATCCCTCTTTATATAACTTTGTTAACCGTGTCTTATTAATGTGACCCAGTCTACAATGCCATAAGAAAGCCTGATTTGTTTCCGGAGGCTTTCTTTTAAGTGTGTTCTGGACACTGAAGATCTGAGCTTGATTCAATACGTATATTCCGTTTTGTAATATACCTGACCCAATCAGGACTTGATTTAGGTGGATGTTTACTACATCGCTTACAAAAGTAAAATCATATCCTTCCTTAGAAATTAAGGATACAGATATGATATTACAAGTCGCACCTGGTACATAAAAACAGTTACGCAGAATCAATATTTGCCCAGTTGTCAGTCCTAGATGATATTCCCCTACGGATTCAGCATACATGCTCATTCCGTTAGCAACCCTGAGAGTCATATCACCTTTCTTGATAACCCTACGGTTTCTCAGAGCCTGTAACGAATTACAGATATGAGATCCTGATCCGGTATCCAATACCCAGGAAGTAGGGTTAACTGACATACAGTTCTCTATTACAAACACACTCGAAGCCGAAGCCACAACATGCTTCGAATTCTGGCTACTGGCTTTGCAAGCCCTGCAATCCTTCTGCCCATGTTCATTCCCGTTACAATAGGAACATCCCTCTTTTACTACATCCAGTCCCGAAACTTCTGCCCTTCCCTTTCTTTCTACTTTCCTGGTTTCCTTCAGGGTAGTAGGTAGAGAATGTTGAACTAAGTCAGTATCTGACCCGTTCTTCAACGTG
Source organism: Agapanthus africanus (assembly GCA_030015575.1). Classification (NCBI taxonomy): domain Eukaryota; kingdom Viridiplantae; phylum Streptophyta; class Magnoliopsida; order Asparagales; family Amaryllidaceae; genus Agapanthus; species Agapanthus africanus. Next base: position 551,231,039 of record CM057344.1, read on the forward strand.
GTCTTCAGGTCCGAGAGCTCAAAAGAGCTGGTCTCTGTAAGGACGTTGCCCCCTACAGATGACCCGATAGCCAACCTCGCTGGAAGCAATTCGTTCGAGGTCTCATATCTTGCGATACGAGATTGCTTTCCATATAAAACTTTGTTATGGAGGAAGATAGAAGCTGAGTCCATCTTCTCGTGCTTCCTCTGGTATATACCATCAACTGAGGCTAACACGAGGCACTTGGCTTTCACATAGTCTTCTTCCGATGTCCTACGGATATCAATATCCGTGACAGGGGAAACTGGACCTGAGACGGCAGGGGTTGGATCAGTCAAGAGGTGTCCCAGCTTGTCATGGGCAATGGACATCTGGACAGACCTTTGCCAGTCATAACAGTCAGATTCAGTCATTTTATTATCTAGATGTAACCTAGGTGCGGTCACTGGGTCGCTGCAATTAAGAGAGAGAGAAGAAAACACTCAGCATGATACTCTTGCAAGTTTAGATTGGTTTTTAATTTATCTAAATAGGATGGCTCCCACTGTCTCTCGAATCCCTCCTCAAACCATAAAGGAAGAATTAGTCAGGATCAATCTCACCGTACAATACTTGCTTAACCGTTCAGCCAGGCCAGTATCGGTACTTCGAGGGAGGTTTTCCAACGCTTTCACGAAGTTCCTTAATTAAGTAACCTCTTTTCCCTGTGGGCGTAGCCCCGCTAACACCTTTCTAGACACCTACTTGGTTTATAGCATTGATCGTTAAGTGAAAGAGTTCCCGAGGAGTAGCATATACTCACAGTAGGACCGGGATCCAAATATCATCGCTTGACAAAACTGAAGGAATCCTACCAGAATCATCACACTCCAAATGGTATGCAGCGCTAGCAAGTTTCAGTACTTTTGAAACTCCCGATGTGGATTTTTGCCCCATGCTCTTATGACCTTGACAAAGGTCAACAAATCATAAGTCACATGTCAAGTTCTACCCGTCATTATCCAGGTTAATTTGAACCCACTCGCACATACCCTTGACGAAGGTCAACAAGGCAATACGACTGTCCCAAACCAACGCATCTATCTATGCTACATACGAACACCCAACAGCTACCAATCACTATACCTTGACGAAGGTCAACAAACATAGCTTGAATACTATTGAATATCCATACGAAATGACGGAGGGCTATGAATGGTTTTGGCGAAACCATGAACGTAGTGAACTTGATATAATCGATGGAACGAGATAGCTTTTAAAAGGAGTGGTTCAAGCTCCGCGTTTAAAAAAAATTGGTTTTCGAAAAGAACCGAGTGGTTTTGAAAGTGTTCCAATTGACTTTTACTTGGTTTATTTTCTTACATTAGTTCTTTTAATGCGTCCCATCATTTAAATCCTACCATTGCAGAAAACAACCAAAATATGGTGTACGCTTATGCCATCCGCATTCGCCACGGGGCCCCGTCATCACCCGTTAGGTTACTTAACTAACGACAGAGCGGGGACTGGACTAGCGCGGATGCAAAACATAAGCAACACCTAAATAGTTATTATATATAGATATATAGCAATGATAGCCATTACAGATCACAGATGAACACTTTGTATATACTAGGAATCCGTGATTCGTTCGAGCCTGCAACGAAAAACGGATTACACGGTCGCGATGAATAGCCAAACCCCACCCTAGACCCCTACGGGTGCGGCAAACTACCCGCCAAGTACCCGAAGCGAAGCAACCTCCCTCAACCCGTGAGTAGGCCACTCGGCACTTCGAGATATCCGGTAGTTTGTGCACCCCACCTTGGGTCTATCCTAGGAGCAAAAACAGTAAAAAGAATTATACAATGACGGCTACAACCCCGACCCGGTTGTGCGGCCATATAAATAATATTACATCAATTTACAAATTTTACAATGAATGAAAGAAAAAGAAACTCTCATCTCACACCCATTCCCGGCTATTCATCCGCGACAATCCACCGAGTTCATATACACAAACCATCAACATTACAGATGACAGATATGTATAACCCCCACTAATCGACGTATAGCGATTAGCGGACGTTCAATACATATATCACATTACAGAAAATATTCATTAGCCAAAGAGTACGGAATATCGATCAAAATACGGATTTTTAACCACCCCAAAAGTCAATTTGCTCTGTGGAAAATCTGGGCAGAAAAATCATGTATTAAAAATCCCAAAACAGCCAAACTAAAACACTGCACAAAACCCGATCCAGTGCCGAGTCAAAACGGCGGCGGAACCGCGGCAATGAGCATGTCATTGCCGCGGAACCGCGGTCTTTTGATAGATTCACTGGATCGTTTTTCTGCAGTGTTTTCACAAAACCCTGAGACGATTTTTCATATATTTTAAATCACTTTTTGAGCAGTATAAAAATCGACAGAAACTTGAGGTTTTGCGGACGTGTTTTGCGACTTTTTTCCGATCGATATTCTAAACACTTTGCTAACTTACTAGTTTATGTTTAGCTAGTCTCTGATACCACCGTAAGTCCATGTTGCTCACCCCGGTTCTTACGGGGAGGCGGAAACGGCGAAAAATAATGATTTGGCGCAAGGCAACATGGACTCAAAAGCAAGGATCTTGGCTAAACTAGAAACTAGTAAACTACTGGAGGTTTTAACTACTATGCTGTAGAAAGTATACCTCACGGAACCGGTCCTTCGGGTCTTCATTCCGCTGTCCCGCTCGTCCATCCAAGCTCCAAGCGTCGATCCGGACCTTGGGCACCTCCGCGGCCTTCTTGAGTCGAAGACGATCCTGATTGGTTGTCAAAACTTGTATTTACCGCAATCAGAAACGGCGTCGCTTCGCAGCTAGCCAGTGAGTGCGGGTCGATCCACAGAGACGGGTAAATTTCTTTAGTGTGTTTTAACGAGTTGATTAAAAGTGTTGTTTTGGTTGGTTTATGAAAATCTAGATCTATCACTAAACTTAATTAATTTAATTTAAATTCTTGCTAGGGTTAGGCTTCGGGGAAGTTTTGGAGATTTACGTTTTCCTCACCGCTTTCATTGCCATATTTTAGATCTGTTAGACGTTACGATAATTATCAATAAAGTGGATCCGAATCTTTTGGGAAGATGTTTCTTCCTCTAGATTCGCATCCTTCCTTTGTTGATAATTACCCTAACCCCCATGGAAAACACGCGCAACCGGCCCTTTATACTACGGTTCATCGTTACCTCGAGGGGTAGGATGCCGTAGGGAGCGGTTGTGCGTGCATGCATGGAGTGCTAACTATTAGGTGTGGATGGCATGAAAGGGGTGAGAGATATCATCTCTCAAACCTTTCCCTAAGGCTAATCCTAACAAGCGAGGAGACTACTCGCTCATTAGGGGATGATAAATTATACTAGAAAATAAAAGCAAGGAAATAAATTACCTACAGATTTGATGGCTCCCTCCAAGTAGAAGACAGAATAGATCTGAATGTCACTCCCAGAAATTCTGAATTTTATTTATTGAAAAGAGGCATAAGGTTTTACAATTTTGAGAATACAATTTATAGGAAAGCAGGAGATCTAGGGTTACAGACTCTCGGAAATATGAAATTACAGATTTGACCCCTGAAAATCCTAACATATACACCGACGCAACGGCACAGGAAAAGTGCACCGACACGGGAACTGAATGGCCGCGGAACCGCGGCGCCAGGCTCTCTTTGGCCGCGATTCCGCGGCCATGTTGAGGACTTGGGCTATGAAACTTCAGGTCTTTATTCAGGGCTTCTTAGGCTTTTTACTTTTATGCATAATTTCTATTTTTGGCTTCTGTTTCTTCTCTAGATTTTCAGTGAAGATTTGTATTGGTCTTTTAACCGTTTCACCTTGACTTGCGTTGTCTTGCACCCATATGAACTGGGCTTGACTGAGATCCGTCTAATTGTTGGTCAAAAGTCCCTTTTTCTGTTGTTTTGTGTCTTTTTCACTGTATTCGCATCCAAGCCCTGTATCCTGTAACATGTAACAAAAGTGCGTCAAGAGTACCTGTTTATTTCTAAAACGGATAAGAATAGGGGAATGATAAAGGCAATATTATGGTCTGAACAAATACCCCCAAACTTATCTTTTGCTCGTCCTCGAGCAAACTTATTTTTATTCACTAAAATCCTAACCACACTTTCGCAGGGAAACGCGATTGCACTGAGCATGTGCAACAAGCCGTTAAACTTCTAGGTGTCCCTAGTAGGAGGAGTGTTGTCTCCTGAGGGTTTTCAGTGGATTACACCCACAAAATCCTATCAACTCAGCCCATTGACTTTTGTTTTCCGATTAGGTTTTCTAACAAGGAATTCTATTATCTTTTGACTCGCAAATTATCCACCCATATTCTTCACGCATCCTTATCATTTAACTTAAGATTATATATGTTATGTAGACCTACTTAGCTTTCGGCATCTCTTAAGTTTTCCTTCTAGGGTTACATCTCTACTCAGGAATTTCTATCAACTCATATTAAAGATACAAGTTCTATTCTTCATTCCTTTTTCTCATCTAAACACCAATCACATACCCCTACGTGTGTGTATAAGTCACCCCTACACTTGGAAATTCAAATTAAGCAATCAACCCCTTGTCCGTTGTCCAAAGTACTAATTAGTTGGTGAAATTTGCTTACGCATCCTTCATGCGACCGTTAATACTTCTTGAGGTACCAACGACCGATTACAAAATGCGCTTGCACTTTAAAGCGTACTTCCTAGTCTTTGCAACACCCAAGGCTTTAGCAGTGACTCCCAAACCAGTTGGTCTAAGGCACTAGGTGATGAAGCACCCTCGCTAAATATTTTTCTATTTTTACAGCCTTAAGTAATCACAGAAACCAGTGTCCATTTTTTTCTTTATTCACTTTTTTTTTCTTTTTATTTTCATTGTACTACGGACTTAGACAAGAGCATTTCAAGGTCTCTTCTACTATTCCAAGCTTCAAGGTGCGTGAATGTGCAAATTGTAGGGTATACATTTTCAGAATTTAGACTTAAGCTAGGAACCATTTTTCAAACTTATACTCTAATAAGAACATCAATACTCTTCCCTTGTTTCGACTTAGCCCAAGAAGTGAACCCAAAATATGCCTATTTCTAAATAAACTACAAGGCATATACTTTCTACCGTTAAACTTTAAGGAAGGTTATTTTTAGGGTTTTTAATTCACTAAGTCTAAGATCTAGTTGTTCCTAACCAGTTAACTTATTTGTCAAACTCTAGTCAATTAGCCAAAATTGAATACATTAATTTTTATAATTTTAAATTTTTTCAAATTTTTATGGGTTTTCAAATAAGTATGCAAATGCAAAAATATGTACAAATGAATGCGAAGGAAGAAAACGTACCGAGCATACCCCCAAACTTGAACTTGACAGTGTCCTCACTGTCATGCTAAACCAAGAGGGTCAAAATACCGGCACTTCCCTGTTTATTTATTTACAAATTTTTTTTTTATTGTTGTTAAGAAAAACAAAATTATATACAGAAATGCCCTCCCCCAAACTTCATTTAAACTATGTTAGACATCATTGCCAAACTTTGCATCGACCAAACGTCAACACCAACCATTTGAAAAATTTATCAGTAAAGAGTATTGGTTGGTGGAAGAATAAGTTGTGGCGGTCCGCAAAGAATTGGGAAAGGTAGAAGTAGTGGTAAGGGAGGTGTGGAGGTAAATATACAGGCGATGATGATGTATTAAAACGAGAATGTAAATGATCAGCAATCAGTGGAGTGTTGGCATTCTCGTACCTTATTAAAAGAAATGGGGGTATTTCAACTTCTAAGGGAGGAGGTTGACTCACCACAATACCCCCAAGATGTTCCTGTGGGTCCTCTAGTGACTTGGCATCATCCATCAATTGTGTATGATATTCAATTATGAGGGAACTGATCTCCTCGATGTCCGCCATAGTCCTACCGAAAACTTGCCGCCTATCTTGTAAGACCGTTAAGAGGGCGTTCTCTTGCTCGAGGGCTAGAGAGGCCGATATGATAATGGGAAAGGTCTCATTCTTACCTATGTAAGCATATCTAAGGTGAGACGGCAAGAGCGTGAGTTCGAGTTTCGGAGGCGAAAGAATCATTGCGGAATCTACCTCGAACTCAAAGGACTCTAACACAGGTTCGAAATCACTGCAAACAACCGATTCGGATGGTTCGACTGACTCATCCAAAAATTCAAACGACTCATATTCGGGCTGTGAGTCGTCATCTTCCAAAAAAGTGAAACATTCATAATCAACATCGGTTGTGTCAACGGTAGTAGGCTCAAGGAGGGACGCACTAGTGGCGTCAAAACTGTTTTCATCAAATAGAAATCTTTCAAGCTCGCAGTCCTCCTGCGTGATTTCGTGAATAGAGAAAACTTCTCGTGTACTAGTTTTAGGTACGGGGGGCAGACTTCCCATCTTATAAATATTGAACTCACTAGACCTCTTTCCGAAGGATAGAGTCATGGAGCCATTGCGACAATTTATTACGGCATTGGAAGTGGCCAAAAATGGTCGACCAAGAATCACCGGAATTTGGTTTCTTGGGTTAGCAACAGGTTGTGTATCCATAACGATAAAATCAACGGGGAATATGAACTCCCCGACTTTGATCAACACATCCTCTAGTTGACCCCTTGGATAGGTGATTGATCGATCAGCCATTTGGAGAGTGCAACGAGTGGGTTTCAACTCTCCAACCCCTAATTGTTCGTATACGGAGTAGGGAATCAGGTTAACACTAGACCCAAGATCTAAAAGTGCTCGATTAATTTTCTTATCCCCAATTGTGATGGAAATCGTAGGACAGCCAGGGTCTTTTCGTTTTTGGGGTAAGGTTTGATGGTGGTTAATAGCATTGCTCACTGCACTAGCCACTAGCACTTTCTTGGGTACTTGAGATGCCTTTCTCTTCGAGGTGCATAAGCCCTTTAAGATTTTCGCGTATGAAGGGACTTGTTGGATAGCATCCAAGAGAGGTATATTTATGCTAACCTGCTTAAATATCTCCACAATCTTCTCCACTTGTGTATTTGGTTTATTAGGACTCAACCTGTTTGGAAATGGAATGTTCTGAAAATTTGTTGAGTCAAAAGTCTGTGGAGTAGAATGTGGAGTAGGAACGGATCCCAGTGTGGATGTGTTCGTGTTGTGAGAAATGGGTCCGTTCGAGTCAGAAGAAGTAGAGCCGTGTGAAGGGTGGAGAATAGGCTCTAAAGAAAAAGGTGAAGAAGGGAGTGAAGAAAATGAAGAAGGGGAAGAAGAACCACCGGCGGGGATGTCATCACCAGTTCCCACATTATTTTGCAACTCTCTTCCGGATCTCAACGTGGTCACCGCATTTACATTGTGATTGTGATATGCGTTTTGTGTGTGACCGGGATTGGGCAATGGTTGAGATGCTAACTTTCCCTTTTCTCTCTCGCTCAACGCAGCAGTTAATTGTGCAATTTGTGCCTCAATAGATTTGATACTTTGATCGTGTGAGGCATTGTTATTCATTAAAGATTGAACATAACTTTCAAATCTTGCTGCGGATTCTGTAGATTGCTTGAGAAATGCTTCTAGACTCTTCTCGAGCGAGCTAACCTTATCATCATTTGGTTGAACTAAGTTGTTCGTTTGATTTGTATAAGGTTGTTGTTGGAAAGGTTGCTGGTTTTGAGTTTGTGAGGGTGCTTGTTGTTGTTGTGGAGGAGGTCTTTGAAAATTATTATTCCCTTGGAACTGTTGATTTGGGTGACTCCTCCACCCCTGATTGTATGTCGAAGAGTACGGATCATTTTTTTGTCGTTGCTGAAATGCAGCATTGACTTGATCCTGTCCTTGAATGGGTGCATTATAAGGACACTCTTCGGTTAGGTGCGACGGGTTCGAACAACAAGCACAAACAGTTCGTGTGGGTAGAGTAGGGACAGGAGAAGACGACGAGATTTTGGTCTCAATGGCTTCTAGCTTTTTCATAAGTGAGGCCATCTCGGCCTTCATAGCAATCGACATAACAATTTGATGTATGCCTGCCCTAGATTGACTAACTGAAGAAGATGATGTGGTCTTGGTACTCTCCCACTGAATTGTTTGCTCACTTAGGTCCTCAAGAAACTGCCAAGCTTCGTCGCTAGACTTGGAGAGAAAATGACCTTGACATATAGTTTCTAGCAACTGCTTCGTTGCTGCGTTCAATCCCTCGTATAATGTTTGGCAGAGTTGCCAACTTTCGATCCCATGATGAGGGCATTGAACAAGTAGGTCTTTAAATCTCTCGAAACACTTCCAGAATGGTTCGGAAGGAAGCTGTGAAAATTGTATAATTTCGTTTCTGATTCTAGCAATTTTGTGATGAGGATAGAACTTTTTCAGAAAAGCTCTTACAAACTCGTCCCAATTTCTAATAGAATGTGATGCGGTGCTGTATAGCCACTTCTCGGCTAGGTCACATAAGGTAAAAGGAATGACCCTTAGCCTTATTGCGTCATCACTTAATTGGGTTGTCTTCATCATGGCGCAAACGTTTTGGAATTTATTGATAAAAATATATGCATCTTCGGATTCCAAACCATGAAACTTCGGCAGCATATTGATGAAATGTGGTTTTATTTCAAAATTATCCCCATTTGCCGGTGGGGGTGAAAGACATGTGGGTAAAGAAGTGCGGACGGGGTAGAAGAGATCCTGGAGCGCAACTCGTGCGGGCGCTACAACAGGCGGAAGATTCGGGTTATTCGCACCTGGCGGAGGTGGAATCATTCCCGTCGGTAAGGTATCGTTGGGGTTAAATCCCGACATTCCTTCGAAAGAAGAATTTAAAGGTGGAGGTAAGGAAATGGACGGAATGTCGACGAAGGGTTCGTCGAAGGGTTCGTTGGTCGGTACCAACGAAACACGGACTAATCGGGCGTTAGTATCCCTAGTCCAAAATGACATACACTAAAAGGTAGTGCAGTCAGAAAAAAATAGAAAAACAGAATGTGAGGGTAAGATAACGTCAATGGGGGAGAAATGGTGGAAGTGAGGTGCAAGTTTTCTTAGCGGCAAGTTGCAAGTTTTGAAAAGATTTTTCTTTATTTATTTTTTATTTATGTGAGAGTTTTGCAAAAAAGTTTTAGAAACGGGACTCGTGACACAAATGTATCAACCACACATGCACAATCAGACCTAGATCTAGGGTTGCCTAGGTCTACTAGACAGCTCCTAACTAGGGCTAGAAATAGACCTCAAACCGCCTCTTCACGGACAAATACGGCCAGGTAAGTGGGAAGGAACCACCACTACAGTGGGCCTAATTAATAACCACTAGCCTAGACACCGCAAAGTCGGTTAGGATAAATGGCCGATGCCTATACTAGTCCTTTTCCTATTGAGCTCGATGTCCTTAGGTCTGAGTCTAATCTTTTTTAATTAAAGATTGGTCAATGCAAATGCCTTATGTGATTTCTGGGGTCCTGGGAAGGGTGATGAAATCCCCACCCAATCTGAATTGGTCAAAAAGCCCCTTAAAGTCCAATTAAAGATATGCAAAATAGTAAATCACTTGCAATCAAATATTTTTATTTTATGCGCGGCGCAAAGAATCCTGCAGAAAATCTGTTATTTAGAAGGGGGAGAAAGACTCTTTACGCAAAGAATTCCTGCAGAAAATTTTTTACAGACAGAGATATGGAGGTTGCAGAGGGGAGAAGAAGAGAACAAACAGTGCAAATCTGGTGTGCTGACGTGGCAGACGAGGCGCGGATCCGCGGCGTGGGGCCCACTTCTGCGGCGGAAACGCGGTCAGGGGGTGGGTTCAGCCACTGGAAAAAATTGTGTAGCTCTGTACTGATAGTTCCTCTCTGTTCTTATATGTACCTTTCTGATTTGCGCTCTGTAAAATTTCAGATCTTCGCTATTCCTGCAAGATTCAAAAATAAACCCTTCAAACAGATCAAAATTGATAATCTTTATATTTTTTATATTTTCAGATTTTTATAATTTTTTTAAATTTATATCAACCCGAAAATTCACAAAAAGAAAGATTACGCCGTCCCCGGCAACGGCGCCATTTGATTGAGATGTCAAAACTTGTATTTACCGCAATCAGAAACGGCGTCGCTTCGCAGCTAGCCGGTGAGTGCGGGTCGATCCACAGAGACGGGTAAATTTCTTTAGTGTGTTTTAAAGAGTTGATTAAAAGCGTTGTTTTGGTTGGTTTATGAAAATCTAGATCTATCACTAAACTTAATTAATTTAATTTAAATTCTTGCTAGGGTTAGGCTTCGGGGAAGTTTTGGAGATTTACGTTTTCCTCACCGCTTTCATTGCCATATTTTAGATCTGTTAGATGTTACGATAATTATCAATAAAGTGGATCCGAATCTTTTGGGAAGATGTTTCTTCCTCTAGATTCGCATCCTTCCTTTGTTGATAATTACCCTAACCCCCATGGAAAACACGCGCAACCGGCCCTTTATACTACGGTTCATCGTTACCTCGAGGGGTAGGATGCCGTAGGGAGCGGTTGTGCGTGCATGCATGGAGTGCTAACTATTAGGTGTGGATGGCATGAAAGGGGTGAGAGATATCATCTCTCAAACTTTTCCCTAAGGCTAACCCTAACAAGCGAGGAGACTACTCGCTCATTAGGGGATGATAAATTATACTAGAAAATAAAAGCAAGGAAATAAATTACCTACAGATTTGATGGCTCCCTCCAAGTAGAAGACAGAATAGATCTGAATGTCACTCCCAGAAATTCTGAATTTTATTTATTGAAAAGAGGCGTAAGGTTTTACAATTTTGAGAATACAATTTATAGGAAAGCAGGAGATCTAGGGTTACAGACTCTCGGAAATATGAAATTACAGATTTGACCCCTAAAAATCCTAACATATACACTGACGCAACGGCACAGGAAAAGTGCTCCGACACGGGCACTGAATGGCCGCGGAACCGCGGCGCCAGGCTCTCTTTGGCCGCGGTTCCGCGGCCATGTTGAGGACTTGGGCTATGAAACTTCAGGTCTTTATTCAGGGCTTCTTGGGCTTTTTACTTTTATGCATAATTTCTATTTTTGGCTTCTGTTTCTTCTCCAGATTTTCAGTGAAGATTTGTATTGGTCTTTTAACCGTTTCACCTTGACTTGCGTTGTCTTGCACCCATATGAACTGGGCTTGACTGAGATCCGTCTAATTGTTGGTCAAAAGTCCCTTTTTCTGTTGTTTTGTGTCTTTTTCACTGTATTCGCATCCAAGCCCTGTATCCTGTAACATGTAACAAAAGTGCGTCAAGAGTACCTGTTTATTTCTAAAACGGATAAGAATAGGGGAATGATAAAGGCAATATTATGGTCTGAACAGATCCACCCGAGAGTTGTACACTAAGCTCCGCCTCAAGCCAAGGCAACTAGGGTAAAGAGATTGCTAGTCAAGAAGGCCTAGGATGTGTAGAGGAGATTTATGGATGTGTTTGTCTTTGTGGGATCTTTTTCTCTCAACACATGAGATCAAAAGATGAGATCAAGAGGAGGAAGAAGAAGGAGAAACTTAGCAACCATGGAGCTTTTCTTTTTCTTCTCACTTCAAGAGAGAGAATGAGAAGAGAATAATGAAAAGGATTAACTAAAGGAAATGAACCATGGTTGCAATAATACACTAAAATCATCATTACTAATCCTATCATGATAAAAGTTGATGGCACATTGAATTGACCATTATCATAACTCAAGAATTAAAAAGAAAATGAAAGAAGAGTGTAGATCCCTCTTGAAGGTCAATGGTCAACACGGTCAACGGGTCAACAAAGTCAAGAGAGGTCTAAGTGGTCAAATGGTCAATGCAATTAGCCATCACTAATCCATCACTAAAAGGATTAGTAAACAATGTCTCCGGCTCATAACGGTTTTGATCAAACGAATTGTCAAAACCCTAATGAGTGTGCCACATTATGGTTTTGTCCGAACCAACTGCCAAAACCCTAATGGGGTACCTCCTCCTTCATCGCTCCTCAAAACTGTGCATACACACCCGCATCCGCATTCCGTAGAATGCGAATGCACAGAAGACAAATCAAATCCATCTGTGCAATACTAGGATCTGGCTTAAACCAAAGCCCTCTAGTATTGCCTGCCCGAACAGCATACGCACACAAGTGCACGTAAGTGATCGTAGCCCTGCCGTAAAACCATACGGCCTCTACATGTTTCGCTCAATGCAGGGAAACTCTCTGTGTGGGACTCTAAAGACTCGACACTACGCTGGCAGTGGGTTTAACCACAGACCGCAAGCGGCACTAGCTGTACGTAACGGTCCCCAAGTAGATGTCGATAAGAAGGCCGATGAGGTAAACCCATCCGAACTTCTATTGAGCCTGTATGTGACAATCTCCGTACAGTCCGGTCTGTTCGTCTGATACATCGTATGGCGGGCCTAAGGAGGCGGTGAACGTCAGTCCCCTAATAGCGGTACAAGTCGTGTCGGAGTGTAGCCCAGAACACCCTGAGATAACATTGGAAACCTACCAGTATATCTCGCTTGCCCTGGCCAGGGACTTCTTGTGTAATGGCTCTCCTAGACACAGCGCGATGTCAACCCCCAATACCGGGAGAGACGAATCCTGTCTAACCGTCACTGCCTCCAAGTGCTTCGGGACTGCACCCAACTACTACCTGTTTGCACGACTCCTTTGAGCCGTGGTAGGGAAGTAATCTAAGTACAGTGGGAACACACTCAAGGCGAAGTGACAGTGTCAAGTCGGCGGACTAAGCTGTACTCATGTCACCTGAGAACTGATAACTGACGATAGGTATAATACCAACCAACAGTTCCCGACGAGTCCTGTCCAGTGTACTCGTAACCTAACGAGCACCCGCATACTATCTTAAGTACGACGTACTGACGGCTGTGGGACAGACCGTCTCCCCCACTGGGATGAGAAGCGCATACGCTAGTCTACTCCGGAGTATCGATGCCCTGTCTCGATAGTCCTACGACTAGGGACCTGTATAAGGATGTGCTTATGGATTACCCAGCCCCCACGAGTGTGAGCGCCATCACAACGCTGGTAATCAAGCAAAGATCCTAAGGGCTCTACTAATATGTATATAAGCGATATGCTAAAAGAAACACATGCACATATTGAAGTAGAGACAAACCAAGTAGCATACTACCATTTTGAGCAAGATTGTCTATACAACTGTGAATATCCCAAGCTTTCATCAAGTAATATACAAGCTAGTATGATACAGTAATGGCCTCTAGGGCATATACACTAACAATAGATGTTTACCCTTGCCAACTTATCATACTTCAGGCTTTATCATTTTGAGGATATTTATATTATGATTGTATGACCTAGGATTGCGTCATACATGCGATTTCTGCTTTGTGATATTTTCTACTCACTAGTTTGCAACTCACCCCCGTTGTGCCACAGTTTCTTGCAGGTTTTGCCGTATAGGTTTCTTGGCGGCTTTGCTGGCACACTGCTCCTTTCGGGTGATTGCTTTTGGCAGGTGGGTTCACTCGCATCGTGACCACCATTGTACTTTATTTATTTTCAGTTGTATCTAGTAACTCCATCAACTAAACTTGTATATTTATTTGACTTAGAAGACTAGTGTTTATTCTTTTGACTTTAGAGTCGCGTTTGTATTATTATGGTTTTTTTGATAATTTTTGGTTTCCTTTTGAGTTTTGATCATCGTCTTTCGACGTTGTATATTATATTGCTTGCTTGGTTGTGACCGCCAATTGGCGAAGAGCTAGCTCCCGCTTGGGGATGCCTTTTATCATTTATGTATATGATTCATGTTGTACCCTTTTGGGGTCAGTATTTACAAAGGAAACTCTGTCGAAATTTTCAGAAAAGACTTGAGGTTTTAAAAATACAATACTTCGGCTTATGTTGTTAAATTACATGCTTTAAAACTAACTTTTTCCTTCTTTCTTTTAAAATGGTTTAGATTTCTGCGATTTTGGCTTACTTGAATTATATGGGGTCCTATAGACTTCATATAATTCAAGTGCCAGTCACGTGCCGTTTTCGGGTCGTGACAAAGTTGGTATCAGAGCGCTACATTAACCTTGGTTCGAGTCTATGTTCGACTATGCGGAGTCTAGGGCGTATATATATATATATTCGGAACCTAGGCTTGACCTTACGGAACTTAGACTTAGTCGAGGGGGTATTTGACCCGAACTTTCGCCGCGTAGGTTGACCTTGGTTGATGGAGTAGGTGACTTAAGGAGAGTGGCGTACCGTGTGTATGTTCCACGGCATACTTACGATACGCTACTCCGCTTAAGAAACCATAGGACGTACATTTCCTTGCACATCATTATATTCATTCCTATGATCTGTCCTCATCATTATCGGTTTATGGTTTTGCTGCCACGATTACACGGGAAGAGAGAGCTACGGCTAGAATTGCGTCAGCACGAGCTCGTCATGGACGAGGACTGACCATGGCGTGATTCCAGGGACACGCGATTGCATAGTTGTATCGTCCTATTGTGTTTTCGGGCCATGAGCGTTTGATGGATCGCTTTTTTTTCAAAATTTCTTGGACGTGCAGATCAGCACCAGAGAATTGGCTACTGTTAGAGGCCAACCAGAATGTGATGACCGTCAATGCACCGATTATTCTTGATGATTAAGGTACTGTTCAGCGTGCGGACGAATGATTTAGTTGTTGCTGCGACTGACGATATATCGCCCCAGATGGTTGAAGCTAATGCCGCACGAATTGTACTTAGAGATGTGATAGAAGATCGCTAGTCACCCATGGATAAAAAACTAGGACATGTGATTCATTGCCTACCCCGATGCGAGGTCATCAGATTGATTGATTCCAGCTAGAGACGACTTCATGCAGTTACGTTGGGAGTCGAAGGAAAACGATCAAATGTCAGAAACCCATTTTCCAAGTTTAAAGTATTCGGAAAAACATGCAACTAATTCCGTGGACCCTCTACAAGAATGAAACCCTAACTCGATATAATGACCATGAGAACGCTTTGAAACCTTAGGGTTTGCGGCAGTTCCGCGGTGCCATTAATGAGGCTTGGGTTTACCCTTCGACTGTTGGTCCATAGGTACTGTGGCATGTACTGGATATTATTAAACCGTACTGAAGATGTTGAGCTTTTGGGGGATTATGGAACCTTGACAAATCGATAGAAAGGTTCGACGTCGTTCGGATATCATGTGATGGGATACATTGCTTGGGAAACTCCAGATACGAGTATAGCCGTTGGAGCGCAGTCCATGCAGCCACGAAGAGACGAGTCCGAATCAGTCGACATTAGAGAAAAGTGGAGTTAGAGGTTCATGCGAGATCTTGATGAGATGACGTTCCACTCCGCTGACATCAGAGATGTGATACGCATGCAGAGACGTTGTATATGGATATATCTTCCAGAAGGAGTCGTGATGAGTATGCAGCCATTCCGGAACAAGAAATAGATTTAGTAAAAGATGATAACTTCCGGGCAGTTCGGCAGAAACGAGATTTGGGGGAGACTTCGACAGAATCTTTCTGGAATACTATATGAGAAGATTTGGACCCAGGATCGGTCATATTACGCACACCCAGTAGGCCAGAGTTCGGCATCGTCGACGAGACATGTTATGAGGGACCATGACAGTGTGGTCAGTGATCTTTAGAGAATGTTCCAGAGCGGGACTGTTCCGCCATCTTTGATTTCGTTATTTTGGGCGATTTATTTGCATGATTGAGATTTTGTGCACCATAGTTGCACTTGACTTTGATTCGATGTCATTCGAGATGTTGATTTTGATTTCATGCCTATAGTATGCATGTGATTTGACTTGAGCCTTCGGCATAATTTTCATGCACTTTTAGTAGTTGATTCGATTTTGTGCACACTAATGCACATGAATGTGAGATTTTATACCACGGTATACCTGATTTGGATTTGGATTGAAATGTGTTGTATACCGTCGATTTCGATTGTGATACTCGATATTTATTTTTGTGCACCTTGTGCACTTGATTTGGATTCTTGCGCATACTTGGTGTAACCCTTCGAAAAATCGTTTAGGCAGTTTTTCGGTAATCGGCTAATTTTTCGGCTTTTTCCGTAAAAAGTCAAAATAGGTATTTTTCATTGTAGACCTAATTATACAAAATTTAGATAAGATATTACTATAATTTTGTCACTAAAATGTCACTTATAATTATCTAGTTAAATAAATTTTTTTTCGTAATTAATTATTTTTTTATTATTTTAAGCTTTTAAAAATACATTAAATTAGTGATAAATACAAATTTAATTAGGTAAATTTCATAATTAGGAATATTTATAAGCTAAAATATGGTGTTAATAAAATTGTATCATGACTTGCAAGATTTTGGTTTTATGGTTGGAAATTTAGTGAAAAAATGAACAAAAAGGGGGTTTTTTGTAAAAATTGTTATGTTAAGCATTAAATACATTTGAGAGTGACTTTTTATTAGAACCTTCTACATTTTTCCCTCACTCTCCCTCACCCTCTAGCTCAGGCCGAGCCCCTCCCTCCTTCATCCCAAATTTTTCTTCATTTTTCTTGCTTCTAAAATCATGAAAAAATCAACAAAATACATTATTTTCTTCTCCAATTCAAAACAAAACCCTAATCCTCTCTCTCCTCAACCAAATTTAGTTCAAAACTATAAGAAAGGAGGCTTCTTTGGTGGCTTGAGCAAACTAGGGTTCCACTTGTGAGGTGAAATTCTAAACTAGTTTGTTAACTTTTAGTTTATATGTGCTAAAATTTAATTTTGAAGTATTAATTTAGTTGTAAATTCTTGTTCATGAAAATCAAGAATGGGATTTGATGTTGAACTAGGGTTTGAAGCATGGTTGTTAGAGTTAAGTTAGGGCTTTGGTTACCTATTTTGTTAGAGTGGTTAATTGCGTAAGGTTACGCTCGCTAAATCGATAAATTGCGACATTTGCATCGAATCGGTTTGAAATTTGCTTACTAGATTTTTACAAAAATTAGAATGCGATCAAATTGCGTTATGTTAGCGATATAATTAGCTTCGTATAGGACTATTAGAGTGCGCGAATGTGGGGTTTCGTCTAGTCGGGTTTTAGTTTTGTCGATTTCCCCGAAATGACGATTCTAGTTAAAAATTAGCGATTTTCGTGCGTTTTCCCGCGCACCGAGTGCATGTTATGTTTAATTCGAGAGCGCCGATAATTGTATATTGTGACTTGCATCGTTTTAGGATATGTAATCTTATGCTTGGTGTTGTGCAAATATAGGATCGATCGGGGAAACTTCGGACACGGCGCGTAAAGGCAAGGCGGTGGTCGGATCGGATTAGCGGAGATTTCAGGTGAGTAGATGTATTCATTTATGGGGGAATCGTCTGGATGGCGCGAGGCGCCCCCTAGTTAGGATTACCCTATTTCTTACAAGACTTGTATTGCTAGATAGCTTACCCCTTTATTGCATTGCATACCTTCACAGCTAACCGTATACTAAATTGCATGGACATTCATATAACATTCATATACACATATGCGATAACACTTCATAGGACATGAACACCATTACCATTGGCATCTGTTGCACGCGCACTATTCATGTGACACACACGCCTTTGGTAATTGCCATGCCACGTGCACTATAGAACCTGGTTAACTTATTATCGCCACTTGCATTCATACAATATATATGAAATTGCATAGCTTGCATATACCATTATCATCATATTTACATAGATTTCTAGCCAAAATTCACATCGTATACATTGATATCATAGACATTTATCATATATAACATGTGAACATTATGATTTTCTTGAGGATTTCAGTATTGCTGTGATTTCTGGATTTTTTTGGGAAAACCGCAAGAATTTAACAAAAGCTTATATTTATCATTTTTAAAACAAAGTTGCGGTTTTCTCGTGATGTATGTGTCGTCCACCATGGGTTTTCATGTTTTCTGTTGGATTTCGAGACCCGATTCGAGGAGTGGATGAACCGTCTCGGGTACATGGTGGGCCCGGTATGGTACCCCGGGGCAAGAAGATCGAGTTGTAGACGATGAGCCTGGCGGGGGAAGACTATTACCGGTGATGTCTGGCGCGGTGGATATCCGGAGGATACCGACCGTCGTCGTGAGATTTGATGATATGGGCCGATCCGGACCGACGGAGCCCGATATTTGAGACATTGATACAGTGAGATATTGAGACAGATATGATTTCATATTTGGTGTCGATGCTTGACACGGGTTTTCAGATGATTTCTTGATGGTACTTAGCTATTATACAGATATTCATTTTCAAAAGTTAAGAATGCAGTACCCTTAGCATTTAAAATACTTAAAGATTTAGTAATGACATTGCATACATGTGCATGCATACTAGAGATATTATATCACATATGGACATACATGTTGTGACGCATTGCGTGCATTCTTACGATTGCCTTACTAGATGATATATTCTACTCACGAGCTGGCAACTCACCCCCGTTGTGCCACAGTGTCTTGCAGGTCGGACCCGTCACCCTTGTAGCGGCGGGCTATCTTATCATCAGCTCCTTTTGCTCAGACTCGCGACATCGCCCGTAGGTGGGTTGCGAGCATACTTTGTTTCTTTTTGCTCTATCATTGTATCTAGTATTCTCCATCTACCACTTTATATTGTATTTGCGACCTAGTGATGAGACTGAGAGATTTGTATATTTGTGGTTTCTTTTGGGTCGAGCTCACTTGAGCCGGCGTTGTGTTTTCTGATATTTTGCGTTTCTTTTATGCTCTTTTCTTGATATTACTTATATATTGCATATGGTTATGATCCGCCTTGGGCGAAGAGCTAGCTCCCGCTTGGGGATGCCATTTATGATTACAGGTTTATTATCTTGTTGTACCCATTTTGGGGGATAGAAAATACAGGGGAGACTCTGCCGAAATTTTCGGAAATTTTTGATGTTTTCTTTTTAAAGGGATTCTATGCAACTTGAATGATTTAAAAACCGTCTTCATTAAAGGTTTTCCTTCATTCGCTTTGATTTTGGTTTAGATTTTTCTGGGCTTTGGCTGACTTAGGTTACGTTACGCCTTTAGACGTCTCGTAATCTAAGTGCCAGTCACGTTACGTACTTTCGGGTCGTGACAAAGTTGGTATCAGAGCGTAGGTTTTACCTTTCTGAGTGTAGGACGACCTTGGTAGATGGAGTAGGTGACTTAAGCAGAGTGGCGTAGCGTGGGTATGATCCGCGGCATACTTACGATACGGTACTCCGCCTAAGTGACCTTAGGACATAATTGCTTGTACTTCCTTTCTTGATTCCTTGCATTCCTTGATTCAATTGCAATGTCCTTATCAGTCCTGTTTCTTATTCCAGCTTCGATGCCGCCAAAGACTACGAGAGCTCAGCGGGCTGCCGCTAGGGATGAGTCTGAGGCGAGGATCGAGCCGGATGATACGCCTGTCCCTCAGGGTCATACTAATCCGCCTTATCCAGACCGTATTGCCAGATTAGAGGCCGGCATGCGAGAGTTGCGGCAGATGATGGGATCTTTAGTTGAGTCCAGCAGGGCACAGAGATCCGAGGACGTCCCTTCCACCGCACAGACCACGATCGTACCTGCTGCACAGATGGTCACACCTGCTGCTACTACGGAGACTATCCCTGTTTCACTACAGGAGTTTATGAGATTGAGACCTCCAGCTTTTACCGGTACAGATGCGACAGAGGACCCACAGGCATTTCTTGATAGGATGGCTCGGATTTGCCGTTCGTTGAGGTGTTCTGATGATAGATTGGTGGAGTTTGTGAGTTTTCGTCTGGAGGGTCTTGCCCAGACATGGTACGATTCAGTAGAGAGAGGCCGAGCTGCAGGTCTACCTTCTATGACCTGGGATGAGTTTACATCTGCATTTCTTGCCCGTTTTCTTCCGGAGAGTGTCCGAGATGCTCGAGCCCGTAGTTTTGAGTCTTTGCGCAAGACTCCTGGGATGACGGTGTCGGAGTATGATATACAGTTTACCCAGTTGTCTCGATATGCTCCGTACCTAGTCGACACAGAAGAGAAGAGAATAAAGAGGTTTGTACGAGGGCTTGATACACAGCTATTCCTTACCATCGGCACCCAGCACTTTGATACATACGCAGCCGCGATGGATGCAGCCTTACTTTTGGAGGAGCGTATTTCTGAGACTCCGGTCGTTTCTGGGCCGAAGAGGATCCGTACTGATACGCCAGCTCAGCGGCAGATGGGTAGACACCGCGATAGATTATTTCCGGGAGATGGTGGAGGCAGAGGATTGAGACGAGGTCAGTTATTTGTTCATATCCACAGACCCAGCAGTCGTCTCCAGGATGTTTTCGGTGCGGGAGTCAGTACCACCGTATCAGAGACTGTACCATGGGGCGTCCGGGCGCGACGACAGTCCCGCATGTGACTTTACCACCCTCACCACCTTCTCAGAGAGCTTTACTTCCTACTCCTGATGATGCTTCACGCCAGCCAGATGCTTCTAGAGGCCGTGGGCGTGGCGGTCCGGTTCAGAGAGGACGAGGCGACAGAGGCAGAGGCAGAGGCCGAGGTAGAGGCAGAGGACAGCCAGCTATTAGTGGTGGACAGGCCCGAGTGTTCGCGTTGACTCCTCAGGATGCACAGGCATCCAATGCCGTCGTGACAGGTACTCTGCCAGTATGTTCTTTTGATGCACGGGTATTATTTGATCCAGGCTCCACACATTCCTATGTATCCACGTACTTTGCACTGAGGTTGGGCCGAGAGTCTTCTCCGTTAGATCAGCCGCTTGTCGTTATTACCCCGGTAGGCGAGTCTTTTGTTGCCCGTTTTGTGTATCGATCGTGTTCCGTTCGTATCGGGGAGAGAGATTCTTCAGTAGATTTGATTCTCCTCGATATGCTAGACTTTGACGTTCTTCTTAGTATGGACTGGCTAGCCACCTGTTATGCATCCGTGGACTGCCGTGAAAAAGCAGTCAGATTCAGTTTTCCTGGTGAGCTGATTCTTGTTATTCAGGGAGATCGTAGCGCTACCCTTCCCAGCTTGATTTCATCTCTTCTTGCTGGTCAGCTCTTAAGGAAATGGTGTCAGGGATTCTTAGCCTATATTTGTGATACTAGCTCCACAGAGGTTCCGTTGGACCAGGTCCCTGTTGTGAGAGAGTTTCCTGATGTATTCCCTGACGAGCTGCCTGGTCTACCACCAGAGCGTGAGATTGAGTTCTGTATTGACTTGATCCCTGGCACGGGGCCTATCTCTATACAGCTTTATCGGATGGCCCCGGCGGAGCTGAGAGAGCTAAAGGATCAGTTACAGGACTTGCTGGACAAAGGGCTTATCAGACCGAGTGTGTCACCTTGGGGTGCTCCCGTCATGTTTGTTAAGAAGAAGGACGGAAGTATGCGCTTATGCATTGATTATCGTCAGCTGAACCGGGTTACTGTGCGGAACAGGTATCCCCTACCCCGCATTGATGACTAATTCGATCAGGTCCAGGGTGCAGGGTTTTTCTCGAAGGTTGATTTACGGTCAGGCTATCACCAGTTGCGGGTTCGGAAGGAGGATATTCCGAAGACCGCTTTCCGTACTCGTTATGGTCATTATGAGTTCTTGGTGATGTCGTTCGGGCTCACCAATGCCCCGGCAGCATTTATGGACTTGATGAACCGTGTATTCAGGCCGTATCTCGATCAGTTCATTATTGTGTTCATTGACGACATCTTGGTTTACTCTCGGAGCCGGGAGGAGCATGAGCAGCACTTACGTATCACATTGCAGACTTTGAGGGAGCATCAGCTGTTCGCCAAATTTTCCAAGTGCGCATTCTGGTTAGACAGTGTCGACTTCTTGGGTCATGTGGTGACGAGAGATGGTATTTGTGTGGACCCGAAGAAGATCGAGGCAGTTCAGCATTGGCCTAGACCGGTATCAGTTACAGAGGTTCGCAGCTTTCTAGGTCTGGCCGGCTATTATCGACGTTTTGTCCAGGATTTCTCCCGCATTGCTGCACCGTTGACCGGGTTGACCCGGAAGGGGGTTCCTTTTGATTGGACCTAGGCATGTGAGGATAGCTTCCAGCAGTTGAAGACTCGTCTGACTACTGCACCAGTGTTAGCATTGCCTTCAGGATCAGCCAGGTTCGTGGTATATTGTGATGCTTCTCGAGTGGGGCTGGGCTGTGTATTGATGCAGCACGATAGAGTTATTGCGTATGCTTCTCGGCAGCTGAGGAAACACGAGCAGAACTACCCCACACATGATTTAGAGATGGCTGCAGTGGTATTTGCACTTAAGATCTGGAGACATTACCTATACGGCGAGTCGTGCCAGATATTCACTGACCACAAGAGTTTGAAGTATATTTTCCAGCAGCGAGATCTGAATCTGAGACAGCGCCGTTGGATGGAGTTGGTGAAAGATTATGACTGCGAGATTCTATACCATCCGGGCAAGGCGAATGTGGTGGCAGATGCTTTGAGTAGGAGGCCCGGAGGTAGTTTATCTTGTTTGAGCGCAGTACAAATGCAGTCGACGGCGGATTGGCAGGTTTTATGTGATAGCAGAGTGCAGTTCGAGTTTACTCCTACAGGGGGACAGCTGGCCCATTTTAGAGCACGCCCACATTTACTTGACCGTATCCGCGAGGCGCAGTCCGGCGATGCCCGCATTTTAGAGATTATTGAGCAGATTCGGCAGGGCAGAGTTTTCGAGTTCGTGATTGATGATCGGGGGATACTTCGGTTTGGGACTCGACTGTGCGTGCCAGATTCAGAGGGACTGAGGTGCGATATTCTCGAGGAGGCACATAGATCAGTATACAGTGTCCACCCAGGTTCCACCAAGATGTACCATGATTTGAGAGAAGTTTACTGGTGGGATGGGATGAAGAAGGATATTACAGACTTTGTGTCGAGATGCCTGACTTGTCAGCAAGTCAAGGCCGAGCACCAGAGGCCAGCCGGCGAGTTACAGCCTTTGCCCATCCCTGAGTGGAAGTGGGAGCAGGTCTCCATGGACTTCATTGTGGGTCTACCCAGGACCAGTCGAGGGTACGACTCTATATGGGTGATTGTGGATCGACTGACGAAAGCGGCTCACTTTCTGCCAGTGAAGACCACTTTTGGATTTTCTCAGTACGCCCAGGTTTATATTGATGAGATAGTGCGACTGCATGGTGTTCCGACTTGCATCGTGTCCGACCGGGGCACCCAGTTTACCAGCCGATTGTGGCAGAAACTCCAGGAAGCTTTGGGCACCCGATTGAGTTTTAGCACAGCCTTTCATCCGCAGACTGACGGTCAGTCGGAGCGTACTATTCAGACTCTTGAGGACATGCTCAGAGCTTGTGTTTTAGATTTCGGTGGTAGCTGGGATCGTCATTTGCCTTTGATCGAGTTTTCCTACAATAATAGCTTCCAGGAGACGATTCAGATGGCACCTTTTGAGGCTTTATATGGGAGGAGATGTCGATCGCCTGTATGTTGGACAGAGCTCAGGGAGAGCAGTGTTTTGGGGCCGCAGATTGTACAGGAGACGACCGAGAAGATACAGCTGATTCAGGACAGGATGAGAGCGGCACAGAGCAGGCAGAAATCATATGCTGACAGGCGCCGTCGCCGACTCGAGTTTGCTGTTGGCGATCATGTTTTCCTGAAGGTCTCTCCGATGAAAGGTGTGATGAGATTTGGGCGGAAAGGGAAACTGAGTCCTAGATATGTTGGTCCTTTCGAGATCCTAAAGCGTGTTAGTCCGGTCGCTTATCGGTTAGCTCTTCCACCCAGCTTCCCCGATGTTCACCCCGTGTTCCATGTCTCGATGCTCCGCAAGTACCTTCATGATCCTTCCCAGGCGATTCAGCACCAGACGATCAGCTAGAGCGTGATCTTTCTTTCACCGAGCAGCCGGTTGTCATTTTGGATCGGCAGGTGAAGAAATTGAGGTCGAAGGTTATACCGTCCGTTAAAGTCCTTTGGCGTGGCCCGAACAGTGAGGAGGTCACCTGGGAGACCGAGGTCGAGATGAGGAAGAGATATCCCCATCTTTTTGAAGGTACGCGTAGTTAAATTCTAAATTCGGGGACCGAATTTCTTTAAGGGGGGAAGATTGTAACCCTTCGAAAAATCGTTTAGGCAGTTTTTCGGTAATCGGCTAATTTTTCGGTTTTTTCCGTAAAAAGTCAAAATAGGTATTTTTCATTGTAGACCTAATTATACAAAATTTAGATAAGATATTACTATAATTTTGTCACTAAAATGTCACTTATAATTATCTAGTTAAATAAATTTTTTTTCGTAATTAATTATTTTTTTATTATTTTAAGCTTTTAAAAATACATTAAATTAGTGATAAATACAAATTTAATTAGGTAAATTTCATAATTAGGAATCTTTATAAGCTAAAATATGGTGTTAATAAAATTGTATCATGACTTGCAAGATTTTGGTTTTATGGTTGGAAATTTAGTGAAAAAATGAACAAAAAAGGGGTTTTTTTGTAAAAATTGTTATGTTAAGCATTAAATACATTTGAGAGTGACTTTTTATTAGAACCTTCTACATTTTTCCCTCACTCTCCCTCACCCTCTAGCTCAGGCCGAGCCCCTCCCTCCTTCAGCCCAAATTTTTCTTCATTTTTCTTGCTTCTAAAATCATGAAAAAAATCAACAAAATACATTATTTTCTTCTCCAATTCAAAACAAAACCCTAATCCTCTCTCTCCTCAACCAAATTTAGTTCAAAACTAGAAGAAAGGAGGCTTCTTTGGTGACTTGAGCAAGCTAGGGTTCCACTTGTGAGGTGAAATTCTAAACTAGTTTGTTAACTTGTAGTTTATATGTGCTAAAATTTAATTTTGAAGTATTAATTTAGTTGTAAATTCTTGTTCATGAAAATCAAGAATGGGATTTGATGTTGAACTAGGGTTTGAAGTATGGTTGTTAGAGTTAAGTTAGGGCTTTGGTTACCTATTTGGTTAGAGTGGTTAATTGCGTAAGGTTACGCTCGCTAAATCGATAAATTGCGACGTTTGCATCGAATCGGTTTGAAATTTGCTTACTAGATTTTTACAAAAATTAGAATGCGATCAAATTGCGTTATGTTAGCGATATAATTAGCTTCATATAGGACTATTAGAGTGCACGAATGCGGGGTTTCTTCTAGTCGGGTTTTAGTTTTGTCGATTTCCCCGAAATGACGATTCTAGTTAAAGATTAGCGATTTTCGTGCGTTTTCCCGCGCACCGAGTGCATGTTATGTTTAATTAGAGAGCGCCGATAATTGTATATTGTGACTTGCATCGTTTTAGGATATGTAATCTTATGCTTGGTGTTGTGCAAATATAGGATCGATCGGGGAAACTTCGGACACGGCGCGTAAAGGCAAGGCGGTGGTCGGATCGGATTAGCGGAGATTTCAGGTGAGTAGATGTATTCATCTATGGGGGAATCGTCTGGATGGCGCGAGGCGCCCCCTAGTTAGGATTACCCTATTTCTTACAAGACTTGTATTGCTAGATAGCTTACCCCTTTATTGCATTGCATACCCTCACAGCTAACTGTATACTAAATTGCATGGACATTCATATAACATTCATATACACATATACGATAACACTTCATAGGACACGAACACCATTACCATTGGCATCTGTTGCACGCGCACTATTCATGTGACACACACGCCTTTGGTAATTGCCATGCCACGTGCACTATAGAACCTGGTTAACTTAGTATCGCCACTTGCATTCATACAATATATATGAAATTGCATAGCTTGCATATACCATTATCATCATATTTACATAGATTTCTAGCCAAAATTCATATCGTATACATTGATATCATAGACATTTATCATATATAACATGTGAACATTATGATTTTCTTGAGGATTTCAGTATTGCTGTGATTTCTGGATTTTTTTTGGGAAAACCGCAAGAATTTAACAAAAGCTTATATTTATCATTTTTAAAACAAAGTTGCGGTTTTATCGTGATGTATGTGTCGTCCACCATGGGTTTTCATGTTTTCTGTTGGATTTCGAGACCCGATTCGAGGAGTGGATGAACCGTCTCGGGTACATGGTTGGCCCGGTATGGTACCCCGGGGCAAGAAGATCGAGTTGTAGACGATGAGCCTGGCAGGGGAAGACTACCTACCGGTGATGTCTGGCGCGGCGGATATCCGGAGGATACCGACCGTTGTCGTGAGATTTGATGATATGGGCCGATCCGGACTGACGGAGCCCGATATTTGAGACATTGATACAGTGAGATATTGAGACAGATATGATTTCATATTTGGTGTTGATGCTTGACACGGGTTTTCAGATGATTTCTTGATGGTACTTAGCTATTATATAGATATTCATTTTCAAAAGTTAAGAATGCAGTACCCTTAGCATTTAAAATACTTAAAGATTTAGTAATGACATTGCATACATGTGCATGCATACTAGAGATATTATATCACATATGGACATACATATTGTGACGCATTGCGCGCATTCTTACGATTGCCTTACTAGATGATATATTCTACTCACGAGCTGGCAACTCACCCCCGTTGTGCCACAGTGTCTTGCAGGTCGGACCCGTCACCCTTGTAGCGGCGGGCTATCTTATCATCAGCTCCTTTTGCTCAGACTCGCGACATCGCCCGTAGGTGGGTTGCGAGCATACTTTGTTTCTTTTTGCTCTATCATTGTATCTAGTATTCTCCATCTACCACTTTATATTGTATTTGCGACCTAGTGATGAGACTGAGAGATTTGTATATTTGTGGTTTCTTTTGGGTCGAGCTCACTTGAGCCGGCGTTGTGTTTTCTGATATTTTGCATTTCTTTTATGCTCTTTTCTTGATATTACTTATATATTGCATGTGGTTGTGATCCGCCTTGGGCGAAGAGCTAGCTCCCGCTTGGGGATGCCATTTATGATTACAGGTTTATTATCTTGTTGTACCCATTTTGGGGGATAGAAAATACAGAGGAGACTCTGCCGAAATTTTCGGAAATTTTTGATGTTTTCTTTTTAAAGGGATTCTATGCAACTTGAATGATTTAAAAACCGTCTTCATTAAAGGTTTTCCTTCATTCGCTTTGATTTTGGTTTAGATTTTTCTGGGCTTTGGCTGACTTAGGTTACGTTACGCTTTTAGACGTCTCGTAATCTAAGTGCCAGTCACGTTCCGTACTTTCGGGTCGTGATACTTGGACGCTTGATGCGATTTTGGTGCACGCCAGATGCACTAAATCGAGATTCTTCGTGTATATCAGATGCACCTGATATTGTTGTTAGGCACACACCGTTGCCCTTGACAGGTGTTTTCGTGCACACCCGTTGCACTTAGATTTTGTTTCTGTACATATATATGCCACATTCATGGATTTCATTTTCCGTGCGCACCAGACGCATGCGGTATCCTTATACACATTTTGGGATTGATTTCTTTTGGAGCAGTATGTTTTATGATATTTACTATTTGGTATAGTAGCTAAGCAGGACTAGTCCGAGGACAATACCTGATTATGTTTTTGTATGCATCGATAGTTATAGAAGGGATTTCCAAAAAGAGAGCTATAGTCTCGGTATTTACCTACGTGTCCGAGGTGACACGAAACATTTAATAAAGGAAACCCTTCTAAATGATTTTCAAAAAAAAATGGCGGGACGTGTATGTTAAACAAAGGATATATATATATTGGTTTTCTTACAAAAAAAAAACGTCCGCCACTGTGCCATGATACGCGCATTGCACAGTGATTTGAAAAAGTTTGGCATGCATTTCTTTCAGATGTTTTGACGAGTTTACACCGACGCATACTATATTCGTGTTATAGTTTTGATGTATATCATGTGGGTTTTCGTTTTGGGCTTTGAGATTGGTATCTTCGCCATAACTCCGATGATTGCGGGATGCTTGACGGAGTTTTGATTTTAGTTTATATACTCGTTTTTTATGCGCATGCATTGCGCTACGATTTGTTTTATGTATTTATGATTTCGGAGCCCCGATGACTTGAACTTTTTACTGAAATGTTTTGGTATTTGAGAGCTTTAAATTTAAATTCGGGGACCGAATTTCTTTAAGGGGGGATGATTATAACATTTCAGAAAAATAAAATATTATTTTTGGGAATTTATATAATTAAATAATAAATATTATGAATATTTTAATATTGCGGTGTAATTAAATACCGATAAATTGGGAAATATTTGGAAATTATAGGAATTACTAAAATGATGGTGTTTTATATGATTTAAGCGAATTATAAATTCCTTATGATTAATTATATTCCATTTTAATGCTAATCGCTATTAAATATCACTAATCGTGCATTAACACGGTTTTGTGCACATAACATGCACTATGTCATTTTAGCACTTGTTACATTTTTATCATGGCTTCTTTCTTATTTTTCTAGCATGGTTCTCATTTTTTTTGAAAGAAAAGAAAACAAAAAGAAAAGAAAAGATTAAAGAAAGAAATATGGGCAAGAGAGAGAGAGAGAGAGTGAGGAGTCAACCTTAGCATGGCTCATGTCCCCTTCATTATTTTCTTTTTCATTTCCCTCTCTTTCCCTCACCATGGCTGCCTCTTCCCCCACCTCCTCTAAACCCTTACAAAACACCCACATTTCCATCTCAAAACATCATCTCCGCTTCACTAAAAATATGCACAAGCTCACAACAAGCACTTTGGACCAAGAAAAATCGGATTTTGAAGACTTGGGGCAACTCAAGAATATTCTTGAGTGGCCAAATGAGGTAATTCTTTCACATTAAGTGAAGTATTTCATTTGCTTTAGCACCTATATTAGTTTAGATGTGATTTAGTGAGGTTTTGAGGTGGTTGGAAATTTCTAGAGGATGTTTAGGGATCCTTGAGTTGTGATGGTGTAATTGAGTTGTATTAGTGATTGCATATCCCCTTAGTGCTAAAACCCAGCCCGAACCAGAGCTAGAACCCCAAACTTGAACTTTAGTTATCGGAATGTCGGTTTTGTGTTAAATTAGAGGGTGCAGGGAATCTGGAGCAACCTGGAATTTTTACTGGAAAAGCAAACAACTTCATTGACCTAATCAAGACCCTAGGAGACCACCCTGAGCATACGAGACCAATCCAAGCCATATG
Organism: Agapanthus africanus; assembly: GCA_030015575.1. NCBI lineage: Eukaryota > Viridiplantae > Streptophyta > Magnoliopsida > Asparagales > Amaryllidaceae > Agapanthus > Agapanthus africanus. The sequence goes on from CM057344.1 coordinate 551,260,145, forward strand.
AACCGAGGAGGCCGGAATTTAGGGGCTTGTGGCCGGCTACTCTGTGGAAATTGGCGCCCAGGTTTCGTTAGTAGCTCATATACACCCTATATAGCACTCCAGTACTGTTTGTTTACCCCTATTTCACCTGAACCAAAATCTGGGACCATTTTCTTGGGTTGCTGTTTTGAATTGTGGGTTTTAAAAGACTTGAACTTGTGATATTTGTGTTTAGTATCGGTCACTAGACGTTTGTACGTGGATATTGGGTGTTTTGTTGGTTAATTTGCATAAGTTGACCATAGGTTTTAACCTATGTACTTTTTGTGTATCGTTTTGGTTTTCGTGCGCGATTTCGGTTTACGATACTTGTGTTTATATGTGTAGGCACCCTCACGTGGAGTTCGGACGATGAAGAAGAGCATGGAGACATCAACTTCGGTAAGCAAGGATCAAGGTGAGTAGATATATATCTACGGGGAAAGTCGGGTGGATGGCGTATAGCACCCCCGCAGTATCGTAGTATAGAACGCGAATGCGTTATGATACACACACACACACTTATGTGTTATGAGATGTGTATACTTAGTAAGAAATGATAGGTGACTTTGGGATAGTTTTAGCATACTTGTGGGAAAACGCATTTAGTTAGTTTCTTAGTCGCGCACCCTAAAGTAGTGATTTGCATACACGCACACATACACGTATACATTTTATTTTCTTGTGCGTATATGGGGATATGTATATATATATACATATATGTATGTGAGTACACACACACACACACACACACACACACATATATATATATATACGTATACATATACATTGATGATGAGGATAGTATATGATACTTGGAGATGAGTCGATGTGATTGGGCATGGTGCCATGAGATCGGTGATATGATTTGGTTCGTATTATGAGATACGACATGATATTATAGCGGATCTTTAGGCGACGTGTTTTCATACACACGTATATATATATATATGTATATGGTATTAGTATTGTACTAGACTTCGATCAGTACCCCAGTTCATAATATATGATGATAAGGATACCAGATGAAAAATGAGATGTATGTGATATTTGACCAGTACCCAGATTTGGGATGCCGTACGATGGATTTACCGTAAGAGCTATATATTGATGATAGATCCGCAATCTTGACTCGAGGATGTCATATTACATATAGTGTATCGTATGTGATACCATTGAGACGGATTCACCGACTGCTAGATATATATATAAATATCGACTCGGACTTAGATGGTTTTCCTTACCCTTTCGATTAGTCAGTTTAGTCCTGTAGTTTACTTGTAGATGTTAGACTAGACTCGAGTCATACCTATTTCAAAACTAACGAATCGTGAGTATTTTAAAGACAGGCCAAGAGATACTATAGGTATTTTAAAAGACGTATCTTTTTTTTAAAAACACCGTAGCCCCTATTTCTTAAATACACGATTCATGTAATTTCAAATGGCAAAACTGTATGACTCATATATATAATGTAGATTCTTTGTTATTGCTTTTATTATTCATTTTCCGCATATTCTTGCTATTCGCATTGCATTGCATGTTTACATGTGTTTTATTATTATATTGAACCCATATTATCAGGACACCAGCACCATTACCGATGATGCGTATGTCTACAAACACTTACTTGCCGGCTCACACACATCATCATCGGTAATTGCCATGCCACGTACACTTTAGAGAATATTAATTCATTGATATTGCTTGCTAGCTGATAGTTCAGATATATCATTACTGTGCTAGATTAGATATTGCATTTATTACTGAGATACTTCTTGCATTTATGCATTCATTTATTTATTGTCATGCAATATTATGGAACTTATTACCGGTATTTCATTGTTTATTTACCCTTGAGATTAGGATTTCGGATTTCCATGAGATTTCTGGATTTGGAGAAACCACAAAGATTTTATAAACTTATTATCTTTTTAAAGATAGAAAATTGTGGTTTTCTCATGATATGATTTGAGAGGAGTCCACCATGAGTTTTCTCGGCTCTTAAGCGATATCATACACCCGATTTGTAACAACCCTAATTTCTTATACACTTTTTTCCTATACAAAATTTTTCAAATATTTTTTTTAAAATCCACAAAGGGGTATTTTAGCCTGAGCATAAGATTTAGGTAATTATTTTTGTTTTTAATTACAAGCTACAAGAATAAATAACTCCATGTTTAGTGTACAAGAATTTACTTTAAAATTTAATGTATACTTGGAGTATTTATTCTTGCTGCTATCAGTTTAAGTAATTAAAAACCACAATAATTACAAGAAAGAGCTTGTGGCTTATTGGTAATACCTTGCACTGCTGAACCAAGCCACCGGAGTTCAAATCCCATGCTCCACATTATTTTTGTATTTATTTTGTTTTAATTTTTTTTGGAAGTCAACGGTAAAAATGCCATAACTCCCAAAATATGTACTGGACAACAAAAAGTAAAAATACCACGTTGTTCCTTAGGAAAACCCCCGGCCATTGGACCCTTGACTCGGCCCGACTCGGCGCCGCCTGCCGGCGACTCGGCTGACTCGGTCCGGCGCCGCCGGCTGGACTTGGCCGGACGGCCGAGTCACCAACTGAGAAAAGTTGGCTCTTGACTTGGTCAACCCTCTTGCACACTTATTATACCTGGATTGGTTTTTATTTGGCCAATAAATCCCTTTTACTCCTAGGTTTAATGATTTTTAATGAATTTTTAATGTTTTTTTTATATTTTCTTTTAATATTTTTTATCCTAACCCTAACCCTAGCCTAGCCCTATATAAAGAACCCTACCCTCTAGCATTTCACCTCACCACTCTAAGTCTACTCTCCCAAATTCTCGAGAACTCGGTACGAAGAGCGAGAAGCGAAGCGCTGCCGAAATCGACGACGGATTCCGGCGACCGGACCAGAACCTTCGCGACGTTTTCGACGAATCGACAACCACCACATCCCTTAGCTTCCTTAGCTTGTCCAAACCGTAAGTCCCACCTTCTTCTATCTCTCTTTTCTTTAAGGTAAAAATACGACTTTTTGGAACCCGACGGAAATCGGACAAACCGATTTCCGATTCGGTTTTTATATAAATTTCCACTTGTCACCTAATACATATTATCTACCCATATTCATGTTGACTATTAATCACCCATAAACCAATTTAATCAAACTTTTTCACATGAAATGATAACTTCTTTGCAAAACCGTATTCTTTTCATAAAAATACCATGAAGTTCATTTTTCTTAGTTTAATCAATTACCTCACTCCTAAATATGTTTATTTTGATCACTAAACTTGTAGAACTCAATTTGAATGAAATTTCACACATAAAATGATAACGTTTTCGAATACCGTATTCTTGCGCGTTAATACCTTCAACCTTAACATATCATGTTTTACCCTTAAACTTCACCAAAACTTAAAATAAGTCACGAGGTAATGACCTACCTCTACACACACTCAATATAACCCTAATTGATAAATATCAAAACACAGAATACGAAATTACAGGACTTTTCACTAAAATACCCTAATCTTTATAATCTTTATTGAAAGCTTTAAGTTGTAAACATTTCTAAATAAAATCTTTTAATAAAATGAAAGCACGATTGGTCATGGACATCGATCGTTTATCTAAACTGTCTTGTGGTGACTAGGCAAGTGTGTCTAAGGCTAGTGGTTTTTAATTAGGCCCACGACTGTGGTTCCTTCCCACTTACCTGGCACTTACCTGGCCGCAATTGACGGTGAAGAGGCGATTTGAGGCTTCTAATGACTCATTGTTTAGACCTTAGAAATAGGCTAGTTGGCTTAGGAAACCCTAATAACTAAAATACGGAAAACTAAACTCTTTTGCAAATAAATACCTTTTATTTATAAAACCGTTTTCCTAAATGAGAAGTGTTTATAAAACCTAAGCAAAGTGCCGCTACAACCCACTTTTGGGGAACCTGTTAGGGATAGTACGGTTCATCGTGCACCCGCAGGCTAGTAGTGCGAGATTTAGACCTCCGCAAGGAGCATTCGGTCTCGAAAGGTTTAAAATACGACATTTAAGAAAAATGAGATTTTTGAAAATAAAATATTCATTTAAAAATTATCCAAGTGTTTATATATATAATTATCATTTAAACACCTATTTTATTATAATATAAAGTTTCCACTTCTTCCTAAAATTACAAGATTAAAAGTTACACTAAAATACTATGAATTTCAGATAAAACAATTAATATTTTTATTAGGATATATTCACTAGAATAACACAAATAAAATTCACATTCATTATAACAATAAAGACGAATAATAAATACTTGAGGTGTATTTTGAAAACTATACAAAAGTACTTTTTACAAACCCCCCCTCAAGTTTTACAAATTACAATAAGGCCCCTAACTAATATTAAACTTCAAATTATTTTTCTTTTAGTCTGACTCGGGTTAGAGTCTGACTATTCCTGACTAGAATATGATTCAAGTCAATCTATATTCTTTTATATTCCAATACAATTTGAATACATGAAACCCTGAATCCAGTTAACAATATATTCTTTTTGACTGAATCAAACCATGGATATTCATCCATTATCCTGATATTCCATTTTTCTGATTACACAGTTACAACATGCTTACTGATATCATGGTTTTGGTCAGTCACTCAATTTACATATTCCAATACTACAATACTGTTAAAACATTACGGGGTTTAAGGGGTATATTGGTACGGAAGGTGTTAAAGGTGGCACGAGGTGGTCAGATTAAGACACCTAACCTGAATCCTGTTGCTGTTGTACCGTGGCATAACGGTTCCTTGTACTTTCCTTTTGCCCTGATCTCTAGCATATAGAGATCTCCCTCGTATACACTGGCATCCTTCTGTACCAAGCTACAAACAACAGCGTTAACTCAATATTCCATAATATTCAACAATGTAATACTTTAGAAAATACTGTTACTCTGTCATTCTCATTCTTCTTATTTTTTGGGACTTACCGAGCGACCTGTTCGCTGATGACATTCTATTTCCTTCTTCTTTGAATGTCGTCAGGTGCGTTGGACCAAGCTGAGATCGAGCCCACCGGTGAAGATTTGGAGCAGTTCCAGGAAGACCCAGAGCTCTAGATATTGTACCTTGTTCTTTCCAGTATTTTTTTCTTTTCTGTTATGCCACTGTTTAGGCATTGCTTTTCATTTCAGTTGTATTTTCATTTCATGCATTGTACAAAGAATGTTATTAATAAAAGTTGCTGTTATTTCAATATCATTTGTCTCTTGTGATTATTTTATATTGCTTAGCTACGCTTAGCGTATGTACTTCTGAGTACGTACGTAGCGGACCTCGTTACGTCCACTTCGCCATACATTGGGAAGCGGGGCGTGACACGATTCGAGGAGGAGGAACCTTCTGTGGGTGCATGGTGGACCCGGTGCGGTACATCGGGGCAAGATGGTCGCAGATGATGGTGTTGAGCCTGGTAGGGGAGCACTACCGACCGGTGATTTTATTGTGACTCGACGGATATCCGGAGGATACCGATCGGAGTACAGGCCAGTCCGGATTGTCGGAGCCTGAGGTTTTGAGATTTGATGATATGGGCCAGTCCGGATAGCCAGAACCCTAGATATTGAGATTCGAGGATACAGGCCAGTCCGGTTTGCCGGAGCCTGAGATATTGGGATTTATGTTTTGTGTCGATACTTGACACTGATTCTATGTTGATTTTATTGATGATACCTCGATTTATATATACAGAAATCTCACTAAATTAAGAAAACAGTTTTTCTCATTCATGATGTATTCTGTTTTCATTATATTGCATTCATACCTCATATTTATGATATGTTGCTATCTGAGGCACTGACACGAGCACTTGGTATTACACTTATGTATAGATGTTTACCCTTGCCACCTTATCATGCTTCAGGCTTTATCATTTTGAGGATATTTATATTATGATCGCATGACCTAACATTGAGTCATACATACGATTTCTGCTCTGTGATGTTTTCAACTCACGAGTTGGCAACTCACCCCCGTTGTGCTACAGTTTCTTGCAGGTTTTGCCGTACAGGTTTCTTGGCGGCTTTCCTGGCACACTGCTTTTTCGGGTGATTGCTTTGGTAGGTGGGTTCACTCGCATCGTGACCACCATTGTACCTTATTTATTTTTAGTTGTATCTGGTAACTCCATCAATCAGACTTGTATATTTATTTGACTTAGAAGACCGGTGTTTATTCTTTCGACCTTAGAGTCGTGCTTGTATTATTATGGTTTTCTTGATGATTTTGGGTTTCCTTTTGAGTTTTCATCCTCGCCCTTAGGCGTTGTATATTATATTGCTTGCTTGGTTGTGACCGCTAATTGGCGAAAAGCTAGCTCCCGCTTGGAGATGCCTTTTATCATTTATGTATATGATTCATGTTGTATCCTTTTGGGACCAGTATTTACAAAGGAAACTCTGCCGAAATTTTCAGAAAAGACTTGAGGTTTTAAAAATGCAATACTTCGGCTTATTTTGTTAAATTACATGCTTTAAAACTAACTTTTTTCTTTTTTCTTCTTTTAAAATTGTTTAGATTTCTGGGATTTTGGCTTACTTGAATTAGATGGGGTCCTGTAGACTTCATATGATTCAAGTGCCAGTCACGTGACATTTTCGGGTCATGACATAAATGTTCATTAATAATTTTACTAACATAGCACAATTGTTCAACTGATAAATATGTAGTTGGATAGTAAACACCAGATAAAGTTTTAGTTACAGTATAAAATATTTCTAAAAATTCTATAACATATTCACAAATAAACCAATCAAACTCCTCTAAATCATTACCAACCATATAACAACCATATTTTTTTAATAATATATGTATATATATATATATATATATATATATATATATATATATATATATATAGACACACGTGTTTCGGAATGACACGTTTTATAAAAAGAAGAGGTTTTGAAAGATTTTTAAAAGATTTAGTTTGATTTTTTAATATAAAAATTTATTATTTTGTTTTGAAAGGAAAATTTTGGAAACAAAATTTGTTTTGTTTGAAAGGAAAAAAATTTAGTTAAGAAAATGGTTTATTTCATTTAATTTTTAAATTATTCTCTTTTGAAACTCTTCATATATTTATTTCTATTTAATTATATGCAATAATAGTTTTGTAGCTCATTGGTTAAGTCATTATATTGTTATTTTATAGGCCACATGTTCGAATCTTAGGTTATGTAATTATTTTTATCTATTTTTTAAGACTCTCTCATAATCTACAAACGAGACCTTTCATTTTCTTTAACTGGGCACTCTTTCAATTCCTCCTTAACTCTCATAATGAATTCATATTAATTTAAATTAATATGACATAATTCTTTTATATACTCATATTACATTTTTATTCTTTTTTCTGTTAAAAAATTAGAAAGAAGAACAATCTCTCCTTTCTTTCTTTCTCACAAAATATTATTTAATTTCCTTTATCCTTTTCATTTAGAATTCTCGAATAAGAACACAAAGAAGATTTCAAGAAAGCCTCGCTTGTAATGTGAGGCTATCGGCGGATAGACAAATCCGGTGAAAATGTCAGCTTGTATTTGTGAGTCTCCCTCTTTCTCTTCTCTTTCTCACTCTCTTTATCATGTTTCTTTCTTTCGTCTAGACCTGCATGATTATCGGCAACCTTTGTTTGATTTTTAGTAAAAAAAAATTAGCTATGCAAAATATGTAAATGAATAATTGTCTGTGTATTGTACATGTTACATGCTTAAATGCTTGTGGTATTTATACGTAGTCTATAGTAATTGTCTCATGCTAGCATCATTCCTTTAAATGAAAGTAATGTTGTAAGTAATGTCTTATTGAAATTTAAAAATGATATATGTGAAAGGTTTGTATGGTAGTTTCATGAAAAGTCGTATATATTTCTTTTATAACCCGATCACGTGATTGAAATATCGATGATATCCTACAATTTGTGACATGATTTTTATAAAATCATTGATGTATTTTCTCATGCATATTCTCAATTAGAATATTAGCAAGTATAAAGAAAACAAATTTGCAAATTAATACCATAGTTTTATCATTTTTAAATACGGTCTCAAATACTTTTATCTTTAAAATAATTTTTAAAAATTAAATTCCATCTCTAGAGATCCTAGGAAAATTAGGGTAAATACTAAATAGAATTTCAGATACACAGTAAAATTTTTATATTGAACCGAACAACGGTTTGGGGTTTATGACACTTTTAGTCACCGTTTTTCTAAAATCTGAAAACTGCTTTTATTGATCAACTTCTAGGACACATAATTTGATCTACTGATATTCAAATTGACTAAAACCAGATGTTTTGGACATCTAGATTGAAAGATCTAATTTTTCTTAGTTATACTAATTTCCTGAAATACTTAAAATATAGAAAACTGCGTTAGAAAATTAAATAACGGATCTGTACAGAATCTTTCCTGATTCGCACATTGATTTTAAATTTGACATAATTTGAGCTCCCGATATCCGTATGTGACAAATGTTAGATATATAGATACATAATTGACAGATCTATAACTTTTCTATATACTAGATAACTCAGAAATGTATATAATGACCCGATATATGTCCAACAATACAACACATAGTTGCTGTCCAGAAATCTGAATTTCTGTTTTAAGCCCTGATATTAAATTGGCCATAACTAGAGCTTCAGAAATCCAAATCAAGCGTAACTTAGTGTTTTGGATTTCTACGTCGAATGACCTACAAGTTTCTAATAATCTTTAAAACCTAAAAACCGACGGAAATTAACTCAAACTGTGTTTTAAAAATATACGATGGTGCTGGGCAGATTCTAATCTGTTCTGTGCGACGAAACGAAAACGGATATATCTTCCAAACCGGTAGCCGTATTTAGGCATGACTGGAACTCATATGTGCACAAGACTTAGAGTTATATTTATGTTTATATTCTGCATTCGTTTAACTTGATTAATTATTCGTACATAATATTTCTTTACAGTATTATTTATGGTCGTTACTTGAATAATAAACTTGCCTCATTTCATACTATTCGAACATGTATACCTTGTTTTTTTCTTGATTTCTGAATTGTTGCATGTACATGAATACATAATTAGATATTATATGTTTTATTTAAACCTATTAAATAATTGACTTGACTTAATCTGAACCATGAATATGACTTGACATGAATACTTGCACACAACTTGAACCTGAACTTATACTCTTTATATATTCATGGATTCGGTTAAGACCTGAACACTTAAACTATACAATAAAATACGCAGAGATAAGGGGTAAGTTGGTAAAGAAAGTATGTCGTGACACGAGAGGTCACTTTAAAAGACACCTAACCTGAATATCTATGCCGTTATCTCATGGGTTATGACGGTGTTGGGAACTCATGCATACTAGCAAGCTAATTTTAGAAGATAGCAACATGGATTTTAAAAATTTCTAGTTTGCTAAAGTTCCAAAACCATGAATCAAAACTAAATAGCTAGAACTTGTAAACAAAAAACCTAGTGAGCTAAACTAATATACTTTGTGTAGAATACTTATATCCTCAAGCTTTCTTCAAGAGCTCCAATGATGTGGACTATAGCAAGCTTTCAAGAGCTCCGGTTCACGCTTGCAAGCCGGTCTTCCTTCGTCGAAGATGATCCACCTGAGAGAACCAAGTTCAAGCTTCTACTTCATCAATGAAGTAACTAAGGATCCTAAGATGCTAATCTAGGATGCTTAGGATGTAGCGTAGTGTTCTACTATTTTTCTTTCTCTTTTTTATCTTCTTGATTCTCAGCTCATGAGATGGTAGAAGATAATGAAGAAGAAGGGGAAGGAGGAGGAGCCATAGAAAAGAGAGGAGCTAAAATGGAAGAATGAATAGCATCACCCCAAATTCAAACATGCATCTTTTCTTTTGTTAAAAGAATTTTTCCATTTTAAAATTACAACCATGCTTGAATAGTATGAGCAAATGAATTAACAATTCATTTGCCCATACTCTCCACCATTTCTCTCCTCCACCTCATTTAATAATTTCTTGCAAAAAAATTCTTAGAAATGGGGTGTTCTCCTTCTAGAAGTATCCTTATATAAATACAAGAATATGTCCCCGCAAATACATGCCCGTATTCGTATCAAAATATACCCAAGTGATAGAAAAATACCATGAACATAATACTAGAATATACATATCGAAATATATATGTGTAAATTATTAAATCAAAACTTGATTTAATAATCCGGCTTAATCATAAACCTACTAGTATTATCATCCGCTCGATTAAACTCTGTGTGGCTAGCACACATACCTAATCGGAACCCTGCACGTATCAATATACGGCCACTATATTTTTTTGCCTGAACCAGAAAAACCCTCTATATGGGACTCTAAAAACTCATCAACAAGCACGTCAGCGGCACTAGGTGTACTTAACGGCTACTCAGGTATTGAACGAAAAGAAGACCGACAAGCAAACTCATCGGTATCCCTACCGAGCATGTCTGTGACAATCAACGTATAGTACGGTCTGTTCGTCTAAGAGTATCATATATCGGGTTTAGGGGGTTGGATAAAGTCAGACCCCTAATAACGCGATATATCATGTCGGTGTGAATCTCATCACCTATTGAAAAACTACTGATCCAAATCAGTAAATCTCGTCTACCTTGGCCAAACATTTCTGGTGATGGCCATCTGTGCACAACGCAACATCTACCCCTAATACCGGGAAAGATGAATCCCTGACGATCCGCTCACTGCCTCCATGTGGTTCGGGACTGTACCCAACTAAAATATGTTTGCATGACTCCTTTGAACCATGGTAGGATAGTAATCAAAGCATAGTGGGAACTCACACGAGATAAATGACGATCTCAGATCGACAGACTAACCTGTAATCATGTCACCTGAGAAGTGCTATCTGACAATAGATATAATACCGTCTAGCATATTCCCGGTGAGTCTGTCCAGCCTAACTTATAACCCAATGAGCACCTGTATACTATCTTTGGTGACTAACTAACACCAATGACTGTGGGACCGGCCATCGCCCCTCGTGGGGGTCAAGAAACGTATACACCAGTCTACTCTGGAATATTGATGCCCAGTCTTGATATTCCCACGACTAGGGACATTTAAGGATTTGCTTATAGACTACCCAGTTCTCACAAGTGTGATCGCCACAATAACCATGGTAGTCAAGCAAGAATTCTATGGGCTCTATCAACATGTGATACTGATATGTAATACCACATAATATATGTGCATGATGATAGAGATGAACCGGATAGTATACTATCATCTCGAATAAGACTGTTCTACCCGTATAGATCCTCCCTCATTCATCATAATCGTATGCCTGCGATCACAATAATTGACTTGAGGGCACTATAGTCAACAGACGGGGCCTTGTACTTTCTGTTACCTTAGTCCATGGGGTAAGTTAGACTCCTTTCGTATACACGCATACCTTCTTTACCAAAATACAAACAACGATGTTAGAATGGAATAACCATATTCATAGAATCGCCATGCTTATATACCTTGCCATGCTTATATACTTGTTTTCCAAGCTCATGTTACACTACATGTAATATAGAACTGTCATGTTATATAGAATTGTCATGCTTAATTATTAGTGTTACTTGTTCACAACTTAATGATAGTATTTCTCAATTTATACACTTGTCATTATTATTTCTACACTTATACTTTTTGGGAACTTACCGAGCGCTAGTCGCTTACGGGCATTCTACCTATTTCTTTCTATTCTTAGAATGTTCATCACGTGGCATTGAGACATGAAGATAGAAGCGGTCGAAGGAAAGTACAACCAGTTCGCATCACAACTGGACATCTAGTTCCATTCAGTTTTTCATTTCATTTTAGTTAATTTATTTATGCCTCCTTGTTAAGACTTATCATGTTATTGTATCTTGTATTCAGATAATTTGACAACTGTGAATCTTAAATGGAATAAATCAAAGTTTGGATTTTATTCTTTTGTTTATTCTTATTACTTTATGTTGCTTATAAACGTTTAGCGTATTTATTGCAGGAAATGACTTTTTGTTGGATATAGTGCCCTCAAGGCAATTATTAATGATTGCAAGTAAGTGATTATGATAATTAAGGGAGGACCTATACAGATAGAACAGTCTTACTCGAAATGATAGTATACTATCTGCTTTGTCTTCATCATTGATGAAGCCCGTAGGATTATTGCTTGACAACCAGTATTATGATGGCGATCATATATGTGGGAGCTGGGTTGTCCATAAGCACATCCTTAAACGTCCCTAGTCATGGTAGTATCGAGACTGAGTATCGATATTCCGGAGTAAACTAGTGTATATATTTCTAGACCCCGACGAGAGGCGGTGGCCGCTCTCACAAGCCATTGGTGTTATGTCACCTAAGATAGTATAAAGGTGTTCACTGGAGGTGAGTACACCGGACGGACTCGCCGAGATCTTCTGGATGGCATTATATCTATTGTTAGATGGAAGTTCGCAGGTGGCATGAGTACATATTAATTCTTTGACCTGAAATCGTCATTTGTCTCATGTAAGTTCCCACTGTACTTTGATTACTACCGTACCACGGCTCAAAGGAGTCGTGCAAACAGGTTTTAGTTGGGTACAGTCCCAAGCCACATGGAGGCAGTAGTCGATTGTCAGGGATTTGTCTCTCCTGGTATTAGGAGTCGATGTCGCGCTGTGTTCAGTTGGCCATCACTAGAAATCCGTAGCTACAGTGGATAAGATTTGTAAGTCGATGTACAACACCCCACGACTTGCGGGGAGGCGGAAATATGAAAAACGATCTTGTTTTTATGCTAAACATCGACTAACCGCAAGAATCGAAGCTAAACGATAACTAACAACAAACATAGAAGTTAACAACTACTATGTTAAGGGATTATACCTAACGAAACGTGTCCTTCGTCTTTGCGAACTCCACCTCCTCCTCGGCCTTCTCGAAGTAGTAGATGATCCACCCGAGAGCTTTACTCCAAGCTTAGCTTCTAAACTTGAGGCAACTAAACTTCTTTAAGTGCTAATCAAAGAAGCTAGGTGAAATAGAGTGAGGGTTATGGTTTAATAAGTCTAACTAATCCTTGTACTCAACACATGAGAGCGGAGGATTAGGGTTTGAAGAGGGAGAGCTTGAGGAGAGAGAAGATGAACATAATAATGAAATGAGAATAATGAGTTATGATAATATATATCAAGCATTTCTTTTTAATCAAGAAAAGAAAATAAATCAATTTAACAACCATGCTTGATAATATTGATGATTCATCTCCATGAGTCATTAAGCATTTATGATGCATTAATGACATGGATGAATCATCCATATGACTCACTAATCACATTCATTGTATATGCCACCTAAACCTCCTTAGTCACCACCTTCTAGAAGCTTCTCGCGCAATTACGAGAACGCCCCTCCTTTTCGCAAAAATACGGAAAAACTTTAGACTGTATAAATCCAATAACCGGATACCAGTAACTGGCTTAAACCAAAACCGACTGGTAAAAACTGTCCGAACGACGTACGTGTGTAAACACACGTATGCGTCCGAACCCTTTGTCGTAAAACCATACGACCTCTATATCGTTTCGCCTGGAGTAGGGAAACTCTCTGTGTGGGACTCTAGAGACTCGACTACTACGCTGGCAGTGGGTTTAACCACAGACCGCAAGCGGCACTAGCTGTACGTAACGGTCCCCAGGTAGATGTCGATAAGAAGGCCGATGAGGAAACCCATTCGAACTCCTACTGAGTCTGATGTGACAATCTCCATACAGTCTGGTCCGTTCGTCTAAGACTATCGCATATCGGGCCTAGGGGGGCGGCAAGCGTCAGTCCCCTAATAGCGGTATAAGTCGTGTCGGAGGGAAGCCCATTACACCCTGAGAAACTACTGGAACCTACCAGCAAATCTCGCTTGCCCTGGCCAGGGACTTTGCGTAATGGCTCTCTGACACAGCGCGATATCAACTCCCAATACCGGGAGAGACGAATCCTGTCTAACCGCCACTGCCTCCAAGTGCTCGGAACTGCACCCAACTGCTACCTGTTTGCACGACTCCTTTGAGCCGTGGTAGGGTAGCAATCTAAGAACAGTGGGACACACTCGAGGCGAAGTAGCAGTGTCAAGTCTGCGGACTATGCTGTACTCATGTCACCTGGGAACTGTTCACTGACGACTGGTATAAAACCAACCAACAGTTCCCTGTGAGTCCTGTCCGGTGTACCCGTAACCTAACGAGCACCTGTATACTATCTCCAGTACGACGTACTGACGGCTGTGGGACAGACCATCTCCCCAACTGGGATGAGAAGCGTACACACTCCGGAGTATCGATGCTCTGTTTCGATAATCCAACGACTAGGGACCTGAATAAGGATGTGCTTGTAGACTACCCAGCCCCCACTAGTGTGACTGCCATCACAACGCTGGCAGTCAAGCAAGATTTTAAGAGCTCTATCAATACGTATACTCACATATTAAGATAGAAAAACCAAGTAGCATACTACCATGTTTAGCAAGACTGTTATATACATGTGAATATCCCAAGCTTCCATTAAGTAATATACAAACTAGTATGATACAATAATGGCCCCTAGGGCATATACACTAACAATCTCCCACTTGCACTAGGGCCATGTACTGGCATATCGAAGACCGATGATCTCGAGTAGCCTCTCGAACTGAATCTGAGGTAGGGCCTTCGTGAATGGATCAGCAATGTTCTCTTCAGAAGCAACTCTCCGTACCTCGATCTCCTGACGATCAATGATCTCCCTGATCAGGTGATACCGCCTTAAGATGTGTCTGGACTTCTGATGGGACCTTGGTTCCTTCGCTAAAGCTATAGCTCCGTTGTTGTCGCAATACAGAGGTATTGGATCAACTATGGTAGGAACCACCTGAAGTTCTGTTAGGAACTTCTTCATCCAGACTGCTTCTTTTGCGGCATCGCAAGCAGCTATATACTCCGCTTCCATCGTCGAGTCAGCAACGGTGTCCTGCTTGGAGCTCTTCCAGCACACCGCCCCTCCATTGAGGGTAAAGACATAACCCGACATGGATTTGGAATCGTCCTTATCACTCTGGAAGCCGGAATTAGCAAAGGCCTCCATCCTGAGGTCTTTTCCGTCGTAAACCAAGAACATTTCCTTAGTCCTTCTCAGGTACTTGAGAATGTTCTTTACTGCTATCCAGTGCTTCTCCCGTGGGTCTGACTGATACCGGCTTACCACGCTCAGTGCGTAAGCTATATCTGGTCTGGTGCACAACATCGCATACATTATAGAGCCTACTGCAGAAGCGTAGGGTATAATAGACATGCGTTCCCTTTCCAAATCAGTCTTGGGAGACATCTCTTTGGAGAGGGTGATCCCGTGACAAGCCGGTAGATTACCGCGCTTAGAATCTTCCATACTGAATCTTTTCAGTACAGTGTCGATATACCTGGACTGCGAAAGTCCCAACATCCTCTTGGATCTATCACGATAGATCCGGATCCCCAGAATGTAAGAGGCATCACCCAGGTCTTTCATGGAGAACCTGTGTGACAAGAATCCTTTGACAGATTGTAGCATAGGAATGTCATTTCCTATCAATAGAATGTCATCCACGTACAAGACGAGGAATACGACACTTCTGGCTACAACTTTACTATATATGCACGGTTCATCTGGATTTTTGATAAAGTCATATTCTTTGACTGTCTCATCAAAACAGATGTTCCAACTCCGCGATGCCTGCTTTAGTCTATAAATGGATTTAAGCAGCTTGCATACTTTCCCGCTGCTCCCACTCTGATTGAAACCCTCTGGTTGATCCATATAGACGCACTCTTCTAAATTTCCATTCAGAAAAGCCGTCTTTACGTCCATCTACCAGATTTCATAATCATGGAAGGCAGCAATAGCAAGAAGGACCCGAATAGATTTGAGCATAGCCACTGGAGAAAAAGTTTCGTCATAGTCCAAACCAGGTCTTTGACGAAAACCCTTTGCAACAAGTTTAGCCTTATAGGTTTCCACCTGTCCATCTACACCAATCTTTTTCTTGAAGATCCATTTGCATCCTATGGGTTTTACCCCATCTGGAGCAAAGTCCAAAGTCCATACTTTGTTGGTGTACATGGACTCTATTTCGGTCCGCATTGCATCTAGCCATCGTACCGAGTCACCGCTCTGGATGGCCTGCTGGAAGTCAGTAGGTTCATCATCATCTATGATGCAATCCTCTCTATCCCCATCTATGAGAAAACCGTAGTATCTCTCAGGCGGATGAGACGGCCTACTACTCCTGCGGAGGGGTGCGGGAATGTCCTGTTCTTCTTGAATTACCGGTTCTACCAAACTTTCAGTATTAGTTTGTGGTTCTGGAATTTCTTCCAGTTCTATTTCGCTCCTACTTGATTCCTTTTCTAAAAACTGATGTTCTAGAAAATGGGCATTACGAGAAACAAATACCTTTTGTTCCTCTGCGTAATAGAATAGATATCCCCTGGAGTTCTTTGGATATCCCACAAACTTACATTTTACTGATCGTGCCTCGAGCTTGTCCACATGCTGCTTTTTAACAAAAGCTGGACATCCCCAAATCTTTATATACTGTAGATGGGGTTTCTTCCCGCTCCACATCTGATATGGAGTGGTAGGCACAGTCTTGATAGGAACCATGTTCAAAAGATATGCCGCTGATTCTAGCGCATAACCCTAGAAAGATCGTGGTAACTCAGCATTACTCATCATGGATCGTACCATATCCAATATGGTTCGATTCTGTCTCTCCGATACACCATTATGCTGTGGAGTGTATGGAGGAGTAAGCTGAGAGAGAATTCCTTTCTCTTTTAGGTAACCTAGGAACTCGGCACTCAAGTATTCACCACCTCGATCAGATCTAAGTGTCTTGATACTTTTGCCGGTTTGGTTTTCTACTTCATTCTTATACTCTTGGAATTTCTCAAAAGCCTCGGATTTATATTTCATCAGATAAATGAATCAGTATCTTGAGTAATCATCCGTGAAAGTAATGAAATAGGAAAAACCACCTCTTGCATGTGTAGATATTGGACCGCATACTTCGCTGTGTATGAGTCCTAAGAGCTCGCTCGCTCTTACTCCATGTCCAGTAAATGGAGTCTTTGTCATCTTTCCTTTGAGACAAGATTGACAAGTGTCATAAGTTTGATATTCGAACGAGTCCAAATATCCTTCTCTATGCAACTTAGTCAACCTTCTCTCATTGATGTGACCCAGTCTACAATGCCATAAGAAGTTTTATTTAAATCTGGAGACTTTCTTTTTAGTGTGTTCTAGACATTGAAAATTTGGAGTTGGTTTAAAACATATATACCGTTATTTAGTGTACCGGACCCAATCAAACCATGATTAAGGTGGATGTTAACAACATCTCTTACAAACGTGAAATCATAACCTTTATTTGATAACAAGGAAACTGATATGATATTACACGTTAAGCTTGGTACAAAAAAACAGTTATGTAAAAGCAAAATGTGTCCACTCGTCAATCCTAGGTGATAATCCCCGACGGACGCAGCTCCCACGCTAGCTCCGTTAGCAACCTTTAGGGTCATATCACCTTCCTTCAGCACTCTACGGTTTCTCAGTGCCTGCAATGAATTGCAAATATGAGATCCTGATCCGGTATCTAATACCCAGGAAGTAGAGTTGATCGACAGACAATTCTCAATTACAAACACACCTGAAGTCGAAGCCACAGCTTGCTTCGGTTCCTGGTTCTTGGCGTTCCACGCCTTGCAATCCTTCTTCCAGTGCCCTTTCCTGTGACAATGGAAGCACTCATCCTGGCCCACTACTGGTACCGCAAACTTTTTCTTTCCCTTCCCTCCTACCTTACTAACACCTCCTCTAGGTTTGGTGGCGGCCTTCTTCTTCCTTCCTTTGGCCCTAGCCTTGGACCCGGAAGAAGATGCACCGCTAACAAACATAGCGGGTGTTTCCCTTGCTTTCTGCAAGGTGCCCTCTGCACTCCTTAACATGTTCAGGAGTTCCGGAAGTTCAACTTCTTTTCTTTGAATGTTGAAGTTCAGGATAAACTGGGCGTAGGTGTGAGGAAGGGACTGGAGAATAAGGTCTGTATAGAGCTCATTATCCAAAGTCGTCCCAAGGTCTGCGAGCTCTTCTATATAGCCGATCATCTTCAGGACATGTTCTCCCACTAATGACCCGACAGCCAACCTCGCTCGAACAAGTTCTTAGAGGTCTCGTATCTTGCTATACGAGATTGCTCTCCATAAAGTTCCTTTGTATGGAGAAATATGGCATCTAGTTCCATATCCTCGTGCCTCCTCTGATGTTCATTATTCATCGAGGCAAGCACGATGCACTTGGCTTTCGCGCAATCGAAATCCCAGGTTTTGCGGATTTCCTTATCCGCATTACTGGATTTGGGACCAGGGACAGCAGGTGCCGTAGCGGTGAGGACATACCCCAATTTGTCATAGGTCAAAGCCATTTTGACATTCCGCAGCCAATCATTATAGTTTGGCCCTGTCAGTATATTTTTCTCTAAAAGTAACTTAAGTCCAGTCATTTTCAGGGTCGCTGCATTTAGGAGAGAGAGAAGAAAACTCTTTAGCATGATGCTCTTGCAAGTTTAGAGTGGTTTTTAGTTTATCTAAACTGGATGGCTCCCACTGTTTCTCGAATCCTTCCTCAAACCATAAAAGAAGAATTAGCCAGGACTATTCTCACTGTACAATTCTTCCTTAACCGTTCAGCCAGGCTAGTGTCGATACTTCGAGGGAGGTTTTCCGACGCTTTCGCGAAGTTCCTTAATTAAAGAACCTCTTTTTTCTGGGGGCGTAACCCCGCTGACACCTTTCTGGACACCTACTTGGTTTATAGCATTGATCGTTAAGTGACGAATATCCTGATAAGTAGCATATACTCATAGTAGGATCGGGATCCAAATATCATCGTATGATAATGTTGAAGGAATCCTACCAACATTCATCAAACTCCAAATGGTATGCATCTCTATGCAAATTTCAGTTTCTTTAGAAATTCCCGATATGTATTTTTTTGCCCCATGCTCTTATGACCTTGGCGTTAGGTCAAAATGTCATAAGTCACATGTCAAGTTCTACCCATCATTATCTTGTCAATTTGAACCCATCCGTATATATCCTTGATGTTGGGCCAAAATGATAATACGACTGTCCCAAACTAACTCATCTATCTATGCAACAAATGAATATCCAGTAGCTACCAAACACTATGCCTTGGCGTTAGATCAAAATACATAGCTTGAATACTACTGAATACCCAGATGAAATGACGGAGGGCTACAAATAGTTTTGGCGAAACCGTGAACGTAGTGAACTTGATATAACCGAAGGAACCTGATAGCTTTTTAAAAGGAGTGGTTAAAAGCTCCGTATTTAAAAATATCTGTTTTTAAAATTAACCGAGTGGTTTCTTTTAAATTGTTCTAACGATTAAACTTTTGGTTTATTTTCTTTGCATTATAAATAATGCGTCCCATCATTAACCTATCATTGCAGAAAACAACGAAAATACAACGTCCTCTTATGCCATCCGCATTTGCCACGGGGTCCCGTCATCACCCGTTAGGTTACTTAACTAACGGCAGAGCGGGGCCTGGGCTAGCGCGGGTGTAAAACATAAGTGACGTCTAAATAGCTATCATATATATAGATATTTTACATTCGTCTGACGCAATGATATTCATTGCAGATCACAGATGAACTTAATTGGATTTGTAAGCAATCCGTATTTGTTTTGAGCCTGCAACAAAAGACGATTACACAGTTGTGATGAATAGCCATTACCCCACCCAAGACCCCTACGGGTGCGGCAAACTACCCTCCCGGCAGTTTGTGCACCCCACCTTGGGTCTGTCCTAGGAGCAAAAACAGTAAAATGAAATAATACAACGGTGGCTACAACCGCAACCTGGATGTGCCCCGCAAAATAATATTACAACAAATTACATTTACATCAAATGAATTAAATAATAACCCATCACATAACCCCGGCTATACATCACAACAGTCCAACACAGTTCATATGCACAAACAGATAAAATCCATTTCAGAAATGTGCAACCCCCTGCCAACCGACATACTAGCAGTTAGGGGAGGTTTACGAACACATTATACAATCACAGATATAATCCAACAAGCAAATACTGTATAATTTTGATCGATTAAACACATTTAACTTTGCTCCAATACTTCTCTGTAAATCTGAAACCTGAGCAAAAATTAAAATTTCCAGAAAATACCAAATTGCACATAGAACCAACACAGGAAAATTGGGTTCATGACTCGGCAACTCGGCGGCGGAACCGCGGCGGATCGGTGGGATCCACCGCGTTTCCGCGGCGCTTTAGCCGAATCATGGGCCCAATTTTCTTGGGTGTTCTTCTACTGTCTTTTCATGCTTTCTGAACCTGCCTGAAAAATTTTTGGACTTCATTTAAAAATCGGCAGAAACACATGATTTCGGGCTTTTCCGGTTTTGTTTTTTCCATTCGAAATTCATACAAATTTGCAAGTAAGTTATTTATTGTTTAGCGAGGCTCTGATACCATTGTAAGTCGATGTACAACACCCCACGACTTGCGGGGAGGCGGAAATATGAAAAACGATCTTGTTTTTATGCTAAACATCGACTAACCGCAAGAATCGAAGCTAAACGATAACTAACAACAAACATAGAAGTTAACAACTACTGTGTTAAGGGATTATACCTAACGAAACATGTCCTTCGTCTTTGCGAACTCCACCTCCTCCTCGGCCTTCTCGAAGTAGTAGACGATCCACCCGAGAGCTTTACTCCAAGCTTAGCCTCTAAACTTGAGGCAACTAAACTTCTTTAAGTGTTAATCAAAGAAGCTAGGTGAAATAGAGTGAGGGTGATGGTTTAATAAGTCTAACTAATCCTTGTACTCAACACATGAGAGGGGAGGATTAGGGTTTGAAGAGGGAGAGCTTGAGGAGAGAGAAGATAAACATAATAATGAAATGAGAATAATGAGTTATGATAATATATATCAAGCATTTCTTTTTAATCAAGAAAAGAAAATAAATCAATTTAACAACCATGCTTGATAATATCTAGTGATGATTCATCTCCATGAGTCATTAAGCATTTATGATGCATTAATGACATGGATGAATCATCCATATGACTCACTAATCACATTCATTGTATATGCCACCTAAACCTCCTTAGTCACCACCTTCTAGAAGCTTCTCGCGCAATTACGAGAACGCCCCTCCTTTCCGCAAAAATACGGAAAAACTTTAGACTGTATAAATCCAATAACCGGATACCAGTAACTGGCTTAAACCAAAACCGACTGGTAAAAACTGTCCGAACGACGTACGTGTGTAAACACACGTATGCGTCCGAACCCTTTGTCGTAAAACCATACGACCTTTATATAGTTTCGCCTGGAGTAGGGAAACTCTCTGTGTGGGACTCTAGAGACTCGACTACTACGCTGGCAGTGGGTTTAACCACAGACCGCAAGCGGCACTAGCTGTACGTAACGGTCTCCAGGTAGATGTCGATAAGAAGGCCGATGAGGAAACCCATCCGAACTCCTACTGAGTCTGATGTGACAATCTCCATACAGTCCGGTCCGTTCGTCTAAGACTATCGCATATCGGGCCTAGGGGGGCGGCAAGCGTCAGTCCCCTAATAGCGGTATAAGTCGTGTCGGAGGGAAGCCCATTACACCCTGAGAAACTACTGGAACCTACCAGCAAATCTCGCTTGCCCTGGCCAGGGACTTTGTGTAATGGCTCTCTGACACAGCGCGATATCAACTCCCAATACCGGGAGAGACGAATCCTGTCTAACCGCCACTGCCTCCAAGTGCTCGGGACTGCACCCAACTGCTACCTGTTTGCACGACTCCTTTGAGCCGTGGTAGGGTAGCAATCTAAGAACAGTGGGACACACTCGAGGCGAAGTAGCAGTGTCAAGTCTGCGGACTATGCTGTACTCATGTCACCTGGGAACTGTTCACTGACGACTGGTATAAAACCAACCAACAGTTCCCTGTGAGTCCTGTCCGGTGTACCCGTAACCTAACGAGCACCTGTATACTATCTCCAGTACGACGTACTGACGGCTGTGGGACAGACCATCTCCCCAACTGGGATGAGAAGCGTACACACTCCGGAGTATCGATGCTCTGTTTCGATAATCCAACGACTAGGGACCTGAATAAGGATGTGCTTGTAGACTACCCAACCCCCACTAGTGTGACTGCCATCACAACGCTGGTAGTCAAGCAAGATCCTAAGAGCTCTATCAATACGTATACTCACATATTAAGATAGAAAAACCAAGTAGCATACTACCATGTTTAGCAAGACTGTTATATACATGTGAATATCCCAAGCTTCCATTAAGTAATATACAAACTAGTATGATACAATAATGGCCCCTAGGGCATATACACTAACAAGATTTACTGATAGTTGATCAGTAGTATCTCTGTTGGTGATGAGCTTGACTCAGACATGACTTATCGGGTTAGCAGGGGTCTGAAGTTATCCATCTCTAGACCCGATACGCGATACTCTTTGACGAAGAGACCGAACTGTACGGAGATTGTCACATTCAGGCTCAGTAGGGTAAGGACGTACTTAATTGTCGACCCCCTTTCGGCAAGTAGCTGGGTAGCCGTTACGTACAGCTAGTGCCGCTGACGTGCTTATGATTAAACCGACTACCAACGTATTATCGAGTCTTTAGAGTCCCACACATAGGGTTTTCTCGGTTCAGGCGATAGATGTAGAATCCGTACGTTGGTACGTGTAGGGGTCCGATTAAATACGTGTACGGGATACACGAACTTTAATCGGATGGTTGATAATACTAGCCGGCTTAAGATCAAGCCGGATTATTAAATCAGGTTTTGATTTAATATTTATATATATATTTTGATACATATATTTTAGTATTATTGTTCACTATTCATTTTCTCTCTTTGGTGCTGTCCGTATTTTTATACGGATACGCGTATATGTAACGATACATATACCGGGTGAAGTATTCCGTATTTATACGGGAATGCTTCTAGAAAGACACCGCATATTTATTTTTCTATTTAGAAAAATAAATGGAAATGAGGTGGAAGGTGGGGTGTAATGAAGTACGATTCTTTGCATGTAGATGAGTATGGCTTGGATATTTAATGTTGATATGATTTGGGTTCACTGAACCATGATTGTAAAAAAGGTGTAGCCATTATTTTTCTACACTTGATGATTAGTTTTGGGTGCATACTTCATGGTTAACACTTAGCTACTCTCATCTCACCTTTCTTTCCTTCTTCTTCTTGCTCTCTAGTGAGTATGGTTTAGAGAAAAAAAGTTTAGTGGAAAAATTCCTACATTATCCATCATCCATCCTTAGCAAGTTTGGATCGTCGGTCGGAGTCTTTTCCGGTTTCCCTTCGGTGGATCTTCTTCGGTGAGGGTGGTCGACATTCAAGCGTGATCCCGATGTCTATGAGCTTGGAGGGGTCTTCCATAATTAGGTGGACACGCGTCAAAGGTTGTATTTCTATACCCTTGCATTTTTAGCTTGTTAGTTTAGGTGTATGGATAGATTTCTTGGGTATGCGTATTTGGTGCTTGCATAAGGTTTTTGTTTTTGCTTCTGTCTTGGCCGCGGCCTCCGCGGCGCGAGCACCGAACACCTTCTTTAAATAAATACGTCGCGGGCCTAGTCACGTGTCGGTACCGTTCTTTTAGGAAGCGAGGAGTGACAAGGCATTTGAAATTTCGAAAATCCCCCCGCTCCCCATCACATCACACCGTTATCTCTATAAATTCAAGTGAATTTCTTCTTTCAAATTAATTTTCTCATTTTCTCCTAAAAGCTACACTTATATTAACCATGTCAAAAAAAACTATGTTTACAAGGAGCACACCCATTGTCGAAAGAGGGTCACCTACATCAAAGAAACTTGATGTCAAGGAAGAACCCCTTTCTCCTGTACAACTTACACCGAATCCCTCACGGATTCTGCCATTCACTCTGTCTCATTCTGCTTCAAGTCCATCCACTGAGGATCCGTCAGAAGAACCCTTTTAGGAGTATACCTTTCATGTACCTTCGGCAGAAGAAATGTAAGTGAACCTAGGGCTCTCTACTAGATTCTTAAAGTGAAGCTAAAGGAGGATTTAAAATTTTCAAGAGAGCTTAAAGTTCACAACCCATAAATCTATTCTAAAGAATTGAACTTGCAAGCATTCCACAAGAATTTCCATACAAGGTTAAGATTATACAACTTTTGCAGTACCTTCATTTGCTCTAATTGAGTTGGACTCCATGTAGTTCTCCTAGACTGTTGGAACAAGCTTGGTGAAGACCTTCCCCACAAAGATGATTCACCTTGAGATATTCCTTCATTGGTTACAAGTCTTCCAAATTTAAGACTAACATAGATTCTATTTTTGCTAGAAATAGAAACCAAGGTTGTAATGTTCTTCTCCCTAAATTAATTTGTCTCTTTTATTTTCTTTTTCCATTTTTGAAGAGGATGTGAGCTTGGAAGAAGGAGAAGAAAGTAAATCTAATTAGAAAAATCCTTAACCTTTAGAAAATGGTTATTACCATTTTAATTAGAATTCTCTACATCATTCTCACCATCCATTCTCATCAACAAAACAAGTGTCCAATCCATTCTCCCTCCTCCACATATCACCACCCTACATAAGGATGGGGGTATGTTGCACTCAAGTCACAACATAAGCTTAAGGAAAAAGAAAGAAAAGAAAAAGAAAAAGTACAAATTGTATATATATAAATGTGTAAATACAAATAAATATACACACACTTTTAATTGATTTCTAATGTATTATAAATACATATAGAGACAAAATTAATTAGTGAAAAAATACTAGTAAATACATACTACAAAAAATATATATTAATATATAAAATCGGTACCCGATTCAATATTCGTCTTTCGAAAAAGATCGGCTAGTAATACAATCGTCCGATTACCGTCAGTGCAACAAGTGAAAGTGTTTGTTAGAACCATCACAGGGTTTTACTAGCATCAAGCATTCCATTTAAAAAAATTTGGGATGCTAATCAACACTAACCAAGATCTTAAACTAGATGATTAGTGTTTATCTATGATATCATAAAAACCAGTTAAGAGAAAGGTGGCTACAATCTTTGTAGACCGTGTCCTTCTCTTCTCAAGCTCCATGCAGTAGTCCACGTAGATCTACTAGGCTCCACTTGAAGGTTAAACGAACTTGCTTCAATGACCTTCGTACCGAAGATGATCCACCCGAAGTCCGCTAATCCAAGCTACTTCTTCACTAAACTCTTTAGTGAAGAAAACACACTACACCAAAGTGTTAATCTAGTGGAGAATAGTGAAGTAGGAGTGTTGTTTGCTCACTAGGGTTCTCACAAGCTCAAGGTTTCACAACTCATGTGAGGGATTGAACTTGGAGGAGGTGAGGAGGAGAATGAAGAGAGCTAGAGAGAAGAACTCATCTCATGAGCTCAACAAGAGAAAATGAACCAAGTGTTGTGTAGAATGGCTTGACCCCTCTCACTTATTGAAGCATCCATTTGTTTCAAATAAATAAATAGAACCATGCTTCAATAGTGATAAGAGACCAATAAAAAATACTACAAAGCCATGCTTCACACATGCTCCTCATTTTCCACCTCATCATTTCCATTTCCAATAAATAGAAAATCAACCATGCTTCATTATATATATTTATATATATATATATCAAATATATATATTAATATATATATATAAAGAAAATTATTAGTGAGCAATAATATTAGTTAATATATAATTATATCAAATATAAATATATATCATATTATTAAATCAACACTTGATTTAATAATCCGGTTATATCACATATAACCGACTAATATCATTTATCTGTATATCACATTATCAAATCAACACTTGATTCAATAATCCGGTTATATCACATATAAACTAAATGATATCAAATAACCGCAAGATTAGAATACGGTATCACATACTCTTATTTAATCAGGCCCCCACACATATCAGCATATGTGTCCTACTTCGTTTCGCTTGAACCAGGAAACTTCTATGTGGGACTCTAAAGACTCGTCAATACGCTAGCAGTAGGTGATGATCACATCAGTCACCCACAAGCCGTCAGCGGTACTAGCTGGACGTAACGGCTACCCAGGTATTGAGCGAATAGAAGATCAACAAGCAAGCTTGTCCAAACTCCCATGAAGCCTACAGGTAACACTTACCGTACAGTCTGGTCTCTTCGTCTGATATGTCGCATATTGAGTCTGGGGGTGGAATCGTCGACCCCAATAACTTGATAAGTCATGCCGATGTATGTCCTATAACGGTATGAGAAACTACTGATAACACTTACCAGTAAATCTCATCAACAGCCCTGGCCAGGGACTTCCTGTTATAGCCAATCGAGCATAGCGCAACATCAACTCCCTATACCAGGAGAGACGAAATCTCTCCTATCGCTCATTGCCTCCATGCGACTCGGGACTATACCCAAAATCCACCTGTTTGCACGACTCCTTTGAGCTGTGGTAGGGAGAAAATCAAAGCACAGTGGGAACCACACAAGTCTCTATGACGATCTTGGGTATACACAATAATCTGTACCAGTGTCACCAGAGAACTGCTATCTGACGATAGGTATAGTACCATCTAGGAGTTCTCGGCGAATCCTGTTCGGTGTACCCATTCTCTAATGAGCACGTGTGTACAATCTTTGAAACACCAATGGATATGGGATCAACCATCACCCCATACATGGTCAAGAAACGTACACACTAGTCTACTGTGGAATATCGATGCCCTGTCTCGATACTCTCTCGACTAGGAACTGTTAAAGGATGTGCTTGTAGACTACACAAATCCCAGTAGTATGATCTGCATCATAATCCTGGTAGTCAAGCCAACATCCTAAGCGCTTTATCAACATATATCAGAGAGACAGTATAATAATACAAGTGTACATATTAAGATAAAGAGCAACTAGATAGCATACTATCATGTCGAGCAAGACAGTCCTCTATATATATGTCCAAGCATCCACTATAATATACATCAATGTACAATAATGGCCTCTAGGGCATACATATCCCTAACAACAAGTACACTAGTTTTAATCGGATCCCGGCACGTACAACATATGGCTACTACAACATTTTGCCAAAGTCTGAACCCCCTCTGTGTGGGACTCTAAAGACTTGACAATATGCTGGAAGTGGGTTTAGCCACAAGCACATCAGCGGCACTAGCTGTGCGTAACGGCTACCCAGGTATTGAGCGAAAGGAGGATAGACAAGCAAGCCCATCCGAACCCCTACAGAGCCTGTAAGTGACATTTACCATGCAGTCTGGTCCGTTCGTCTAAGAATATCGCATATCGAGTCTAGGGGTGGTTAAATTCAGACCCTTAATAATGTGATGCATTATGCCGGTATCTAGACCAATACCATCTGAGAAACTATTGACCTGCCAGTCAGTAAATCTCATCTGCCATGGCCATAGACTTATGGTATTGGCCATCGAACACTGTGCGACATGGACTCCCTATACCGGGAGAGACGAATCCCTTCTATCACTCACTGCCTCTAAGTGCTTCGGGACTGCACCCAAAAACTACCTATTTGCACAACTCAGTAGAGTTGTGGTAGGGTAGAAATCTGTTAGGAATATGTATGCCCTAGAGGCCATATTGTAGATTATAATGGATGCTTAGACATATATATATATATATATATATATATATATATATATAGGACTTTCTTACTCAATATGATAGTGCGCTATCTGGTTGCTCTTTATCTTAACATGCGCACTTGTTTTAATTTACTATCTCATTGATATATGTTGATAAAACCCTTAGGATGTTGGTTTGAATATCATGACTATGATGTGGATCATACTAGTGGGGCTTGAGTAGTCCACAAGCGCATCCTTAACAGTTCCTAGTCGAGAGAGTATCGAGACAGGGCATCGATATTCCAGAATAGACTAGTGTGTACGTTTCTTGACCCTATATGAAGCGATGGTTGATCCCACAGCCATTGGTGTTTGACATCAAAGATTGTACACTGGTGCTCATTGGAGAATGAGTACACCGAACAGGACTCGCCGAGAACTCCTAGATGGTACCATACCTATCGTCAGATAGCAATTCTCTGGTGACACTTGTACATGTTAGTCTGTAGACCCGAGATCGCCATAGAGTCTTGTGTGGTTCCCACTGTGCTTTGATTTCCATCCTACCACGACTCCACTGAGTCATGCAAACAGGTGGTTTTTTGGGTACAGTCCCGAGTCACATGGAGGTAGTGAGCGATAGGAGGGGTTTCTTCTCTCCCGGTATTGGGAGTAGATGCTATGCTATACGCGATTGGCTATAACCATAAGTCCCTGATTAGGGCTGATGAGATTTACCGATAAGTGTTATCAGTAGTTTCTTGATTGGTTATAGGTCACACATCGGCATGACTTATCGAGTTATTGGGGTCTGACTATTCCACCCCCTAGACTCGATATGCGACATATCAGACGAAAAGACCGGACTGCACGGTAAGTGTTGCTTATAGGCTCTATGGGAGTTTGGGCAAGTTTGCTTGTTGATCTTCTATTCATTCAATACCTGGGTAGCCGTTACGTGCAGCTAGTATCGTTGACGGCTTGTGGATGTTTGATTTGATCATTACCTACTGCCAGCGTATTGGCGAGTATTTAGAGTCCCACATAGAGGTTTTCTAGCTTAAGCGAAACGAAATAGGGCACGTATAGAGATATATGCGGGAGCTTGATTAAATACGAGTATATGATACCGTATTCTAATCTAGAGTTTTTGATATTAGCCGGGTTATATATGATATAACCAGATTATTGAATCAAGTGTTGATTTAATAATTTGATATATATTTGATACACACACACACACTAATATAATGCACACTTTAATTCTTCTCTTCTCTTTATATATTTGATATATACAAATATGTATCATGGTTGATGATACATGGAACTTGGATGTATGAGAATTACATTGTGGGTTAAGGATAAAACAAAAGGATTTCTTATTTGAATTTGAACAAAAGAACAATGAGTCATTATTTTGAGAACATTGGAGAAGCCATGACTCATGGTTTCTTTTTGTCTATAGTTCAAATAAGTTAACCTTTTGCTCTTATCCTCAAGGTTCATTCTCTCACTTCCAAGTTCATCTTCTTCATCTCCTCTTTAGTTTTTCTAGTTTGAGAAAAAGAAAAGAGAAAAAGAAAAGAAAGATTTTTAGTGAGCAAAATCTCTATTTCATCAACCTACACTACTCTAGCAAATTAGTATAGGTTGTTCTCTTCACTAATTTATAAATTAGTGAAATGTGAGCTTGAGTGTGAGAAGTTTTGAGGTGGATCATTTTCGACGACGAAGACTTCGAGTAAGCTCGTTCCATCCTTCAAGTGGAGTCAAAGAAGAGTTCTAGGACTACTACTCGGAGCTTTTGAAGTGAAGGACTAGACTACAAAGGTTGTAGCCTCTGTTCACTTAGTTAAGTTCTTGTTTTGCTATGTTTTTGAAACCCTAATCTCTAGTTCGATTCTTGTTTAATATACTTGGCCCTCCAAAATTTTAAAATTGCATATTTGATATTCATAGAAAACTAGTAGAGGTGCTAGGATCAACTTTCATGGTATCGGAGCCAAACTAGAGCATTAGAAGACATTTAGATGAAGTTAAAGTGTTTGATCAATGTTTTAAACTCCGTACAATTCTAGTTTCTGTCCATTTTCAAAACTGCGACTTTTTCAAGATTAAAAATTCTTAGAAAATTCAGCAGGCTTTTCTATGGAGGTACAAGAAATACGAGCACATAATTCCACCAAGTGGCCGCAGAACCGCCGCCTAGACCATGTCTTGGCCGCGGATCCGCCACGCACTTGTGGAGTTAGAACTCCAATTTTCTTATGTTGCTTCATTTTCACTTTTTTGATTTTCTGGATATTTTTTATGAGTCTCAAGTGGTTGGGGTCTATGTGACTTGTTGTTGATTGAAATATCAATAGAAATGTTAACATTGTCTAAATTGTTTTGGTTATGTGATACAATGGTTAGAATCCACATTAATTAGTTTTGTGAAAACTAGTTATCAATTTGTAAATCTCACATTTTGGTCTTGTCTGATGGATTACCACGGAGTTTGTATTTGGATTGAAACTCCATCGTAACCTCGTATCGTACGCGAATACTCGCCAGGAGACACTAATAGAAAGTTATGCCCCATTGCCCTAACCAAGTGATTATAGGAGAACCCCATGGCCAAGAGCATCTACTCTGGTGCTCGCAACCATGGTGTTCCGCCCAAATCCACTTCGTTGACGGCCTCGGGGGTGCGGCCATCCACTAAAGTTCCCGACGAGCCTTCGATCTTTTAACCGGGAATCCTGTTGAATTGCCCGGCTATAACTTTGAAAATTGTTTTTAATTTGAGGCATAAATATAAAGTTTATAGTATTAGGCATGAAATTCGGAATATATGATAATCCGGGTTTATGATGTTTATAGATGTAGATTCTAATTATTGTAGTTTTCATTTCTTTTCTGCGACCGTAAGTGTAATATGTGGAAGTATCACCGATCTCGTTGCTATACAACGACGACATTAGGGATACACATATTTACTTACATTGATGACATGTGATATTATTGTGTTGCTATATCGATATGTTATATTGGATCGTCATGCATGAATAGCCGGGGTTTTTATGTGATATGAGAGTTTTTCATTTTCATTCATGTAAATTATTGTATGTAATATTCTTTTATTGGGACACTTCCGGATCGAGGTTGTTGTCTCCATTCGATATATATCATTTACTTTTCCGTATTAGGATAGACCCAAGACGGAGAGCACAAGCAACCGGGTTCTAGAGTCCAGTGGATGGTCATCTCGAGGAGTCGAGACCAGTTGCCTAATTCTAGAATTGGAAGGCTTATTTGTCGCTCTCATAGAGGTCTAGGGGTGTGGGCTTGGCTATTCATCACGACCGTAGAATCCGTTTTTTTCGTTAATGGCTTAATCTAAAACACGTACCTCTTAGTATATCCTATATTTCATATACCTGCTTCTGCTGTGCTATGATATGATCATATACCTGTGTGAGACTAATGTTACTTATATATATGATTTATTAGTAGACACTATATATGTTTTGCATCCGCGCCAGTCCTGACCCCGCCTTGCCGTAAGTTAAATAAGCTTATGGTGAAGACCCGGATTCCTGTGGCGAATACGGACGACATATGTGTGTTTTATTTTCGTTTCTTCTGTGATGTTTAGGAAACATAAATAATAGGACTTCATTTATAAGATTAATGAAAAGAAAAGAAACCTAAAAGATGTTGTAGAATCACATTTTTCAAAAGGTAGCTCTAGTTCTTGTTTTGTATAGTGGTATTCCATTATGAATATCCAGCAGCTCATTCGATGAGGAAAGAGCCTAGATCTCTTCACCGGGAATGACCTCTTTAGCAAAAACTAGCATATGCTGCAACCCACTCGGTTTGTTTTGAAATTTACTCAACTTTTAAAACGGAGTTTAAACCACTCCTTTTCAAATCACTAGATTCTACAACAATATCAGGTTCATTACGTTAAAGGTTTTCTTCAAAACCAGTCATAGCCCTTTGTCATTTCAGATAGATACTGTTTAGTATTCGTGCTGCGTATGTCGACCTTTACCGAGGCGTAGTGTTTGGTAGCTAATTAGTGTTTTTCTGCCGCATGTTGATGCGATTGATTAGGACAGTTGTACGGCATTGTTGACCTTTTCCAAGGGTCGTGCGGGTGGGTCTAAATCAGTCACAAAATGACGGGCTAAACTTGGCTTGCAATTTATGATTTGTTGACCTTTTCCAAGGTCATAAGCCACATGGGGCAAAAACCATTATCGGGAATATCAAGTGTTGAAATTTGCAATGAGATTGCATATCTTCTATGTGATAATTGGATCCCGATACCCATTGCGAGTAAGCGTTACTCCTGGGAGTGTTTTCTACTTTACAATTAGCTAATCCAGTAGATGTCTAGAAAGGTGTTAACGAGGTTATGCTCCTGCGGAAACTAGATTATTTAATTAGTTCCATACGAAAGCACGTGGAGACTCCCTCGGAGTACCAACACCAACCTGGCTGACCGATTAGCGAACTTGCAGGGTGCAATTAACCCGGCTAATCTTACCTTTTAGGGTTTGAAGGAAGATTTGATAAAAAACGGTGGGAGCCATCCTGATTAGATAAGATAATAACCAATCTAATCTTGCAAGAGCGCATGTTAAAGTGTTTTCTTTTCTCTCTCCAGGTAACGACCATGTCATTCCTTAATCAAGATAATAACATAGATGTATTGACCGGACCCGCTTATTATACAGAGCTGGGGAATGTTGGTTCCGCTCTATCTTATGGTAACTGTCACGAGTCTGTGCAAGGGATAGGGAAATGCAAGGATTTCCATGCAACCCTAATGAAGAAGGAGCATTTTGATGCATTTTCTTCGGACGTGTTAGTTATTGAGAATTGTTTCTCAGTTTGTTCTATATCCTGAGTATTAGATACCGGATAAGGATCCCACATTTGTAATCTATTACAAGAGTTAAAGAAAAGTAGAGAACTGGGAAAATATGATATGTCTCTCAGAGTAAAGAATAGAGCAATTGTTGCTACCGAAACTATCGGCGAATATCACCTTGTATTGCTAACTGGTAATACATTGATTTTGAACGAATATTATTTCGTACCATCGATGATGTGCAATATAATATCCGTTTCTTTATTACATAAAGATAGATATAATTTTGCATTAGAGAAAAATGTTATGAACATTTTCCTTAAATCAAATGTTGATTGGGTTTGGTACATTGTGTAATAGTTTATATATTCTAAATCAAAATACAGTTTTAAATATACAGAACACACATAAGAGGAAAAGTTCAGAAATGAACGAAGCCTTCTTGTGGCACTGTAGACTTGGTCATATCAATACGACCGGATTAACTAAGTTGCATAAAGATGGATATTTGAAACCATTCGAATTTACATCTTATGAAATTTATCAGTCATGTCTTAAAAGAAAGATGACCAAAACTCCGTTTACGGGACACAGAGCCAGAGATACTGAACCCTTGGGACTAATACATAGTGATGTATGCGGTTCTATGTCTACACATGCAAGAATGGTTCTTCGTACTTCATTACATTCACCGATAATCTCTCTAGATTCGGACATGTGTTCTTGTTGAAACATAAGTCTGAAGCCTTTGAGAAATTTAAGGAATATAAGAGCGAAATAGAGAACCAGACGAGTAAAAGTATCAAAATCTTTAGATCTAATCAAGGAGGCGAATAATTAAGCACGGAATTCCAAAATTATCTAAAAGAGAATGGGATTCTCTCTCAGCTTACTCCTCCGTATACACCACAGCACAACAGAGTATCGGAGCGAAGGAATCGCACCCTATTAGATATGGTGCGCTCTATGATGAGTAATGCTGAGTAATCTACTTCCTTTTGGAGTTATGTACTTGAGACAGCTGCATACTTATTAAATCAAGTTTCATCAAAATCTGTGCCTAAAACACCATATAAGATATGGAGTGGAAAGAGACCATGTCTTAAACGAGTTAAGATATAGGGTTGTCCGGCCTATGTTAAAAACAGAATCCGGACAAACTCGAAACACGATCAGTTCTTTGCAAGTTTATGGGATATCCAAATAATTCACATGGATATCTATTCTACCACATTGAGGAACAAAAGGTATTCGTTGCTCAACACTCCACCTTTTTAGAAAAGGAATTTCTTATAAAAGAAATTAGTGGTAATGAAGTGGAACTGGATGAAATTCCAGAAACACAAACTGCAACTGAAGATTTAGTAGAACCGGAGGATTCAATAGTCCCCGACGAATCTCAGCCACTCCGCAGATCTAGTAGGGTTCCTCATCCACCTGAAAGATATTACGGTTTTCTCATAGACGGCGGGAGCGAGAATTGCATCATGCAAATGATGACCCGACTAGTTTCGAGCAGGCCATCACAAGTGGGGACTCTGTGAAATGGCTGGATGCTATGCGATCTGAGATGGAATCCATGTACACCAACAAAGTATGGACTTTAGAGATTGCTCCTGAAGGGGTAAAACCCATTGGGAGCAAATGGATCTTCAAAAAGAAGATTGGTGTAGATGGAAAAGTTAAGACCTTTAAAGCTAGACTTGTAGCAAAAGGTTTTCGTCAATGACCAGGTATCGACTATAATGAGACCTTTTCTCCAGTGGCTATGCTTAAGTCCATCGGGATCCTATTTGCCATTGCTGCATACCATGACTATGAAATCTGGCAGATGGACGTAAAGACCGCTTTTCTGAATGGTGATTCAGAAGAGAGCGTGTATATAACACAGCCAGAGGGCTTCGTAGACAATGAGAGCAGCGGAAAGGTGTGCAAGATGCTTAAATCAATTTACGGATTAAAACAGGCGTCGTGGAGCTAGAACATCTATTTTAATATAGCAGTCAAATAATTTGACCTTAGAAAAAACGTAGATGAACCATGTATATATAAAAAGGAAATAGAGAGTAAGGCCATATTCCTCGTGTTATACGTGGATGACATACTCATGATAGGAAATGATGTTCCTATGCTGCACTCGGTCAAACTCTTCCTATCACAAAAGTTCTCCATGAAAGATCTGGGTGATGCCTCCTACATCCTGGGGATAAAGATCTATATGGATAGATCTAAAAGGATATTGGGATTGTCCCAATCTAGGTACATAGACACCATATTAAAGAGGTTTAGTATGGAAAATTCTAAGCATGGTAATTTACCCGCTTGTTCAGGAATCACTCTCTCCAACGAGATGTCTCTCAAGACTGATTTGAAAAGGGCTCGCATGAACGTGATACCCTATGCTTCTGCAGTTGGGTCTATTATGTACGCGATATTATGTACTAGACCAGATATAGCTTATGCACTTGGTGTAGTAAGTAGGTATCAATCAGACCCAGGGGAGAAGCACTAGACAGCTGTGAAGAACATTCTTAAGTACTTGTGAAGGACTAAAGAAATGTTTTTGGTGTATGGTAAAGGAGAACTCCAAATGGAGTTCCTTATCAATTCGAGCTTCAAGAGTGATAAGCATGACAACAAGTCTGTCTCCGGTTTCGTCTTTACTCTCAGAGGGGCGGTATGTTGGAAGAGTTCCAAGTAAGATACCGTTGCAGACTCGACGATGGAGGCTGAATACATCGCTGCTAACGATGCTGCCAAAGAGACTATCTAGATGATGAAGTTCATTATTGAAATTAGGGTGGTTCCATCCATTGTCAATCCAATGCCTTTGTATTGTGATAACAATGGAGCTCTGGCTTTGGCTAAGGAACCCCGGTCCTATCAGCGATCCAGACATATTCTGAGGCGGTATCACCTTATCCGGGAGATAGTTGATCACCGTAAGATCGAGATCAGGAAAGTAGACACGAAGGACAACATGGCGGATCCACTCATGAAGGACCTCCCCCAGACACAGTTCGAGAGACATCTTGGGATATTGAGTATGTGATATTACAACAACTAGCCTTAGTGCAAGTAGGAGATTGTTGGATATAGTGCCCTCAAGGCAATTATTGAGGGAGAACCTATATAGGTACGGGCACACGATTATGATAATTAAGGGAGAACCTATATAGGTAGAACAATCTAACACGAAATGATAGTATGCTATCTGGTTTGTCTTTATCATTGATGTGTACATATTTTACTTGTTATTACGTGTCGCTAATACATAATGATGAAGCCCGTAAGATTTTTGCTTGACTACCATCTTTATGATGGTGATCCTATACGTGAGAGCTGGGTGGTCTATAAGCACATCCTTAAATGTCCCTAGTCGTAAGAGTATCGAGACTGGACATCGATATTCCGGAGTAGGCTAGTGTATATGTTTCGAGACCCCGACGAGGGGTGGTGGCCGGTCTCATAAGCAATTTGTGTTATTTCACCTAAAATAGTATACATGTGCTTACTGGAGGTGAGCATATTAGACGAACTCGCCGAGAACTTCTAGATGGTATTATATCTATCGTCAGATGGAAGTTCTCGAGTGGCATTAGTACAGATTAGTCTTTTGACCTATGATCATCATTTGTCTCGTGTGAGTTCCCACTGTACTTTGATTACTACCCTACCACGGCTCAAAGGAATCGTGCAAACAGGTTTTAGTTGGGTACAGTCCCGAGCCACATGGAGGCAGCGAGTGATTGTCAGGGATTCATCTCTTCTGATATTAGGAGTCGATGTCGTGCTGTGTTCAGTTGGCTATCACCCTAAATCCATAGACACGGTAGATGAGATTTACTGATATGAGTTCAGTAGTTTCTCAGTTGGTGATGATCTTGACTCTGACACGACTTATTGGGTTATTAGGGGTCTGACGTTTCCACCCGTAGACCCGGTATGCGATACTCTCAGACGAAGAGACCGGACTGTACGTAAATTGTCACATTTAGGCTCAGTAGGGTATGGACGGACTTAATTGTCGACATCCCTTTCGACAGATAGCTGGGCAGCCGTTACGTACAGCTAGTACCGCTGACGTGCTTGTGGTTTTTGGATTTATCCAGTAAATCATTACCAGCGTATTGTCGAGTCTTTAGAGTCCCACACAGAGGGTTTTGCCGATTCAGACGATATGATATAGATGACGTATGTTGGTGCACACAGGGTGTCCGATTAAATACGTGTACAGGCTATACGGACTTTAATCGGATGGTTGATAATACTAGCGGCTTAAGATTAAGCCGGATTATTAAATCAGGTTTTGATTTAATAATTTATATATATATATATTATGTATATTCTAGTATTATTGTTCACTATTCATTTTCTCTCTCTTGGCTATTCGTATTTTTTGTACGAATACGCGTATATGTATTTCGATACGTATACCGGGTTGTATTCGGTATTTATACGGAATTTGTTATAGAAGATGGACACTTCATTTGTTCGTTTTTTTTATAGAAAATCAAAAATGAGGTGGAGGATGAGGTGTAAAGAGGTATGGTGTAGAGAGGTATGGCCTTGCTTTTAAAAAATGATAAAATCATTTGTGGTTACTATTTTTCCATGGTTGCAAAAAATCAAGTCATTCTTTTCATGCTTGCTAGTTTTTCTTCACACAAAAGACTTAGCCATTTTCCATGGCTTCTTCTTCTTCACCTCCTCCTCTTTCTTCTAAGTAGCTCACTTGAGCTTAGAAAAGAGAGAAAATATAGCGAAAATATTCCTATATCTCCACTCTCTATTCGTAGCGAGCTTGGAGCGTCAGTCGCTTCACTAGGTGAAGTCAGAGCTTAGATCGGTTTCCCTTAGGTGGATCTTCTTCGGTAAGGGCGGTCGCCACTCAAGCACGATCCAGACAGTATACACAGAGCTTGGAGGAGTCTTCCATGATTGGGTGGATACGCGTCAAAGGTAGTATTCCTTATCTTTGCATGCTTGGTTTGCTAGTTTAGGAGTTTGGATTGATTCTAGGTTCGGATTTCCTTCGTATTTGCTTGAAATTTTTGTTCACCACTCGCACCTCCGCTGCGCCGTGGGCACTAAGGAACCCTACAGCGGTATCAGAGCCTCCCAAACACCTTAAACTAGCTAGTTACGACATTAGAAATTGCGTTTTTTGGGCATCGAAAACTGCCGAAAAACAGTCCCGGATTTTTGAGTTTTGAGATGTTTGCAAACCGCGCGGGCTCACAGTTTAAACCGAGAAGCTGCGGGGTGGTGCGTGGGAACCCCGGGGAGACCTCGGGGGGAACGAACGGCTGGGCCCACTCCCCAAGCCCACCATAAGGTGGTCTTGGGGGTGGGGACCCGAAACTGCCCCCATGGGCAGTTTCGGGTCTGTCTCACCCTCTGGCTACCTTGTGGTGGCCTCGGGGGTGGGGTATCCCCTTTAGGCCCCCCGACTCGAAGTTAATTTCATTCTCTAACTCCCTACGAAGGTTCGGGTGCATTTCGTTTTGATCCGGACCTCCAAATTGGCTCAAAACTTGACTTTTTTGGATGTTTAGTGCACTTGGTTTTTTATCCTTGGTAAATTTGGGAGTGCGCTAATTGTGTTTTGGAATTCTAATGTCGTGACTTCATTTACATGCGTGGATGTGTTGTTAACATTGTCTAATTGCTATATGCTCAATTAGACGGGGTTACACACTTGTTTCGGTTACTTATTTCTGGTGATATATATCTTGATTATGGCTTAGTCGGATTGTCATGTCGGATAGCCCCTCGTGTGTTGCTTGTATAGTTTTGATTTATTTTGTTGTATTCATTTGTTCGAGACGAGCTCCAACATGTGGCCGCCATTTCTGTATTATGTATATTCTTTTATTGGGGCTCGACCAGGATGCGGTCAATGTCACCATTGTATATATTTCATTTCTGTACCAAGATTAACCCAGGAGAAGTGCTCGAGTAGACAGATTCTAGAGTCAAGCAGGTGGCCATCTTATGGAGTTGAGACCGGGCCGCCACGCTCTAGAATTGGTAGGCTGCTGGCCGCACTTGTAGGGGTTATAGGATTCAACACGTGGAGGGGTGCACAAGTTACCAGATTCTAGAAAGTGGCGGGTGATCGACTCATTTCATTGAGGGTGTGTTACCTAGTTTCTAGAATTGGCAGGTGGCTTGCCACACTCGTAAGGGTCTAGGATCGACTATATATAGGTATCTACACGACCAGGGAACGCCGCGTTTCATTTATGGCTTAGATGAAACACGGGGCTCCAAGTTTATCCGCTATTCCATATTGTTGTTCGCATGCCTGTGATGATTCTTATCTGTCTGTAATGACTATTATCTGCCTGCGATGTTGATATATATATATATATTATATTAGTAGATGCTTCTATATATTTTGCATCTGCGCTAACCCAGTCCTCGCCCTGCCATAAGTTAAGTAACCTTACGGTGAAGATCCGGGACCCCATGGCGAATGCGGATGGCATATAAAAGCATGGTATTTTAGTTGTTTCTTTTATGGCTTAGAAACTAGATTTGATAGGACTGCATTATATCTTTAATGCAAAGAAAACAAACTTATTTGATGTTGTCGGAACCAATTTTTAAAACTACTCGGTTTTCTTCAAAACAACTGTTGTATTCTTTTGCTTTGTATTGAGATATTCAGTTAGGAATATCCAACACCTCATTCTATAAGGGAAGATCCTTGATCCCTTTACCGGGAATTCTCTCTTAAGAAAAGGTTTATGTTACTAGTTTTAAAAAGCGGAGCTTAAACCACTCCATTTCAAAGCCACTCGAGTTCCTTCAACAATATCAAGTTCATTACGTTAAAGGTTTTTCGCCAAAAACCAGCCATAGCCCTCCGTCATTTCAGATTAGTATTGCTTAGTATTCGCACTACGTTTGTCGTTGCTATTCGCCGAGGTGTAGTGTGCGGTAGCTCTGTAATGCTTTTCTGTCGCAAGGATATGTGGATTGGTTAGAACAGTCGTACGACTTTATTGATAATTCGTCAAGGGTCGTGCGGGTGGGTTTAACGCAATCAAGAAAATGACGGGTTGAACTTGACTAGGACCCTTGATTTGTTAATTATTCGTCAAGGTTCTTGGGTCCTAAGGGTAAAAACCATATCGGGAGTTTCAAATATAAAGGAAACTTTCCAGGAATGCGCATACTTTCTGGAGTGTGGTGACTTGAGTGGATTCTGTCAGGTTATTATATGATGATAGTTGGGTCCCGATTCCCACTGATGAGTAGGTACTACTCCTCGGGAGATTTTTCACTTCACAATTAGCTGACCTATTAGGTGTCTAGAAAGTGTTAACGAGTTCACGCCTTTGCGGAAACGGGGTTATTAATTAGGTCCATGCGAAAGCACGGGGGAGCTTGTACCAACACTGACCTGGCTGAACGATTAGCGAAATTGTAAGGTGTAAATGATCCCGACTAGTTCTCCTTTTAGGGTTTGAAGAAGAATTCGAGAAAACAGTGGGATCTATCCTGATTAGATAAAGTGATAACCAATCTAATCTTGACAGAGTACATATTGAGTGTTTCTTTTCTCTCTCTCTGGTATAGCGACCCATGACTTACCTAAAACTCATTAACCAAGTTAACCGAATCTTCTTACACACGTTGGTTTTGGATTGTCATGATTCATGACAAAGTCGCAAATATCCCTGCTACTCTTACTTTCCCTTTGCATTTCTCCAGAACACTTCGTGTCACTACAATGATCCATATTTCTTGGAAATGGTCGTCGTATAGTTAAATACGAACTCGAAGAAATTATTTCAGTCGAGGATGGTCACTGGTTCTGGAGAATTTAGATTGTATTATTCGGTTGTCTCTTCTTTTTAGCTTCTCTCAGCTTGCGAGAGCTCCTTATATTAGGAGAGTACACATGTTACGCTTATTGGATAGTCTTCTTCCAAACCTTAGGCAGGTGCCAAAAGGTAGGGAAAGAAGAAAACCGGTTAGCATAAGTGTGGTGTACAAATGGTAAGATGCAGAGACATATAAATGGAATGAAGCGAGGGCAAACGAAATTGTTACTACTGTCATGAATCTGGATTGGAAAAATGCATTACTAGGAATACCCGGCCACCCCCTTGAAATATTTATGTTTCAGATTTTCTGTGTACTTGTAAATGAAAACTGTTTTCCCAATTATTTCTGACTCCAGGGTATGTATTTACCGGTTTTGGATCTCATATCTGTACGGTCTTACAGATGCTGAGAAGGAGTAGAATATTAGGAAATGGGCGATCTGATCCTCAATATCGGAATTCATTGTAATTGGTGATATTGGATTGAATCGCCTGGCTTTGCCTAACGACAAAATATTTGGTTTCAAATAACCGTTGTTATGCACTAATTTTTAAAATGAAATATCTTTATTTTTATTTTATAAAGTGAGATATAAATTTTGAAAATTGTGTTCCAAACATTTACCT
Source organism: Agapanthus africanus (assembly GCA_030015575.1). NCBI lineage: Eukaryota > Viridiplantae > Streptophyta > Magnoliopsida > Asparagales > Amaryllidaceae > Agapanthus > Agapanthus africanus. The sequence continues at coordinate 551,301,309 of CM057344.1, forward strand.
TTATCAGTTGAGGATAAGGTAAGACGTATTGAATAACGGTGTAAGACATTCTCGATCAAAATACAGTTTTCAACTTACAATACATGGAATTTGAGTTAGCATACTCTTGGGATTTATACATGAAAATGTATGTTGTCCAGTGTCCTTTAGGACAAAGGGTTGGTACACATACTTCATTCAGATTTACTTATGAGTTCTCTGGTTTTAGACACGCATTCGTTGTAATGCAAGGTCCAAAGATTTTGACAAGTTTATAGGTATAAGAATAAAGTAGAGAACCATACGTTGGAAGTATCAGGATTCTTCAAAGTGATCGAAGATATATATACTTATGCTAGGTATTCTATTATAGTAATATTGAGAACTTGATTCTCTCTCAGCTTATTCATCCGCGGGTTCGCTCCTTGATGAGTAATGTTGTATTAGCCTTTTTCCATTTAGGTGATATGCACTGGAAATACCTGCATAATATTTGAATCCGGTTCCATCTGAATTAGTGCCTTTGATTCTATATGGACATAGATTGGTTGAATATCTTGAGGTTACGAAGATATGGAGTTATCCGATTCCTGTTTAAAAGCAGAATACGTTCAAACTCAAGGCGTTTCGGTAATGGATGTTTGTGGATTATCCCAAGCATTCGGTAGGGTTTTTCTTCTACCATTTTCAAGATCAATAGTAACATTGTTCTTGACTAGCTACCTTTTTATAAAAGGAATCTTTTTGCAAAAGAAACTAGTGGGAGTATGGTAGAACTGGAAGTGATTCCAGAACCACAAACGGTTATCGAAAATTTAGTAGATACTAAGGATTCAATTGGACATGACAATCCATTATCCACTCCGCAGATTTTAGTAGGTGACCTCAGCCACCCTGTCACGACTCGAAGGTACGGAATGTGACTGGCAATTAAATTACGAAACGTCTCAAGGCGTACGTAATCTAAGTAAGCCAAAGCACAAAAATCTAAATCGTTTAACAATTAGAGTGAAGGAAAACTTATTTAAAGAAAGTGGGTTTAACCAAATAAGTCTCATTAAACATTTTGAAAACATCAAAATATCTTGAAAATTTTGGCAGAGTCTCCCTTGTAAATACTGGCCCCCAAATGGGTACAACACATGAAAATACATATAAATAATGAATAAGGCACCCCCAAGCGGGAGCTAGCTCTTCGCCAATGGCGGAATCATAACCACATACAATATGTATATCAAAAGTGCACAATAGGCATCTGAAAGCAAGAAATAAGAAAATACCACGTCGGCTCAAGTGAGCATCGACACCAAAAACCACAAATACAAATCTCATGAGTCTCACCGTCTAATCTAATATACAAGGGCAGATGGAGTATACTAGATACAAAATAATATACATGATGGAATAAAATATTCTCGCAACCCAACTACGAGCAAGCTGCAATTCAAGCAAATGAAGCCAAAAAGAGGAAGAACGCCCGCCGCTACTGTTGTCTATAGTGCTCTCAAGTCAATTATTAGATCGCAGGTACGTGATTGCAATGATTGAGGGAGGACCTATACCGGTATGACAATCTTATTCGAGATGATAGTATTCTATCTGGCTTGTCTTTATCATCGTGTACATGCATCAGGTGACATTACAAATCACTATTATATGTTGATAGAGCCCATAGAATTCTTACTTGACTACCAGCAGTATGATGGCGATCATATACGTGAGAGTTGGGTGGTCTATAAGCACATCCTTAAAGTGTCCCTAGTCGTGGGAGTTTCGAGACTGGGCATCGATACTCCGAGAGTAGACTAGTGTATACGGATCGAGACCCTGACGAGGGGCGGTGGCCAGTCTCATAAGCCATCGGTGTCAGTTGGTTCACCTAAGATGTATACATGTGCTCATTGGGTTATGAGTACACCGGACGGACTCGCCAGGAACATGCTAATTGGTATTATACCTATTTTCAGATAGCAGTTCCCAGGTGACATGTGTACAGGTTAGTCTATCGACCTGATATCGTCATTTGTCTCGTGTGAGTTCCCACTGTGCTTTGATTACTACCCTACCACGGCTCAAAGGAGTCGTGCAAACAGGTTTTAGTTGGGTACAGTCCTAAGCCACATGGAGGCAGTGAGCGAATCGTCAGGGGATTTGTCTCTCTCGGTATTGGGGGTAGAGGTCGCAGTGTCTACGGGTGGCCATCACCAGAAATCCTTGGCCAAGGTAGTTGAAAATTACTGATCTAGGATCGGTAGTTTCTCAGGTGGTGATAGGTTTCATACAGATACTAAATATCGCGTTATTAGGGGTCTGACTTTATCCACCCCCTAGATCCGATATGCAATACTCATAGACGAACGGACCGGACTATACGGATATTGTCACTGTCAGGCTCAGTAGGGTTTCAGGATGAGTTCGCTCGTCGGACTCCCTTTTGCTCAATACCTGGGCAGCCGTTACGTACCGTTCGGTATAACCTCTCTAAACTCCTGTTTGCATGTTTGCTAGTATAGGGTTTTTGGTTCGATCTTGTGCGGGTTTTGTTTGCACCAAGTTTTGAAATTTTTTGTTCCGTATTTGGTCACGAAATGATGGCCGGGGTTCCGACATAACCCAACATGGTATCAGAGCCACCCAAACACCTTAAACTAGCTAGTTGCGACATTAGAATTCACGTTTTTTCGGGCATCGAAAACTGTCGAAAAAACAGTCCCGAGTTTTTGAGTTTTAAGATGTTTGCACACCCCGCGGACTCTCGGTTTGAACCGAGAAGCCGTAGGGTGCCGCGTGGGCACCCCGAGGAGATCCCAGGGGGACCAAACGGCTGGGCCCACTCTCCAAGACCACCACAAGGTGGTCTTGGGGGTAGGGACCTGAAACTGCCCTTGCATGGGCAGTTTCGGGTCTGCCTCACCCTCTGGCCACATCGTGGTGGCCTCGGTGGTGGGGTACCCCCTCTAGGCCCCCAACTCGAAGTTAATTTCGTGCTCTAACTCCCCGCGAAGGTTCGGGCGCATTTCGTTTTGATTCGGACATCCGAATTGGCTCAAAACTCGACTTTTTTGGATGTTTAGTGCACTTGGTTTTTGATCCTTAATATATTTGGGATGTGCGCTAATTGTGTTTTGGAATTCTAATGTCGTGACTTCGTTTGCATGCATGGATGTGTTGGTAACATTGTCTAATTGATATATGCTCAATTAGACGGGGTTACACAATTGATTCGGTTACTTATTTCTGTGGATATATCTGGTTATAGTTTGTGCGGATTGTCGTGATGGATAGCCTTGGGTGCAATGGTAGTGCAGTTTAGTTTTATTTGTATAATTGATATTGCGGTGCGAGCATCCGACATGTGGACTACCGTCGCTGCATGTTTGTATATTATTTCTTTTGAGGCACGACCGGGTTGAGGTCGATGTCACCGTTGTACATATTTTCTTTTCTGTACTAGGATTACCCCGCGATGGAGTGCACGGATAGCCGGGTTCTGGAGGGCAACGAGTCTGCATCTCATGGCTTTGAGAAGGAGAGAGCCCCACTTTAGAATTGGCGGGCTATTCTCTGCACTCGTAGGGCGTATAGGTTGACCCAAGGAGGAGTTCTCAAGTTACCGGATTCTATGAAGTGTCGGGTGGCCCATTCATTTTGATGAAGGGGGCTTCCTCGCTTTTGGTTTTGGCGGGTAACTTGCCACACTCGTAGGGGTCTAGGTTTTTATTGCACAGGCTATCTACATGACCAGGGGAACGTCGGGTTTCACTTGTGGCTCAAAGGAAATCCGGGGCTCCCAGATTATCTGTATTGTTCTGTGATGCTTATTACTTTTCTATGATGTTGCATTTATCACGCCTGGAGTGATTATTATATATTGCTATATATATACTAGTAGATGTTGTATATGTTTTACACCCACGCTAGTCCAGTCCCCGCTCTATCGTTAGTTAAGTAACCTAACGAGTGCGGGACCCAGTGGCGAATGCGGATGGTATATACGTACATCATATTTTCGTTCTTTTGTGGTGTGATTAATTGATGGGACTGCGTTGATTCGGATCAATGCAAGGAAAACAGACCTATTTGATGTTGTTGGAACAATTTTCAAAAAGCTGTTATTACAAGGACGTTTTCTTTTGCTTTGCACAGTGGTATTCGGGTATGAATATCCAGCACCTCATTCGACAAGGCAAGGGCCGAGATCCCTTCATCGGGAGTGACCCCTTGGGCAGAAGTTTGCGTCAGGCTAATAACTTCACTATAGTCGATTACTTTTTGCTTTGCATCGCGGTATTCAGTGAGAATATCCTGCACCTCATTTTACGAGGAAAGAGCCGAGATCCCTTCACCGGGAGTGACCTCTTTAGCAAAGGTTTTCGTCATTATATATTTGTAAAAAGCTATCCCGTTCCTTCAACGATATCAAGTTCATTACGTTAAAGGTTTTTCGCCAAAAACCATTCGTAGCCCTCCGTCATTTCAGATGGGTAGCACTTAGTATTCATGCTATGTTTGTTGACCTTCATTAATGCATAGTGTATGGTAGCTGCTTGTTACTTTTCTGTTGCATAGATAGATGCGTTGGTTTGGGATAGTCGTACAGCCTTATTGACCTTCGTCAAGGGCGAGTACAGGTGGGTTCAAATTAACCTGGACAATGACGGGTAGAACTTGACATGTGACTTATGATTTGTTGACCTTCGTCAAGGTCATAAGAGCATGGGGTAAAAATCACATCGGGAGTTTCAAACATACAGGAAACTTTCCAGGCATGCGCATACCTTCTGGAGTGTGATAACGTGAGTGGATTCCATCAGGTTATCATGCGATGATAGTTGGATCCCGATACCCACTAATGAGTTGGTTTACTCCTCGGGTGATTTTAGATGATCCCGACTAATTCTTCTTTCAGGTTTGGAGGAGAATTTGAGGATACAGTGGGAGACATCCTGATTAGATAAAGTGATTAACTATTCTGATCTAGGTTAAAGTGCACGCAGAGCGTTTCTTTTCTCTCTTTCTTTGGCAGCGACCATGACCCGACCCTAGACTAGAACTCAGTGACCAAGTTAACCGAAATTTCTTAAAACACTGGCCTTTGGATTGTCAGAGCTGCATACATCATTGCCACTCCTACTTTTACCCTTTGCTTTTCTCCGGAACATTCCATATCACTACGAAGATCCACAGTTATTGGATATGACCATCGTATAGTTACATACGAACTCGAAGAAACTTGTTTCAGATTCGTGAGTGGTTTTTGGTTCTGGAGAAACTGAATAGGACTATTCAGTTGACTTTTCCTTTTATCTTCTCTCAGGTTGTGAGGGCTCCTAGGATTAGGAGAGGGTACACCTATTGCGCTTATTGGATAGTCTTCTTCCAAACCATAGGCAGGTGCCGAAAGGTAGGGAAAGAAGAAAACCAATTAGCCTAAGCGTGGTGTACAGGAGGTAATAAGTAAAGACACATAAAGGGATTAGAAAGAGAGCAAAGTAAATTGCGACTGCTATAATTCATGACCAAACCACATATTTCATCGCCACTCCTACTTCACCTTTGTATTTCTCCAGGACACCCCGTATCACTACGAAGATCCACAGTTATTGGATAATCCATCGTATGGTTAAATACGAACTTGAAGGAACTTGTTCCAGTTCGAGGATGGTTTCTGGTTCAGGAGAAATAAAAGAAGGATTATTCAGTTGTCTTTTATCTTCACCTTCTCTCAGGTTGCGAGTGCTCCTAGGATTAGGAGGGTACACCTATTACGCTTATTGGATAGTCTTCTTCCAAACCATAGACTGGTGCCGAACGGTAGGGAAGGAAGAAAACCATTTAGCCTAAAGATGGTGTACAGAAGGTAATGACTAAAGACAAATAAAGGGATTTGGAGAGATGGCAGAGAAATATACGGTTACAGTCATGAATCTGGATAATGAAAGAGGCGTTACTAGGAATACCCGGATACCCCTTCGAAACATTTTAATGTTTCAGTTTCACTATGCGTTTTTAATTGAAAACTGATTTCCCAGTTAGGTCCTTGCTCCAGGGTATGTATATACCAAGTTTGATTCTCACATCTGTATGGTTTTATAGATGATGAGTAGGAGTAAGTTATTGGGAATTAGGTGATCATCCTCATTATATCGGGATTCGTTGCAATTGGTGATATTTGAGGAAATCGCCTGGGTTTTTGCCGGACGGCAAATATTTGGTTTTGAATATCCGTTGTTATGCACCAATTTCAAACCGATATATCTGTACGTTTATTTTATAAAGCGAGATATAACCTTTTGAAATTATGTTCATGACATTTACCTATATCAGTTGATGGTTGGATAAGGAGTATTAAACAGTGGTGTAATTCTTCTCAACCATAAGTACACATTTCAACCTACGACGCACATGGTTTGAGTTATTAAACTCATGCGACTTATACAAAGTATTGTATGTTGTCCAGTGTCCATTAGGACAAAGGGGTTGGTACTCGTACTATATTCTGTTTACATGTGACTTCTCCAGTATTAGACAAGTATTTCGTAGAAATCCAAGGTCCAAGTTTTGAGAAGTTATAGGTACACGAATAAATTAGAGAACCAGGTGTTGCATATATCAGGATTCTTCGAGGTGATCGAAGATGTAGATACTTTTGTTTGGTATTCAGTTGATAGTAATGGTTTTGAGAACTTTCTTCTCTTTCAGGTTACTCATATCTGGATGCACTCCTAAGTTGAGTAATGCTGATCGGCCTTCTTCCATTTAGTTGACATGCACTGGAGACAGCTGCATGATTTGAATCTGGTTCCAATTAAATCAGTATCTCTGTTTCTATATTGAATATAGAATGGTTCATTTCTTAACGATGTTAAGATATATGGAGTTGTCCGGCTTATGCTTAAAACCAGACTCTGGATAACTTAAGGCACGTTTCTGTAATGGCAGTTTGTGGGTTAACTTGGGCTATGACGAGGGTTAACTTTCTACTATCTGGAAGATCAATAGTGATATTGTTCTTTTCTCGCCACAGTTTTAGTAAAATGGACTTTTTCAGAAAACAGTAGTGGGAGTATGGTAGAACTGGAAGTGATTCCTGAACCACAGACGATTACTGAAAATTTAAATATAACCTAAAGATTCAATCGTGTTTGACATTCCATTAGCCACTCCGCAGATATGGTGGGTAAGCTCAGGCACCCGAGAGGTACTTTGGTATCCTTAAAGACGGTGACAGGGAGGTTCTTGTTTACCCAGACTTGCCATTACTGTTGTTCCATACTATGAGACCCGGTAGGAGGATGAGTATAGCGTCGTTCTAAACTACGTGTATATGACTCTTCCAGAGGGTTGTTGCAGTCAGTGGGAGCAGCGGAAGCGTCGTGGACAAGTAGCTTATGTCTATTTATAGACTAAAGCAGATATAGCGGAGATAGATCATCTATTTTTGATGTGACAGTCATAGGTTTCGACTTCATCAAAATAGGGGATGGATCTGTTAAGAAGGTAGTAGGGCGTGATGTCCTGGTATTTGGATGACATACACTTGTAGGAAGTGATATTCCTATACTACGGTCGGTTATACTGTGGTTGTCACACAGTGGTTTCTCCACATAGGATATGGATATTATATCAGGCATTCTGATAACTGGATCTATGGTTTTAGATCTAGATTTGGGTAGTTTCCCAATTTGGGTACTTAAACAGCATTCTAAAGATGTTTTAGAATGGACGACTCCTAGCATGGTAGTGTACCTGCAGGTGATGGAGTCACCCTCTCTAAAGGTGTCTTACAGACTAAAAGGGAGAGGGATGTGCATGATTGTCATATCACTTGCTTAGGCAATTAAGTCAATCATGAGATGTCAAGTACCACACCAGATGTTGTTTTTGTACTAGATGCAATAAATTGATATATTGATCCAATCCTGGAGAAACGTTCGGAAGCAGTTTATGAACATAAATAGACGTTCTAGGGATTTGATAACGGCAGCCTCCTTCGGGAGACAGTTATCATTCCAGGCTTCCAATGTGACCTGGATGACAGAATGACTGTCAGAGTTATAGTTTTCCCTCTGACAAGGGATTGTAGTTTGGACAGGCGGTCCAAGCGGATACCGAGGGAGGCATGGCGCAGGATACTGATTAAATTCAGTTGACGATACAGTCTAAGAAGTTTACTGGATTTGGAGTTCATTTGTGAACTGGGTCCCATCAGATATCCAAACATATTCTAAGACAAGTATTGATCATTTTAGGAGATGGCTTTCTCTGCGAACTTAAGCAAAAGAGAGACATAAAAAGAAACATCAGAGTGGATTCACTCACTGAGGCTATTTCTTGAACGCAATAGTTTTACAAACGAGCTTTGTGAAACTGATTAGTAGAGGAGTTGGGTGTTCGGTATCACACGGGCTGTGAGTATGCGACATCGCAATAATTAGCCTTAAGTGCAAGTGGGAGATTGTTGGCTATAGTGCCCTCAAATCAGTTATTGGATCGTAGGTACATGATTGCAATGATTGAGGAAGGACCTATACTGGTAGGACAGTCTTACTCGAGATGATAGTATGCTATCTGGTTTGTCTTTATCATCGTGTACATGCTTCAGGTGACATTACAGATCACTATTACATGTTGATAGAGCCCATAGGATTCTTGCTTGATTACCGGCAGTATGATGGAGGTCATATACATGAGAGTTGGGTGGTCAATAAGCACATCCTTAAAATGTCCCTAGTCATGGGAATTTCGAGACTGGGCATCGATACTCCAAGAGTAGACTAGTGTATATGGATCGAGACCCCGACGAGGGGCGGTGGCCGGTCTTACAAGCCATTGGTGTCAGTTGGTTCACCTAAGATGTATGCATGTGCTCATTGGGTTATGAGTACACCGGACGGACTCGCCGGGAACATGCTAGTTGGTATTATATCTATTGTCAGATAGCAGTTCCCAAATGACATGTGTACAGATTAGTCTATCGACCTGAGATCATCATTTCTCTCGTGTGAGTTCCCACTATGCTTTGATTATTACCCTACCACAGCTTAAAGGAGTCATGCAAACAGGTTTTAGTTGGGTACAGTCCCGAGCCACATGGAGGCAGTGAGCGGATCGTCAGGGGATTCGTCTCTCCCGGTATTGAGGGTGGAGGTCGCAGTGTGCACGGGTGGCCATCACCAAAAATCCTTGGCCAAGATAGTCGAGAATTACTGATCTAGGATTTTTAGTTTCTCATGTAGTGATAGGTTTCATACCGACACTAAATATCGCGTTATCAGGGGTTTCACTTTATCCACCCCCTAAACCAGATATGCGATACTCATAGACGAACGGACCGGAATGTATGGATATTGTTACTTTCAGGCTCAGTGGGGTTTCAGGATGAGTTCACTCGTCGGCCTCCCTTTCGCTCAATACCTGGGCAGCCGTTACGTACAGCTAGTACCACTGACGTTGTAACAACTCCAAATTTACTATACAAATTTTTACAAATATTTTTTCAAAAATCCATAAAGGGGTATTTATTGCCTGAGCACAAGATAAGTAATTAATTAGCTATTTAATTACAAGACGAGCTTGTAGCTCATTAGTATTACCTTGCACTGCTGAACCAAGCCACTAGAGTTCAAATTCCATACCCCACATTATTTTTAATATTATTTTGTTTTTGATTTTTAGAATACCAACAGTTTACACGTGCATTTCTCACAAAAACCCTACTACACCCAATAAAATAAATATACCAGTGAGAAGTTGGAACGACGACACGGCTCCCGACCCCTTGACTCGGCCGAGTCGGTCGGCGGACCGGCCGACTCGGGCCGGTGCCGCCGGCCGGACTCGGTCGGACGGCCGAGTCCCCAACACCAAAGTTGGGGATCTTCCTCTCCCCTACCCCCCTGCACACTTCATTTTCCCAGATCGGTTCCAGAGACTTTTGAAATCCCCATTTACTCCATTTTTTAATGAATTTTAATATATTTTTACATTTTTTCAATTTAAACTCTTCATCTGTAAGTCCATGCTACCTCTCCCGGTACTTTCGGGAATGCGGAATTTGGTAAAAAACAATTTTCTTAAGGATGGTAACATGGACCTATAACCCGGATCTTGGTTAAACATCTATCTAACACCTAACTATGAGTTTCTAGCTACTCGGTTAGGGGGTTATACCTTGCTTGTCTTGAACTCCTTCGTCTTCAAGCTCCGATGGTGGTCCGATGGCTTCTTCTCGTCGTCTCCGTACGCCGAAGATAGATCCACCTGAAAGCTCCAACCTTTACCTCCTTCTTCGTTCTTTGAAGAAACTAGTTCACTTGGTTTGCTAAACCTAGTGAACTAGAATGAGTAGAGTAGAATTAGAATGGGATTTTATCTATGGTTCTTGATTCTCAACTCATGAGACAAGAGAACCATAGATTAAAGAGAGGGAGGAAGAGGTTGAGGGTGAGAGCAAAATGGAGAGCTCAAGAACAAGAGAGAGAATGAGCAAGAAAGAATGAGGCTCTCTTTTGTCTTTTAACCTCTCATAATCCATAGCAATCATAACTCATCATACTAACAAAAGTCTTATGTGATGGTTGAAGCAACCATAACCATATCATTTCATGCACTCATTTTACACAAATGAGCAAGCAAACAAAAGTCTTTGCCATGAAATGATGGCTATGGTTATCATGATGGTCAACTAGTCAAGCCTAGTCAACCGGTCAACAAGTCAACAAAAGTCAACAAGTCAACAAAGTCAACAAGTCAACAAAAGTCAACAAGTCAACAAAGTCAACAACCATATCACCATAATACTTAATTAATATAATAGTTAATCACATATCAAATTCTCATTAGGGTTGAGCAAAAAGTCAAATAGTCAACGGTCAACTGTCAACAACCCTAATGAGAATCCGCTGCCTCTGCCTCCCTGTCAACTGTGCATACACACCCGCATCCGCGTTCCGAGGAACACGAATGCAAACTGGATAAATCCAATCCCATAAGGTACACTAGGATCTGGCTTAAACCAAAGCCCGCTAGTGTAAACTGTCCGGACACTGCACGCGCACAAGTGCACGGATGTGACCGAACCCTGTCGCAAAACCATGCGACCTGTCGCAATACCATGCGACCTCTACTCTTTTGCCTAAAGGCGAAAAGCTTTCTGTGTGGGACTCTAAAGACTCGACACTACGCTGGCAGTGGGTTTAACCACAGACCGCAAGCGGCACTAGCTGTGCGTAACGGTCCCCAGGTAATGCCGACAAGAAGACCGACGAGGCGAAACCCATCTGAACTCCTACTGAGCCTGAGTGTGACATTCTCCGTACAGTCCGGTCTGTTCGTCTGATACATCGCATGGCGGGCCTAGGGGGCGGTAAACGTCAGTCCCCCAATAGCGGTACAAGTCGTGCCGGAGCGAAGCCCAAAATACCCTGAGATAACACTGGAAACCTACCAGTATATCTCGTTTGCCCTGGCCAGGGACTACTCGTGTAATGGCTCTCCTAGACACAGCGCGATGTCAACCCTCAATACCGGGAGAGACGAATCCTGTCTAACCGTCACTGCCTCCAAGTGCTTCGGGACTGCACCCAACCACTACCTGTTTGCACGACTCCTTTGAGCCGTGGTAGGGTAGTGATCAAAGTACAGTGGGAACACACTCAAGGCGAAGTGACAGTGTCAAGTCAGCGGACTAAGCTGTACTCATGTCACCTGGGAACTGATAACTGACGATAGGTATAATACCAACTAGTCAGTTCCCGACGAGTCCTGTCCAGTGTACCCGTAACCTAATGAGCACCCGCATACTATCTCAAGTACGACGTACTGACGGCTGTGGGACAGACCGTCTCCCACACTGGGATGAGAAGCGCATGCGCTGGTCTACTCCGGAGTATCGATGCCCTGTCTCGATAGTCCTGCGACCAGGGACCTGCATAAGGATGTGCTTATAGATTACCCAGCCCCACTAGTGTGACGGCCATCACATCGCTGGTAATCAAGCAAAGATCCTAAGGGCTCTACTAATGTGTATAGGCGATATACAAAAATAAACACATGTACACATTGAAGTAGAAACAAACCAAGTAGCATACTACTATTTTGAGCAAGATTGTATATACAAGGTGAATATCCCAAGCATCCATTAAGTAATATACAAACCAGTATGATACAGTAATGGCCTCTAGGGCATATACACTAACAATCTCCCACTTGCACTAAGGCCATGTACTGGCGTATCGAAGACCTATCATCTCGATCAGCCGCTCGAACTGAGTCTGGGGCAAGGCCTTGGTGAATGGATCTGCAGTGTTATCTTCTGAAGCGACTCTCTGAACCTTGATCTCCTGGCGATCCACGATCTCCCTGATCAGGTGATACCGCCTCAAGATGTGCCTGGATCTCTGATGGGACCTGGGTTCCTTCGCTAAAGCTATAGCCCCGTTGTTGTCGCAATACAGAGGTATTGGATCAACAATGGACGGAACCACCTGAAGTTCTTTCAAGAACTTCCTCATCCAGACAGCTTCTTTTGCGGCATCAGATGCAGCGATGTATTCCGCTTCCATCGTCGAGTCTGCAACGGTTTCCTGTTTGGAACTCTTCCAACACACCGCCCCTCCATTGAGGGTAAAGACAAAACCCGACATGGACTTGGAATCATCCTTGTCACTCTGGAAGCTGGAGTCAGCAAAGGCCTCGATCTGGAGGTCTTTTCCGCCATACACCAAGAACATCTCCTTAGTCCTTCTCAGGTACTTGAGAATGTTCTTTACCGCTATCCAGTGTTTCTCCCCAGGGTTTGACTGATACCGGCTTACCACACTCAGTGCATAAGCTACATCCGGTCTGGTACACAACATCGCATACATTATAGAGCCTACCGCAGAAGCGTAGGGTATAATAGACATGCGATCCCTCTCCAAATCAGTCTTGGGAGACATCTCTTTAGAGAGGGTGATCCCGTGACAAGCCGGTAGGTTACCGCGCTTGGAATCTTCCATACTGAATCTTTTCAGCACGGTGTCGATGTACCTGGACTGAGAAAGTCCTAATATCCTCTTGGATCTGTCACGGTAGATCCGGATACCCAGAATGTATGAGGCATCACCCAGGTCTTTCATGGAGAACCTGTGTGACAAGAACCCCTTGACAGATTGTAGCATAGGAATGTCATTTCCTATTAAGAGAATGTCATCCACGTATAAAACGAGGAATACTACAGTTCTCTCTACAAATCTACTATAGATGCATGGTTCATCTGGATTTTTGATAAAGCCAAATTCTTTGACCGTCTCATCAAAGCAGATGTTCCAACTCCGCGACGCCTGCTTTAGTCCATAGATGGACTTAAGCAACTTGCACACCTTTCCGCTGCTCCCACTCTGAATGAAACCCTCTGGTTGGTCCATATAGACACACTCCTCTAAATTTCCATTTAGAAAAGCGGTCTTTACGTCCATTTGCCAGATCTCATAATCGTGGAAGGCAGCAATGGCAAGAAGGATCCGAATGGATTTCAGCATGGCTACTGGAGAAAAGGTTTCGTCATAGTCCAAGCCAGGTCTTTGACGAAAACCCTTTGCTACCAGCCTAGCTTTATAGGTCTCAACCTGTCCATCTACACCAATCTTCCTTTTGAAGATCCACTTGCATCCTACGGGTTTTACCCCGTCTGGAGCAATGTCCAACGTCCATACCTTGTTGGTGTACATGGACTCCATTTCGGTCCGCATTGCATCCAGCCATTTCACTGAGTCAACGCTCTGAACGGCCTGCTGGAAGCTAGTAGGCTCATCATAATCTATGATGCAATCCTCTCTATCCCCGTCTATGAGAAAACCGCAGTATCTCTCGGGCGGATGAGTCTGCCTACTACTCCTGCGGAGCGGCGTAGGAATGTCTTGTTCTGTTGAACCCTCTGGTTCCACTAAGCTTTCAGTAACAGTCTGTGGTTCTGGAACTTCTTCCAGTTCTATTGTGCTCCCACTTATCTGGGTTTCCAAAAACTCAGTTTCCAAGAAGCGGGCATGCTGAGAAACAAAAACCTTTTGTTCCTCAGCGGAATAGAAAAGATACCCCCTGGAGTTCCTTGGGTATCCCACAAACTTACACTGTACTGAACGTGCCTCAAGCTTATCCGCATGCTGCTTTTTTACAAAAGATGGACATCCCCATACCTTAAGATACTTAAGACAGGGTTTCTTCCCAGTCCACATCTCATATGGGGTGGTAGGCACAGTCTTGGTGGGAGCCTTGTTCAAGAGATATGCAGCTGCTTCTAGTGCATATCCCCAGAATGATCGCGGTAACTCAGCGTTACTCATCATGGACCGAACCATATCCAATAGGGTTCGGTTCCGTCTCTCCGATACACCGTTATGTTGCGGAGTGTATGGAGGAGTAAGCTGAGAGAGAATACCATTCTCTTTTAAGTAATTCAGGAATTCGGCACTTAAGTATTCTCCACCTCGATCCGATCTTAGAATCTTAATACTTTTGCCGGTCTGTTTCTCTACTTCATTCTTATACTCCTGGAATTTTCCAAAGGCCTCGGACTTATGTTTCATTAAGAAGACATAACCGTACCTTGAGAAGTCATCCGTAAAAGTAATGAAGTAAGAATGTCCGCTTCGGGCATGTGTAGACATTGGACCGCACACGTCACTGTGTACGAGTCCCAAGAGCTCGCTCGCTCTTACTCCATGTCCAGTAAACGGAGTCTTTGTCATCTTTCCTTTGAGACAAGATTGACAAGTGGCATACGATTGATATTCGAACGCATTCAAATACCCTTCTGTATGTAACTTCGTCAACCTTCTCTCATTGATGTGACCCAGTCTACAATGCCACAAGAAAGTCTGATTCATTTCCGGAGACTTTCTTTTGTGTGTATTCTGGACATTGAAAATCTGTGGTTGGTTTAATACGTATATACCATTACTCAATGTACCTGACCCAATCAAAACTTGATTAAGGTGAATGTTTACAACATTACTTACAAACGCAAATTCATAACCTTCTTTAGAAACTAAAGATACAGAAATGATATTACAAGTTGCGTTGGGTACAAAAAACCAATTACGCAAAACCAAAACATGTCCATCTGACATTCCCAGGTGATAGTCCCCCACGGCTTTAGCATCCATGCTAGCTCCGTTCGCAACTCTGAGGGTCATGTCACCTGCCTTCAAAACCCTACGGTTTCTCAACACCTGCAAAGAATTACAGATATGAGATCCTGATCCGGTATCCAATACCCAGGAAGTAGAGTTTATTGAAAGACAGTTTTCAATAACATACACACCTGAAGCTGAAGCTGCAACCTGCTTCAATTCCTGTGTTCTGGCCTTCCAGGCCCTGCAATCATTCTTCCAGTGTCCTTTCTTATGACAATAGAAGCATTCTTCCTTATCCACAAGCTTCCCCGCTATCTTTGTTGCTTTACCTTTTCTTTTCGTATTCACTTTACTAACACCGCCCCTTGGTTTGGCGGGGGCCTTCTTCTTCTTTCCCTTGGCTTTCGCCTTGGACCTAGAAGAAGATGATCCTCCTACAAACAAAGTGGATGTATCCCTACCTTTCTGTAGGGTGCCCTCTGCGCTCCTCAGCATGTTGAGGAGCTCTGAAAGTTCAACCTCTTTTTCTTGTAAGTTGAAGTTCAGTATAAACTGGGCGTAAGTGGAAGGAAGGGACTGGAGAACTATATCCGTATATAGCTCACTCTCCAATGTGATCCCTAGGTCAGCGAGCTCCTCAATGTAGCCGATCATCTTTAGCGCGTGCTCGGCTACTAATGATCCGACGGCCATTCTTGTCGAAAATAACTTTTTCGACGCTTCGTATCTTGCGATACGAGATTGCTCTCCATACAGTTCTTTTGTATGAAGCAATATGGATTCCATGTCCATATTCTCGTGCCTCCTCTGATGTTCGTTGTCCATCGAGGCAAGCAGGAGGCATTTGGCCTTCGCGCTATCAATCTCCCAAGTCTTGCGGATTTCCTTATCCGCGATGCTGGAAGTTGGACCAGGGACAGGGGGAGCTTTGGTGGTAAGAAGATACCCCAGCTTGTCGTAAGTGATTGCTATCTTGACATTCCTGAGCCAATCTTTGTAGTTTGGCCCTGTCAGTTTGTTTTTATCTAGGAGTAACTAAAGTCCAGTCATGTTGATTGGTCGCTGCAATTAGGAGAGAGAAGAAGAAACACTCAGCATGATGCTCTTGCAAGTTTAGAGTGGTTTTTAGTTTGTCTAAACAGGATGGCTCCCACTGTTTCTCGAATCCCTCCTCAAACCATAAAGGAAGAATTAGCCGGGATCAATCCCACCGCACAATACTTGCTTAACCGTTCAGCCAGGCCGGTGTCGGTACTTCGAGGGAGGTTTTCCAACGCTTTCGCGAAGTTCCTTAATTAGAGAACCTCTTTTCCCTGGGGGCGTAGCCCCGCTAACACCTTTCTAGGCACCTACTAGGTTTATAGCATTGATCGTTTAGTGAGAAATTTCCCGAGGAGTAGCATATACTCACAGTAGGATCGGGATCCAAATATCATTGCGTGACGAAACTGAAGGAATCCTACCAGAATCATCACACTCCAAATGGTATGCAAATCTAGCAAGTTTCAGTACTTATGAAACTCCCGATGTGGATTTTTGCCCCATGCTCTTATGACCTTGACGAAGGTCAACAAATCATAAGTCACATGTCAAGTTCTGCCCGTCATTATCCAGGTTAATTTGAATCCACCAGTATATACCCTTGACGAAGGTCAACAAGGTAATGCGAATGTTCCAAACCAACGCATCTATCTATGCTACATATGAATACCCAATAGCTACCAATCACTATGCCTTGACGGAGGTCAACAAACACAGCTTGAATACTATTGAATATTCATGCGAAACGACGGAGGGCTACGAATGGTTTTGGCAAAACCGTGAACGTAGTGAACTTGATTTGGTCGATGGAACGAGATAGCTTTTAAAAAGAGTGGCTCAAGCTCCGCATTTAAAAGTTGTTTTGAAAAGAACCGAGTGGTTTTTCGAAAGTGTTCCAACGACTTTAACTTGGTTTATTATCTTGCATTAGTTCTTTTAATGCGTGATATTCTTGCATTAGTTCTTTTAATGCGTCCCATCATTTAATCCTACCATTGCAGAAAACAACCAAAATATGACGTACGCTTATGCCATTCGCATTCGCCACGGGGCCCCGTCATTACCCGTTAGGTTACTTAACTAACGACAGAGCGGGGGCTGGGCTAGCGCGTCTGTAAAACATAAGCAACGCCTAAATAATATCATATATAGATATACTGCAATGATAAACATTTCAGATCACAGATGAATACATTGGATATACTAGGAATCTGTAATTTGTACGAGCCTGTAACAAAAGACAGATTACACGGTCGCGGTGAATAGCCAAGACCCCACCCAAGACCCCTACGGGTGCGGCAAACTACCCGCCAAGTACCCGAAGCGTAGTAACCTCCCTCATCTCCATGAGTAGGCCACTCGACACTTCGGCATACCCGGTAGTTTGTGCACCCCCTCCATGGGTCTATCCTAGGAGCAAAAACAGTAAAAAGAAATTATACAATGACGGCTACAACCCCGACCCGGTTGTGCGGCCATACAAATAATTATTACATCAATTTACAAATTTACATGAATTGAAAGAAAAGAAAACTCTCGTCTCACAACCCCCGGCTATTCACCCGCGACAATCCAACATATTCATATACACATTCCAGCAACAATACAGATCACAGATTTGTATAACCCCCACTAATCGACATATAGCGATTAGTAGACGTTCAATACAAATAACACATTACAGAAAACCCGTTAGCTTAAGTCTTTTAGAAGTTCGATCAAAAATACGGATTTTCGGGACCCCAAAGTAAAATTTTCGTTCTGGAAAATCTGGGTTGAAAATATATATACCAAAAATCCCAAAATACCCCAATTAGCAAACTGCAGAAAAGAAAACCCTTGACCGAGTCAACTCGGCCGCGTTTCCGCGGCGCTTTGATCGAGTTAGGGGCCCAAATTTTTGCAGTTTCTTTAAAAAAGCCTGAGTCGATTTTAGGTGTATTTCAAAAAAGTTTTCCAGCACTTTTAAAATCGACAGAAACTTGAAAATCTTGGGGTTCGTTTTCGGGACTTTTCTTTGATCGATCTTCTAGTTACTTGCTAACATGTTAGATAGAGTTTAACTAGGCTCTGATACCACTGTAAGTCCATGCTACCTCTCCCGGTACTTTCGGGAATGCGGAATTTGGTAAAAAACAATTTTCTTAAGGATGGTAACATGGACCTATAACCCGGATCTTGGTTAAACATCTATCTAACACCTAACTATGAGTTTCTAGCTACTCGGTTAGGGGGTTATACCTTGCTTGTCTTGAACTCCTTCGTCTTCAAGCTCCGATGGTGGTCCGATGGCTTCTTCTCGTCGTCTCCGTACGCCGAAGATAGATCCACCTGAAAGCTCCAACCTTTAGCTCCTTCTTCGTTCTTTGAAGAAACTAGTTCACTTGGTTTGCTAAACCTAGTGAACTAGAATGAGTAGAGTAGAATTAGAATGGGATTTTATCTATGGTTCTTGATTCTCAACTCATGAGACAAGAGAACCATAGATTAAAGAGAGGGAGGAAGAGGTTGAGGGTGAGAGCAAAATGGAGAGCTCAAGAACAAGAGAGAGAATGAGCAAGAAAGAATGAGGCTCTCTTTTGTCTTTTAACCTCTCATAATCCATAGCAATCATAACTCATCATACTAACAAAAGTCTTATGTGATGGTTGAAGCAACCATAACCATATCATTTCATGCACTCATTTTACACAAATAAGCAAGCAAACAAAAGTCTTTGCCATGAAATGATGGCTATGGTTATCATGATGGTCAACTAGTCAAGCCTAGTCAACCGGTCAACAAGTCAACAAAAGTCAACAAGTCAACAAAGTCAACAAGTCAACAAAAGTCAACAAGTCAACAAAGTCAACAACCATATCACCATAATACTTAATTAATATAATAGTTAATCACATATCAAATTCTCATTAGGGTTGAGCAAAAAGTCAAATAGTCAACGGTCAACTGTCAACAACCCTAATGAGAATCCGCTGCCTCTGCCTCCCTGTCAACTGTGCATACACACCCGCATCCGCGTTCCGAGGAACACGAATGCAAACTGGATAAATCCAATCCCATAAGGTACACTAGGATCTGGCTTAAACCAAAGCTCGCTAGTGTAAACTGTCCGGACACTGCACGCGCACAAGTGCACGGATGTGACCGAACCCTGTCGCAAAACCATGCGACCTGTCGCAATACCATGCGACCTCTACTCTTTTGCCTAAAGGCGAAAAGCTTTATGTGTGGGACTCTAAAGACTCGACACTACGCTGGCAGTGGGTTTAACCACAGACCGCAAGCGGCACTAGCTGTGCGTAACGGTCCCCAGGTAATGCCGACAAGAAGACCGACGAGGCGAAACCCATCTGAACTCCTACTGAGCCTGAGTGTGACATTCTCCGTACAGTCCGGTCTGTTCGTCTGATACATCGCATGGCGGGCCTAGGGGACGGTAAACGTCAGTCCCCCAATAGCGGTACAAGTCGTGCCGGAGCGAAGCCCAAAACACCCTGAGATAACACTGGAAACCTACCAGTATATCTTGTTTGCCCTGGCCAGGGACTACTCGTGTAATGGCTCTCCTAGACACAGCGCGATGTCAACCCCCAATACCGGGAGAGACGAATCCTGTCTAACCGTCACTGCCTCCAAGTGCTTCGGGACTGCACCCAACCACTACCTGTTTGCACGACTCCTTTGAGCCGTGGTAGGGTAGTGATCAAAGTACAGTGGGAACACACTCGAGGCGAAGTGACAGTGTCAAGTCAGCGGACTAAGCTGTACTCATGTCACCTGGGAACTGATAACTGACGATAGGTATAATACCAACTAGTCAGTTCCCGATGAGTCCTGTCCAGTGTACCCGTAACCTAACGAGCACCCGCATACTATCTCAAGTACGACGTACTGACGGCTGTGGGACAGACCGTCTCCCACACTGGGATGAGAAGCGCATGCGCTGGTCTACTCCGGAGTATCGATGCCCTGTCTCGATAGTCCTGCGACCAGGGACCTGCATAAGGATGTGCTTATAGATTACCCAGCCCCACTAGTGTGACGGCCATCACATCGCTGGTAATCAAGCAAAGATCCTAAGGGCTCTACTAATGTGTATAGGCGATATACAAAAATAAACACATGTACATATTGAAGTAGAAACAAACCAAGTAGCATACTACTATTTTGAGCAAGATTGTATATACAAGGTGAATATCCCAAGCATCCATTAAGTAATATACAAACCAGTATGATACAGTAATGGCCTCTAGGGCATATACACTAACATCATCTACCCTAACCCTAGCCTAACCACCCCTACACTCTACCCCCTCATCCTAAAACTCTTAGCCAACTCTCAAGAAATCTCTAGAAACCCTAGTGTGCAATCGAAGTGAGCGAAAGGCGAAGCTACGGCGGATTTTCCGGCGACAACCGTAGGAACTCCCGGCGACGAAACGACGCACCGTCGACTCCTCTCATCTCCCCTTCCTCTCTTTTAAAGTCCTAAACCCATAAGTCCTAATTTCTCCCCTTTACTCTTTTCTAATAATACGAACTTCCAAAACCCGACGGAATCGGAACAAATTCGATTTCCGATTCGGTTTCTTTCTAAAACTCTCACTTTTCTTTAGTACAATCTTGCTAAAACCAATTCATGTTGACTATTAAACACTAACTAATCACATTGAACAAGTTTCATATCAAAAGTAATTGGAATTTTCATTTTATTGTATTTCTTTCATTAAAATACCATATAGTTTCATTTCTACAATTAAACCATCAAAACCCTTGCTATACCTTTAAGTAGATCACGAGGTAATGACCTCCTCACACACTCATATGCAATATAGCACAATACCCTCGGGAACATAGAATACGGGAAAACGACACCTTTTCATTTAAATACCTTTTAATAATAAAACCATTTTCTAAACGATTTAGTATTTATACAAATCTTTGCAAAGCGCCGCTACAACCCATTTAGGGAACCCGTTCGGGATGGTACGGATTATCGCACATCCTCGGGCTTAGTAGTGAGAGATGCAGACCTCCGCAAGGAGCATTCGGTCTCGAAAGATTTAAAATATGAAAATCTAACGAAAATGAGATTTCTAGAAATATTATATATATTAAAAATTATTTTTATATAAATATATGTATATATATCCTTAAAATATCTATTTTTTAATAATATAAATATTCCACCTTTTTCTAAAAATATCACAAGAATCATTTTACACTAAAATACCATGAATTCCCTACAAATTAATATTACAAATAAATACCTTTATTTATGAAATTAGGATATTTTCACTAGAAATATCACAATATAAAATCTACATTCATTACAACTTTAAAGACGATTAATAAATACTTGGGGTGTATTTTGAAAAGTATATAAAAGTATTTTTACATAAAACCCCCTTAAGTTCTATGAATTACCCTAAGAACCCTAATAAACATAAGTTTAAGCGGGACCAATCTCTTGAGCCTCAAGGAGCCGGAGAAGTGGGTGCTTGCCTATTTAAGGTAGACAACTTAACAACGGTGTTATCAATACGGTAATCGTCTTTGAAAAAGACACAAATCCTGCCGCCCATATGTATCGGTTACCGATAACATCAAAACAATCAGGACTTCAATTTACTTTTCTAATTGTCTGACTCGGACAGAGTCTCATTAATAATCTGACTTGAATATGATTCAAGTATAATTTACAATCTACAATCTACAATATTTCAATTCAACACGAATCCCTATATTCAAGCTGTTCAATACATTCAATCTATATTAACCGAACCGAACCATGTATATACTTCCATTTACATGATTCTACAGTTACATCCATGATCTTACAGTTACATCCGTTTACTGATATCATGGTTTCGGTAAGTCATCCAATTATACAATCTATACAGTTACAATACAAGACAAACAATACAATCAAAACACTACGGAGTTTAAGGAGTAGATTGGTACGGAAGGTGTTAGAAGTGGAACGAGACAGTAAGATTAAGACACCTAACCTATATTCCGTTACTGTTGTACCGTGGCCCAACGGTTCCTTGTACATTCCGTTTGCCCTGGTCTCTAGCATATAGGGACCCCTCTCGTATACACTGGCATCCTTCTGTACCAAGCTACAAACAACAGTGTTAACACAATATTATAACAATATAATACAAATTTAAAAGATACCTTCTTACTCTGTATATTCTATTTCTTCCTTATCTTTGGGACTTACCGAGCGATCTGTTCGCTGACGACATTCTTTTTCTTTCTTCTTTGAATGTCGTCAGGTGATCTGGACACGTCAGAGATCGAGCCCACTGCTGAAGATTTGGACCAATTCAGTGAAGACCCCGAGCTCTAATTCATTGTACACTTTCCATTCAGTACTTTTCATTTCTGTTATGCCATTGTTTAGGCATTGCTTTTTATCAGTTGTATTTACTTTCCATATATTGTACAGAAAGAATGTGAATAAATAAAGTTGCTGTTTTGATTATATCTTGTCTCTTGTGCATTTACTTTTATATTGCTTAGATACGCTTAGCGTATTTACTTCACAGTAAATACGTAGCGGCCCAGTCGCGTCCTCTGCCCGTATACTGGAAAGCGGGGCGCGACAGATTTTGCTGGTGGCCCATGCAGGTCTGAGCTGTATAGAACCATACTATGCAGTTCTGTTCTGCGTGAACAATCTAAGAAATATAACACAAGAACCAGCAACTAAAGCACTCTTTACAGTCATGTTCCTTGAATCTTACAATTTCATATACTTTGAATCTGTCATAATCCAAAATTCCCTCACCTCTTTTACAATCTTACCAAAACCTTCGTATTTTTTCATTCCTTCACATATTTTCATACACTATCAAGTACTTCTATCACCAAACTTCCCTTAACTCTGTTACACTTTTCTTTTACAAATTTCGAGAACGAAATTTTTATAAGGAGGGTAGAATGTAACAACCCCAAATTTACTATACAAATTTTTACAAATATTTTTTCAAAAATCCATAAAGGGGTATTTATTGCCTGAGCATAAGATAAGTAATTAATTAGCTATTTAATTTCAAGAAGGAGCTTGTAGCTCATTGGTAATACCTTGCATTGCTGAACCAAGCCACCAGAGTTCAAATCCCATACCCCGTATTATTTTTAATATTATTTTGTTTTTGATTTTTAGAATAGCAACAGTTTACACGTGCATTTCTCACAAAAATCCCACTACACCCAATAAAATAAATATACCAGTGAGAAGGTGGAACGACGACACGGCCCCGACCCCTTGACTCGGTCTGACTTAGGCCGGCGCCGCCGGCCGGACTCGGCCGGACGGCCGAGTCCCCTATTCATATCATAATATTGCATTATTATATTCCCCATTCTTATGCATTTTTACAATAAAACATGTGCTTTTGACCCATGTCTGCTACATAGTACATGTTACAGGTTCTTGGAGCGAAAACAGTGAAAAAGACAAAAGATGGACTTTTGACCAACAAATAGAAGGATCTTAGTCAAGCCTAGACGAAGAACAGTTCACAATTAACAAGGCAACGCAAGGTCCAAGATTACAAAGCGAATGGTTAAAAGTCCACTGCAAATTGTTCACTGGAGATCTGAAACCAACGTAGAAGCCATTTTGATAAAACAACCAAAGAATATAGAAGCCCAGAAAGCCCAGAACAAGACCAAAAATTTTCAGCATTCAAGCCAACCAATGGGCCACGGAACCGCGGCCCAAACCCTACCCAGGCCGCGGTTCCGCGGCCATTAAGATCCCATAGATGAAGATTTTTTTACTAAAACCTTGTGCGGCGCTGACTAGTCAACCTAGGGATATTTTGGTAAATGCAGACGTGCGAATCAATTATAACCTAGGGTTTCTATCTTCTATAAATAGAAGCCCAAATCATTGTATTTTCTCATGCCTCCCTATGCCTCCTTTCTATGAATAAAATTTAGAATTTTTTTGGAGAGCATCGATGCCTCTTTTCATATCATGAATTTAGATCTGACAACCCTGTGTTGATGTTTGGAGAGAGCCATCTGTAAAGTAAGTAGGTAATTTCAATTCTTGCCCCAGGTAATTTTTCATTCTTTGCCCTAGATAAATGTTTTTAAATTCCCTAATGAGCGAGTAGTCTCCTCGCTTGTTAGGGTTAGCTTTGGAGAAGGCTTTTGAGAGATGAGATCTCTCATCCCTTCCTTGCCCACTATATCTTTTCAATAGGACTCCATGCATACACGCACACACCGCGCCCTACGGCACCCTATCCCTCGAGGTAGCGGTGATACCGTAGTATAAAGGCCCGGTTGCGCGTGTTTTCCATGGAGGTTAGGGTAAGGATCGATAAAGGAAGGACAAGAACCTAGAGGAAGGAACACCTTCCCGAATGGATCTAATCCGTTTTATTGATAATTACCATAACTCCTCATAGATCTTCATTTGGATATAGAAAGCGTTGAGATTTATTTACATTTCCAAACCATTCCTAAACCTAACCCTAGCAAGATTTAGATCTAGATTAATTTAGTTTTTAGATAGATTTAGTTTTTAGATTTAATAAATCAATCCGACTCCCATCGGAATTAACTCGTTTGAGCGATTAGGAAATTCACAACATCCCTGTGGACCGACCCGTACTCACCGGCTAGCTACCAAGCGACGCCGTTCTTGATTGCGGTTAATAGATAGTTTTTGAGATCAATCAAATGGCGCCGTTGCCGGGGATGGCGTGTTATTTCCTTTTTGCAATTTCGGGTTAATCTAAATTAAAAAAAAATCATAAAAATTTGAAAAATCAAAAAAAATTATAAAAATATATCATCTGTTATTTTTGGAAAGGTATTTTTGTGTGAATTTTGCAGGAACAACAAGAAGTTCGGATCTGGAAAAATCCAGAGTGCACAATTGAAATTGGGAGATCAGAACAGAGGGAGATTTCTAAACCAGAACAGCCAAATTTTTCCAGTGATCTGAACCCTTCATCTCACCGCTGAAACGCGGCCGCAACAAGCTTCCCACCGCGGAAACGCGGCAAGGGGGTCGGATCGTCTTCTGCAAAAATTTCTGGGGATCCGAGCCGTCAAGGAGACCGCGGAAACGCGGTGGGACCCCACTTAAGACCGCGTAAACGCGGCAATCTCGTGGCATCATCTGGCGAAAATTTTTCTGTAAGCTCCTCTGTTTCTCTTCTGTAAATTTTGATATATCTTCTGTAAATTTGCCTGCAGGATTTCTTTGCGCTCAAAAATCTTTTCCTTTCCAAATAACAAATCTTGTGCGGGATTCTTTGCGCCTCGCTTTAAATAGAAATTGATTGCAAGTAATCTTTTCTGTTGCATATCTTTTCTCGAAAATCTTTTTGCAACAATTTCCAAATAAAGAGCAAACGGAAAAAAGGAATTTTTTTTTACACAACTTGCAAATTTTTGCCGCTAAGAAATCCTTGCACCACCTACCTTCTTCATCTTCTCTTTCTTCTATCATGGGTACCCCACATCATAAATCACTTTCCGAACTTTGGTATCCCGAACCTAACTTTGCGTCGTACGTCAATTGTTTCGGTCAATTTAAAGACGATCCTTCCATGCCTAAAATATCTTTGAAAGATCAAATAGAAGCGTCTAGGAGAAACAGTTCGACTTTGCAACCAACTTTGTGTCAACCAAGTCAACTTTTACCACCTTCATATGTTGATACCACTTTTTCAAGTCCTGCTGTAACTCCTCAACCGATGTCCATTGCTGAGTATATTGCTCAATCTCGAAGCCGATCTTTCACCCCTCTCCACTCATCTAGTTCTAGGGATCCACAAGACTATTCACCTTTTTATCCACATGTTGACCCTACCATTGTCCAACCACCCACTTCCTACCAGTCCTACCCGACTTTCCCACCGTCACTAGACATTGATTCTACACAGCCATTAGGGAGTTTCACGTATCCAAACAGTTTCGAATCTTTTACCGAAACCCTTTCACCACCCATGTCTAGTTTGGAACAGTCGTTGGCAGTTTATATTGCAGCAACAAACAAAATGACTAGGAATGTGGAAGCGTCCATGGCCGCTTTTATGCAACCTAGTGAACCGGCAGCTAGTTTCCAACTAGCTTCAAATTTTTCAATGTATGAGGAGGCGGTTGGATAGAGGAAGAATTTGAGAGGAGCGAGTGAGTTCTACACAGTTCCAAATCAAACCTACCCATACCTAATTGAAACCCACAACTCCGGTTTTCCATCGATTGTCCTAAATGATTCACAAGTTGAAAATAAAAACGAGTTGCGTGACTTTGTAGTGCTTGATTTGCCAGACTGTGAAGA
This sequence comes from Agapanthus africanus, assembly GCA_030015575.1. Classification (NCBI taxonomy): domain Eukaryota; kingdom Viridiplantae; phylum Streptophyta; class Magnoliopsida; order Asparagales; family Amaryllidaceae; genus Agapanthus; species Agapanthus africanus. The sequence goes on from CM057344.1 coordinate 551,327,766, forward strand.
ACCCCTTTTCGAGTGAAACCACACCTAATCCTTTTGACCTTTACACCTCCACTCTAGAACCGAAAGTGATAAATATCCATGCTTTTGAGGAGGTGTCAGAAAACATTGATTCTCACTTGATTGAGGATATAGACGCCGGGAATATTTCGGATGATGAACCTGTCGATCTGATTGAAATTTTATGTCCAATTCATCATCCCGAGTCATTAATTGTTTCTCCCGAACTTCATATGCGTCTTGATTTTGATGATAATGGCATGGATAGGCTAAATATTGAGGAGAATTATGAGGATAGTATTGAGGAGAGTATTGAGGATAATATTGAGGTTGAACCATTTTTGTTTGATATGTCGGATTTTCCAATTCATCCTCCTGAATCTTTAACTATTATATCACCTTTCCTCCTTTCCATCGTTCCGACCACTCACAAGATCACACTTGAAGACTGTGAGCTTGAAAAATTTTCCTTTGAATCTGACACAGTTCTCACAGCCGATAACACCTACGAGTGCTTCACTTTTTCGGACGATGTTGATGAATCACCGCCCGAGTTTGAGTCCTTTGAATTTTCAGATGAGTTAGTTGAACCATCAGACCCGGTTGCTTACAGTCGTTTCGAACTATTGATGGAATCTTTCAAGTTCGAGACAGTTTACTACGGTGAGAATGAGATTATCCCTAATTCACTCCCTTTCGTCATTCCTATTGTTCCGACCTTACAAGAGACCGTTACGCTTTCATCTCCAATACCAGGTTCGACGGACCCATGTTTTCTTGCGAATCTTGAGGGATTTGACCCCATTTCTCGACGGGTTGATAGATTAGCACAATCGCTTTTAACATATCGGTTATCACAAATTGCGCTAATTTATTCACTCGATTTACACCCTCAAGATCGTGCTACCCTTCTTTCTCTTTTCCGCCATTCTCCTCCTCCACCGAGACCATATTCTACCTTTCTTCCCACACGGTCTCATGTGCTTCTCATTTCCTTTCTTTCCACTCCATTCTTTCACCAACTCGATCATTATCCCGAAAAGATTTTTGAATGGTTGGTGCTAACCTTTGGCTTAAGTAAGGCCAAGCTTAAGTTTGGGGGGAACCTTGTTGTATATATATATTTGTTTTTCTTTTAACACTAAAAATAAAAAAAATATTTTTATAAATAAATAAACAGGGGAGTGCCGACCATTTTGACCCTCTTGGTGTAGAATGACAGTGAGGACACTGTCAAGTTTAAGTTTGGGGGTATGCTCGGTACGTCTTCTTCCTTCGCATTCATATGTATATTTTTGCATTTGCATATTTATTTGAAAACCCATAAAAATTGAAATTTTTTGAAAAATTATAAAAATTATTGTATTCAATTTTGGCTTATTTGACTAGAGTTTGACAGATAGGTTAACTAGTTAGGAACAACTAGATCTTAGACGTAGTAAATTAAAACCCCTAAAGATAACCTTCCTTAAAGTTTAGCGGTAGAAAGTATATGTCTTTGTAGTTTATTTAGAAATAGGCAAATTTTGAGTTAACTTTTTGGGCTAAATCGAAACGAAGGAAAAGTATTGATACTTTTATTAGAGTATAAGTTTGAAAAATAATTCCTACCTTAAGTCTAGATTCTGAAAATATATACCCAACAATTTGCACAATTACGCACCTTGAAACTTGGAATAGTAGAGGAGACCTTGAAATGCTCTTGTCTAAAGTCCTTAGTACGAAGAAAAAAAAAAATACAAGTGTGAATAAAGAAAAAAAATGAACACTGGTTTTTGTGATTACTTAAGGCTAAAAAATAAAAAAAATATTTAGCGAGAGTGCTTCATCACCTAGTGCCTTAGACCAACTGGTTTGGGAGTCACTGCTAAAAAAGCCTTGGGTGTTGCAAGACTAGGAAGTACGTTTTAAAGTGCAAACGCTTCTTGTAATCGGTCGTTGGTACCTCAAGAAATATTAACGGTCGCATGAAGGATGTGTAAGCAAAATTCAATTAAAAATTCACCAACTAATAAGTACTTTGGACAACGGACAAGGGTATGATTGCTTGATTTGAATTTCCAAGTGTAGGGGTGATATACACACACACGTAAGGGTATGTGATTGGGATTTAGATAAGAGAGAGGAATGAAGAATAGAACTTGTATCTTTAGTAGAGTTGATAAAAATTCCTAAGTGGAGATGGAACCCTAGAAGGAAAACTTAAGAGATGCCGAAAGCTAAGTAAGTCTGCAGAATATATATAATCTTAAGTTAAATGATAAGGAAGTGTGAAGAATATGGGTGGATAATTTACGGGTCGACGATAATAGAATTCCTTGTTAGAAAACCTAATTGGAGAACAAAAGTCGAAAAGCCAAATTGATAGGATTTTGTGGGTAGTATCCACTGAAAACCCTCAGGAGACAACACTCCTCCTACTAGGGACACCTAGAGGTTTAACGGCTTGTTGTACGAGCTCAGTGCAATCGCGTTTCCCTGCGAAAGTGCGGTTAGGTTTTTGTCGAGAATAAAACAATAAGTTTGCTCGAGGACGAGCAAAAGATAAGTTTGGGGGTATTTGTTCATATCATAATATCGCATTATTATATTCCCCATTCTTATGTATTTTTACAATAAAACAGGTGCTTTTGACCCATGTCTGCTACATAGTACAGGTTACAGGTTCTTGGAGCGAAAACAGTGAAAAAGACAAAAGAGGGAATTTTGACCAACAAATAGAAGGATCTTAGTCAAGCCTAGATGAAGAACAGTTCACAATTAACAAGGCAACGCAAGGTCCAAGATTACAAAGCGAACGGTTAAAAGTCCACTGCAAATTGTTCACTGGAGATCTGGAACCAACGTAGAAACCATTTTGATAAAAGAACCAAAGAATATAGAAGCCCAGAAAGCCCACAATAAGACCAGAAATTTTCAGCATTCAAGCCAACCAATGGGCCGCGGAACCGCGGCCCAAACCCTACCCAGGCCGCGGTTCCGCGGCCATTAAGATCCTACAGATGAAGATTTTTTTACCAAAACCTTGTGCCGCGCTGACTAGTCAACCTAGGAATATTTTGGTAAATGCAGACGTGCGAATCAATTGTAAGCTAGGGTTTCTATCTCTTATAAATAGAAGCCTAAATCATTGTATTTTCTCATGCCTCCCTATGCCTCCTTTCTATGAATAAAATTTAGAATTCTTTTGAAGAGCATCGATGCCTCTTTTCATATCATGAATTCAGATCTGACAACCATGTGTTGATATTTGGAGAGAGCCATCTGTAAAGTAAGTAGGTAATTTCAATTCTTGCCCTAGGTAATTTTTCATTCTTTGCCCTAGATAAATGTTTTTAAATTCCCTAATGACCGAGTAGTCTCCTCGCTTGTTAGGGTTAACTTTAGGGAAGGCTTTTGAGAGATGAGATCTCTCATCCCTTCCTTGCCCATTATATCTTTTCAATAGGACTCCATGCATACACGCACACACCGCGCCCTACGGCACCATATCCCTCGAGGTAGCGGTGATACCGTAGTATAAAGGCCCGGTTGCGTGTGTTTTCCATGGAGGTTAGGGTAAGGATCGATAAAGGAAGGACAAGAACCTAGAGAAAGGAACACCTTCCCGAATGGATCTAATCCCTTTTATTGATAATTACCATAACTCCTCATAGATCTTCATTTGGGTATAGAAAGCGTTGAGATTTATTTACATTTCCAAACCATTCCTAAACCTAACCCTAGCAAGATTTAGATTTAGATTAATTTAGTTTTTAGATAGATTTAGTTTTTAGATTTAATAAATCAATCCGACTCCCATCGGAATTAACTCGTTTGAACGATTAGGAAATTCACAACATCCCTGTGGACCGACCCGTACTGACCGGCTAGCTACCAAGCGACGCCGTTCTTGATTGCGGTTAATAGATAGTTTTTGAGATCAATCATCCCCAACACCAAAGTTGGGGCTCTTCCTCTCCCCTACCCCCTTGCACACTTCATTTTCCCAGATCGGTTCCAGAGACCTTTGAAATCCCCATTTACTCCATTATTTTTAATGAATTTTAATATATTTTTACATTTTTTCAATTTAAACTCTTCATCCACCCTAACTCTATAAATACCACCCCTACACTCTACCCCTTCACCCCAAAACTCTAAGCCAACTCTCAAGAAATCTGTAGAAACCCTAGTGTGCAATCGAAGTGAGCGAAAGGCGAAGCTCCGGCGGATTTTCCGGCGACAACCGTAGGAACTCCCGACGACGAAACGATGCACCGTCGACTCCTCTCGTGTCCCTTTCCTCTCTTTTAAAGTCCTAAACCCGTAAGTCCCAATTTCTCTTCTTTACTCTTTTTTAAAAATACGAACTTCCAAAACCCGATGGAATCGGAACAAATCCGATTTCCGATTCGGTTTCTTTCTAAAACTCTCACTTTTCTTTAGTACAATCTTGTTAAAACCAATTCATGTTGACTATTAAACATTAATTAATCATATTGAACAAGTTTCATATCAAAAGTAATTGCTATTTTCATTTTACTGTATTTCTTTCATTAAAATACCATATAGTTTCATTTCTACATTTAAACCATCAAAACCCTTGCTATACCTTTAAGTAGATCACGAGGTAATGACCTACCTCCTCACACACTCATATGCAATATAGCACAATACCCTCGGGAACATAGAATACGGGAAAACGACACTTTTTCATTTAAATACCTTTTAATAATAAAACCATTTTCTAAACGATTTAGTATTTATATAAATCTTTGCAAAGCGCCGCTACAACCCATTTGGGGAACCCATTCGGGATGGTGCGGATTATCGCACATCCTCGGGCTTAGTAGTGCGAGATGCAGACCTCCGCAAGGAGCATTCGGTCTCGAAAAATTTAAAATACGAAAATCTAAAGAAAATGAGATTTCTAGAAATATTATATATATTAAAAATTATTTTTATATAAATATATGTATATATATCCTTAAAATATCTATTTTTTAATAATATAAATATTCCATATTTTTCTAAAAATATCACAAGAATCATTTTACACCAAAATACCATGAATTCCCTACAAATCAATATTACAAATAAATACCTTTATTTATGAATTAGGATATTTTCACTAGAAATATCACAATATAAAATCTACATTCATTACAACTCTAAAGACGATTAATAAATACTTGGGGTGTATTTTGAAAAGTATATAAAAGTATTTTTTACATAAAACCCCCTCAAGTTCTATAAATTACCCTAAGGACCCTAGTAAACATAGGTTTAAGCGGGACCAATATCTTGAGCCTTAGAGAGCCGGAGAAGTGGGTGCTTGCCTATTTAAGGTAGACAACTTAACAACGGTGTTATCAATACGGTAATCGTTTTTGAAAAAGACACTAATCCTGCCGCCCATATGCAGCGGTTACCGATAATATCAAAACAATCAGGACTTTAATTTACTTTTCTAATTGTCTAACTCAGACTGAGTCTCATTAATAATCTGACTTGAATATGATTCAAGTACAATCTATAATCTACAATATTCCAATTCAACATGAATCTCTATATTCAAGCTGTTCAATACATTCAATCTATATTGACCGAACCGAACCATGGATATACTTCCATTTACATGATTCTACAGTTACATCCATGATCTTACAGTTACATCCGTTTACTGATATCATGGTTTCGGTAAGTCATCCAATTATACAATCTATACAGTTACAACACAAAACAAACAATACAATCAAAACACTACGGGGTTTAAGGGGTAGATAGGTACGGAAGGTGTTAGAAGTGGCACGAGACAGTAAGATTAAGACACCTAACTTATATTCCATTGCTGTTGTACCGTGGCCCAACGGTTCCTTGTACATTCCGTTTGCCCTGGTCTCTAACATATAGGGACCCCTCTCGTATACACTGGCATTCTTCTGTACCAAGTTACAAATAATAGCGTTAACACAATATTATAACAATATAATACAACTTTAAAAGATACCTTCTTACTCTGTATATTCTATTTCTCTGTAACGCTTCGAAAATCGTTTAGGCAGTTTTTCGGTAATCGGCAAAATTAGCAGCCTTTTCCGTAAAAAGTCAAAATAGGTATTTTTCATTATAGACCTAATTATACAAAATTTAGATAAGATATTACTATAAATTGGTCACTAAAATGTCACTTAAAAATTTCTAGTTAATTAAAAAAATTTCCTTAATTAATTATTTTTAATATTATTTTAAACTTTTAAAAAATACATTTAATTAGTGATAAATACAAATTTAATTAGGTAAATTACATAATTAGGAATCATTATAAAACTAAAATATAGTGTAACAAAATTTTATCAAAACATTCAAGTTTGGTTTTTTTGTGGTTTAAAATGGTTTGAAAACGAATTAAAAAGGGGTTTTTTTTGTAAAATTTGATGTGATGGTCATTTATTGATCTTGTGAAGGACTTTTGTGTAGAAAATTCCACATCTTTCCCTCACATCCCTCCCTTTCTCTCCTCTGGTCGAAATGGCTGCAGAAAAACAGCCCCCAGTCCCCCATTTTCTTGCATAAAAATCCTTGCAAAAATCCTCCGAAATCCACAAAAATTCACAATTTCCTTCACAAATTCAAACCTAAACCCTTTTCCACCTCTTCCCAAACTCTAATTTGTTTAAAACAAGGAGAAAGAAGACATCTTTAGAGGCTAATTGCAAGAGGTTCATCACTTGGGAGGTATAAGTTCTAATCTAGTTGTTAAATTGGTAGTTTATTTATGCTAATTTAGATTTTTAATGTGTTAATTTCATTGCAATGGTTTGTTTTGAAAATTCTAGGATAGGGTTGGTGTTGTAATTAGGGTTTGTAGCATGGTTGATGGGTTTAAGTTAGTATTGTGGCTATCTAGTGTATTAGGTCGGATATTTGTGTGATGTTGCGATCGCGATATCGTTAATTCGCGATGTTTGCATTGTTATCGGTATGCTAATTGCTTACTAGATTTTTGTAAATATTAGGAGGTGATCTAATTACGATATTTGGTGATACAATTATCATCTCATATGATTTTTAGTGTGCGCGAATGCGGGGTTTTGTCTAGTCGGGTTTTAGTTTTGACGATTTCCCCGAAACGGCGATTTTAGTTAAGGTTTTAGCGATTTTCGTGTATTTTCCGCGTACCGAGTGCACGTTGTGATTAATTCGAGAGCGTCGATCTTTTCATATTGTGAGTTGCGTCATTTCAAGAATCTGTAATCTCATAATGTGAGTTATGCAATTCTTGGATCGGACGCGACGCGCAAAGGCAAGGCGGAGGTCGGATCGGATTAGCGAGGCATTCAGGTGAGTAGATGTATTCATCTATGGGGGGATCGTCTGGATGGTGCGAAGTGCCCCTAGTTAGGATTACTTTATTTCTTGCAAGATTTGCATTGTTAGTTAGCTAAACCCCCCTCATTCACATTGCATACCCTTATAACTAATTGTCTGCTAGATTGTATGGATATCCATATATACATGTGTGATATCACTTCGTAGGACACGTACACCATTACCATTGGCTCCTGTTGCATGTGCACTATTCATGTGACACACACGCCTTTGGTAATTGCCATGCCACGAGCACTGTAGGACTCGTTGAGTTTAGTATCACCACTTGTATAATACACAATATATGAAGTCGCATAGCATGTATATACCTGCATCATCATCATATTTACATAGATTTCTAGCCACAAATCACATCGCATACCTTGATATCATAGACATTTATCATATACAACATGTTGGGTATTATGATTTTCTTGAGGATTTCAGTATTGCTGCGATTTCTGGATTTTGGGGAAAACTGCAAGAATTTAACAAAAGCTTATATTTATCATTTTTAAAACAAAGTTGCGGTTTTCTCGTGATGTATGTGTCGTCCACCATGAGTTTTCATGTTTTCTGTTGGATTTCGAGACCCGATTCGAGGAGTGGATGAACCGTCTCGGATACATGGTGGGCCCGGTATGGTATACCGGGGCAAGAAGATCGAGTTGTAGACGATGAGCCTGGCAGGGGAAGACTACCTACCGGTGATGTATGGCGCGGCGGATATCCGGAGGATACCGACTGTTGTCGTGAGATTTGATGATATGGGCCGATCCGGACTGACGGAGCCCGATGTATTGAGACATTGATACAGTGAGACATTGAGACATATGTGTTTGCATATTTGGTGTCGATGCTTGACACGGGTTTCAGATGATTTCTTAATGGTATTTAGCTATTATACAGATATTCTTTTTCTAAAGTTAATAATGCAGAACTCATAGCAATTAAAACACTTAAAGATTTAGTATTGACATTGCATACATGTGCATGCATACTATTAGTATTACATCACATCTGGACATACATGCCGTGACGCATTTGCGTGCATTCTTACGATAGCCTTACTAGATGTTATATTCTACTCACGAGCTGGCAACTCACCCCCGTTGTGCCACAGTGTCTTGCAGGTTGAACTCATCAGCCTTTTAGCGGCGGCTTATCTTATTAGTGACTTCTTTTGGTCAGACTCGCGACATTGCTCGTAGGTGGGTTACGAGAGCACTTTTATCACTTTTTTTATACTATTTTTGTATCTAGTATTCTCCATCTACCACTCCTTATGTGTATATGCGACCTAGTGATGAGACTGAGAGATTTGTGTATATGTGGTTTCTTTTGGTCGAGCTCACTTGAGCCGACGTTGTGTTTCCTTGTATTTTGCATTTCTTTATGCTCTTTTCTTGATATTACATATATATATTGCGTGTGATTGTGATCCGCCTTGGGCGAAGAGCTAGCTCCCGCTTGGGGATGCCATTTTGTGATTATACGTTTATATATTTTGTTGTACCCATTTTGGGGGATAGTATTTACAGAGGAGACTCTGCCGAAATTTTCGGAAATTTTTGATGTTTTTTTAAAGGGGTTCAATGCAACTAAATTGATTTCAAGTCATTTTCATGAAAGGTTTCCTTCACTCTCTTTGGTTTTGGTTTAGATTTTCTGGGCTTTGGCTGACTTAGTTTACGTTACGCCTTTAGACGTCTCGTAATCTAAGTGCCAGTCACATTCCGTACTTTCGGGTCGTGACAAAGTTGGTATCAGAGCCAGGTTTTACCGTTCTGAGTGTAGGACGACTTTGGTAGATGGACTAGGTGACTTAAGCAGAGTGGCGTAGCATGGGTATGTTCCGCGGCATACTTACGATACGGTACTCCGCCTAAGTGACCTTTGGACATAATTGCTTGTATTTCCCTTCTTGATTCCTTGCATTCCTTGATTCAATTGCAATGTTCTTATCGGTCCTGTTTCTTATTCCAGCTTTGATGCCGCCAAAGACTATGAGAGCTCAGCGGGCTGCCGCTAGGGATGAGATTCGAGCGGGCTCGTCTGAGGCGAGGATCGAGCGGGATGATACGCCTACCCCTCAGGGTCATATTGATCTGCCTTATCCAGACCGTATTGCCAGATTAGAGGCCGGCATGCAGGAGTTGCGACAGATGATGGGATCTTTAGTTGAGTCCAGTCGGGCACAGAGGTCCGAGGACGTTCCTTCCACCGCACCTGCTGCACAGATGGTCGCTCCTGCTACTACTGCGACTATCCCTGTTTCACTACAGGAGTTCATGAGATTGAGACCTCCAGTTTTACCGATACGGATGCGACAGAGGACCCACAGGCATTTCTTGATAGGATGGCTAGGATTTGCCTTTCGTTGAGGTGTTCTGATGATAGAATGTTGGAGTTCACGAGTTTTCGTCTGGAGGGTCTTGCCCAGACATGGTATGATTCAGTAGAGAGAGGCCGAGCTGCAGGTCTACCTTCTATGACCTGGGACGAGTTTACAGCTGCATTTCTTTCCCGTTTTCTTCCGGAGAGTGTCCGAGACGCTCGAGCCCGTAGTTTTAAGTCTCTACGCAAGACTCCTGGGATGACGGTGTCGGAGTATGATATACAGTTTACCCAGTTGTCTCGATATGCTCCGTACCTAGTAGACACGGAAGAGAAGAGATTAAAGAGGTTTGTGCGAGGGCTTGACACACAGCTATTCCATGCCATCGGCACCCAACACTTTGATACATACGCAACCGCGATGGACGCAGCCTTACTTTTGGAGGAGCGTATTTCTGAGACTTCGGTCGTTTCTGGACCGAAGAGGATCCGTACTGATACGCCAGCTCAGCGGCAGATGGGTAGACACCGTGATAGATTATTTTCGGGAGATGGTGGAGGCAGAGGATTGAGACGAGGTCAGTTATTTGGTTCATATCCACAGACCCAGCAGTCGTCGCCAGGATGTTTTCGGTGTGGGAGTCAGTACTACCGTGTCAGAGACTGTACCATGGGACGCCAGGGCGCGACGACAGTCCCACATATGACCTTACCACCTTCACCACCTCCACAGAGAGCTCTACTTCCTACTCCTAATGATGCTCCATGCCAGCCAGATGCTCATAGAGATCGTGGGCGTGGCGGTCCGGTTCAGAGAGGATGAGGCAATAGAGGCAGAGGCAGAGGCCGAGGAGACGCAGAGGACAGCCAGCTATTAGTGGTGGACAGGCCCGAGTGTTCGCGTTGACTCCTCAGGATGCACAGGCATCCAATGCCATCTTGACAGGTACTCTGCCAGTATGTTCTTTTGATGCACGGGTATTATTTGATCCAGGCTCCACACATTCCTATGTATCCTCGTACTTTGCACCGAGGTTGGGCTGAGAGTCTTCTTCGTTAGATCAGCGGCTTGTCGTTATTACACCAGTAGGCGAGTCGTTTGTTGCTCGTTTTGTGTACCGATCATGTTCCGTTCGTATCGGGGAGAGAGATTCTTCAGTTGATTTGATTCTCCTCGATATGCTAGACTTTGACGTTCTTCTTGGTGTGGACTGGCTAGCCACCTATTATGCATCCATGGACTGCCGTGAGAAAGCAGTCAGATTCATTTTTCCTGGTGTGCCGGTTCTTGTTATTCAAGGAGATCGTAGCGCTACCCTTCCCAGCTTGATTTCTTCTCTTCGCGCTGGCCAGCTCTTGAGAAAAGGGTGTCAGGGATTCTTAGCCTATGTTTGTGATACTAGCTCCACAGAGGTTCCGTTGGACCAGGTCCCTGTTGTGAGAGAGTTTCCTGATGTATTCCCTGACGAGCTGATTGGTCTACCACCAGAGCGTGAGATCGAGTTCTGCGTCGACCTGATCCCCGGCACGGGGCCTATCTCTATACCGCCTTATCGGATGGCCCCGGCAGAGCTGAAAGAGCTGAAGGATCAGTTACAGGACTTGCTGGACAAAGGGCTTATCCGACCGAGTGTGTCACCTTTGGGTGCTCCCGTCCTATTTGTTAAGAAGAAGGACAGAAGTATGCGCTTATGCAATGATTATCATCAGCTGAACCGGGTTACTGTGCGGAACAGATATCCCCTACCCCGCATTGATGACTTATTCGATCAGCTCCAGGGTGCAAGGTTTTTCTTGAAGGTTGATTTGCGGTCAGGTTATCACCAGTTGCGGGTTCGGAAGGAGGATAATCCGAAGACCGCTTTTCGTACTCGATATGGTCATTATGAGTTCTTAGTGATGTCGTTCGGGCTCACCAATGCCCCGGCAGCATTTACGGACTTGATGAACCGTGTAATCAGGACGTATCTCGATCAGTTCATCATTGTGTTCATTGACGACATCTTGGTTTATTCTCGGAGCCGGGAGGAACATGAGCAGCACTTGCGTATCACCTTGCAGACATTGAGGGAGCATCAGCTGTTCGCCAAATTTTCTAAGTGCGCATTCTGGTTAGACAGTGTTGACTTCTTGGGTCATGTGGTGACGAGAGATGGTATTTGTGTGGACCCAAAGAAGATCGAGGCAGTTCAGCGTTGGCCTAGACCGGTATCAGTTACAGAGGTTCGTAGCTTTCTGGGTCTGGCCGGCTATTATCGACGTTTTGTCCAGGATTTCTCCCGTATTGCTGCACAGCTGACCGGGTTGACCCGGAAGGGGGTCCCTTTTGATTGGACCGAGGCATATGAGGATAGTTTCCAGCAGTTGAAGACTCGTCTGACTACTGCACCGGTGTTAGCTTTACCTTCAGGATCAAGCTGGTTCGTGGTATATTGTGATGCTTCTCGAGTGGGGCTGGGCTGTGTATTAATGCAGCACGACAGAGTTATCGCGTATGCTTCTCGGCAGCTGAGGAAACACGAACAGAACTACCCCACTCATGAATTAGAGATGGCTGCAGTGGTATTTGCACTTAAGATCTGGAGACATTACCTATACGGTGAGTCGTGCCAGATATTCACTGACCACAAGAGTTTGAGGTATATCTTTCAGCAGTGAGATCTGAATCTGAGACAGCGCCGTTGGATGGAGTTGGTGAAAGATTATGACTGCGAGATTCTATACCATCCGGGCAAGGCGAATGTGGTGGCAGATGCTTTGAGTAGGAGACCCGAAGGTAGCTTATCTTGTTTGAGCGCAGTACATATGCAGTCGACGGCAGATTGGCAGGTTTTATGGGACAGCTGGCCCATTTCAGAGCACGCCCACAGTTACTTGACCGTATCCGCGAGGCACAGTCCGGCGATGCCCGTATTTTAGAGATTATTGAGCAGATTCGGCAGGGCAGAGTTTCTGAGTTCGTGATTGATGATCAGGGGATACTTCGATTTGGGACTCGACTGTGCGTACTAGATTCTGAGGGACTGAGGCGCGATATCCTCGAGGAGGCACATAGATCAGTATACAGTGTGCATCCAGGTTCCACCAAGATGTACCGTGATTTGAGAGAGGTTTACTGGTGGGACGGAATGAAGAAGGATGTTACAGACTTTGTGTCGAAATGCCTGACTTGTCAGCAAGTCAAGGCCGAGCACCAGAGACCAGCCGGCGAGTTACAGCCTTTGCCCATCCCTGAGTGGAAATGGGAACAGGTCTCCATAGACTTCATTGTGGGTCTACCCAGGACCAGTCGAGGGTATGACTCTATTTGGGTGATTGTGGATCGACTTACGAAAGCGGCTCATTTTCTGCCAGTGAAGACCACTTTTGGATTTTCTTAGTACGCCCAGGTTTATATCGATGAGATCGTGTGACTGCATGGCGTCCCGACTTGTATTGTTTCCGACCGGGGCACCCAGTTTACCAGCCGATTGTGGCAGAAACTTCAGGAAGCTTTGGGCACCCGATTGAGTTTTAGCACAGCCTTTCATCCGCAGACTGACGGTCAGTCGGAGCGTACTATTCAGACTCTTGAGGACATGCTCAGATCTTGTGTTTTAGATTTCGGCGGTATCTGGGATCGTCATTTGCCCTTGATCGAGTTCTCCTACAATAATAGCTTCCAGGAGACGATTCAGATGGCACCTTTCGAGGCTTTATATGGGAGGAGATGTCGAACGCCTGTATGTTGGAAGAGCTCAGGGAGAGCAGTATTTTGGGACCGCAGATCGTACAGGAGAAGACCGAGAAGATACAGCTGATTCGGGATAGGATGAGAGCGGCACAGAGTAGGCAGAAATCATATACTGACAGGCGCCGTCGCCGACTCGAGTTCGCTGTTGGCGATCATGTTTTCCTGAAGGTCTCTCCGATGAAGGGTTTGATGAGATTTGGGCGGAAAGGGAAACTTAGTCCTAGATATGTTGGTCCCTTCGAGATCCTAGAGCGTGTTGGTCCAGTCGCTTATCGGTTAGCTCTTCCGCCCAGCTTCCCCGATGTTCACCCCGTGTTCCATGTTTCGATGCTCCGCAAGTATCTTCATGATCCTTCCCATGCGATTCAGCACCAGACAATCTAGCTAGAGCATGATCTTTCCTTCTCCGAGCATCCGGTGGTCATTTTGGATTGGCAGGTGAAGAAATTGAGGTCGAAGGTTATACCGTCCATCAAGGTCTTTTGGCATGGCCCGAACAGTGAGGAGGTCACCTGGGAGACCGAGGTCGAGATGAGGAAGAGATATCCCCATCTTTTTGAAGGTATGCATAGTTAAATTCTAAATTCAGGGACCGAATTTCTTTAAGGGGGGAAGATTGTAACGCTTCGAAAATCGTTTAGGCAGTTTTTCGGTAATCGGCAAAATTAGCAGCCTTTTCCGTAAAAAGTCAAAATAGGTATTTTTCATTATAGACCTAATTATACAAAATTTAGATAAGATATTACTATAAATTGGTCACTAAAATATCACTTAAAAATTTCTAGTTAATTAAAAAAATTTCCTTAATTAATTATTTTTAATATTATTTTAAACTTTTAAAAAATACATTTAATTAGTGATTAATACAAATTTAATTAGGTAAATTACATAATTAGGAATCATTATAAAACTAAAATATAGTGTAACAAAATTTTTATCAAAACATTCAAGTTTGGTTTTTTTGTGGTTTAAAATGGTTTGAAAATGAATTAAAAAGGGTTTTTTTTGTAAAATTTGATGTGATGGTCATTTAATTATCTTGTGAAGGACTTTTGTGTAGAAATTCCACATCTTTCCCTCACATCCCTCCCTTTCTCTCCTCTGGTCGAAATGGCTGTAGAAAAACAGCCCCCAATCCCCCATTTTCTTGCATCAAAATCCTTGCAAAAATCCTCCGAAATCCATAAAAATTCACAATTTCCTTCACAAATTCAAACCTAAACCCTTTTCCACCTCTTCCCAAACTCTAATTTGTTTAAAACAAGGAGAAAGAAGACATCTTTAGAGGCTAATTGCAAGAGGTTCATCACTTGGGAGGTATAAGTTCTAATCTAGTTGTTAAATTGGTAGTTTATTTATGCTAATTTAGATTTTTAATATGTTAATTTCATTGCAATGGTTTGTTTTGAAAATTCTAGGATAGGGTTGGTGTTGTAATTAGGGTTTGTAGCATGGTTGATGGGTTTAAGTTAGTATTGTGGCTATCTGGTGTATTAGGTCGGATATTTGTGTGATGTTGCGATCGCGATATCGTTAATTCGCGATGTTTGCATTGTTATCGGTATGCTAATTGCTTACTAGATTTTTGTAAATATTAGGAGGTGATCTAATTACGATATTTGGCGATACAATTAGCATCTCATACGACTTTTAGTGTGCGCGAATGCGGGGTTCTGTCTAGTCGGGTTTTAGTTTTGACGATTTCCCCGAAACGGCGATTTTTGTTAAGGTTTTAGCGATTTTCGTGTATTTTCCGCGTACCGAGTGCACGTTGTGATTAATTCGAGAGCGTCGATCTTTTCATATTGTGAGTTGCGTCATTTCAGGAATCTGTAATTTTATAATGTGTGTTATGCGATTCTAGGATCGGACGCGACGCGCAAAGGCAAGGCGGAGGTCGGATCGGATTAGCGAGGCATTCAGGTGAGTAGATGTATTCATCTATGGGGAGATCGTCTGGATGGTGCGAAGTGCCCCTAGTTAGGATTACTTTATTTCTTGCAAGATTTGCATTGTTAGTTAGCTAAACCCCCCCTCATTCACATTGCATACCCTTATAGCTAATCGTCTGCTTGATTGCATGGATATCCATATACACATGTGTGATATCACTTCGTAAGACACGTACACCATTACCATTGGCTCCTGTTGCATGCGCACTATTCATGTGACACACACGCCTTTGGTAATTGCCATGCCACGAGTACTGTAGGACCCGTTGAGTTTAGTATCACCACTTGTATAATACACAATATATGAAGTCGCATAGCATGTATATACCTCGCATCATCATCATACTTACATAGATTTCTAGCCGCAAATCACATCGCATACCTTGATATCATAGACATTTATCATATACAACATGTTGGGTATTATGATTTTCTTGAGGATTTCAGTATTTCTGCGATTTCTGGATTTTGGGGAAAACTGCAAGAATTTAACAAAAGCATATATTTGTCATTTTTAAAACAAAGTTGCGTTTTCTCGTGATGTATGTGTCGTCCACCATGAGTTTTCATATTTTCTGTTGGATTTCGAACCCGATTCGAGGAGTGGATGAACTGTCTCGGGTACATGGTGGGCCCGGTATGGTACCCCGGGGTAAGAAGATCGAGTTGTAGACGATGAGCCTGGCAGGGGAAGACTACCTACCGGTGATGTCTGGCGCGGCGGATATCCGGAGGATACCGACCGTTGTCGTGAGATTTGATGATATGGGCCGATCCGGACTGACGGAGCCCGATGTATTGAGACATTGATACAGTGAGACATTGAGACATATGTGTTTTCATATTTGGTGTCGATGTTTGACACGGGTTTCAGATGATTTCTTAATGGTATTTAGCTATTATACAGATATTCTTTTTCTAAAGTTAATAATGCAGAACTCATAGCAATTAAAACACTTAAAGATTTAGTATTGACATTGCATACATGTGCATGCATACTAGAGGTATTACATCACATCTGGACATACATGCTGTGACGCATTTGCGTGCATTCTTACGATAGCCTTACTAGATGTTATATTCTACTCACGAGCTGGCAACTCACCCCCATTGTGCCACAGTGTCTTGCAGGTTGAACTCATCAGCCTTTTAGCGGCGGCTTATCTTATTAGTGACTTCTTTTGCTCAGACTCGCGACATTGCTCGTAGGTGGGTTGCGAGAGCACTTTTATCACTTTTTTTGTACTATTTTTGTATCTAGTATTCTCCATCTACCACTCCTTATGTGTATATGCGACCTAGTGATGAGACTGAGAGATTTGTGTATATGTGGATTCTTTTGGTCGAGCTCACTTGATGTATTTCGCATTTCTTTATGCTCTTTTCTTGATATTACATATATATATTGCGTGTGATTGTGATCCGCCTTGGGCGAAGAGCTAGCTCCCGCTTGGGGATTCCATTTTGTGATTACAGGTTTATATATTTTGTTGTACCCATTTTGGGGGATAGTATTTACAGAGGAGACTCTGCCAAAATTTTCGGAAATTTTTGATGTTTTTTTAAAGGAGTTCAATGCAACTAAATTGATTTCAAGTCGTTTTCATGAAAGGTTTCCTTCACTCTCTTTGGTTTTGGTTAAGATTTTCTGGGCTTTGGCTGACTTAGTTTACGTTACGCCTTTAGACGTCTCGTAATCTAAGTGCCAGTCACGTTCCGTACTTTCGGGTCGTGACAAAGTTGGTATCAGAGCCAGGTTTTACCGTTCTTAGTGCAGGACGAGCTTGGTAGATGGAGTAGGTGACTTAAGCAAAGTGGCGTAGCGTGGGTATGTTCCGCGGCATACTTACGATACGGTACTCCGCCTAAGTGACCTTTGGACATAATTGCTTGTATTTCCCTTCTTGATTCCTTGCATTCCTTGATTCAATTGCAATGTTCTTATCGGTCCTGTTTCTTATTCCAGCTTTGATGCCGCCAAAGACTATGAGAGCTCAGCAGGCTGCCGCTAGGGATGAGATTCGAGCGGGCTCGTCTGAGGCGAGGATCGAGCGGGATGATACGCCTACCCCTCAGGGTCATTTTAATCTGCCTTATCTAGACCGTATTTCCAGATTAGAGGCCGGCATGCAGGAGTTGCGACAGATGATGGGATCTTTAGTTGAGTCCAGTCGGGCACAGTGGTCCGAGGACGTTCCTTCCACCGCACCTGCTGTACAGATGGTCGCTCCTGCTACTACTGCGACTGTCCCTGTTTCACTACAGGAGTTCATGAGATTGAGACCTCCAGTTTTACCGGTACGGATGCGACAGAGGACCCACAGGCATTTCTTGATAGGATGGCTAGGATTTGCCTTTCGTTGAGGTGTTCTGATGATAGATTGGTGGAGTTCGTGAGTTTTCGTCTGGAGGGTCTTGCCCAGACATGGTATGATTCAGTAGAGAGAGGCCGAGCTGCAGGTCTACCTTCTATGACCTGGGACGAGTTTACAGCTGCATTTCTTGCCCGTTTTCTTCCGGAGAGTGTCCGAGACGCTCGAGCCCGTAGTTTTGAGTCTCTACGCAAGACTCCTGGGATGACGGTGTCGGAGTATGATATACAGTTTACCCAGTTGTCTCGATATGCTGGATACCTAGTAGACACGGAAGAGAAGAGAATAAAGAGGTTTGTGCGAGGGCTTGACACACAGCTATTCCATGCCATCGGCACCCAACACTTTGATACATACGCAGCCGCGATGGACGCAGCCTTACTTTTGGAGGAGCGTATTTCTGAGACTCCGGTCGTTTCTGGGCCGAAGAGGATCCGTACTGATACGCCAGCTCAGCGGCAGATGGGTAGACACCGTGATAGATTATTTTCGGGAGATTGTGGAGGCAGAGGATTGAGACGTGGTAAGTTATTTGGTTCATATCCACAGACCCAGCAGTCGTCACCAGAATGTTTTCGGTGTGGGAGTCAGTACCACCGTGTCAGAGACTGTACCATGGGGCGCCAGGGCACGGCGACAGTCCCGCATATGACCTTACCACCTTCACCACCTCCACAGAGAGCTCTACTTCCTACTCCTAATGATGCTCCATGCCAGCCAGATGCTCCTAGAGGTCGTGGGTGTGGCGGTCCGGTTCAGACAGGACGAGGCAACAGAGGCAGAGGCAGAGGCCGAGGTAGAGGCAGAGGACAGCCAGCTATTAGTGGTGGACAGGCCCGAGTGTTCGCGTTGACTCCTCAGGATGCACAGGCATCCAATGCCGTCTTGACAGGTACTCTGCCAGTATGTTCTTTTGATGCACGGGTATTATTTGATCCAGGCTCCACACATTCCTATGTATCCACGTACTTTGCACCGAGGTTGGGCCGAGAGTCTTATTCGTTAGATCAGCCGCTTGTCGTTATTACACCAGTAGGCGAGTCGTTTGTTGCTCTTTTTGTGTACCGATCATGTTCCGTTCGTATCGGGGAGAGAGATTCTTCAGTTGATTTAATTCTCCTCGATATGCTAGACTTTGACGTTCTTCTTGGTGTGGACTGGCTAGCTACCTATTATGCATCCATGGACTGCCGTGAGAAAGCAGTCAGATTCAGTTTTCCTGGTGAGCCGGTTCTTGTTATTCAAGGAGATCGTAGCGCTACCCGTCCCAGCTTGATTTCTTCTCTTCGCGCTGGTCAGCTCTTGAGGAAAGGGTGTCAGGGATTCTTAGCCTATGTTTGTGATACTAGCTCCACAGAGGTTCCGTTGGACCAGGTCCCTGTTGTGAGAGAGTTTCCTGATGTATTCCCTGACGAGCTGCTTGGTCTACCACCAGAGCGCGAGATCGAGTTCTGCATCGACCTGATCCCCGGCACGGGGCCTATCTCTATACCGCCTTATCGGATGGCCCCGGCAGAGCTGAGAGAGCTGAAGGATCAGTTACAGGACTTGCTGGACAAAGGGCTTATCCGACCGAGTGTGTCACCTTTGGGTGCTCCCGTCCTGTTTGTTAAGAAGAAGGACGGAAGTATGCGCTTATGCAATGATTATCATCAGCTGAACCGGGTTACTGTGCGGAACAGATATCCCCTACCCCGCATTGATGGCTTATTCGATCAGCTCCAGGGTGCAGGGTTTTTCTTGAAGGTTGATTTGCGGTCAGGTTATCACCAGTTGCGAGTTCGGAAGGAGGATATTCCGAAGACCGCTTTTCGTACTCGATATGGTCATTATGAGTTCTTGGTGATGTCGTTCGGGCTCACCAATGCCCCGGCAGCATTTACGGACTTGATGAGCCGTGTAATGAGGACGTATCTCAATCAGTTCATCATTGTGTTCATTGACAACATCTTGGTTTATTCTCGGAGCCGGGAGGAACATGAGCAGCACTTGCGTATCACCTTGCAGACATTGAGGGAGCATCAGCTGTTCGCCAAATTTTCCAAGTGCGCATTCTGGTTAGACAGTGTCGACTTCTTGGGTCATGTGGTGACGAGAGATGGTATTTGTGTGGACCCAAAGAAGATCGAGGCTGTTCAGCGTTGGCCTAGACCGGTATCAGTTACAGAGGTTCGTAGCTTTCTGGGTCTGGCCGGCTATTATCGACGTTTTGTCCAGGATTTCTCCCGTATTGCTGCACAGCTGACCGGGTTGACCCGGAAGGGGGTCCCTTTTGATTGGACCGAGGCATGTGAGGATAGTTTCCAGCGGTTGAAGACTCGTCTGACTACTGCACCGGTGTTAGCTTTACCTTCAGGATCAGGCGGGTTCGTGGTATATTGTGATGCTTCTCGAGTGGGGCTGTGTATTAATGCAGCACGACAGAGTTATCACGTATGCTTCTCGACAGCTGAGGAAACACGAACAGAACTACCCCACTCATGATTTAGAGATAGCTGCAGTGGTATTTGTGCTTAAGATCTGGAGACATTACCTATACGGTGAGTCGTGCCAGATATTCACTGACCACAAGAGTTTGAGGTATATCTTTCAGCAGTGAGATCTGAATCTGAGACAGCGCCGTTGGATGGAGTTGGTGAAAGATTATGACTGCGAGATTCTATACCATCAGGGCAAGGCGAATGTGGTGGCAGATGCTTTGAGTAGGAGACCCGGAGGTAGCTTATCTTGTTTAAGCGCAGTACATATGCAGTCGATGGCGGATTGGCAGGTTTTATGGGACAGCTGGCCCATTTCAGAGCACGCCCACAGTTACTTGACCGTATCCGCGAGGCACAGTCCGGCGATGCCCGTATTTTAGAGATTATTGAGCAGATTCGGCAGGGCAGAGTTTCTGCGTTCGTGATTGATGATCAGGGGATACTTCGATTTGGGACTCGACTGTGCGTACTAGATTCTGAGGGACTGAGGCGCGATATCCTCGAGGAGGCACATAGATCAGTATACAGTGTGCATCCAGGTTCCACCAAGATGTACCGTGATTTGAGAGAGGTTTACTGGTGGGACGGAATGAAGAAGGATGTTACAGACTTTGTGTCGAGATGCCTGACTTGTCAGCAAGTCAAGGCCGAGCACCAGAGACCAGCCGGCGAGTTACAGCCTTTGCCCATCCCTGAGTGGAAATAGGAACAGGTCTCCTTAGACTTCATTGTGGGTCTACCCAGGACCAGTCGAGGGTATGACTCTATTTGGGTGATTGTGGATCGACTGACGAAAGCGGCTCATTTCCTGCCAGTGAATACCACTTTTGGATTTTCTTAGTACGCCCAGGTTTATATTGATGAGATCGTGTGACTGCATGGCGTCCCAACTTGTATTGTGTCCGACCGGGGTACCCAGTTTACCAGCCGATTGTGGCAGAAACTTCAGGAAGCTTTGGGCACCCGATTGAGTTTTAGCACAGCCTTTCATCCGCAGACTGACGGTCAGTCAGAGCGTACTATTCAGACTCTTGAGGACATGCTCAGAGCTTGTGTTTTAGATTTCGGCGGTAGCTGGGATCGTCATTTGCCCTTGATCGAGTTCTCCTACAATAATAGCTTCCAGGAGACGATTCAGATGGCACCTTTCGAGGCTTTATATGGGAGGAGATGTCGAACGCCTGTATGTTGGACAGAGCTCAGGGAGAGCAGTATTTTAGGGCCGCAGATCGTATAGGAGAAGACCGAGAAGATACAGCTGATTCGGGATAGGATGAGAGCGGCACAGAGTAGGCAGAAATCATATGCTGACAGGCGCCGTCGCCGACTCGAGTTCGCTGTTGGCGATCATGTTTTCCTGAAGGTCTCTCCGATGATGGGTTTGATGAGATTTGGGCGGAAAGGGAAACTTAGTCCTAGATATGTTGGTCCCTTCGAGATCCTAGAGCATGTTGGTCTAGTCGCTTATCGGTTAGCTCTTTCGCCCAGCTTCCCCGATGTTCACCCCGTGTTCCATGTTTCGATGCTCCGCAAGTACCTTCATGATCCTTCCCATGCGATTCAGTACCAGACGATCTAGCTAGAGCATGATCTTTCCTTCTTCGAGCAGCCGGTGGTCATTTTGGATCGGCAGGTGAAGAAATTGAGGTCGAAGGTTATACCGTCCGTCAAGGTCCTTTGGCGTGGCCCGAACAGTGAGGAGGTCACCTGGGAGACCGAGGTCGAGATGAGGAAGAGATATCCCCATCTTTTTGAAGGTACGCATAGTTAAATTCTAAATTCAGGGACCGAATTTCTTTAAGGGGGGAAGATTGTAACGCTTCGAAAATCGTTTAGGCAGTTTTTCGGTAATCGGCAAAATTAGCAGCTTTTTCCTTAAAAAGTCAAAATAGGTATTTTTCATTATTGACCTAATTATACAAAATTTAGATAAGATATTACTATAAATTGGTCACTAAAATGTCACTTAAAAATTTCTAGTTAATTAAAAAAATTTCCTTAATTAATTATTTTTAATATTATTTTAAACTTTTAAAAAATACATTTAATTAGTGATAAATAAAAATTTAATTAGGTAAATTACATAATTAGGAATCATTATAAAACTAAAATATAGTGTAACAAAATTTTTATCAAAACATTCAAGTTTGGTTTTTTTGTGGTTTAAAATGGTTTGAAAATGAATTAAAAAGGGTTTTTTTTGTGTAAAATTTGATGTGATGGTCATTTATTGATCTTGTGAAGGACTTTTGTGCAGAAAATTCCACATCTTTCCCTCACATCCCTCCCTTGCTCTCCTCTGGTCGAAATGGCTGCAGAAAAACAGCCCCCAATCCCCCATTTTCTTGCATCAAAATCCTTGCAAAAATCCTTTGAAATCCACAAAAATTCACAATTTCCTTCACAAATTCAAACCTAAACCCTTTTCCACCTCTTCCCAAACTCTAATTTGTTTAAAACAAGGAGAAAGAAGACATCTTTAGAGGCTAATTGCAAGAGGTTCATCACTTGGGAGGTATAAGTTCTAATCTAGTTGTTAAATTGGTAGTTTATTTATGCTAATTTAGATTTTTAATGTGTTAATTTCATTGCAATGGTTTGTTTTGAAAATTCTAGGATAAGGTTGGTGTTGTAATTAGGGTTTGTAGAATGGTTGATGGGTTTAAGTTAGTATTGTGGCTATCTAGTGTATTAGGTCGGATATTTGTCTGATGTTGCGATCGCGATATCGTTAATTCGCGATGTTTGCATTGTTATCGGTATGCTAATTGCTTACTAGATTTTTGTAAATATTAGGAGGTGATCTAATTACGATATTTGGCGATACAATTAGCATCTCATACGACTTTTAGTGTGCGCGAATGCGGGGTTTTGTCTAGTCGGGTTTTAGTTTTGACGATTTCCCCGAAACGGCGATTTTAGTTAAGGTTTTAGCGATTTTCGTGTATTTTCCACGTACCGAGTGCACGTTGTGATTAATTCGAGAGCGTCGATCTTTTCATATTGTGAGTTGCGTCATTTCAGGAATCTGTAATCTTATAATGTGTGTTATGTAATTCTAGGATCGGACGCGACGCGCAAAGGCAAGGCGGAGGTCGGATCGGATTAGCGAGGCATTCATGTGAGTAGATGTATTCATCTATGGGGGGATCGTCTGGATGGTGCGAAGTGCCCCTAGTTAGGATTACTTTATTTCTTGCAAGATTTGCATTGTTAGTTAGCTAAACCCCCCCTCATTCACATTGCATACCCTTATAGCTAATCGTCTGCTAGATTGCATGGATATCCATATACACATGTGTGATATCACTTCGTAGGACACGTACACCATTACCATTGGCTCCTGTTGCATGTGCACTATTCATGTGACACACACGCCTTTGGTAATTGCCATGCCACGAGCACTGTAGGACCCGTTGAGTTTAGTATCACCACTTGTATAATACACAATATATGAAGTCGCATAGCATGTATATACCTCGCATCATCATCATACTTACATAGATTTCTAGCCACAAATCACATCGCATACCTTGATATCATAGACATTTATCATATACAACATGTTGGGTATTATGATTTTCTTGAGGATTTCAGTATTGCTGCGATTTCTGGATTTTGGGGAAAACTGCAAGAATTTAACAAAAGCTTATATTTATCATTTTTAAAACAAAGTTGCGGTTTTCTCGTGATGTATGTGTCGTCCACCATGAGTTTTCATGTTTTCTGTTGGATTTCGAGACCCGATTCGAGGAGTGGATGAACCGTCTCGGGTACATGGTGGGCCCGGTATGGTACCCCGGGGCAAGAAGATCGAGTTGTAGACGATGAGCCAGGCAGGGGAAGACTACCTACCGGTGATTTCTGGTGCGGCGGATATCCGGAGGTTACCGACCGTTGTCGTGAGATTTGATGATATGGGCCGATCCGGACTGACGGAGCCCGATGTATTGAGACATTGATACAGTGAGACATTGAGACATATGTGTTTTCATATTTGGTGTCGATGCTTGACACGGGTTTCAGATGATTTCTTAATGGTATTTAGCTATTATACAGATATTCTTTTTCTAAAGTTAATAATGCAGAACTCATAGCAATTAAAATAATTAAAGATTTAGTATTGACATTGCATACATGTGCATGCATACTAGAGGTATTACATCACATCTGGACATACATGATGTGACGCATTTGCGCGCATTCTTACGATAGCCTTACTAGATGTTATATTCTATTCACGAGCTGGCAACTCACCCCTGTTGTGCCACAGTGTCTTGCAGGTTGAACTCATCAGCCTTTTAGCGGCGGCTTATCTTATTAGTGACTTCTTTTGCTCAGACTCGCGACATTGCTCGTAGGTGGGTTGCGAGAGCACTTTTATCACTTTTTTTGTACTATTTTTGTATCTAGTAATCTCCATCTACCACTCCTTATGTGTATATGCGACCTAGTGATGAGACTGAGAGATTTGTGTATATGTGGTTTCTTTTGGTCGAGCTCACTTGAGCCGGCGTTGTGTTTCCTTGTATTTTGCATTTCTTTATGCTCTTTTCTTGATATTACATATATATATTGCGTGTGATTGTGATCCGCCTTGGGCGAAGAGCTAGCTCCCGCTTGGGGATGCCATTTTGTGATTACAGGTTTATATATTTTGCTGTACCCATTTTGGGGGATAGTATTTACAGAGGAGACTCTGCCGAAATTTTCGGAAATTTTTGATGTTTTTTTAAAGGGGTTCAATGCAACTAAATTGATTTCAAGTCGTTTTCATGAAAGGTTTCCTTCACTCTCTTTGGTTTTGGTTAAGATTTTCTGGGCTTTGGCTGACTTAGTTTACGTTACGCCTTTAGACGTCTCGTAATCTAAGTGCCAGTCACGTTCCGTACTTTCGGGTCGTGACATTCTCCCTTATCTTTGGGACTTACCGAGCAATCTGTTCACTGACGACATTCTCTTTCTTTCTTCTTTGAATGTCGTCAGGTGATCTGGACACGTCAGAGATCGAGCCCACTGCTGAAGACTTGGACCAATTCAGTGAAGACCTCGAGCTCTAGTTCATTGTACACTTTCTATTCAGTACTTTTCATTTCTGTTATGCCATTGTTTAGGCATTACTTTTTATCAGTTGTATATACTTTCCATATATTGTACAGAAAGAATGTGAATAAATAAAGTTGCTGTTTTGATTATATCTTGTCTCTTGTGCATTTACTTTTATATTGCTTAGATACGCTTAGCGTATTTACTTCACAGTAAATACGTAGCGGCTCAGTCGTGTCCTCTGCCCGTATACTGGGAAGCGGGGCGTGACAGACGTGCTTGTGGTCAATCCACTGCCAGCGTATTGACGAGGCTTTAGAGTCCCACACAGAGAGTTTCCTAAGTTCGGAAGAAACGTTTAGATGCCGTATGGTTTTATGGCAGGGTTCGATCATATACGTGCACTTGTACACGGATCATGATCGGATGGATAATACTAGTGGGTTTTGGTTTAAGTCGGATCCTAGTATTATATTGTTAGATTACTTTCGTCTCGTTGTATTCGTATTCAGTCGGAATACGGATGCGGGTATGTATATACGGATGAGGGGTAATCTTGTAATTCGTTACAAGATTTCTTTAGTTGATACCATTTCTTTTTGTTGGATTAAACATTTAGTTTAATGTTTATTGGAAGGAAAATGTGAGTCCAAGTTTTGGCCTTATGCATTTATTCGATAGTGCATGCACTTGGTGACTCATGTTATTGTGACATGGATTGTTTTTGAGGCTATTATTATTGCGTGGGATATTTGTGGAGAGAGAGGGCTGTTTTAAGCAAGCTCTTGGGATTTTTTCTTTAGTTGAAAATGAGCTCTCAAAATATCTCACACAATAACTCAACCCATTTTCTTCACTAGCTTCTTTCTTGAGCTCACACTTTCCTCCATGGGCATCTTCTTCAACCTCCACCCATCCCTCTCATGAGTTAAGAATCCATGGGTGTTTTGAGACAAAGTATTCACACAATATCACTACTTCATCTTGGGCATCTAGGCTAGCAAACTTGATGTCCGAGTTGCCTCGGTTTAGAAGCGGGAGCCCGTATAAAGAATCCTCAACATGGATCCTCTTCGACGAGAGAGACCGGAGAGCGAACATGATCGAGGAAGCTGCAACACCTCAAGGAGCTTGGAAATGGTAGAAGACCGAAGGACACGATCTGTTCGGTATAACCTTTCTAAACTCCTTTTTGCATGTTTGCTAGTATAGGGTTTTTGGTTCGATCTTGTGCGAGTTTTGTTTGCGCCAAGTTTTGAAAGTTTTTGTTCCGCATTTTGCTACGGATTGATGGCCGGGGTGCCGGCAAAACCCAACAGTTACTGCGCTGACGGGTCAAACCTGCAAGATACTGTGGCACAATGGGGATGAGTTACCAACTCGTGAGTAGTAAGTAACATTTAATAAGGCTATCGTAAGCATGCACGCAAATGCGTCATAGCCTACATATACCAAAATGATACGATGCACAAGTATGAATGCAACATGAATGTATAATCAACACGAAATCATGATATATTTGATATAAGAAGATCTATATCTTTAACTTAGTAAAACCTCTGTGCAATAAACTGAAGTATCATCACTGAAATCAATAGAAAATCCGTGTCAAGCATCGACACAATATATCTATATCCCAATATCTCAATGTCTCAATATCTCAATATCTCAATACCTCAATGTCTCAATACCTCAATGTCTCAATGTCCCAATAACTTAATGTCTTAATATCTCGGGCTCCGTCAGTCCGGATCGGCCCAAATCTTCAAATCTCACAACCACATCGGTATCCTACGGATATCCGCCGCGCCAACAATCACCGGTAGGTAGTCTGCCCCTGCCAAGCTTATCGTCTACAACTCGAGCTTCTTGCCCTGGGATACCTTACCGGGCCCACCATGTACCCGAAACGGTTCATCCAACTCCTCGAATCGGGTCTCGAAAGCCAACATAAATCAGGAAAACTCATGGTGGACGACACATACATCATATCACGAGAAAACCGCAACTTTCATTTTTAAA
The DNA here is from genome assembly GCA_030015575.1 of Agapanthus africanus. Lineage (NCBI taxonomy): Eukaryota > Viridiplantae > Streptophyta > Magnoliopsida > Asparagales > Amaryllidaceae > Agapanthus > Agapanthus africanus. Next base: position 551,355,058 of record CM057344.1, read on the forward strand.
GCGATAACATGTTTATAAAAATTCTTGCGGTTTTCCCAAAAATCTAGAAATCTCATCAATACTGAAATCCTCGAGAAAAATCACAATATATAAACATGCCGGTGATGATGGAAATCTATGATACGGTAGTATATACTATGTGAAGTACGGCCAGAAGCTATTCATGAATCATGATGTAATGAGGTATGCATATATAACTAACAATCCTACGTATCCATTTAATGAAATAAATATACAAGTATAAGTCTACGGATCATATATGATACAAATGCACAGTTACCGATTTTGAGCTAGTTCTATAGTGTTCGTGACATAGCAATTACCAAAGGCGTGTGTGTTCGCATGAATAGTGCACATGCGCAATGAACCAATGGTAATGGTGCAAGTGTTCTATGAGATGATATCACATATGTATATATATGTAAGATGGTGCGATGCAATGAGATGAATAACTGGAAAACTTGCATATAAAATGCAAGTACTACAAGTAATCCTAAACCATCGGGTGCCTCGTGCCATCCAGACGATCCCCCATAGATGTGCACATCTACTCACCGGGACACCTCGGCTAAACTGATCCGATCTCAGTCTTGTCTTTCCGCGCCACGTCCGACGCCTCTGCACCCGATCCTAGAATCGCATATAAGTGAATAAGAGAATAGATGTAAATAGTTCCGGATACAAACGATACAAGTCAACCACGTGCACTAACTAGACGCGCAGGCACTTGGTGCACAAAACGCGCTCGCGACAACGCCACAAACCACAACTAGGATCGCTATACGTAGCAATCCCCTAAACTAGAACTCAATCGCACTAATCGCGCATTTACAACACACTAAATATTATATGAAATAGGTTGTAAATCATCAAAATCTCAAACTTAATCAAAATCGATTTATTCCAAAAACCTAGTAAGTATCTCCTAACCATTTTAGTGCAAATTTAGATATTTTAACAAATCTAGTGTCCACAATGTTCATTTAATAACTTAATTATGCTACACAACCCTTAACTAAATTTTTAATCTCACTTATTAATATTAATCATGAAATTAGTTTGCATGGTTATGTGATTAGGAAAAATTAAAAGTAACAATTAGCAAATTAATAACTAGGTTAGGTTTTGCAAATCTTAAGATGTTAACTACACATCATAACCATAATCAAGTGATAAAACCCTAACTTGAACCCAATTTCCTTCTCTTGAAATTTCAAACTTGGAATTAGAACCAAAATAATATCTAAACAAGTCACCTTAAAGCAATTAACCAACAAATTAAACATTGGGTTAAGATTATACCTCAAAATTTATAAATCTAACTTGCAACTTGCTTCCAAAAAAAAGTTTCTTTGCTCCAAGATCCATGCTAGATTAGGTCAAGAACTTTTGGTGAAGGTTTAAATATGAATTTGTGAGATTTTTGTGTGGATTTTTTTTGATGGAATTGTGATGATTTTGGAGATGAAATGAGATTGAGAAAATAGGGGGAGTAACAGTAGGTTTTGGCCAAAGAGAGGAGGGATGGGTGTGTGTGGGTGAGTGTAGAAGTTTCCAAGTAAAGAAAACCCATCAAGCCTCATTAATTCACCTCACATCATTTTCTATTTTTATTTTATTTTCTTATTCCTTTTTTCCCTAGAATTGAATAGAAGCTTGCAAACAAAAAGAGAAAAGAAAACATGTTACAAACTTGGTTTAAAGTTGTCATGGTTCACATTTGAGTAACTAACCCAAACTCATTTGTAATTAACACTAATTAAATGTATAAGTGAAAACTTATAATAATATTTAAAATAATTAATTAAGGAAAAATATTTAAGTAAACTAACAATTTATAAGTGACTAAATAAATATCAATACTAGCCATTACATATCTAAAATAGGTATAATTAAGTCTATGTTGAAAAATAATTATATCTTGGTTTTTACGGAAAACACCAGTTATTTTACCGAATATCGGAAAATTCATCTAAACGATTTTTTTTAAAACGTTACAATCTTCCCTCTTTAAAGAAATTCGGTCCCCGAATTTAAAATCTAACTACGTGTACCCACGAAGATATGGGAATATTTCTTCCGTATCTCGATCTCTGCTTCCTACGTGACCTCTTCGCCGCTCGGGCCACTCCAAAGAACCATTACGGTCGGTATGTCCTCGGACCTCGGTTTCTTCACCCGCCAATCTAGAATGACTATCGGCTGCTCTGTGAAAGAAAGATTGTGCTCCAACTGGAACGTCTGATGCTGTATCGCGTGACAGGGGTCATGAAGGTACTTGCGGAGCATCGATACATGAAACACGGGTGGACATCTGGAAAGCCAGGTGGAAGAGCCAAACGATAAGTAACCGTGCCGAATCGCTCGAGAATCTCTAAGGGACCTACATATCTGGGACTAAGCTTCTCTTTCTTTCCGAATCTCAACACGCCCTTCATTGGAGAGACCTTCAAGAAAACATGATCGTCTACTGTAAACTCAAGTCTGTGCTGACATCGGTCTGCATAAGATTTCTGCCTGCTCTGGGCCGCTCTCATCCTATCCGAAATCAACTGAATCTTTTTGGTCGTCTCCTACACCATCTGTGGTTCTAAAATATTGCTCTTACTGAGCTCTGTCCAACAAACGGGCCATCAACATTTCCTCCTATATAACGCCTCGAAGGGTGCCATCTGAATCGTCTCGTGGAAGCTGTCATTGTAGGAGAATTCTATCAAGGGTAAGTAACAATCCCAACTACCACCAAAATCTAGCATGCAAGCTTGGAGCATGTCCTCAAGAGCCTGAATAGTCCGCTCTGATTGACCATCGATCTACGGATAGAAAGCTATACTGAAACTCAATCGGGGTGTCCAAGGTCTCCTGAAGTTTCTGCCATAGTCTACTGGTGAACTGGGTACCTCCGTCGGACATAAAACAAGTCAGGACTCCATGTAGTCGCACAATCTCATAAACATATATCTGAGCATACTGAACGAAACCGAAAGTGGTCTTACTGGCAGAAAGTGCGCTGCCTTCGTCATTCGGTCCACGATCACTCAAATAGAGCCATACTCTCTACTGGTCCTAGGTAAACCTACAATAAATTCATAGAAATCTGCTTTTATTTCTACTCCAGAATGGGCAAAGGTTGTAACTCTCCTGCTGGCCTCTGATGCTCGGCCTTGACTTTGCTGACAAGTTAACATCCCGAAACAAAATCTGTGACATCTCTCTTTATCCCTTCACACTAGTAGACTTCTCTCAATCATAATACATCTTGGTGGAACCCGAATGAATACTATATACTGAATGATGCGCCTCCTCTAAGATCTCGCATCTCAGTCCCTCAGAATCTGGCACACAAAGTCGAATCCCAAATCGTAGTACTCCCTGATCATCAATCACGAACTCTAAATCTCTGCCCTGTCGAACCTGCTCCAAGATCTCTAACAAATGAACGTCATCGGACTATGCCTCACGGATATGATCAAATAACTGTGGATGTGTACAGATACGGACAAGTTGTCCCCCGGTCGACGTAAACTCGAACTGCACTTGGCTGGCGCAAAGAACCTGCTAATCTGCTGTCAACTGTCTCTGAACTGTGCTCAAACAAGAAAAGCTACCTCCGGGCTTCCGACCCAAGGCATCTGCCACGACATTCTCCTTGCCCAGACGATAAAGAATCTCGCAGTCATAGTCTTTCACTAGCTCTATCCATCTGTGCTATCTCAATTTAGATCTCGCTGCTGAAAGATATACTTTAAGCTTCTTATGGTCCGTAAATATCTAGCACGACTCGTCGTATAAGTAGTGTCACCAAATCTTAAGTGTAAAAACCACCGCAGCCATTTCTAAGTCATGCGTGGAATAGTTCTGCTCGTGCTTCTTCAACTGCCGAGAAGCATCATAATAAACAACAAAACCGCCTGATCTTTAAGGCAAAGATAATACTGGCGCCGTAATCAAACGAGTCTTCAACTGCTGAAAGCTCTGCTCGTATACTTCAGTCCAACGAAAAGAAACTCCCTTCCGGGTCAACCCGGTCAACGTTGCAGCTATATGCGAAAAATCCTGTATGAAATATCAATAGTATCCGTCCAAACCCAAAATGCTGCGAACCTGATACAGGTCTGAGCCAGTGCTGAATGGCCTCGATCTTCTTCGGTTCTATACTTACCATCTCTCGTAACTACATGTCCGAAGAAGTTCACACTATCCAACCAGAAAACATACGTGGATAATTTAGCGAATAGCTGGTGCTCCCTCAATGTCTGCAACAAAATCCTCAAATGCCACCCAGGGTCTACTCGACTCCAAAAGTACACTAAGATGTCCTCAACGAATACGATAATAACTGATCAAGAAAAACGGCCTGAATATATGGTTCATCAACTCTATAAATGCTGCTGGGGCATTGGTGAGTCCGAATGACATCATCAAGCACTCATAATGCCCGCAACGCGTGCGAAAAGCAGTCTTCGGGATATCATCCTCTCGAACCCGCGACTGATGGTAACCTGGTCGCAAGTCAATCTTCAAGATATGTCCCGCACTCTGTAGCAATTCAAATAAATCGTCGATGCGAGATAAGGGATATTTTTTCCGCACAGTAACTCGATTCAACTGACGATAATCGATGCACCAACACAAACTGTCGTCTTTCTTCTTGATGAATATGATAGGTGTAAGTCGATGTAGTACACCCCAGTACTTGTGGGGAGGCGGAATTTTCAAAAACGATCATGTTTAAAGAACGAACATCGACTAACCGCTTAAATCGAAGCTAAACTATAAATAACCGTACACAAAGTGTTTCTTAGCTATTGTGTTTAGGGATTATACCAAATGAAACTAGTCTTTCGTCTTTACGATCTCCTTGTTCTCCTCGGCCTTCTCTAGGTAGTAGACGATCCACCCGAGAGCAAAACACCAAGCTACGCCTCTAACTTGAGGTAACTAATCTACTTTGATTGCTAATCAAAGAAGAAAGGATGATATAGAGTGAAGGTTATGGATGTTTAAGTCTAACTAAACCTTTGATCTCAACACATGAGGATTAAGGATTAGTCTCTTGAAGATGAGAGCTTGAGGAGAGAGAATGTGAGATGAGATAATGAGATGAGAGAGAGTGTATCATAATATATTATGAAGCATTCTTATTTTAGAATAATGAATAAAAGAAATGAATAAGCATGCTTCATAAATGAAAAGAGGTGATTCATTAACATGAGTCATTAAGCATTTATGGTGCATTAATGATCATGATGAATCACCCTCATGACATCACTAATCTTATCCAAAGCTTATGTCACCTTAACCTCCTTAGTCACATCTTCTAGAAGCTTCTCGTACAATTACGAGAACGCCCCTCCGATCCGCAAAAATACGGAAAAACTTTTAGACTGTAAAATCCAATAACCGGATACCAGTAACTGGCTTAAACCAAAGCCGACTGGTAAAAACTGTCCGAAAGTCGTACGTGCGTAAACGCACGTATGCGTCCGAACCCTTTGTTGCAAAACCATGCAACCTCTATATCGTTTCGCCTGGAGTAGGAAACTCTCTGTGTGGGACTCTAGAGACTCGACTACTACGCTGGCAGTGGGTTTAACCACAGACCGCAAGCGGCACTAGCTGTACGTAACGGTCCCCAGGTAGTTGTCGATAAGAAGGCCGATGAGGAAACCCATCCGAACTCCTACTGAGTCTGATGTGACAATCTCCATACAGTCCGGTCCGTTCGTCCAAGACTATCGCATATCGGGCCTAGGGGGCGGCAAGCGTCAGTCCCCTAATAGCGGTATAAGTCGTGTCGGAGTGAAGCCCATTACACCCTGAGAAACTACTGGAACCTACCAGTAAATCTCGCTTGCCCTGGCCAGGGACTTTGCGTAATGGCTCTCTGACACAGCACGATATCTACTCCCAATACCGGGAGGGACGAATCCTGTCTAACCGCCACTGCCTCCAAGTGCTCGGGACTGCACCCAACTGCTACCTGTTTGCACGACTCCTTTGAGCCGTGGTAGGGTAGCAATCTAAGAACAGTGGGACACACTCGAGGCGAAGTGGCAGTGTCAAGTCTGCGGACTACGCTGTACTCATGTCACCTGGGAACTGTTCACTGACGACCGGTATCAAACCAACCAACAGTTCCCTGTGAGTCCTGTCCGGTGTACTCGTAACCTAACGAGCACCTGCATACTATCTCCAGTACGACGTACTGACGGCTGTGGGACAAACCATCTCCCCAACTGGGATGAGAAGCGTACACACTAGTCTACTCCGGATATCGATGCTCTGTCTCGATAATCCAACGACCAGGGACCTGAATAAGGATGTGCTTGTAGACTACCCAGCCCCCACTAGTGTGACTGCCATCACAACGCTGGTAGACAAGCAAGATCCTAAGAGCTCTATCAATACGTACACTCACATATTAAGATAGAAAAACCAAGTAGCATACTACCATGTTTAGCAAGACTGTTATATACATGTGAATATCCCAAGCTTCCATTAAGTAATATACAAACTAGTATGATACAGTAATGGCCTTCTAGGGCATAAACACTAACAATCTCCCACTTGCACTAGGGCCATGTACTGGCATATCGTAGACCAATGATCTCGAGTAGCCTCTCGAACTGAATCTGAGGAAGGGCCTTCGTGAATGGATCAGCAATGTTCTCTTCAGAAGCAACTCTCCGAACCTCGATCTCCTGACGATCAATGATCTCCCTGATCAGGTGATACCGCCTCAAGATGTGTCTGGACTTCTGATGGGACCTTGGTTCCTTCGCTAAAGCTATAGCTCCGTTGTTATCGCAATACAGAGGTATTGGATCAACTATGGTAGGAACAACCTGAAGTTCTGTTAGGAACTTCTTCATCCAGACTGCTTCTTTTGCGGCATCGCAAGCAGCTATATACTCCGCTTCCATCGTCGAGTCAGCAACGGTGTCCTGCTTGGAGCTCTTCCAGCACACCGCCCCTCCATTGAGGGTAAAGACATAACCCGACATGGACTTGGAATCGTCCTTATCACTCTGGAAGCCGGAATCAGCAAAGGCCTCCAACCTGAGGTCTTTTGCGCCGTAAACCAAGAACATCTCCTTAGTCCTCCTCAGGTACTTGAGAATGTTCTTTACTGCTATCCAGTGCTTCTCCCCTGGGTCTGACTGATACCGGCTTACCACGCTCAGTGCGTAAGCTACATCTGGTCTGGTACACAACATCGCATACATTATAGAGCCTACCGCAGAAGCGTAGGGTATAATAGACATGCGTTCCCTTTCCAAATCAGTCTTGGGAGACATCTCTTTGGAGAGGGTGATTCCGTGACAAGCCGGTAGATTACCGCGCTTAGAATCTTCCATACTGAATCTTTTCAGTACAGTGTCGATATACCTGGACTGCGAAAGTCCCAACATCCTCTTGGATCTATCACGATAGATCCGGATCCCCAGAATGTAAGAGGCATCACCCAGGTCTTTCATGGAGAACCTGTGTGACAAGAATCCTTTGACAGATTGTAGCATAGGAATGTCATTTCCTATCAATAGAATGTCATCCACGTACAAGACGAGGAATACGACACTTCTGGCCACAACTTTACTATATATGCATGGTTCATCTGGATTTTTGATAAAGTCATATTCTTTGACTGTCTCATCAAAATAGATGTTCCAACTCCGCGATGCCTGCTTTAGTCCGTAAATAGACTTAAGCAGCTTGCATACTTTCCCGCTGCTCCCACTCTGATTGAAACCCTCTGGCTGATCCATATAGACGCTCTCTTCTAAATTTCCATTCAGAAAAGCCTTTTTTACGTCCATTTGCCAGATTTCATAATCATGGAAGGCAGCAATAGCAAGAAGGACCCGAATGGATTTGAGCATAGCCACTGGAGAAAAAGTTTCGTCATAGTCCAAACCAGGTCTTTGACGAAAACCCTTTGCAACAAGTTTAGCCTTATAGGTTTCCACCTGTCCATCTACACCAATCTTTTTCTTGAAGATCCATTTGCATCCTATGGGTTTTACCCCATCTGGAGCAAAGTCCAAAGTCCATACTTTGTTGGTGTACATGGACTCCATCTCGGTCCGCATTGCATCTAGCCATCGTACCGAGTCGCCGCTCTGGATGGCCTGCTGGAAGTCAGTTGGTTCATCATCATCTATGATGCAATCCTCTCTATCCCCGTCTATGAGAAAACCGTAGTATCTCTCAGGCGGATGAGATGGCCTATTACTCCTGCGGAGGGGTGCGGGAATGTTCTGTTCTTCTTGAACCTCTGGTTCTACCAAACTTTCAGTAACAGCTTGTGGTTCTGGAATTTCTTCCAGTTCTACTTCGCTCCCACTCTTCTGATTTTCTAAAAATTCTGTTTCTAAGAAGTGGGCATGACGAGAAACAATAACCTTTTGTTCCTCTGCGTAATAGAAATAATATCCCTTGGAGTTCTTTGGATATCCCACAAGCTTACACAGTACTGAGCGTGCCTCGAGCTTGTCCACATGCTGCTTTTTTACAAAAGCTGGACACCCCCATGTCCTAAAATGTTTTAGACAGGGTTTCTTCCCACTCCACATCTGATATGGTGTGGTAGGCACAGTCTTGGTTGGAACCTGGTTTAAAAGATATGCCGCTGATTCTAGCGCATAACCCCAGAAAGATCGCGGTAACTCAGTATTACTCATCATGGATCGTACCATATCCAATAGGGTTCGATTCCATCTCTCCGATACACCATTATGCTGTGGAGTGTATGGAGGAGTAAGCTGAGAGAGAATTCCTTTCTCTTTTAGGTAACCTAGGAACTCGGCACTTAAGTATTCTCCACCTCGATCAGATCTCAGTGTCTTAATACTTTTGCCTGTTTGGTTTTCCGCTTCACTCTTGTATTCCTTGAATTTCTCAAACGCCTCGGATTTATGCTTCATCAAGAAGACATGTCCAAACCTAGAGAAATCATCTGTAAAAGTGATGAAGTAGGAATAACCACCTCTCGCATGTGTAGACATTGGACCGCATACATCACTGTGTATGAGTCCTAAGAGCTCGCTCGCTCTTACTCCTTGTCCAGTAAATGGAGTCTTTGTCATCTTTCCTTTGAGACAGGATTGACAAGTGTCATAAGATTGATATTCGAACGTGTCCAAATATCCTTCTCTATGAAACTTAGTCAACCTTCTCTCATTGATGTGACCCAGTCTACAATGCCATAAGAAAGCTTTATTTAAATCTGGAGATTTTCTTTTTAGTGTGTTCTGGACATTGAAAATTTGGAGTTGGTTTAAAACATATATGCCGTTATTTAGAGTACCGGACCCAATCAAACCATGATTAAGGTGGATGTTAACAACATCTCTTACAAACGTGAAATCATAACCTTTATTTGATAACAAGGAAACTGATATGATATTACACGTTAAGCTTGGTACAAAATAACAGTTATGTAAAACCAAAATGTGTCCACTCGTCAATCCTAGGTGATAATCCCCGACGGACGCAGCTCCCACGCTAGCTCCGTTAGCAACCCTGAGGATCATATCACCTTCCTTCAGCACTCTACGGTTTCTCAGTGCCTGCAATGAATTGCAAATATGAGATCCTGATCCGGTATCCAATACCCAGGAAGTAGAGTTGATTGACAGACAATTCTCAATTACAAACACACCTGAAGTCGAAGCCACAGCTTGCTTCGGTTCCTGGTTCTTGGCGTTCCACGCCTTGCAATCCTTCTTCCAGTGCCCTTTCCTGTGACAATGGAAGCACTCATCCTGGCCAACTACCGGTGCTGCAAGCTTTTTCTTTCCCTTCTTTCCCACCTTACTAACACCTCCTCTAGGTTTGGGTGCGGCCTTCTTCTTCCTTCCTTTGGCCCTAGCCTTGGACCCGGAAGAAGATGCACCGCCAACAAACATAGCGGGTGTTTCCCTTGCCTTCTGCAAGGTGCCCTCTGCACTCCTTAACATGTTCAGGAGTTCCGCAAGTTCAACTTCTTTTCCTTGAAGATTGAAGTTGAGGATAAACTGGGCGTAGGTGGGAGGAAGGGACTGGAGAATAAGGTCTGTATAGAGCTCATTATCCAAAGTCGTCCCAAGGTCTGCGAGCTCCTCAATATAGCCGATCATCTGTAGGACATGTTCACCTACCGATGACCCGACAGCCAACCTCGCTCGAAACAATTTCTTAGAGGTCTCGTATCTTGCTATACGAGATTGCTCTCCATAAAGTTCCTTTGTATGGAGAAATATGCCATCTAAGGACATATCCTCGTGCCTCCTCTGATGTTCATTGTTCATAGAGGCAAGCACGATGCACTTGGCTCTCGCGCAATCTAAATCCCAGGTTTTACGGATTTCCTTATCCGCATTGCTGGATTTGGGACCAGGGACAGCAGGTGCCGTAGCGGTGAGGACGTACCCCAGTTTGTCATAGGTCAAGGCTATTTTGACATTCCGCAGCCAATCTTTATAGTTTGGCCCCGTCAGTATATTCTTTTCTAAAAGTAACTTAAGTCCAGTCATTTTCAGGGTCGCTGCAATTAGGAGAGAGAGAAGAAAACACTTTAGCATGATGCTCTTGCAAGTTTAGAGTGGTTTTTAGTTTATCTAAACTGGATGGCTCCCACTGTTTCTCGAATCCTTCCTCAAACCATAAAAGAAGAATTAGCCAGGACTATTCTCACCGTACAATACTTGCTTAACCGTTCAGCCAGGCCAGTGTCGATACTTCGAGGGAGGTTTTCCAACGCTTTCGCGAAGTTCCTTAATTAAATAACCTCTTTTCTCTGGGGCGTAACCCCGCTGACACCTTTCTGGACACCTACTAGGTTTATAGCATTGATCGTTAAGTGACGAATATCCTGATAAGTAGCATATACTCACAGTAGGATCGGGATCCAAATATCATCGTATGATAATGTTGAAGGAATCCTACCAACATTCATCAAACTCCAAATGGTATGCATCTCTTTGCAAATTTCAGTTTCTTTAGAAATTCCCGATATATGTTTTTGCCCCATGTTCTTATGATCTTGACTAAGGGCCAACAAATCATAAGTCACATGTCAAGTTCTGCCCATCATTATCCTGTTGATTTGAACCCATCCGTATATACTCTTGACTAAGGGCCAACAAAGTAATACGACTGTCCCAAACCAACTCATCTATCTATGCAACAAATGAATACCCCAGCAGCTACCAATCACTATGTCTTGACTAAGGGCCAAACAAACATAGCTTGAATACTACTGACCATTCATAAGAAATGACGGAGGAATACGACTGGTTTTGGCGAAACCGTGAACGTAGTGAACTTGATATAACCGAAGGAACCTGATAGCTTTTAAAAGGAGTGGTTAAATCTCCGCATTTAAAAATATCTGTTTTAAAAATAACCGAGTGGTTTCTTTTAAATTGTTCCAACGATTTAAACTTTGGTTTGTTTTACTTTGCATTATGGATAATGCGTCCCATCATTAACCTATCATTGCAGAAAACAACGAAAATACAACGTCCTCTTATGCCATCCGCATTCGCCACGGGGTCCCGTCATCACCCGTTAGGTTACTTAACTAACGACAGAGCGGGGGCTGGGCTAGCGCGGGTGTAAAACATAAGTGACGTCTAAATAGCTACAATATATATAGATATTTTACATTCGTCTGACGCAATGATATTCATTCCAGAACACAGATAAACAATATTGGATTTGCAAGCAATCTGTATTTCTTTTGAGCCTGCAAGAAAAGACAGATTACACAGTTGTGATGAATAGCCGTTACCCCACCCTCGACCCCTACGGGTACGGCAAACTACCCGCCCGGCAGTTTGTGTACCCCACCTTGGGTCAGTCCTAGGAGCAAAAACAGTAAAATGAAATAATACAACGGTGGCTACAACCGCAACCTGGAAGTGCCCCGTAAAAATAATATTACAACAAATTACATTTACAACAAATGAATTAAACAATAACCCATTGCAAACCCCGGCTATGCACCACAACAGTCCAATACAGTTTATATGCACAAACAGATATAACCATTACAGAAATGTGCAACCCCCTGCCAACCGACATACTAGCAGTTAGGGGAGGTTTACGAACACATTAAACAATCACAGATATAATCCAATATGCAAATACTGTACAATTTCGATCGATTAAACAACATCAATATTGCTCCAAAATCTGCTCTGTTAAACAGTAACCTGAGCAAATATTAAATATTCCAGAAAACCCCAAATATCACAGAGAAGCAACAGAAGAAAAATGGGTTCCTGACTCGCCAACTCGGCGGCGGAAGCGCGGCGACTCAGTAGGCTGAGGCCGCGCTTCCGCGGCGAGTTTGGCGATTCAGGCGACTGTTTTTCTTGGGTGTTCTACTGTGGTCATTTCTAGCTTTCTGCACTCACCTGAAAAATTTTAGGACTTCATTTTAAGTTCGACAGAAACTGAACAGATTTAGGGTTTTCCGGCTTTGTTTTTCCGTTCGAAATTCGTACAAATTTGCAATTAAGTTATTTAGTGTTTAGCGAGGCTCTGATACCACTGTAAGTCGATGTAGTACACCCCAGTACTTGTGGGGAGGCGGAATTTTCAAAAACGATCATGTTTAAAGAACGAACATCGACTAACCGCTTAAATCGAAGCTAAACTATAAATAACCGTACACAAAGTGTTTCTTAACTATTGTGTTTAGGGATTATACCAAATGAAACTAGTCCTTCGTCTTTACGATCTTCTTGTTCTCCTCGGCCTTCTCTAGGTAGTAGACGATCCACCCGAGAGCAAAACACCAAGCTACGCCTCTAACTTGAGGTAACTAATCTACTTTGATTGCTAATCAAAGAAGAAAGGATGATATAGAGTGAAGGTTATGGATGTTTAAGTCTAACTAAACCTTTGATCTCAACACATGAGGATTAAGGATTAGTCTCTTGAAGATGAGAGCTTGAGGAGAGAGAATGTGAGATGAGATAATGAGATGAGAGAGAGTGTATCATAATATATTATGAAGCATTCTTATTTTAGAATAATGAATAAAAGAAATGAATAAGCATGCTTCATAAATGAAAAGAGGTGATTCATTAACATGAGTCATTAAGCATTTATGGTGCATTAATGATCATAATGAATCACCCTCATGACATCACTAATCTTATCCAAAGCTTATGTCACCTTAACCTCCTTAGTCACATCTTCTAGAAGCTTCTCGTACAATTACGAGAACGCCCCTCCGATCCGCAAAAATACGGAAAAACTTTTAGACTGTAAAATCCAATAACCGGATACCAGTAACTGGCTTAAACCAAAGCCGACTGGTAAAAACTGTCCGAAAGTCGTACGTGCGTAAACGCACGTATGCGTCCGAACCCTTTGTCGCAAAACCATGCAACCTCTATATCGTTTCGCCTGGAGTAGGAAACTCTCTGTGTGGGACTCTAGAGACTCGACTACTACGCTGGCAGTGGGTTTAACCACAGACCGCAAGCGGCACTAGCTGTACGTAACGGTCCCCAGGTAGTTGTCGATAAGAAGGCCGATGAGGAAACCCATCCGAACTCCTACTGAGTCTGATGTGACAATCTCCATACAGTCCGGTCCGTTCGTCCAAGACTATCGCATATCGGGCCTAGGGGGCGGCAAGCGTCAGTCCCCTAATAGCGGTATAAGTCGTGTCGGAGTGAAGCCCATTACACCCTGAGAAACTACTGGAACCTACCAGTAAATCTCGCTTGCCCTGGCCAGGGACTTTGCGTAATGGTTCTCTGACACAGCACGATATCTACTCCCAATACCGGGAGGGATGAATCCTGTCTAACCGCCACTGCCTCCAAGTGCTCGGGACTGCACCCAACTGCTACCTGTTTGCACGACTCCTTTGAGCCGTGGTAGGGTAGCAATCTAAGAACAGTGGGACACACTCGAGGCGAAGTGGCAGTGTCAAGTCTGCGGACTACGCTGTACTCATGTCACCTGGGAACTGTTCACTGACGACTGGTATCAAACCAACCAACAGTTCCCTGTGAGTCCTGTCCGGTGTACCCGTAACCTAACGAGCACCTGCATACTATCTCCAGTACGACGTACTGACGGCTGTGGGACAAACCATCTCCCCAACTGGGATGAGAAGCGTACACACTAGTCTACTCCGGATATCGATGCTCTGTCTCGATAATCCAACGACCGGGGACCTGAATAAGGATGTGCTTGTAGACTACCCAGCCCCCACTAGTGTGACTGCCATCACAACGCTGGTAGACAAGCAAGATCCTAAGAGCTCTATCAATACGTACACTCACATATTAAGATAGAAAAACCAAGTAGCATACTACCATGTTTAGCAAGACTGTTATATACATGTTAATATCCCAAGCTTCCATTAAGTAATATACAAACTAGTATGATACAGTAATGGCCTTCTAGGGCATAAACACTAACAATAGGAGCTCCCCAAGATGACGCGCTCGGAGGAACAAGACCTTTATCCAACAAATCTTGTAACTGATTCTTCAGTTCTTTAAGCTTCGCCGGGTCCATCCGATATGGAGGTATAAAAAAGGCTCCGTGCCGGGAATCAAGTCAAAGCAGAACTCAATATCGTGCTCTGGCGAAAAACCAAGTAACTTGTCAGGAAAGACATCTGGAAACTCTCTCACAATCGGGACCTGGTCCAACGGGATCTCTGCGGCTCTAACATCACAAACATACGTGAATAATTCCTAACATCCCTTTCTCAAAAGCTAACTAGCGCGAAGAGAAGAATTCAAATCGGGAAGGGTGGCGCTAAGGTCTCCCTGAATAACAAGAACTGGCTCACCCAGAAAACTAAATCTGACTACCTCCCTATCTCTGATACGAACAAAACAAACACGAATGAAAAACATATCGAGCAATAAAAGATCAGCCTATGGAAGAAATCACAATAAGCGGCTGATTTAGCAAGGGCTACTATCGGCTAGACTTTGACACAAAATATATGGATACCATTTCAAACAACACCAGAAAGAAATACGCATCGGAAGAAAACGCCGAAAGAATACTTGTCACAACTGCGCCTATCTAATCGCCTATGAGCTGGCATACTGGTACGAATCCGCTTCGGTCCAGCAATGACTAAAGTCTCTGAAATGCGCTCCTTTAGCAGTAATGCTGCATCTATCGCGGCTGCATAAGTGTCAAAATGCCGGGTGCCGATGGCAAGAAATAACTGCATGTCCAATCTCCACACAAACCTATTTATCCATTTCTCTTCAGTGTCCACCAGGTAAGGATCATATCGGACCACTAAGTAAACTAAATGTCATACTCGGACACTGTCATCCCTGGAGTCTTGCACAAACGCTCGAAACTACGAGCTCGACATCTCGAACGCTCTACGTAAGAAAACGAGCAAGGAATACAGCTGTGAACTTATCCCAAGTCATAGGAAGTAGATCTGCAGCTCGGCCTCTCTCAACCGACTCGCACTACGTCTGAGCAAGACCCTCTAGACGAAAACTCGCAAGCTCAACCCATATCTCGTCAAAACATCTCTGTGAACGACAAATCCTAGCCATCCTATTGAGGAATGTCTGCGGATCCTCTGCCGCATCTGTGCCGGTAAAAACTAGAGGCTTCATCCTCAAAACTCCTGTGAGGATACGAAATAATCTCGGTAACAACAAAAACAGCTTCCTGAGCAGCAAGCACAAACACAGTCCCTGCAGCAGGAGGGACATCACGGCTCTCGGAGCTCGGCTAGCTTCAACTAACAATCCAACCATCTGTCGCAAGTCCTGAATACTCGACTCCAGTCTAGCTATCCGTCTTGGAGAAGGCGGATCACTCTGTACCTGAAGGGTAGGCGTACCGCCCTGATCGGTCCTCGTCTCAAATGAGCATACTCTAATCTCATCTCTGGCGGTAGCCCTCTGGCCCTCGTAGTCTCCAGCGGCATAGTGGTTGTGTTCCCCTCTGAAAGACGCAGCGAGAGACGCGGCGGACGTCTCGCCTGAAATTCGGGGCAGATGCTAATTGGTGCTATCCGTCCACCTCTCCGAAAATGCCAAGTTGATTTATGGCACCATGTATCGAAGGTTTAAATGGATGCGTCCGATGTAGCAGACTTCGTCAGATTCCCCCTCGTTTGAGGGGTTTTTGATTATGGGGACGCTCTTCCCTGCAGGCGCAAGCCCCTGTAGTTAATTACGCTACCGCATCGCGGTAACAACTTTCTCCTTCTCCAGATGGTCATTTCATGTCGTGGGTGTTTGTTTTGTTTGTGGTTGCCCGTGGATTGTATACGAAGACTTATTTATGTTGTCGCCCGTAGGGCGTGGATTAGTCCAAATCCGTATTTTCTTATATTTGGGTTTGGGGGTTTGGGTTTAAGGTTGCGTTAGCCTCATTTGAGACTAAGATCAACTTAAACGTTTGTTAAGGATACGTTAGTCTAATTTTAGACTAAGATCAACTTAACGGGATCGTTTAGATCCGACGAGAGAGCAATTGGGCTCTATTGTTTAGTTTAATGACATTGCGGTCGATAATTAGTTTAAGGACATTACGGTCCATTGTTAGTTTAAGGACATCTCGGTCCATTGTTAGTTTAAAGACATCGCGGTCGAGGTTAAGGACATCATAATCCGTGGGTTTAGGGACCCCACAGTCCGATATTCGTTTAAAGACATCACGGTCGAGGTTAAGGACATCATAGTCCGTGAGTTTAAGGACCTCACAGTCCGATGTTAGTTTAAAGACATGATCAGTCGAAAATATTGTATATTTTAGCCGGCAATTTCCTTAACATTTGCATACATTTAGAAGTGTTCGGCATTCATATTCTACATATTAGCAAATCTGTCACAAAATATGAGATTGCATGTGTTAGACTTTTAAACCGACACTTTAAAGGAAATTAACCGCATTTCATGGCATCGCATCATTTCTGTATTTGCGCAACACTTGTCTTGAGTCTGTGCAGGAAACTACGGAAGAAAAGCAAAAGAGCTGATAAAAATACGCCAACTCAACAATTTCAGATCTGGTAGCAATATAAAGGGAGAAACAAAATTCCACATATCAGATAAAAGCCCACAACTCAGGCCCAACAAGCACCAGAAAGCCCAAGCTCTAAATCCCCAAAGCAGCCGCCCTTCCGCGGCAATTACCCCTTACCTGCGGCGGATCCGCGCCTAGTTTGCCACGTCAGCATGGAATTTTCAGTGCAGAATCTCTTTCTCTGGGCCCACATTGCTTTATGATATGTAAAGTTCCAGAATACCCTCGAAGCTACTGCCAGATCAGCAAAGAAAATTAAAGAAGGCTAATCCTAATTAAGCTCCTAATTAATCCTCTTCTAGAAGCTCCTCCTAACTAATCACATCTAGAAGCTTCTCCCCTAACTAACTTTTGGAGGGAAATTTGAATTCCCTCAACAAACTTTTGGAGGGAAACTTAGAATTTGAAATCCTAGATCTAGGGTTAGTTATCTATAAATAGGAGCCTAAATCTAAGGGTTGAGGTTGTTCTTTTAGTTAGCTAGTTCATTGAATATTCCTAAAATTCCCTCTTTCATCATCTTCTTCCACAAGTCTCGTGACAAGGCTTGTGCGAAACCCTAACCCTAATTCCACTCCAAATCCAAGATCTTGAGTACCAAATCAAGCGAGAAGCCTTCAACCTTTTAGGAGCCGAGCCGATCTTCAATCGGGCAAGTGATCCAAGTCGATCCACGATCCACGGAGACGAGCGAAGCCAAGTCGACGATCGAATTCTTCCTCTTGTAGTTCTTGAGCGAATGTAATGAAATTGTTGATATAAATAAAAGGTGAAATTCTTTAATCTTGCTTTCTTTTAATTCTTGCATCATGATTAGATCTCAATTTGTAATTGTTATTCTTGTTGTGATGTGTGAGTAAAACTCCGCTCGTAAAGGAGTCGAGACGATTGTAGAATGATGATGTAACAAATCTTAATACGATTTTTAAGTCCTACGAGTTTTGTAAACCCTAGCAAGTTCAAGAATCGATGACCTAGTGTCGTAGCGATGCTTTCTTGATTGTGATCGCTCAAAATTAGGGATCTACGATCGTTTCTTGAATTTACTAGAGGCTAGAATATGAATGATATCAATGAAAGAACAAGAGATAAGATGAAACCCTAGTTTCACAAGAAGTCTCTAATTCTCATCGATCATCATCGATCTAGTATCAATCCATCGAAGGATAAGAATACGTAATTGTAAGATTACATCACATCTATAGATCCGATCGATTCCTACGAGCCTCATTTCGATTCTTGAGATTTGGTTTGGAAAAATCAACAAACGATCAATTCTTGATTCTATCTTTTAATGCTTTCTTAGATCTAGATTTTTCTTATTCTTGAACTTCAACTTTAAATCTTGAATTGTTTGTTTTCTTTTCCTTAAAGTTTCAACTCACCTAAATCGAAAGACGAACGATTACACTTTCCCTGTGGACGATCCGCACTCACATACAAACTACATCCGACACCGTAGTTGATTGCGGTCAAATAATTTTTGGTTGTGATTTCTTTACAAATTTTCAAATACTACACAAATCAAGAATTCGTTTAAATCAAATGGCGCCGTTGCCGGGGATAGTGCGCTAATAGTTCGTATTTTGAAATTTGAGTTGAAAATTTTATTCCATTTAAATTTTGTGATCAAAATTCGTGCAAACACTAATACGTGTTTTGTGATTTGATTGCGAGGAAATCTGGGATCATTGGAGCTGGAGAAAATTTTTTCTGAAAATTCCAGAGGACTCAGGAGCTGAACAGAAGCTCTCTGTAAAAATCTTGTGCAGTGAACTTACCACCCAAACGCGGAAGCACGGCACCAGAGCCTCATTCGCGGCGGATCCGCCGCAGTTGTAGCTCTTCTCTGCATCATTTTTTTTCTGTAAGTCCCTAACTTTCTTATCTTCTCCTTTCTCTGCTCCAACTAATATTTTGTGCAGGATTCTTTGCAAATAAATCGCAGCACCGCAAAAGCAAAATAAATTTGTGCGTGTTTTAGATTCTTGTGGTTGTTGCATATTAATACGGAAATTTAAGGGGCACGACCAAATCCAAATTAGGTGGGGATTTCATTACCCTTCCTAGGCCCCGAAAATCGCAAAACTTGCATCCGCATTGACCCTCATTAATTAAAAGAAATCTAGAGATGACTCTAAGGACCGTCGCGCTCAATTAGGACAAGAGAAGGCCGTGGGTAATTCATTGCTTATCCGCGTTTTCTTGTGGTGCCTAAGGCGAGTGTGTCTAAGGCTAGTGGTTTTTAATTAGGCCCACTACTTACGTAGTGGAGTACTTTCCCACTTACCTGGCACTTATCCGGCCACAGGGGGACAAAGAGGCAGTGGAGGATTGATCCTGCGACTTGTCTTTTGGCAGTTAGGAGCGGTCTAGAGCCGGACCTAGGTGACCACTAGATTCTAGGGTTTGTGTGTTGCATTTGTTGTGTTGCATCATTTTTTCAAAAATCCGTATCAATTTTCAAAGCAAACACCGCATTCATCATTTCCCCTAATTATAAATTCACGCTGCCACTTGTACTAACCCATTTTAGTGCAAGATAGGCTGGACAACAGGTTTCTAGTGCCCGTTAGTCCGCGTTTCCCTCATCGACCCAAAAGTCGGTATTTCTACATTTACCCTTTCTTTTACCCACCACCACACCCACATCGATGGATCCGTCTCCATCAAACCACTTTGCCACTACTCTGCCGCCGTCCGTTGGTGCGCAGATTCCACCCCGCATCTCTCTCCAAGAGAGGTGTTACCCTTTGCGAGGTCCTCTCTCGACCTGCTTATCCATTCCACCAGCCAACGGGGAAAATTTTCAAATAAAACCCCAATACATCAACCTTCTACCAAAATTTCACGGTCTCGAGTCTAAAGACGCATACGTGTTTATCACGAAATTTGAAAATGTATGCGCAATGATGGGTACATCACAACTTTCTGTGGATGCCATCCGTCTTCGTCTTCTCCCATTCACTTTGTGCGATTTAGCCGAGAAGTGGCTTTATAACACTACCGCACATTCCATTTCAAATTGGGAAGAATTCGTCGCGGCATTCCTTAAGAAATTTTACCCACATCATAAGACAGCTCGAGTCCGCAGCGAAATCTATCAATTCACCCAGCTTCCAAATGAAACATTTTCAAAATGTCTTGACCGCTTCAAGGATCTGTTAGTCCAATGTCCACATCACGGCATCCCGAGATGGGAACTGTGCCGAATCATTTATGAGGGCATTACTCCTTACACAAGACAGTCCCTTGAATCCATGTGTCAAGGCAACTTTATGACCAAAGATGATGGGGAAGCCTGGAAATTTCTAGAAGATTTCGCTGAAAAATCTTTACAGTGGGAGGGTGTGAGTCAATCGTCTAGGGAGGGCAATGATATTTCCATAGGAGTTAGAGCTGACATTTCAGCTATGCAAAAGAAACTCGAGACTATGGAAAACAAATTTTTAGCCGCCCTAAGTCAAATATCACTCTCCAAAACTGTATGTGGATGCTGTTCTGATCCGTCTCACTTGACGGAAGAATGTCCATTTCAAGGTCATGAGCATACCAACGCCGCGTTTCAAAGACCTAGAAACAATCCATCTTCCTCCACATATGATCAGGGTTGGAGGAATCACCCTAACTTTGATTGGAACCAATCCCAATTTCAAAACACGGTTCCAACCCAAAACAATTTCCAAGGGATTCCTCCACCACAACAACAACCACCACAATTGAGTCAGCACCCCTTTCAAGCACAAAATTTCCAAAATCCGGCCAACACTTTTGCACCGTCTAGTCCTTTGCAATTGACCGGTACAGATAATACCTCTGCACTAGCACAAACCTTGGATACTTTCATGAAACAATCCATCCAAGGGACGGCAAGTTTGCAATCTTCCGTTGAGAATGTAATGAAGATCATTATCTCTCAAAATGATAATATCAAATCGATGGAAGAACAAATTGCACAACTAAAAGCCGAAATGAGTGCACGAGAGAAAGGGAAACTTCCAGCTCAACCTTTACCTAATCCTGGCTATTCACATCATGTGGATGAGATCACGTTGAGATCTGGAAGAGTGCTTGACCATCACCTTGGGGAAGAGTTTGATGATACTAATAAATCAATCAATAACACCCCGGCTGAGACCTTTCCTCACACACACACTTCTTACCCCAGTTCTTCTACCCTACCATCTTCTTCCGAGCCTATTCTTCGTTTCCCAAAAGGCTCGCCACTACAGCCCACCTCTTTTACCCCTCCACGGACGATTCCCACTTCTATTCTGGGATCGGTTCCACACACACTTCCTTCTCCTATGATGGACCCAGCACTTATTGCTAAAGCACCTTATCCTAATCGGTTAAGGGCTAATACACCGAGTCTACATATGGAGAATATCATGAACATTTTTAAGCAAGTAAACACCAACATCCCTCTCCTAGATGCCATCCAACAAGTTCCTTCCTATGCGAAAACTCTTAAGAACTTTTGCACTAGGAAGAGGAAGACTCAAGCGCCCAAGAAGATATTCATGGAAAAGACAATAGACACGGCTTTCCCCCAACAATTACCGAGGAAACGTAAGGATCCAGGATATCCTACTATTTCCGTTTCTATTGGGGAAAAACACATCAACCGTGCTTTATTAGACCTTGGCGCTAGTGTTAACTTGCTTCCATATTCTGTTTATGAGCAACTAGGAATCGGAGAGTTGAAGCCAACCAATTGCACTCTCCAGATGGCTGACCGATCAATCACCAAACCTAGGGGTGAACTGGAGGATGTGTTAATAAAAATCGGAGAATTTATATTCCCGGTAGATTTTATTGTAATTGATACACAGCCTGTAGCGAACCCACGGAATCAAATTCCGGTGATTTTAGGTCGCCCCTTTTTGGCCACTTCCAATGCTATCATCAACTGTCGTAATGGTTCTATGACCCTATCTTTCGGGAATAGGTCAATAGAGCTGAACATTTACAAGTTGGGAAGTGTACCCTCCGAACCTACTGCTCAGGTATGTTCTGTCGACTTAATGGATGTCGACAGCAGCGAATTTGATGATCCTCCTGATACCGATCTTGACTCTTTTCATATGTTATTGTTTGACCCAACTATGTATCATACACATACGGACTCTTCCACCGAGATGTCCGGGTCAACAACTAACACGGATTATGAAATGTTTTTAGAGTCTGAAGATCACCCCGCACTTTGTGATGACATTATTCATCGGGGTATAAATGGAATTTTTGAGGAAATCTTCGCTGATGAACTCGCATTTTTGAATGACACGGGTGTTGAGATGAATCATCTCCCAATCAATGAAATTGAACCTCCACCCCTTCTTTTGAACTGTAAAAAGAATGCGAGTAATCCATCATATTCACTACATCGTCTCTCCAAAATGAGACGCACACACATTCTCTTCCATCACTTGACCTTTCCACACTTCTTATTCCACCAACCAGAGCACTGCATTGACAAAATTTTTGAATGGTTGGTGTTAATCTTCGGTCTTTGCAAAGCTTGGCATCGACCAATGATTTTTGACCCCCACTTGTGATTTTCAAAGCTTAACATTGCATAACTCATGTTTGGGGGGGTATGTTTTTCTGGCTCCTAAAAAGAAATTTTTACAAAATGATGAGCCAAAAATAAGTTTGGGGGAGGATCTTCACTTAAATATTTTGCCCCCACTAATAAATTCCTCCCAAGCTTACAGGTTTTTTTCGAGATTTAGCGGATGACAACAGTGAGGACACTGTTGAAAACAAGTTTGGGGGAGGTTTGTGCTTATTTTCGCATCATTTGCATCATACATTTGCATAAGCACAAAACATTTTTTTAAAAAAAAAACCATAAAAATTTAAAATTTTTCAAAAAGATAAAAATATTTTTTATACATAAATAAGATAATGAAAGATTAGATAGTGAAAAATTACATCCATGAGATTAGAAAATTTTAAGAAAACTAAGAAAATTAGAAGTTTTCTTATACGAACTAGTAATAAGTAGTTATGAGCCCTTTTCCCAAGGGTTAGTAAGATGAAAGACGTCACTAATCTGAGGATAAAAATAAGTCTGAAAAATAGTTTCTATTCTGGAAGCCAAACATTTTGAATGTTGCTACCCTGCTATTCGCACTTACACACGTCTTAAAGCCTGGGATAGTAGAGGATACCTTGAAATGCTCTTGTCTTAAAGCCAAAAGTATGAAGAATAAAAAAATGAAAAGTGGTGATAAAAATGGACACTGGTTTTGTTATCACCAAAGGCAATAAAAATATATAGCAAAGGGTGCCTCTTCACCTAGTGCCCTAAGGCCAACTGGTCTGGGAGTCACTGCTATGTCTGAGGTGGTGCAAGACGAGGAAAATACACCACGCATGCAAGCACAGGAGTAATCGGTCGGTTAGTACCTCAAGAAGTATTAACGGTCGCATGAAAGTGTGTGAGCAATCTCGTTTATCCAAAAAAAATACTGAGGCTGATGGGCAAGAGTATGATAGCTTGAATTGAATTCTCCGGGTGTAGGGATGTCCTTTACACACACGCAGGGTGATATGATCGATGTTTGGAAGAAAGATAGGAATGAAGAATAAGACGATGTTTTATTGAGGGAGGACGTGATTTCTAACATCTTTTCATGACCATTAAGATAGGGCTCATGACAACCGAAAAGCTAGCTTAGTTGGAAACCCTAATTTTCAAAGTCTTTCTTTTACGATTCTTTTCTTTAAATGTAATATTCATGATCTTCCTTTTATTATTGGATTTTATGGGTGCAATCCGCTGAAAACCCTCAGGAGACAACACTCCTCCTACTAGGGACACCTAGAGGTTTAAAGGCTTGTTGCACGTGCTCAGTGCAATCGTGTTGCCTACGAAAGTGTGCTAGTTAGTTTTTTTCTCTTTCTTTATTTTCTCCTTCTCTTTTTAATAAAGCATTCGCTCGAGATGATCGAAATTAAGTTTGGGGGTATTTGATCAGTCGAAAATATTGTATATTTTAGCCGGCAATTTCCTTAACATTTGCATACATTTAGAAGTGTTCGGCATTCATATTCTACATATTAGCAAATCTGTCACAAAATATGAGATTGCATGTGTTAGACTTTTAAACCGACACTTTAAAGGAAATTAACCGCATTTCATGGCATCGCATCATTTCTGTATTTGCGCAACACTTGTCTTGAGTCTGTGCAGGAAACTACGGAAGAAAAGCAAAAGAGCTGATAAAAATACGCCAACTCAACAATTTCAGATCTGGTAGCAATACAAAGGGAGAAACAAAATTCCACATATCAGATAAAAGCCCACAACTCAGGCCCAACAAGCACCAGAAAGCCCAAGCTCTAAATCCCCAAAGCAGCCGCCCTTCCGCGGCAATTACCCCTTACCTGCGGTGGATCCGCGCCTAGTTTGCCACGTCAGCATGGAATTTTCAGTGCAGAATCTCTTTCTCTGGGCCCACATTGCTTTATGATATGTAAAGTTCCAGAATACCCTCGAAGCTACTGCCAGATCAGCAAAGAAAATTAAAGAAGGCTAATCCTAATTAAGCTCCTAATTAATCCTCTTCTAGAAGCTCCTCCTAACTAATCACATCTAGAAGCTTCTCCCCTAACTAACTTTTGGAGGGAAATTTGAATTCCCTCAACAAACTTTTGGAGGGAAACTTAGAATTTGAAATCCTAGATCTAGGGTTAGTTATCTATAAATAGGAGCCTAAATCTAAGGGTTGAGGTTGTTCTTTTAGTTAGCTAGTTCATTGAATATTCCTAAAATTCCCTCTTTCATCATCTTCTTCCACAAGTCTCGTGACAAGGCTTGTGCGAAACCCTAACCCTAATTCCACTCCAAATCCAAGATCTTGAGTACCAAATCAAGCGAGAAGCCTTCAACCTTTTAGGAGCCGAGCCGATCTTCAATCGGGGAAGTGATCCAAGCCGATCCACGATCCACGGAGACGAGCAAAGCCAAGTCGACGATCGAATTCTTCCTCTTGTAGTTCTTGAGCGAATGTAATGAAATTGTTGATATAAATAAAAGGTGAAATTCTTTAATCTTGCTTTCTTTTAATTCTTGCATCATGATTAGATCTCAATTTGTAATTGTTATTCTTGTTGTGATGTGTGAGTAAAACTCCGCTCGTAAAGGAGTCGAGACGATTGTAGAATGATGATGTAACAAATCTTAATACGATTTTTAAGTCCTACGAGTTTTGTAAACCCTAGCAAGTTCAAGAATCGATGACCTAGTTTCGTAGCGATGCTTTCTTGATTGTGATCGCTCGAAATTAGGGATCTACGATCGTTTCTTGAATTTACTAGAGGCTAGAATATGAATGATATCAATGAAAGAACAAGAGATAAGATGAAACCCTAGTTTCACAAGAAGTCTCTAATTCTCATCGATCATCATCGATCTAGTATCAATCCATCGAAGGATAAGAATACGTAATTGTAAGATTACATCACATCTATAGATCCGATCGATTCCTACGAGCCTCATTTCGATTCTTGAGATTTGGTTTGGAAAAATCAACAAACGATCAATTCTTGATTCTATCTTTTAATGCTTTCTTAGATCTAGATTTTTCTTATTCTTGAACTTCAACTTTAAATCTTGAATTGTTTGTTTTCTTTTCCTTAAAGTTTCAACTCACCTAAATCGAAAGACGAACGATTACACTTTCCCTGTGGACGATCCGCACTCACATACAAACTACATCCGACACCGTAGTTGATTGCGGTCAAATAATTTTTGGTTGTGATTTCTTTACAAATTTTCAAATACTACACAAATCAAGAATTCGTTTAAATCAAGACATCACGGTCGAGGTTAAGGACATCATAGTTCGTGGGTTTAAGGACCCCACAGTCCGATGTTAGTTTAAAGACATCACGGTCGAGGTTAAGGACATCATAGTCCGTGGGTTTAAGGACCCCACAGTCCGATGTTAGTTTAAAGACATCACGGTCGAGGTTAAGGACATCATAGTCCGTGGGTTTAAGGACCCCACAGTCCGATGTTAGTTTAAAGACATCACGGTCGAGGTTAAGGACATCATAGTCCGTGGGTTTAAGGACCCCACAATCCGATGTTAGTTTAAAGACATCACGGTCGAGGTTAAGGACATCATAGTCCATGGGTTTAAGGACCCCACAGTCCGATGTAAGTTTAAAGACATCACGGTCGAGGTTAAGGACATCATAGTCTATGAGTTTAAGGACCCCACAGTCCATGAAATATGTGATTGTCGGGACCCGTCTTCTCTTTGAAGACATTGAAGGATTACAACGACAAATATCAGAGGAGTAACGAGATGTACCCTCGAACCGATGTGAGTTGGTTGAGAGATCTGTAGCCCAGTTTGGGACTGAGATCAGTTGAAAATTTTTGAGCAGATGTGCTCAATTCAATATCAGTTGAGGACTTATAGCCACAATTGGGCTAAGTCCAATTAAAAATGTTTAACATTTTTTATTCTTATTCTGGCTATTAAGCCTTTATTTGGGCTCAACCCTTTTAATAATGCTAGGCATTGGGCTCTGACATTTTTTGTCTTGTATTGAATGCATAGTATTCATCAGAACAGAGTGTGTTTTGACAGTGCGCCACGTGGCGCGCCAGGCGCTTTGCGCCAGTCAAAGAGCGCATTGCGCTTCTGTCGGGTAGCGCACACGAAGAGGACACGTTTCGCGCTTAGTGCTAAGCGCTAGTTTATTAGCGCATTGCGCTTTTAATTTATGAGCGCTTTGCGCTAATTTAGGGGCACGCCAATGTGTGACACTTGGCGCGCTTGGCGCTGAGCGCCAGTCCATCAGTGCAGTGCTCCGTTTTAAAAGCGCAAAGCGCAAGTGGTGTCTATGGTTGACACGTGGCATGTTTTGGCGCTGAGCGCCGGTCCAAGGAGCGCAAGAGCGCAGTTCATGAGTGCAAGGCACTTTCTGATAGCGCAAAGCGCATTTGATCAGATTTAAGATCAAAGAACAAATTTATGTTCTTCTTAAAGGAGGCTTTGCCTCAAGATTCAAGAACAAAAGTTCTTGTTTTCATAAAAGGCTCTGCCTTTATAGATCAAAGATCTGTGAATGAAGTGAAATACTTCTTTTATATTTATATATTTTTTTATGATTAGATCTTTTGATGTTTTGCTTTTTATTAAAGACCTTGGTCTTTTTTCATATCTATGATCTTTTTAGAAAATGGTTCTTCTTTTTTAATGAGATGATTTCATCTCTGTTATTCAAGAATATAGTTCTTTACCTTGAAAATGAAGAAAAATCTTCTTTTTTCTAATAGCTTGCTCATCTTTTTCTCAAAGTTTGCAGAGGGCTTTTCTCTCTCTTTTTTCTGTATATCTTTTAGACTTGAAGTCTAGGGGCCTTTATATAGGGCCAATTGATTTGTTGAATCAGTTTTAAGAGATCTTTCTCTGATTGATTTGGGAATATTTCCCACCGTTGGATCTTTGATCATAAGGCTTCTGTTTTACAGAAAATAATCTTCTTGTTTTAAAAAGATTGAAAAATCTTTCCATAACAGAATTTTAGTTCTGATTAATTAATAATTTATTATTAGTAGATCTTTTGATCTAACAGTGGGGGATTTTTAATCCCAGCGCTGGCGCACCTTGCGCGAGCGCACCTACGTTCGACACGTAGTGCGCAGCGCAGAGCGCAGCACAACTGCGCTAGCGCACCCGTGTTTGACACGTGGTACGCAGCACGCAGCGCAGAGCGCAGCGCAACTGCGCTAGCGCACTCGTGTTTGACACGTGGCGTGCAGCACGCAGCGTGCAGCGCAACTGCGCCGGCGCACCCGTGCTTGACATGTGGTGCGCAGCGCAACTGTGCTGGCACACCTGTGTTTGATACGTGGCGCACAGCGCAGAGCGCCGGATCTGAAGCGTTGCTTCAACTTTTTGCCTTTTAGAATTTCAATACAGAGCTTTGCTCTGATTGGGGGAAGAAGAAGCGCTGCATCATTTCAAATCTTGGAATTTGAACAGAGCTTTGCTCTGATTGGGGAAACAAATGCCCCTCCACCGTTGCGCTTACGTGGCCCACACGTGAGCGCATCGGTGGCAACATCTGAGCCCTCGGATCGACTCAGAAGTCGAAGAGGCAGCTTAGCGCCTATAAATAGGACCTTTGGTCCTCGGATGATTATCATCTTCTTCTTAAGAATTTTTATTCAGAGCATTGCTCTTCAGAACTTTTCAAGAGTCAGGACTCTACTCAAACTTAGGTAAAGTTTAAAATTTTAATAAATTAGGGTTTTCACCCATTAACAGAGCCTTGCTCTTCATAGATCTTTGATCTGGAGAAAACCCTTTTAGGGTTTCACTAGCAGTGCTTTGCTTCATAGATCTAAAGAGAACCCTTTTAGGGTTCCATTAATAGAGCTTTGCTTTTTAAAAGGATTTTATTTATGATTTCCTAATTCATTAATGGAGCTTTGCTCCTTTCAAATCATATAGAAGAACTCTTAAAGAGTTTTTCATGGATCTTGAAGATTAAAAATGGAATTTTATTTTTGATGAATTATATCGCCTTCTCAGAGCAAGGCTCTCAGTGTTCTCGGGAAATTTCTTTAAATTCCCCTTATAATCGATTTTGACAGGTGTCACTCCTGTCTGCATAGCATTGCTCTCGAGGAGTTTAACTCCCTGTGTCTGTTTTTAATAAGAATTCGCTTAATCAGTCTGTCCGCTAATTTTTTTTTATTTTCTTTTTCAGGAGTAATGGACGCTCATATGTATGACCTCGACGAGATTATCTCTTACGGACACATCCGATCGCTCGATGATTGAAAGAATTTGAGTTATCCGCAATCAAGACGGTGTCGCTATGCAGCTAGCCGGTTGAGCACGGGTCGATCCACAGGGAGATGGTTGTATGTCCTTTCTTGTTTTAGACGAGTCAATAAATAATTTGTGTATGTTTTTGTTCGATTCTAACCTATGTGTATTTATTTGCAAGTATGAAGTTGTTAAGAAAAAGATACGAGATTGTAAGCTAAAGAAATTCGTACTCAAAACCTTTGAGCCGAGTCTTGACTAATTAAAGCTAAAGCAATCGGCAATAACGTGGATTAGGGGATTTAAGCGCGGTATTCGTGGAATACGGCTTATTTACCCTTGTCCTTCCGTTCTTGTCTCTTGCTTTCGCCTCCGGCCAAACCGAACGCAACCGGTCGCGGTTAGGAATCACCGTTACCTTGTTAGGGTAGGGTGCCTAACGGAGCGCTTGCGTATGGTTTGGGCGGAGTTCAATGGAAAATAACGGGAAAAGGAAATGAGAAAGAAGATATTAACTTACAATACCGTATTTCATCTTAACAACAATAATTACAACCATTCACAAAATGAACAAAAGAGAGCAAAAGAAAAGAACAAAGAAAAGAAAAGATTACAAGTAATTAAGTGCATGAATTTAAGTGCATGAAATAAATTGCAAGTAATTAAAGACAAGAATGAAAAATGCAAGAAAGTAATTACAAGAACCATAGAACTCAAAACAAGCATGGGATCAATAGCCAACCCTTAAACTTGCAAGCTCAATCAAGAGGTTGCAAGATCAAGAGAAGGGTAAAGAACTCATGTGAAATGAAGCACTAAGCAGAGAGAAAAATGATACAACCCCTTGAGACCAATGACCAAAACTTAAACTTGCAAGCTCACTTAAGAGGTTGCAAGATCAAGTTAAGGTAGAGAGCTCAAGGGGGAAACTAAACAAAAAAGAATAATACAAAAACCTTCATCTTTATTCACATCCACTCAATGCTCTCACTACATTTCCATGGAGGAAGAATGAAGAAGAAGAAGAAGAAGAAGAAGAACTAAAACTACAAAAAGAGGCAAAAGAATGAATCAAAATTGGACCCTTGGCTTGGCTCAGATCTGCTGTATTTATAGGCAGGGAAATGAAACCCTAGGGGCAAATTCTGACATAAAATGAAGTACCCAAAGTGCCCATGAAAAACGACAGAATGAAGACCCCACATGGCCGCGGATCCGCGGCCAATACCCCCTATTGGCCGCGGATCCGCGGCCCTTTAGTGGTGTTGGGCTGTAGGCTTTGGTCGGGGTCCCTGGTTTGTTGTCCTCTTCAGTGTGGTATATGACTTTTCTCAGAATCTCTTCACAATATTTCCAGAATTCTAGCACAACAAAAAGGTGATGTGATGTGGATCTTTTGCCATGATTTCCTCGAGCTCCGCGTAGATTTCTTGGATCTTGTGTTGACCTAGAGCTTTGTGCATGACATGACAATTGATTTGCCATCTTGTCCCTTAACTGGTATGTGGCAACACACGGATAGAGAGCGGAGGCCGTATTTTATCTGTTGTTGGCAGTAATCCGGAATTTGTCGTACTTTTCCATGATATTCATTGTTCAGAGCCGAGAACCTGTATTCTGCAATTATGTAGCAAACACTGATTAAAAGCACCTACCTATAAACACACGAGCATAAGAATGGGCGGTATAAAATGCAGTATTCTGTTATGAACAAATACCCCCAAACTTAACTTTTGCTCGTCCCGAGCAAAACCAATTATTCACAAAAATAAAATCCTAACCGCACTTTCGCAGAGAACGCGATTGCACTGAGCGCGTGCAACAAGCCGTTAAACCTCTAGGTGTCCCTAGTAGGAGGAGTGTTGTCTCCTGAGGGTTTTCAGCGGATTACACCCACAAAATCCCGTCAAGCTAGTTTCATAAGTTAACAATGATTCTACTCCTACAGTTTAGTATTTACGTTAGAAACTCTATTATCCTAAGTTAGAAATATCCAACCCTAATGCTTCACACCTCCTATCTATTTAACCTTAGATCATATACGTTCCAAAAAAGTTTAGAAAGATGTTGGTTCTCCTGAGTTTTCCTTCTAAAGTGCGGCCTCAAATCAGGGATTTTTATCAACTTTACAGAAAACACAAGTCTTATTCTTTATTTCTATCTCTTATCCAAACATCAATTGTATACCCCTACGTGTGTGTATATTTGCAACCCTACACTCAAGAATTCAATTCAAGCTATAATACCCTTGTCTTAATACCTAATACTACTTCTTTTCATTTAATGATGGACGGTGTTGCTCACACACCTTTCATGCGACTATTAATGCTTCTTGAGGCACTAACGGCCGATTACTGAATGTGTGAGCTTAAAGCGTAAATAGCAGTTTCCAGGTCTTGACTTTATTCTATTTTTCTTTTTCTTTTTCTTTTTCAAGACCGGATATATTTTTCAACATGCTCTTTTGGTGTTTAGCTTTAAATACCGTTTTTTCTTTCATACTAGGCTTTC
This sequence comes from Agapanthus africanus, assembly GCA_030015575.1. Taxonomy (NCBI): domain Eukaryota; kingdom Viridiplantae; phylum Streptophyta; class Magnoliopsida; order Asparagales; family Amaryllidaceae; genus Agapanthus; species Agapanthus africanus. The sequence goes on from CM057344.1 coordinate 551,386,407, forward strand.
AGGCAAGAGTATTTCAAGGTATCCTCTACTATCCCAAGTTTCAAGGTGCGTGTAAGTGCAGTTTGTAGGGTATATACTTTCTAAATTTGAACTCGAGAAAAGAAACTATTTTTCAGACTTATCCTTCAGTAAAGCATCAATACTTTCCTTTCATCTTGACTTAACTCAAGAACTGAACTCAAGATTACCTATTTCTCAAAAAAACTGTAAGGATGTATACTTACCAAAGTTAGACAGAATGAGGGTTATTTTTAGGGTTTTCGATCCCTAAGCCTAGAATTTAGTTATTTCTATCATATCAACTAAACTTTCGGAATAAAGATCTAAGTTACCCTATTAGCTAACTTGACGACAAAGTTTTTATATTTTTTGGAAAATTTTCAATTTTTGTGGGTTTTTAATAAGGTATGCAAATGCAAAATATACAAATGAATGCGAAGGAAGAAAGCTTACCGAGCACACCCCCAAACTTAAACTTGACAGTGCCCTCACTGTCAGGCCACACCAAGAGGGTCAAAATTGTCGACGCTCCCTAGAAGCAAATTATATACAAAACAAAAAAGGAAAACAAAAAATATATACAAAAAAGGTGTCCCCCCCAAACTTAAGTAAAACAGTGTTTCCACTGTTAAGCGTTGAAATTCAGGATTAGGGGGGAAAGAGAACAGTATCAAGCTATACAAGGCCTTACACAGGCCAAAAGTGAGCACCAACCATTCAAAGATTTTATCGCTATAATGTACAGGTTGGTGAAAGAATGCGGAGAGGTAAGAAATGGAGACTATGCGAGACCGTATGGAGAGAGAAGCGGGATACGGTCTCGGTATATCAGAAGAAGAAGAATGGCGGAAGGGAAAAAGAAGAATACGAACTTGAGGGTGCAAATGGAGTAAATAGATTAGCATAATTTGTGATGACCGATGTGTGAAAAGTGATTGTGCTAATATATTTACTCGTCGAGAAATGGGGTCAAATCCCTCAAGGTTCGTGAGAAACCATGGGTACGCCGAACTTGGTAAACCAGACATATGAAATGAACGTGAGACGGGTTCTTGCAAGGTTGGAACGATGGAAAGGATGGAGGGAAGTGGTTGAGGAAGGTTATCGGTTAAAGGTTCAGGAGGGTGTACACAGTCAGTGGAAGGAACAGGATGAATTGGAAAATCCGACTCATCAAGAAAAACTGGTTCATCCTCAAAACTATCCTCAATATTCTCCTCAAAATTTAGCACATCCATGCACTTCTCTCTTCAAATTCCGGACGCATATGGGGTTCGGGAAAAAACATTTAATGACTCAGGATGATGATTTGAAGAGACAAACTCAGCCAAATCTACGGGTTCATCATCCAAAATATTCCCGGCGTCAATATCCTTAATCAAGTGAAAATCAAAATTCTCTGACACCTCAACAAAAGCATGGATATCAATCGATTCAGGTTCTAAAGTGGAGGTGTAGAGGTCAAAAGGTTTAGGATCGGTTTCACTTGGAAGAGACCCTTCACAATCGGGCAAATCAAACACTACGAAGTCGCACAACTCATTCATCATTCTATCTTCAATTGATAAATCATGTGGGATACTCGATAGACTTTCAAACCAGGAGGTGTGGGATTCAATTTGGGATGAGTAGGTTTGATTTGGAAGGGGGTACATCTCACTCTCTCCACTCAAATTCTCAGCCTGTCCTACCGCCTCATCATACATTGAAAAATTAGGAGCTAGTTGAAAACTAGCTACCGGGTCAGTATGTTGTACGAGAGCGGCCATGGACGCATTCAAATCCATCATCTGTTGGCTTGACGCTACCCTAAAGTCTTCCAACGACTGTTCTAGACTAGACATGGGTTGTGAAGGGGTTTCAGTAAAAGATTTAAAGTCGTTTGGATACTGAAAACTCCCAGTTGGCGGTTCTGATGCAATGTCTGGGGAAGGTGCAAAAGTAGGGTAGGATTGGTAGGAATTGAATGGCTGGATAGGAGCAGGATCAACATTTGGATAGGAAGGTGAATGGAATTGTTGATCCCAAGAATTTGAAGTGGTGAAAGGAGTGAAAGATCGGCTATGGGATTGTTCAATACGTTCTGCAATAGACATGGGTCTTGGAGTTGCAACATGACTTGAAGAAGGGGTATCAACGTAAGAAGGGGTGAATGTTTGAAATGGTTGATACGAAGTGGATTGCGGAGTCAAATTGTTTGTCCTAGACGCGTCTATCCGATCTCTCAATGAAATTTTGGGCATGGAGGGGTCGTTCGATGTTCGGCCAAAGCAAGAACAGTAAGAAGTAATGTCTGGTTGTGGGTACCAAAGTTCGGCAAGAGTTTTGCGAGGTGGAGTACCCATGATATGAAGAGAGAAGGAAAGAAAGGCAGAGAAAAGGAGGGGAAAAAGGATGTGATATTTATATATATATATATATATTTTTAGTTATTAACAAAAGAATAAAAAAGAATATGGACAAAAACAATCACGACACAAAAATACCACACACCTAATCGTTCTAGGGTTCACCTAGGTCAACTAGACCTGCTCCAGAACTTGATTGTCGAAGTAAAACTGTGTCGAGAAACGGGCTCAAGAAACACTGATCACGAGGCCAGGTAAGTGCAGAGATAAGGGGAGGTTTTCCAACGCTTTCGCGAAGTTCCTTAATTAAATAACCCTTTCTCTTTTGGCGGTTTCGCCGTTAACACTTTCCTAGACACCCCGTAAGCAATATACCGTTAAGCGAGGTTCTAAACACAGTTAACTTCTCCTAGTGAGCGCGAAGTCCTTAAGGCTTAAAGTCTAGTTTCTTTTAAATTTTGTGCGGGTAAACGTTATGCTCAAGTTCGTGATTTGTGGGCCACGGAAAAGGTGATGAAATCCTTTACCGTATATTGTGGGGTTCGCTTGCCCTTAAGTCCGTATTAATTGATGCAATGCGCAATTCAATAAAAATTCTATAAAGAATCAAAAAATCGTTTTTTAGTTTAAGCGCGGCACTGCAACAAATACGGGTTAGTCAATTTTTTTAGCGTTTGCTAGCGAACTTGCAAAGAATCCTGCAAAGAATAGTATATTGGATGCGTCGGATTTGAGAAGAAGGTGTTAGAAAAATACGTACCGTTAAGATTTTGGGTTAGGAAACCCCCGTTGAATCAAATCCGGTAAGCTTGAAAAGTTTGCTTGCACGGGTCAAACTACCCGGATCTTTGGCACTGTACTTCGTAATCACCTTTTCCTTGAATGCACACTTTGCTCCCCACAATCGCAGTTTGGAAATACGCAAAAGTCTGCACACTTGCCCACAAAAATGATCAAAAAAAAACAAAACAAAAAGAATATTTTTATTTTTATTTTTTTATATATATATACAAAAAGAATATTAACCCGAATAACAAGAAAAGAAATACATTACCGTCTCCCCGGCAACGGCGCCATTTGATTGAAAGAATTTGAGTTATCCGCAATCAAGACGGTGTCGCTATGCAGCTAGCCAGTTGAGCATGGGTCGATCCATAGGGAGATGGTTGTATGTCCTTTCTTGTTTTAGACGAGTCAATAAATAATTTGTGTATGTTTTTGTTCGATTCTAACCTATGTGTATTTATTTGCAAGTATGAAGTTGTTAAGAAAAAGATACGAGATTGTAAGCTAAAGAAATTCGTACTCAAAACCTTTGAGCCGAGTCTTGACTAATTAAAGCTAAAGCAATCGGCAACAACGTGGATTAGGGGATTTAAGCGCGGTATTCGTGGAATACGGCTTATTTACCCTTGTCCTTCCGTTCTTGTCTCTTGCTTTCGCCTCCGGCCAAACCGAACGCAACCGGTCGCGGTTAGGAATCACCGTTACCTTGTTAGGGTAGGGTGCCTAACGGAGCGCTTGCGTATGGTTTGGGCGGAGTTCAATGGAAAATAACGGGAAAAGGAAATGAGAAAGAAGATATTAACTTACAATACCGTATTTCATCTTAACAACAATAATTACAACCATTCACAAAATGAACAAAAGAGAGCAAAAGAAAAGAACAAAGAAAAGAAAAGATTACAAGTAATTAAGTGCATGAATTTAAGTGCATGAAATAAATTGCAAGTAATTAAAGACAAGAATGAAAAATGTAAGAAAGTAATTACAAGAACCATAGAACTCAAAACAAGCATGGGATCAATAGCCAACCCTTAAACTTGCAAGCTCAATCAAGAGGTTGCAAGATCAAGAGAAGGGTAAAGAACTCATGTGAAATGAAGCACTAAGGAGAGAGCAAAATGATACAACCCCTTGAGACCAATGACCAAAACTTAAACTTGCAAGCTCACTTAAGAGGTTGCAAGATCAAGTTAAGGTAGATAGCTCAAGGGGGAAACTAAACAAAAAAGAATAATACAAAAACCTTCATCTTTATTCACATCCACTCAATGCTCTCACTACATTTCCATGGAGGAAGAATGAAGAAGAAGAAGAAGAACTAAACCTACAAAAAGAGGCAAAAGAATGAATCAAAATTGGACCCTTGGCTTGACTTAGATCTGCTGTATTTATAGGCAGGGAAATGAAACCCTAGGGGCAAATTCTGACATAAAATGAAGTACCCAAAGTGCCCATGAAAAACGACAGAATGAAGACCCCACATGGCCGCGGATCCGCGGCCAATACCCCCTATTGGCCGCGGATCCGCGGCCCTTTAGTGGTGTTGGGCTGTAGGCTTTGGTCGGGGTCCCTGGTTTGTTGTCCTCTTCAGTGTGGTATATGACTTTTCTCAGAATCTCTTCACAATATTTCCAGAATTCTAGCACAACAAAAAGGTGATGTGATGTGGATCTTTTGCCATGATTTCCTCGAGCTCCGCGTAGATTTCTTGGATCTTGTGTTGACCTAGAGCTTTGTGCATGACATGACAATTGATTTGCCATCTTGTCCCTTAACTGGTATGTGGCAACACACGGATAGAGAGCGGAGGCCGTGTTTTATCTGTTGTTGGCAGTAATCCGGAATTTGTCGTACTTTTCCATGATATTCATTGTTCAGAGCCGAGAACCTGTATTCTGCAATTATGTAGCAAACACTGATTAAAAGCACCTACCTATAAACACACGAGCATAAGAATGGGCGGTATAAAATGCAGTATTCTGTTATGAACATTCGACCGTTCTCAGAATCAAGAATTTACAAACGCCGAGTGTGCCGAAATCATGAGTCGCTTTGACGCATACAATAGTCGGCTGCTTCCTCGACGTTCCTCTCTCCTGAAGCTTATTGTGGGAGCGATCTGGGAAGCGCTTCCTTTATTCTTTACCGGCGTGCCGCTTAGGGTATTGGATGCCGCCGAGGATAAGGTGCACTCGGTGCATCTGATGAACCTAATCTCAAAGAGAAGGCGAGACAATCTTATCGATCTCCTGCATCAGGCTTTTCAACAATCGGCCATACTTGCTGCCTATCGGAGGGTGGAGGACATCCGTGGCGATCCTGACGCTTGTGATTATGAAAGAAAGCATACCGGGATGGTTCGAAATGCCTGGAAGATTCTGGACTAAGTCACTTTTGAGTTCCTCAATCCATGCCCTGGATCTGAGGTTTTGCCATTGTAATTATTTTGACAATGTTTCTGTTTACTGCTTTCATAATTGTAAGAACTTTTTCGCAGTATGAATGGCAAGTTTCCTATTTCAGCTTGTTTTATTTTACATACTAAATCTTTTGCACATGCATGAACGGGTATGCCTCGAACGCTTAATTAAATGCGAATCAAATGTTCTCCTTGTTGCTTTCTTCTTTCTTTTGTTATCAGCATGTCACCTTAACAAACACAGCCGGCAGTTGATGGGGTGAACATCTTGTTTTGGCTTCTTCGAGGGGTAGTGATGGCTTAGGAGGCAGGTTCAGATCTGCTGCCTAAGACTTTTCAACTTCATGAGCCGTGAGGGTCTCATGAAGACTTTTCTCCCTACGAGTCGAGTGGATCCCGTAGGTGTATTTTCTCCTTAGGAATCGTGAGGATTCCTAAGTGCATTTTCCCTTATAAGTCGTAAGGATCTTATAAAAGAATTTTCCCTCTTACGAGTCGAGAGGACCCGTAAGCGGTTGTTTCCCTCCTTGTCGAGATTCGACTTTGGAGAGTGTGGCCCGTAAATAGTATTCAAGAGTTCATTTTAGATTGACTTGCAGGGCCCCAATGCTTAGGAAACCGGTTCTTATCCCCATTGCCTAAGGCTTTTCCCTACGAGTCGAGACGAATCGAGCATTTCTCTCAAGGATATTGATCAGTCGAAAATATTGCATTTTTAACACGTCAATTTCCCTACCATTTGCACTCATCTAGAGGTGTTCGGTATTAATATAGCACATATTAGCAAAACAGCCGTAAAATACCAAATTACTTGTGTTATATATTAAAACCGACATTTCTGAGGGAAATTGAGTGTTTATCATGGCATCGCATTATCTTTGTGTAGCGCAACACTTGTTTTGAGAATATGTGCAGGAAATTGCAGGAACAGAGCCAAAATGGCTAAAAGTGCTGAGAAAATTACACCAAGTCCATGATTTAAGATCTGGCGGTGAACTAGAGGGAATTATAATATTATAGATCTCATAAAAATACCATGAAGTCAGCACAAGAGTTATCTGAAGTTTTCATGCACCAAGGCAGCAAATGGGCCGCGGATCCACGGCCGGAGTGCCCTTCCCGCGGCGGATCCGCGGCCACGTGGTCAAGATGTCAGCATCTCTTCGTCTCAGTATTCTTCTCTCAAGGGCTACACTCCTTTAAGCCACTGAAAATTCCATAATTCTCCAGAAGTTTCTGCCAAATAGCAAGGCCCTTGGTACAAGCTAAACATCCTTAAGCTTCCAAAGCAAGCTACTTAACTACCTAAGCCTAGAAGCTTCCTCCTAACCTCCAAGCTTACGAAAAAAGCTAAGCCTAACTAACTACCTCTAAAAGCTTCTACCTAACTACCAAGCTTACAAGGGAAGCTAAACTAAACCTAGCTTCTAAAAGAAGCTAATCCTAATCAAGGCTATAAAAGGGACCCTAAAGCTTCTATCTAAAGGTTGTTGAAGGTTGTTCTCCAATTTCCCTAACACAAGTTGAGTGACACAACTTGTAAACCCTAATCCCTAATTCAAAATCCAAAGCCAAAAATCAAGAACACCGAGTACAAATCAAGCGAGAATTCAACCATCCTTTTGGAGCGAAGCCGATATTCAACCGAGCAAGTGTTCCAAGACGATCCGTGACTCACGAAGACGATGCGACGCTAAATTCGACGATCTCGTTCTCTCCTCAATTTCTTGTAGTTTTTGAGCTAAGTGTAACGAATTGTTGAATAGTAAAGGTGAAGATCTTTAATCTTGCTTTCTTTACATTCTTGCATCATGACTAGATCTCAATTTGTGATTGTGTTCTTTGATATAATGTTTGAGTAAAACTCCGCTCGTGAAGGAGTCGAAAGAATCAATAGATGATGATGTTACAAATCTTGAAATGATTCTTAATTCCTATAAGTTTTGTAAACTCTTGTAAATTGAAGAATCGGCAACCTAGTTTCGAGCGATACTTTCTTGATTGTGTTCGCTCTTAATAAGTGATCCATGATCGATTCTTGAATTTCCTAGAGGCTAGTTTTTTGAATGAGATTCATCGAAAGGACAAAGGATGAGATGAAGAAACCCAGTTTCTTCGAAAGATCCTTAAACCTTGATTAATCGTCATAGACCTAGTATCAAATCATTAATGGATAAGAAAACGTAATCAATAGATTTCATCATGTCTATACATTCGATCGATTCCTACGAGCCTCACTTCGATTCTTGATTATTGGATTGGAAATCATCAATTCTTGATTCTTGATTTTAATGTTTTCTTGTTATTAGATCTAGATTTTAATAATTCTTGAACTTCAATTTTATAAATCTTGAATCGAATTGTCTTTTCTCTTTTCTTTAATTTTCAATTCATCTAATTCAAATTCGAACGGATCTCACTTTCCCTGTGGACGATCCGCACTCGCTAACGCGCTACAATCGACACCGTTATTGATTGCGGTAAAAAATTTCTTTGATTGTGAAACATCATTTCTTAAACACGACACATCGAGAAATCGAATATCAATCAGATATCCTAATGTCACAGTTAACCTCTGCTCTTTACGACAAAGGTCCGTTAGGATTTGTGGTACTAGGGTTTTGTCTATCGTACCGTCGCGTTGGCTGATATATTCCTCGATAGGCAATCTTGCTTGTTCTAGTAGCCTTGCGACTGTCGTGTCTCTGATCCCTTCGGGGGCTGGACAAGACGTCTTCAAGCAATCTTCCTAGGCTAATTGACCGTCGGAAGAGCAAGCATTAGGAATTTTGCCATGCCGCTTTTTACTTAAGGTTAGGCCCATTTTGGAGAGCCCCGATGAGTCATAACCACTCCGCGCTGGCGTAGGATGATCTCCGATAGTCTTTCAGGTTTTATATGAGTTGCCGTCAAGACCCTGAAGCTAGGAATTTGGCCTTCGCTTCGTTTGTTGGCATTGCGTCTGCCGTATCGAGACGGATGTCGCAGTTGTCTCTAGGTTGTTGGTGAACCGTCGAGGTTTGGAACTAGGGATTTTGTCGTGGCTCCGTTGTTTGATCGTCACGTCTGAATCCTGCTGGAGGAAGAACGCTGTGGTGATATCTCGTCTGCTGTATCGAGACGAATGTCGAGGTGGTGACCACTCCGTGCTGGTGTGGGGTGATCTCTTGTGATCTTTCGGGTTTTATATGAGTTACCGTCAAGACCCTGAAGCTAGGAATTTGGCCTTCGCTTCGTTTGCTGGCATTGCGTCTACTGTATCGAGACGAATGTCGTGGTTGTCTCTAGGTTGCTGGTGAACCGTTGAGCTTTGGAACTAGAGATTTTGCCGTGGCTCCGTTGTTTGATTGTCGCGTCTGAATCCTGCTAGAGGAAGAACGCTGTGGTGACATCTCGTCTGCTGTATCGAGATGAACGTCGAGGTGGTGACCACTCCGCGCTGGTGTGGGATGATCTCCGATAGTCTTTCAGGTTTTATATGAGTTACCGTCAAGACCCTGAAGCTAGGAATTTGGCCTTTGCTTCGTTTGTTTTGTCGTGTCCGAATCCTGTTGGAAGAAGGACGCTGTAGTGACATCTCGTCTGCTGTATCGAGACGAATATCGAGGTGGTGACCACTCCGCGCTGGTGTGGGATGATCTCCGATGGTCTTTCAGGTTTTATATGAGTTACCGTCACGACCCTGAAGCTAGGAATTTGGCCTTTGCTTCGTTTGCTGGCATTGCGTCTGCTGTATCGAGACGAATGTCGCGGTTGTCTCTAGGTTGCTGGTGAACCGTTGAGGTTTGGAACTAGGGATTTTGCCGTGGCTCCGTTGTTTGATTGTCGTGTCTGAATCCCGCTGGAGGAAGAACGCTGTGGTGACATCTCGTCTGCTGTATCGAGACGAACGTCGAGGTGGTGACCACTCCGCGCTGGTGTGGGATGATCTCCGATAGTCTTTCAGGTTTTATATAAGTTACCGTCAAGACCCTGAAGCTAGGAATTTGGCCTTTGCTTCGTTTGTTTTTTCGTGTCCGAATCCTGTTGGAAGAAGGACGCTGTAGTGACATCTCGTCTGTTGTATCGAGACAAACATCGAGGTAGTGACCACTCCGCGCTGGTGTGAGATGATCTCCGATAGTCTTTCAGATTTTATATGAGTTACCGTCAAGACCCTGAAGCTAGGAATTTGGCCTTTGCTTCGTTTGTTTTGTCTTGTCCGAATCCTGTTGGAAGAAGGATGCTGTAGTGACATCTTGTCTGCTGTATCGAGACGAACATCAAGGTGGTGACCACTCCGCGCTGGTGTGAGATGATCTCCTATGGTCTTTCAGGTTTTATATGAGTTGCCGTCAAGATCCTGAAGCTAGGAATTTGGCCTTCGCTTCATTTTGGTTCGACCACGAGGTCTTTTGTTGATGTTGCATCTGCGTCCTGCTGAACTACGAAGGAACGCCGTTATCGACATTGCGTCTGCTGTAACGAGACGAATTCCGAGGTGGAGCTGGATTTTGTCGTCACTCCATTTTGTTTCGACCATGGGGTCTTTCGTTGACGTTGCATCTGTATCCTGTTGGACTGCGAAGAAATGCCTTTGTTGACATTGCGTCTGGTGTAACAAGACGAATGCTGAGGTGGAGCTGGGATTTTGCCGTCACTCCGCTTTGTTTCTACCGTGAGGTCTTTCGTTGACGTTGCATTTGCATCCTGCTGGACTGCGAAGGAACGCCGTTGTTGACATTGTGTCTGCTGTAACGAGACGATTGCTGGGATTTTGCTGTCTCTAGGTTGTCTGTGAACCGTCAAGATTTAGAACTAGGGACTATGCCGTGGCTCCGTTTGATGGTGTAACATCTGTATCCTACTGGAATGAGGAGGCACACCTTTGTTGGTCTCCAGGCCGTAGATGTGGCCATCGAGACTTGGCTTCATTTTCTGATGGAGCCTGGGAAGGAAAGGTGTGATTCCTTCCTTTTTGTTTATGCCCCTGGATTGTATATAGGGATTGATGTGATATTACCTGTAGGGCGTAAATTTTATTTATATATTTTTTATTTCCGCGATGCTCTATCATTTCAGCTTTTATATTGCGAAGGTCGCGACTGCCCAATCATTTTGGTTATTTTTTCGCGGTGCCCAATCATTTCGGCTATTTATTTTATTTTTACTCGCTGCTTTTTATTGCGAGTTGCCCCATCATTTTGGCTATTTATTTTATTTTTACTCGCTGCTTTTTATTGTGAGTTGCCCCATCATTTCGGCTATTTATTTTATTTTTACTCGCTGTTTTTTATTGCGAGTTGCCCCATCATTTCGGCTATTTTGCATGCATACATTTTTACTTGCTGATTTTGTTGCAAGTTGCCCCATCATTTTGGCTATTTCATATGCATGTGTGGCTTGCTAGCTTCTCGCTGTGAGCTTGGAATTAGACACCGATTTCGGCATCAGCACCGCTACAACTGAGATACTGCCAGGAGCGAATCATCATTTTCCTCTGTCGATGTCGAACAAAGGTGGCTTAGCGAATAGGGTTAGGATCCTGTCGACCAAGGCTTTTGACTTCATGAGCCGTAAGGGTCTCATAAAGGTATTTCTCCCTGCGAGTCGTGAGGATCTCATAGGTGCGTTTTCTCCTTAGGGATCATGAGGATTCCTAAGTGTATGGTCTCTTATAAGTCGTAAGGATCTTACAAGAGTATTTTCTCCTTCTAAGTCGAGAGGACTTACAAGGGGGTTCACCGTGCAAACATATCCTTAGTCACGGATGGGACTTCGTTAGGGAAGTGTTTATTCGTGCCCGTGGATTGTATACAAGGGTCAGCATTGAGCCGCTTGTAGGGTGTGGTTAGAGGTTGTGGTGGCTGCTTAAGAACATGTTTAGATCCCTGTAGCTTAAGACTTTTGAATCTTATGAGCCGTGAGGGTCCCATAAGAGGGTTCTCCTTACGAGTCGTGAGGATCTCGCAAGTGTAATTTCTCCTTCGTAATCGTAGGGATCCCTAAGTGTGTTGTTCCCTTGTGAGTCGTAAGGATCTCACGCAGGTGGTTTCTCCTTACAAAGTCGAGAGGACCTTGTAAGTGTCTTTTAACGAGATTGTGCCCTTTCGGGTTTTCACAAAACTCGCCGGTAGCCCTACTGTTTTTACTCACGGAGCCCTCTCGGGTTTTCATCCGTGCCCTTTTGCTTATGGACATACCATTTTTTTTATTCTAACGAGGTTGCTCCCTTTCAGGTTTTCATAAAACTCGCCGGCAGCCCTGCTGTATTTATTCACGGAGCCCTTTCGGGTTTTCATCCGTGCCCATTTTGCTTATGGACATACCGTTTTCTTTTTTCTCTTTTTTTTATTCTTCTTCTTTTTTTGTTATTATCTCTTTTTTTTGTATCAGCCTTGGGATGCTGTAACCCACAGTAGTTTATCGACGTTTCGGTCAACAGCCAGTTTTAAGACATAGTGGTCCATTGTTAGTTTAAGGACATTCCGGTCCGACGCCAGTTTTAGGACATAGTGGTCTGCCGTCGCCGTATTTGAGGCAAATCTCTAGTTTACTGACTTTTCGGTCTATGGGGCTTTCCCTATGAATGAGCACGATGCCCCCGGTATGTACACCTTTTCAGGGGCATGAGGTTGTGGCGGCCTCACCTTCCAGTTTTCTGATAATGCGAACTTGCCTTGTTGGTATTGGTCTTCAATCCAGTTTTTGAAGACGTAGCAGTCTTCGATCGGATGGCCTAATACTCGGTGGTAGGGGCAGTAATTGGGATCGTTGACGTCGTTTGACTTCAACGGACGCTTTGGGTCTGGCAGATTGATGAGCCTGTTGCGCACTGCCAGCTCGAACAGTCTCCTCGTTTTATCTTGGGGAAACGAGTAAGGACGTCCTAATCTCTCCTCGAGGGACGGGCGTGGACGCATATTGTTTTGGCGAACAACCGGCTTTAAGTTGCTCAGCTGTTGTTGAGTATTGGCGACGAAAGTTGCTTTTCCTTTCCCCTTTTCATTCCGAGGATCTGTCTTTGAAGGAGATGGTCTATAACCCATCTGATCCATTTGGGCCAATTTTTCAATCAAGGCCTGAAAAGTAGTTGGCTTGAAGAACATCATGAACTGGGAGATGGCCGCTTAAGGGTTAAGAGTGCCCACGAACATGCCCACCGCCGGTGCTTCTTCGATCCGCTGTTCGAATTTCGACCACAGATTCCGCCATCGTATTGCGTATTGAACCCATGTTTTTCCTGGCCTTACCCTGGCATTGATCAATGCGGTGATCGGGGTGCGCTCGCTGGCCCTTGCAAATCTTTGTGTAAACAGCAGCTCCATCTCCGCAAATGTTTTGACAGAGTCGTTAGGCAGCTCCGAATACCATTCGAAGGCCGTTTCCGCTAAGCTGCCGACGAATTGGCGAAGCAACAGTTTGTCGTCGCCTCCAGTGTTGCCGCATAAGGCCCTGAATTGAGCGACATGCTGATGTGGACTCCCTGTCCCCTTGTACACATGGAATTTGGGGATCGTATATCCCGGCGGGTAACTTATTTGGTCATACCAGCCCGGATAGGGTCGTCCGGTCTTGACAATTTGGCCAGCCGCTTCATTTGCCTGGTGAGCTCGTATTTGCTGAGCAATATAATCATCGAGCGCAGCTTTTGAGATGGTCTCCTCTTTGGCTGCTGAAAGAGCCGGAGGAGGATTCGATGTCTCTCCTCTGTCATCTTCAATAATGACCGGAAGGTCTTCAGCTGGGGGATCCGGCTGTAACATCATCCCGACCATGTCCTGGAAGAGAAGTGCCATTCGTTTTATGTTGGCAGCTTGTTCTGCAGCTTCTCTGTCCTTCTTTTCGAGGACTCTGCGTAGGAAGTCAGCATCAGTTTCCTGCTCACGGCGTTGCTCCGATGACGCCTCCGGGCTCTCTTTTGGTCCAGTGAGTGCGGCCATCGCAGTCAGCATCTCTTGAAGCTTCTGCTGTTGTTGTTCCTGGGCTTTTGTTATTGATCGGGTGAGCGGTCGGTGTCCCGTCGAAGCGCGGCTTTCCTCTTTTCCGGAAGCCATGTAAATCGTATGCACCATTATGCCCCCAGACTTGGGGCATTTGGGCTCAGCGTCTTTGTGGCCTGCCACAGTCACAGGGGCTTTCTCTGGCCTCCTTCTCTTTTGGGTGATTGACGTTGAGGGAGCCGTTGCAGTGGGCACCCAGGTAGCTGTCGCCTTTTGTGGCTTGATAGGATGGTTCTCTTCTCGCTGGACCTTCACCTTTTCCTGTCGGCGAGAGTAATCTTGATCAATTACTGAGTCTTGAACCTGTCGCCAGACCTTGTAAATTTTGGAGGACAGCCGCTGAGGGGGTTGTTCTGGCCTCGCCTTCAGTGCATTCTTCGCGGGTGGGGGAGATCTCTTCAGCACTGCAGTGGGTGAATTCCTGCGCACCCTATTAAGCAGCTCGAAGCTGTTCCCAGTTGGAACAGCAGCATTGACTTCCACCATTGGGGCTGGTAGAGTTAGCCCAGAGGGGGAGTTGCCCCCAGCCTTCCTTACTCGGCGCCAGTGGCGACGTCGAGCGTGTCGAGCAGATGGTATTATTTCAGCTTTAGGGGTGACTTCTTCATGCCCCCTATTCTGGTGAGGCGCTGCTGGTACCAGCCTCTTGAAGACTGATGTCCATTGAGAAGCAGTATCCAACCGGTCAAAAACAGACTTCTGAGCGGGGACGGGAACCGTAGTGGGAGTCGGAACAGTCAGTCTTGTAAAAACCGACCCTTTGGCAGGAGAAGCCGTCTTGACGACTTCAGGAGCAGGGATGGCTATCCTCTTCGGAACAACCTTTTCTGGGATTGCAGGCTTCATCATGGGCCCACATGAATTTTGGCTCAATCTCGCGAATGTTAGTTATATGTATGCCCTAGAGGCCATTACTATACATTGGATGTATATTGTAGTGGATGCTGGGACATATATAGGGAGGACTTTCTTGCTCGACATGATAGTATGCTATCTGGTTACTCTTTACCTTAACGTGTACATTGATTGTCTCTCTGTTACATGTTGGTAAAGCCCCTAGGATGTGTACTTGACTACCTGGACTATGATGCGGATCATACTAGTGGGGACATGGTAGTCCATAAGTACATCCTTCAAAGTCCCTAGTCGTGGGTGTATCGAGACAGGGCATCGATATACCAGAGTAGACTAGCGTGTACCTTCTCGACCCATATAGATGGGCGATGGATGATCCCATATCCATTGGTGTTTGACATCAGAGGAGATATACGGGTGCTCAGTAGAGACTGGGTACACTGGACGGACTCGCCGAGAACTCCCAGATGGTATTATACCTTACGTCAGATGGCAGTTCTCTGGTGACACCGGTACAGAGTAGTCTGTTGACCTGAGATCGTCATAGAGTCTTGTGTGGTTCCCACTGTGCTTTGATTTCCACCTTACCACGTCCAAGAGGGCATGCAAAATGGTGGTTTTTGGGTACAGTCCCGAGTCACATGGAGGCAATGAGCGATAGGAGGGGATTCGTCTCTCCCGGTATAGGGAGTTGATGTTACGCTGTGTTCGATTGGCTATAACCGGAAATCCCTGGCCAGGGTTGCTGAGATTTACTGGTAAGTGTTACCAGTAGTTTCTCGAATTGTTATAGACCTCATATCGACACGACTTATCGAGCTATTGGGGTCTGACGTTTACCACCCCTAGGCGAGATATGCGATATATCAGACGATCAGACCGGACTGTACGGTAAGTGTTACTGGTTGGATTCACAGGAGTGTGAGCGGGCTTGCTCGTCGATCTTCTGATCGCTCAATACCCAGGTGGCCGTTACGTTTAGCAGACCGCTTGCGGCTTGTGGGTGTTTGATATGATCATCACCTGCTGCCGGTGTATTGACGAGTCTTTAGAGTCCTACACAGAGGTTTCCTGGCTCAAGCGAAACGAAATAGGAGCGCATATGAGATATGTGCGGGACCGAGAATAATGCGTGTATGTGATACCGTATTCCATTCTCGCGATGAATGTATCGAATGGTTGTATGCGATATAACCTAGTTATCGAATCGAGGATTGATTCGATAAATCGATACATTGGATATTAGTCGGTCATATGCGATATGACCGGATCGTTAAATCAAATGTTGATTTGATGATTTAATGCATAATTATATATTTGATATATTACTTTGCATTAACTAGTATTGATTCACTTTAAATGGTTTTTCTCACTTGTTTGTGCACATTGTATATGTGATATATTTTTGTGCACATGTTTGTATCATGTTTGATGATGCATGCTAACTTGGGTTTGTGTAAAGACTAAACTATGGTTATATGAATGGTTAGGGTTTTGTTTTCTTTTTCATTTATCTTATTTATTTATTCATTTTGGAAAATGAAAAGCATAAAGAGAAAATGGTTGCTAATTTTGTTTCATATTGAAGCTTCATGAAGCTTTGACCATATGACCATTTTGTCTCATGCTTAACCCTAACCATTCCACTCAACCATGATTCATTCTCTACACTTGACCATGGTTATATTATGATAAGATTTATTATTCTTTTCTATTCAATACTTATCATAATATTCTTTTCTTCTTCTTCTTCATCTTCTTCAATGAAGAAAGCTTCACTTCATCAATGGTGACTTGATGAAATGAGTGAGAAATCCAATTCTAAAGTGAACCCACCTCCTATTTCTTCATCCTCTACCTCTTGTCAAGTAGTATAGGGTGTTTCCTGCACATGTTTTCTTGACTTGGTGAAGTTGGAGCTTGATCTAGCGATGCCTCGACGTAGATCATCTTCAGCATCGTCGTCGATGACCTAGCCCGCTTTTTCTCCGATGAAGCCGACGCTAGAGCCCAAGATCTGATTTGTACAGCGAGGAGACTTCATCGCGGAGCCATGGAGGTGGAGAACCGGATCTACGAAGGTTGTATTTCCGTTTACCATTTAGTTAAGTTGTTAACTAGTTTCTTTTTCGCCTAAACTTCTAGCCAACGATCCGTATTAGGGTTTCTCGGCACCGTAATTTTTGAAATTGGCATGGTTGATGCCTTGTGAGACCTCTTGAGAGTGCCTAGGAACCTTTCAGCGAAGACCGAGGAGCTAGAGCTGGACGACCCGTTGAGAGGGGTCGTGGTAGTAGCAAGCTGATCAAAGACCGACTTCTTAGGAGCTTCTGGTGTTGGTACAAGGGTGCTGAAGCTCATCGGTAGGAGCATAGTCCTAAAGAATAGCCCAGTGGTGGCCTGAGTCACCTGTTCTACCGGCATAGCAAAGATAGAGGCTGCTTGGGGCCCGTAAGTCACTCCTCCGGACGGGATGGAGCGAGAGTTGCAGTTGCAGTTAGTGCGGTTTGAAGCCATCGATCTTATGTCTTCTGCACGAAGCAAGGAACCAAATCTAAGTACCTCGAATCCATAGGCAACCATAGCAAACCGCGATTTATTCGCGAACACGACACACGAAGTGTGGAGTGGAAAGAGGAAGAGGTCCCACCGGGCGTGCCAGAATCTTTTCCCCTCCGAACGACGCGGCGGACGTCTCACCTGAAATTCGTGACAGATGCTAATTGGTGCTATCCGTCCACCTCTCCGAAGATGCCAAGTTGATTTATGGCACTATGTATCGAAGGTTTAAACGGATGCGTCCGATATAGCAGGCTTCGTCAGATTCCCCCACGTTTGAGGGGTTTTTGATTGTGGGGACGCTCTTCCCTGCAGGCGCAAGCCCCTGCAGTTAATTACGCTACCGCATCGCGGTAACAACTTTTTCCTTCTCCAGATGGTCACTTCATGTCGTGGGTGTTTGTTTTGTTTGTGGTTGCCCGTGGATTGTATACGGAGACTAATTTATGTTGTCACCCGTAGGGCGTGGATTAGTCCAAATCCGTATTTTCTTAGATTTGGGTTTGGGGGTTTGGGTTTAAGGATACGTTAGCCTTATTTGAGACTAAGATCAACTTAAACGTTTGTTAAGGATACGTTAGTCTAATTTTAGACTAAGATCAACTTAACGGGGTCGTTTAGATCCGACAAGAGAGCAATTGGGCTCTATTGTTTAGTTTAATGACATTGCAGTCGATAATTAGTTTAAGGACATTACGGTCCATTGTTAGTTTAAGGACATCTCGGTCCATTGTTAGTTTAAAGACATCGCGGTCGAGGTTAAGGACATCATAGTCCGTGGGTTTAGGGACCCCACAGTCCGATATTCGTTTAAAGACATCACGGTCGAGATTAAGGACATCATAGTCCGTGAGTTTAAGGACCTCACAGTCCGATGTTAGTTTAAAGACATCACGGTCGAGGTTAAGGACATCATAGTCCGTGGGTTTAAGGACCCCACAGTCCGATGTTAGTTTAAAGACATCACGGTCGAGATTAAGGACATCATAGTCCGTGGGTTTAAGGACCCCACAGTCCGATGTTAGTTTAAAGACATCACGGTCGAGGTTAAGGACATCATAGTCCATGGGTTTAAGGACCCCGCAGTCCGATGTTAGTTTAAAGACATCACGGTCGAGATTAAGGACATCATAGTCCATGAGTTTAAGGACCCCGTAGTCCGATGTTAGTTTAAAGACATCACGGTCGAGGTTAAGGAAATCATAGTCCATGAGTTTAAGGACCCCACAGTCTGTGAAATGTGTGGTTGTCGGGACCTGTCACCTCTTTGAAGACGTTGAAGGATTACAACGACAAATATCTGAGGAGTAACGAGATGTACCCTCGAACCGATGTGAGTTGGTTGAAAGATCTGTAGCCCAGTTTGGGACTGAGATCAGTTGAATATTTGTGAGCAGATGTGCTCAGTTCAATATCAATTGAGAAATTATGGCCAGAATTGGGCTAAGTCCAATTAAAAATGTTTAACATTTTTTATTCTTGTTCTGGCTATTAAGCTTTTATTTGGGCTCAGCCCTTTTAATAATGCTAGGCATTGGGCTCTGACATTTTTTGTCTTGTATTGAATACATAGCATTCATCAGAATAGAGTGCATTCTGACAGTGCGCCACGTGGCGCGCCAGGCGCTTTGCTCCAGTCAAATAGCACATTGCGCTTCTGTCGGGTAGCGCACACGAAGAGGACACGTGTCGCGCTTAGCGCTAGTTTATTAGCGCATTGCACTTTTAATTTATGAGCGCTTTGCGCTAATTTAGGGGCGCGCCAATGAGTGACATGTGGCGCGCTTGGCGCTGAGCGCCAATCCATGAGCGCAATGCTCTGTTTTAAAAGCGCAAAGCGCAAATGGTGTCTATGGTTGACACGTGGCATGTTTTGGCGCTGAGCACCGATCCAAGGAGCGCAAGAGCGCAGTTCATAAGTGCAAAGCACTTTCTGATAGCGCAAAGCGCATTTGATCAGATTTAAGATCAAAGAACAAATTTATGTTCTTCTTAAAGGAGGCTTTGCCTCAAGATTCAAGAACAAAAGTTCTTGTTTTCATAAAAGGCTCTGCCTTTATAGATCAAAGATCTGTGAATGAAGTGAAATACTTCTTTTATATTTATATATTTTTTTATGATTAGATCTTTTGATGTTTTGCTTTTTATTAAAGCCCTTGGTCTTTTTTCAGTTTAGAAGATGGTTCTTCTTTTTTAATGAGATGATTTCATCTCTGTTATTCAAGAACATCGTTCTTTACCTTGAAAATGAAGAAAAATCTTCTTTTTTCTAAGAGCTTGCTCTTCTTTTTCTCAAAGTTTGCAGAGGGCTTTTCTCTCTTTTTTTCTGTATATCTTTTAGACTTGAAGTCTAGGGGCCTTTATATAGGGCAATTGATTTGTTGAATCAGTTTTAAGAGATATTTCTCTGATTGATTTGGGAATATTTTCCACCGTTGGATCTTTGATCCTAAGGATTCTGTTTTACAAAAGATAATCTTCTTGTTTCAATAAGATTGAAAAATTTTCCATAACAAAATTTTAGTTCTGATTAATTAATAATTTATTATTAGTAGATCTTTTGATCTAACGGTGGGGGATTTTTAATCCCAGTGTTGGTGCACCTTGCGCTAGCACACCTACGTTCGACACGTGGCGTGCAGCGCAGCGCAACTGCGCTAGCGCACCCGTGTTAGACACGTGGCACGCAGCGTAACTGCGCTAGCGCACCCGTGTTTAACAAGTGGCGTGCTGCGCAGAGCACCGGATTTGAAGCGTTGCTTCAACCTTTTGCCTTTTAGAATTTCAATACAGAGCTTTGCTCTGATTGAGGGAAGCAGAAGCGTCGCTTCATTTCAAATCTTGGAATTTGAACAGAGCTTTGCTTTGATTGGGGAAACAGGCTGGAACAAGAAACAGGATTGATAGAAACATCGCGATCGAATCAAAGAATTTCTGGAATCAAGGAAGGAAATACTAGCAAATATATATCCTAAGGTCACTTAGGCGGAGTACGGTATCGTAAGTATGCCGTGGAACATACCCATGCTACGTCACTCTGCTTAAGTCACCTGCTCCATCTATCAAGGGTCATCCTACACTCAGAAAGGTAAAACCTATCGCTCTGATACCAACTTTGTCACGACCCGAAAGTACGGAACGTGACTGGCACTTAAATTACGAAATGTCTCAAGGCTTACGTAATCTAAGAAAGCCAAAGCCCAGAAATCTAAACCGTTTAACAATTAGAGTGAAGGAAAACTTATTTAAAGAAAGCGGTTTTAACCAAATAAGTCGCATTAAACATTTTAAAAATATCAAAATATCCCGAAAATTTCGACAGAGTCTCCCTTGTAAATACTGGCCCCAAACGGGTACAACACATGAAAATATATATAAATAATGAATAAGGCATCCCCAAGCGGGAGCTAGCTCTTCGCCAATGGCGGAATCAAAACCACATAAAATATGTATATCAAAAGTGCATAATAAACATCTGAAAGCAAGAAATAAGAAAATACCATGTCGGCTCAAGTGAGCATCGACACCAAAAACCACAAATACAAATCTCACGAGTCTCACTGTCTAATCCAATATACAAGGGCAGATGGAGTATACTAGATACAAAATAATATACAAGATGGAATAAAATATTCTCGCAACCCACCTACGAGTAAGCTGCAATTCAAGCAAATGAAGCCAAAAAGAGGAAGAACACCCGCCGCTACTGTGCTGACGGGTCAAACCTGCAAGTTACCGTGGCACAACGGGGGTGAGTTTCCAACTCGTGAGTAGTAAGTAATATCTAATAAGGCTATCGTAAGCATGCACGCAAATGCGTCACAGCCTATATATACCAAAATGATACAATGCACAAGTATGAATGCAACATGAATGTATAATCAACACGAAATCATGATATATTTGATATAAGAAGATCTGTATCTTTAACTTAGTAAAACCTCTCTGCAATAAACTGAAGTATCATCACTGAAATCAATAGAAAATCCGTATCAAGCATCGACACAATATATCTATATCCCAATATCTCAATGTCTCAATATCTCAATATCTCGATACCTCAATGTCTTAATACCTCAATGTCTCAATATCTCAATATCTCGGGCCCCGTCAGTCTGGATCGGCCCATATCATCAAATCTTATGACCACGTTGGTATCATCCGGATATCCGCCACACCAACAATCACCGGTAGGTAGTCTGCCCTTGCCAAGCTCATCATCTACAACTCGAGCTTCTTGCCCCGGGGTACCTTACCGGGCCCACCATGTACCCGAAACGGCTCATCCAACTCCTCGAATCGGGTCTCGAACGCCAACATAAATAAGGAAAACTCATGGTGGATGACACATACATCATATCACGAGAAAAACGCAACTTGCATTTTTAAAGCGATAACAGGTTTATAAAATTCTTGCGGTTTTCCCAAAAATCCAGAAATTTCTTCAATACTGAAATCCTCGAGAAGAATCACAATATATAAACATGCCGGTGATGATGGAAATTTATGATACGGTAGTATATACTATGCGAAGTACGGTTATAATCTATGCATGAATCATGATGCAATGAGGTATGTATATATAACTAACAATCCTACGTATCCATTTAATAAAATTAATATACAAGTATATGTCTACGGATCATATATGATGCAAATGTACAGTTACCGATTTTGAGCAAGTTCTATATTGTTTGTGACATAGCAATTACCAAAGGCGTGTGTGTTCGCATGAATAGTGCACGTGCGACGTGAACCAATGGTAATGGTGCAAGTGTCCTATGAGATGATATCACATATGTATATATATGTAAGATGGTGCGATGCAATGAGATGAATAAATGGGAAACTGCGCATATAAAATGCAAGTACTACAAGTAATCCTAAACCATCGAGCGCCTCACGCCATCCAGACGATCCCCCATAGATTTGTATATCTACTCACCGGGACGCCTCTGCTAAACTGATCCGATCTCAGCCTTGTCTTTCCGCGCCACGTCCGACGCCTCTGCACCCGATCATAGAATCACACATAAGTGAATAAGAGAATAGATGTAAATAGTCGCGGATACAAACGATACAAGTCAACCACACACACTAACTAGACGCGCACGCACTTGGTGAATAAAACGCGCTCATGACAACGCCACAACCCACAACTAGGGTCGCTATACATAGCAATCCCCAAACCTAGAACCCAATCGCACCAATTGCGCATTTACAAGACACTAAATATTATATGAAATAGGTTGTAAATCATAAAAACCTCAAACTTAATCAAAATCGATTTATTCCAAAAACCTAGTAAGCATCTCCTAACCATTTTAGAGCAAATCTAGATATTTTAACAAATCTAGTGTCCACAATGTTCATTTAATAACTTAATTAGGCTACACAACCCTTAACTAAATTTTTAATCTCACTTATTAACATTAATCATGAAATTAGTTTGCATGGTTATGTGATTAGGACAAATTAAAAGTAACAATTAGCAAATTAACAACTAGGTTAGGTTTTGCAAATCTTAAGATGTTAACTACACATCATAACCATAATCATGTGATAAAACCCTAACTTGAAACCAATTTCCTTCTCTTGAAATTTCAAACTTGGAATTAGAACCAAAATAATATCTAAACAAGTTACCTTAAAGCGATTAACCAACAAATTAAACATTGGGTTAAGATTATACCTCAAAATTTATAGATCTAACTTGCAACTTGCTTCCAAAAAAAAAGTTTCTTTGCTCCAAGATCCATGCTAGATTAGGTCAAGAACTTTTGGTGAATGTTTAAATATGAATTTGTGAGATTTTTGTGTGGATTTTTTTGATGGAATTGTGATGATTTTGGAGATGAAATGAAATGGAGAAAATGGGGGAGGGGGAGCAACAGCAGGTTTCGGCTAAAGAAAGGAGGGATGGGTGTGTGTGGGTGAGTGTAGAAGTTTCCAAGTAAAGAAAACCCATCAAGCCTCATTAATACACCTCACATCATTTTCTATTTTTATTTTATTTTCTTATTCCTTTTTTTCCTAGTATTGACTAGAAGCTTGCAAACAAAAAGAGAAAAGAAAACATGTTACAAACTTGGTTTAAAGTTGTCATGGTTCACATTTGAGTAACTAACCCAAACTCATTTGTAATTAACACTAATTAAATGTATAAGTGAAATCTTATAATAATATTTAAAATAATTAATTAAGGAAAAATATTTAAGTAAACTAACAATTTATAAGTGACTAAATAAATATCAATACTAGCCATTACATATCTAAAATAGGTATAATTAAGTCTATGTTGAAAAATAATTATATCTTGGCTTTTATGGAAAACACCAGTTTTTTTACCGAATATCGGAAAATTCACCTAAACGATTTTTTTAAAACGTTACACACCCGAGAGATACTTCGGTTTTCTTGGTGACGGTGACAGGGAGGTTGGCATCATGGTTATGATGGCCCTACTAGTTATCTGTAGGTTATAGGAAGTGGCAACTTCCAGGTGACCAGATACTTTATATCCAAATTGGACTCCACGCACTTCAGCAAATATTGGATTTTGGACTTTACTGGATGCTCCTGAAGGGGTAAAACCCATTAGGAGCAAGTAGATCTTTCGAGATCTGTGCAGGTGGAAAGGCATTAACCTAATAAGGCCAGACTTGTTGTAAATATTTTCATAAAAAACCCTTTGTGGATTGTAATGAGACTTTTACTTCAGTGTCTACGCTAAAATCCATACGGATATGACTTGGCACTGCTGCTGCTCTAGACTATGATATCTGGCAAGAGGATGACTATAACTTCTTTCCAAATAGGAATTTGGAAGTGCACGTGTATATGACTCTACCAGAGGGTTATCGTAGTCAGTGGGAGCAGCAGAAGGTGTGCAAGTTGCATATTTCTATCCATAGACTAAAGCATGTATAGCGGAGACGGATCATCTGTTTTTGATGTGACAGTCAAGGTGATTACTTCATCAAAACAACAGATGAACCTGGTAAGAAGGGTGTAGGGAGTACTGTCCTGGAATTTGGATGACATACTCCAAATAGGAAGTGATATTTCTATACTACAATCGGTCAAACTTTGGTTGTCACATAGCGTTTTCTCCACGTTGGATATGGATTAAATTTCGGGGATTCTGGTGACTAGATCTATAGTTTTAGATCTAGATTTGGAAAGTTTTCCAATCGGGTACTTAGACAGCGTTCTAAAAGTATTTTAGAATAGACGATTCCTGGCGTGGTGGTGTACCCGCGGGTGATGGAGTCACCCTCTCTAAAGAGATGTCTTCCAGACTGATGAAGAGAGGGACTGGCATGAATGACATATCATTTGCTTAGGCAATTGAGTCAATCATACAAAATGTTGTACAAAACCAAATATTGCTTATACACTTGCTGTAGTAAACAGATATTAATCTAATCCTGAAGAAACAAAGGAAGCAGTTATAAACATTAGAGAATGTTCTTGATATATGATAACGACAGCCTCCTCCGGGAGGCGGTTATCGGTTTAGGCTTCCAAGGTGACCTGGATGACAGAGATGCTATTAGAGTTTTGCGTTTTACCTCTTCTGAGGATCAGTATATTGGATAGTGTTCCAATAGGGATACTGAGGTAGGTATGGTTCAGGATGCTGGTTATGACTCAACAGAGGATACAGCCCAAGAAGTTTGTAGGATAAGATTGTTCAATTATGAACTTGGTCCCATCTTGTATCCAGACAAAATTCTTGAAGTGGGGTATCGCTCAGTTCAGGAGATTGTTCATCTCTGCGAAGTTGAGATATAGAGAGAGGAAGTTGAAACATTATAGCGTATCCACTCACTGAGACTATTTCTCGAACACGGATGTTTCTCAAACAAGATTTGAGAAACTGATTTGTAGAAAAGTTGGGTATTCGATAGCACACAGGATGTGGGTATGTGATGCCGCAATAATCAGCTTTAAGTGCAAATGGGAGATTGTTGGATATAGTGACCTTAAGGCAATTATTGTAATCGCAGGCACACGATTATAATAATTGAAGGAGAACCTATACAGGTAGAACAATCTTACGCGAAATGATAGTATGCTATCTGATTTGTCTTTATCATTGATGTGTACATGTTTTACTTTTTATTACGTGTCTCTAATACATAATAATGAAGCCCGTAGGATTTTTGCTTGACTACCAGCATTATGATGGCGATCATATACGTGAGAGCTGGGTGGTTTATAAGCATGTTGGGGTAAAAATTTACACCCCGGTTGACCAAATCTAAATCAAAGTCAACCCCAATCCAAGTGGGCCCAAGCCCAGATCCAGTGGGCCCATGCCCGGGTCGAGCCCGAACATGAAGCGGCCGGCCTCCCCCCATGCCAAGATAAAAATTTTGCAATAAATAATTTTGTTGTATTTCTTTTATTTTATTTTATGGATAAATGTAAGAAAAATAGGCATAAAGCCAAATTTTTGTAAAGCCCATGGCTTATGTACAAAAAAGAAATGGCACAAGAGCCATGAGATAGACAAAATGCCATTTTATGAAGCCCAAGGGGCTATGTGTAAAGTGTATGGCCTATAAAGGCAAAGATAATGAAATAATCTCACAACTTTTTTCTCTCTAAAAAAAAAAGTTTCAGAGCTGAGCTCTTGCTTCCATCTTCAAGGTTCCAAAACCTTCTTTTTTTTGAATTAAATCAAGAGTTTTACTCTTCCTTTTTCAAAACTAAATAGTTTTCCACCACAAAACCCATTAAGGGGAACTCAGATCTGCCATCAGATCTCAAAAAGGAGAGATTTTGATATCTCACATCCCTTGATCTTCAAGATCCGGCCAAACAACAGGAGGAAGAAGAAGAACATCTTTCACTAAATCCCCGAAAAAAAAGAAGAAAAACACACTCAGGAGTCCAACTCCTCTCTGATTTCTCTTCAGAGAAATCTTTTAGGCCAAAAGCCTCTTTTTCTTGCCGGCGCTCCAGCGCAGAGCGCCCACGTGCCGACACGTGGCGCTCTTGCGCTCCAGCGCAAGCGCTCGAGCGCAAGTCGCCCCGGTGCCGACACGTGGCGCGCTTGCGCTCCAGCGCAAGCGCTCGAGCGCAAGTCGCTCCCGTGCCGACACGTGGCGCGCTTGCGCTCCAGCGCAAGCGCTCGAGCGCAAGTCATCCCGGTGCCGACACGTGGCGCGCTTGCGCTCGAGCGCAAGTCGCCCCCGTGCCGACACATGGCGCGCTTGCGCCCAAGCGCTCAGCGTCCGAGCGCAAAGCGCCCACGTGCCGACACGTGGTGCGTTGCGCTCCAGCACTCTGCGCTCGAGCGCAAAGCGCCCACGTGCCGACACGTGGCGCGCTTGCGCTTAAGCGCCTAGGCGCTGGCCCCACGCATCCTTTGGATGTCTTTTTTCCCTTTATTTATATATACATGTATATATATACATATGTATACAAATGTACACATACACATACTCCGCCACACTTTCCCCCTCAAAAAATTCTTTGGGCCGGGGCGCTGCCCCGAACCCCGCAAGGGGGCTGCTAGCCCCCTTGACCCCCAGCCCGCTATCCGGGTAGCGGGACCCCCGTAAAAACTCTGCGTGGCTCCTGATATATCCAAAACCCTTTTTTTTAAAACAAAACACACGCACATTGAGTTCGCATGACCAGTTTAACCCGTTAATCGGAGGTTCTCTCGCCCCAAAGGCGAGGGGTAATTAACGGCAGCTTAGTCCGCGGCTGCCGGAGATTCGGATCCCCACAATCATTAAACCCCAGCCTACCCTAGGCAGGGAGAATCTGTAGTACGCTTGACAAGCGTGCGCGTATTCCCATCTCAATGGGGTGACGAAAAACACCCTACAGATTCTGGCACGCCCGGTGGGACCAATCTCTCCTCCCATATTTCGGGTTAAACGTTCATGCGAATTCAATCAATATACATACCTGTATTTATACTAAAAATAATGTTTTTTAATGCAGATTTTCAAGCAATCAACCTTCGACGACAATGTCTCCCCAGACGAATTCAGCTTCCAACGTGACCCCGATTCCGTACGTGGTCAAGATCAATGCTCGTGTGGTTCTCCCCGCAAGCCTCAGTCAACAGTGGGAGGAACCGCCCCGCCAGTTCGGCTCCGTCATCATCTACCCTGCCGGAAGCGCTCATCTGGCGAAGATCCCGGTGGAACAGGTGGCCAAGCCGGTCTCAAGGGGCAAGAGGCCGAATGTCGTGATCGCCAAGGAACCACAACCGAAACTCAAGACGCTATCTGAACGATTCTCTGGTGCTCCAGCGGGGGGCAAGAACTTCGGTACAAAGGGCAACATCAAGTGTTGTGGACGAGCTCAGGCGATGACTCCAACAAATGCACATTCGGGCATATCTCCAAGGCCCTCCATCAACCGGTCTGCGGCGTCTCCCCAAAGAGCCGAAGTTTGCCAGGTGCTTAGAACAGAAAAGTTAAGGCAGAAGCGGCTCAGGTATCGAGCCAACAAGAGGGCCAAGGCTTCGGCCTAATGGAATCGTGTGAAGCTCCAAGTGCAGGGTTGCCCCGCGACGACGGCTGAGTTGGACGTAAGAATCAGCAATTCCTTCGAGCCTTTGAAATGGGTCCAGAAAAACGCCATGACCGCCAGAATCAAGAAGACAGCGGCCCTAACAGTGCTACAAAGAGACGTGTCCTGACCCCAACATAAAAAGTATGACACTGTCTCTTCAAGGGTCTATCAGGCGCTCTGTGCCGCACGAAAGCAGCGGTGCAAACCCAGAAAAGAAGCGCCAGCACCATTCAAGAACCTGGTTAGGCCAGCCGCCTTCAATCGACTACCGGCTACCGAAACAAGGGGGTCAAGACAGCGATCCGTGAAATCAGCTGCCAATGATAGAAAAACGGCCGGATATATCATCCATACGGTCTATATGGCGGGCGGGCGCCCCAGCGACAACCTTCGCAGCAAAAGCAAGGATAGGGCCACCACATCCCAAGCCCACTCTAGCCTGAATGTGGTTGCCGCCGCCCAAGAACAGCCACCACCACTGGATGAAGAAAACCCTCTCAATGAGGATGATAGGCAGAAAGACCCCTCGGTCGGTGCAGAGTCAAGCTCGGAAAGCGAGGAAGAGCCGACTTTCCGCCCCAGGACTGCGAAGCAAGAGCTGCTTCAAGAGCTTCGAAAACAGCTCAGGAGCAAAGATAAAGAGATGGCTAAGCTCTATTCGAAGATTGACGACTTAACGAACGTGGTGATGCAGCTCACGGCTCAAATTGCTCGAGCGCCTCCCAATCAAGCACAAGCCGCTACTAATCAGCCGGGTGATGACAATCCGAGGCAGCCAATGCCTGTTCCTTCGGGTCCAAGACTGGTCGAGCCACATGAAAGCCGGCCACACTCCGCTTCTGGAGACGCCTTGGCCCCAGATAGCACTATCCCGCTAACACAGGATCGGATAATGGATTTGGTCACCAGCAAGGTTAAAACATTGGTGGCCGAAGCTGAAGCTCAGAAAGAAATCGGCAGTAGTGGGCGGCCATATCCCGTGCAGTACGATCTGATTGAGTTCCCAAGCGGCTACGTCATCCCTAAGTTCGAAAGATTTGATGGAACGGGGAATGCAAACCAGCACGTCGCCCACTTCAAAGCATCGTGCGGAAATACAGGGAGCAATGACGCGCTCCTTCTTCGTCAATTTGTCAACAGCCTGACCGGTGTCGCCTTCGACTGGTACGCGAGTATACCAGACAGGTCCGTCATTACCTTTGCCCAAATGGAGTCTCTGTTTCGGCAAAGGTTCATGAGCGTCAGTGATAAAATCTCCATTGCCGACCTTATGAGGACCAAGCCGGGGAAGAATGAAAGCAACACCGACTTTATCGCCCGATGGCGTAATCTCACAGTCAAGTGCGAACCGCCGCTGGAGCAGGACCAGTCCGTCAGCCTTCTCATTGGGAACCTCAGCAATTTGATGGTCCCATTCTTGTGTACAGCGGGCCTCAAGATATTTCAGGAGCTAACCAAGAAAGTTCAAATGCTGGAACGCTCGAAGCAAGAGTCCCCGCCGGACTCTCAGAGAGACAAAACCTGGAAAAGCAAGAGGGACGACAACCGTAGAAGCGGGAGTTTCAGCAGTACCAATGTTTTCAATGCCTCCGAAAATGAAGAAAAGCGTAGGGCGGGCGAATCCAAAACCAACCGATCTCGAAAGCCATTGCTGGGAGGAGATGGGCCTTCCCTGGAGGAGAAAAAGAACAAGGTTTACTCTTTCAGAAGGGACAAGGTCCGCAAGATATTTAAAGATGCCTTGAACAATGGCCTACATTGCCGGAGTCGAAAAGACCCCAAGAAGCAAAAATGACCGACAATCCTCTGTATTGCCCGTACCACCGAGTAGTGAGCCACGCGATCGAGGATTGCTATATCTTCAAAGACTGGGTCGAGAAGCAGTACAAGGCTGGAGAGATCGAGCTGTCTAAAAGCGTGTTGGTGAACAATCAAGTTGCAACCGCCAACTTTATACAGACAGAAGTTGAAGCCTTCTGGGAGCAGACAGCTGAACCTGCTGCCCTGACAAACGAAACTGACTCATCGCGGCCTCCGTAGAGTACGCACATATCTAATAAGACGAAGAAGATGATAAAGCTACTTCAGAAAGAATCCAGGACGGAATGGGAAGGGCAGAAGAAGCCTACCAGTCCAGCTGCCAATGCAGCTCCATCAGGCTCAAAATCCAAGAAGCTCAAGAAGAAGAAAAGTGCAGCCCGGCGTGAAAAAGAGTTTGCAGGGAGATCGACCATTCAAAAATATATCGATTCCCTCGAAGAATATGAACAAAAGGAAAGAACATTGATTCAATTGAAGGAGTTCTTCCCTGCACAAGCAGCTGAAATTCTGGAGGAGTTAGAAGAAGACTCCAATAAAAAGATCCCAGTAGTGACCTGCTACGCCATCCATCTTGGCAGCGACTCCGAGGATGAGCTCTGTTTTCCCGAAGAGGACGAGGAGCCCACCACAAAGGCCAATCAAATCCAGCTCAGAAGCGGCCGGGCTCTACCGCAAAATCAGGGCAACGCCCCAAAAGGGAAGGAAAAACAAGTCGCTAATGAAGAAGATGGCAGAGAACCGGCCGATGAAAACATAAGTCCTTCCTCGGTGGACTATAATGTCTTGGCACATCTTCGGAAGCTTCCGTCTCTCCTGAGCATCTACGACGCCTTGGTCCTATCTAAAGAGCTTAGAGATGTTCTCATTCACGCTCTACAAAACCCCGAGCGGTATTAGGCTCACTTTGCTGAAATTAATATGAAAGAAGCCCAGCACGCTCTGCATGCCGCCGCAGTCACATTTAAGGATGAAGACTTGCTACTGGGAACGGCTGAGCATAATCGGCCGCTTTACGTGACCGGGTACAGCGACGGAGATCGAATTAATCGCATATTGATTGATCCGGGGTCCTCAGTGAACATCATGAACTTGCGAACTCTGAAGAGTTTGTCAATGGACGTCCGACACCTGTCAAGGGAAAGGATTGTCATTCAAGGCTTCAACCAAAATTGCCAGCAAGTTCTGAGGTCTATAGCTTTGCCAATCAAATTTGGGGATCTACAAACTGAAGCTAAGATATACGTGATCGACGCCGACACATCTTATAAGATTCTCTTGGGGTGGCCGTGGCTCCACGATTATGGCATCATTCCGTCAACTCTCCATCAATGCATGAAGTATACTAAAAATGGCGAAGAAAGACGCATTGACGGAGACATCCAGCCGTTCGGTGTGCATGAAGTCCGATATGAAGATTCTCGGTACTTTATGAACCACCAAAATGATAAGCCACAACTGACTGAGGATAGACCGGCCCCAAGACTCAAAAGTAAATCTGCGCCGTCTGTCACTTTCAAAAGCAAAAATACCCAAGTGCGCCCGCATTTCGGCAACGACACTGATGAGTCTGACGATGGAAGCCCATCCTTCCGTAAGACTCGCCCTCATTTCGGCAGCGATACGGACGAATCTGTTACTGAAGGCCCATCTAGCAGCAAAGTCCGCCCTCATCTTGGCAGTGACACTGAAGAGTCAGAAGAAGAGGACCTGCTGTGCAACAGCTGTGCATATTGGCCCCCCATGCAGCAAGCGAAACTACGAGAGACATTCGAAGTCGCAGAAGGGTCCCTGGCCATCACAAGGGTGCCGGAACGGATGTGCAAAGAGCTCGATGCATTTTCAGTCTTTACCGTGGACCAGCTGAAAACTTTCTACGTGCCCGGGAGGAAAAATGGACAGAATGGCATCCTGTTTTACAGGTCAAACCCCGTTGTGCACCCGGACGATCTTTCTGTCGCGTGCCTTCCCTATGAGAGAGGCATAAGAGCCGTCCTCAATCCCAGATACTATGCGCCCGAGATGCGGGAATACTTTAAGAAGTGCGGATGCCGGTTATATCAAACGGAGTCCGAAGCAAAGTTTTACGAAGGGCTATGGTATCCGCCCCAGGTCCGAGCACTCATCGATGGACGAATTCCAGATAGACGAGGCATAGGCTACATTCAACCTGATTCCAAAGCGTGCCACATGATCCATGTTGGTGAGGCCAGCGAAAGATCAAATGATGACGACGAGATAGCCGAGCCAGAAGAAGCTCCTCAAGAGCTCGAAGATGGCGGACAAGCAACTTTTGACGAGCTAACCGAGATTGACTTAGGAACGCCCGATAATCCAAGGCCGACCTACATCAGCTCGCTCTTGTCAGAGGAAATGAAAGTGCAGCTAATTGCCCTGCTGCATGAGTTTGTCGACTGCTTCGCGTGGACATACAAAGAAATGCCTGGCCTTTCCCCTGAAGTGGCCATACATAAGTTGGCTATATCTCCTGATGCTAAGCCAGTCAAACAAGTTCCTCGAAGAATGAGAAGGGAACTAGAAGAAAAGGTCATCGAGGAAACTAAGAAGCTCATCGATGCCGGCTTCATCAGGGAAGAGAAATATGCGGATCGGATCGCATGCATAGTCCCAGTGAAGAAGAAAAATGGGCAGATCCGAGTTTGTGTCGATTTCAGGGACCTCAACAAGGCATGTCCTAAAGACGACTTTCCGCTACCGGTCATGGAAATGATGGTCGATGACACCTCAAATTACGAGCTGTTCACCTTTATGGATGGCTCGTCTGGATATAATCAGATCAAGATGTCGCTTGAGGATGAGAAGCACACAGCATTTCGAACTCCGATCGGAATATACTGCTACAAAGTGATGCCGTTTGGGCTGAAGAACGCGGGCGCTACATATCAAAGGGCAATGACTAATATTTTTGATGACCTAATCCATAAAGTCGTCGAATGCTATGTTGATGATCTGGTCATCAAAATTAAAGCCAAGGCCGACCACATCCAAGATCTTAGGACCGTTCTCACCAGACTGAGGGAATACGATCTGAAGATGAATCCTCTGAAGTGTGCTTTTGGCGTGTCATCGGGAAAATTCCTGGGCTTTATAGTCCGGCATCGAGGGATCGAAATTGACCCATCAAAGATAAAGGCCATCATGGAGATGCCCCCTCCAAAGAGTCTGACGTAGCTGAGATCTTTCCAAGGCAAGCTTGCTTATATACGGAGGTTTATCTCAAATTTGTCAGGGAGATGTAGGCCCTTCTCAAAGCTCATGAAGAAAGGAGCTCCTTTTATCTGGGATGCCGAATGTCAAGCAGCGTTCGAAAGCATCAAACAATACTTGTTGCACCCTCCAGTGCTAGCCGCTCCCATTCCAAATAAACCGCTGATTCTCTACACTGCCGCGCTGGATGAGTCACTCGGTGTGCTCCTTGCCCAGAATAACGAGGAGGGAAAAGAAAATGCCCTCTACTACCTCAGTCGAACTCTAGTCAGGGCGGAACACAACTACTCCCCAATCGAAAAGCAATGCCTGGCTCTAATATTTGCTGTGAAGAAGCTGAGGCACTATTTGCTCGCTCATCGGGTTATGCTGATCTCCAAGGTCGACCCGCTCAAACACTTGATGACCAAAGCAAGCCTAGCCGGCAGAATGGCAAGATGGGCTGTTATGCTACTTGAGTTTGACATAGTTTACACTCCTCAGAAAGCAGTAAAAGGGCAAGCTCTTGCAGAATTTCTCGCTGCTCATCCCATACCAGAAGGGTCGCCGCTAAATTGTGAGTTACCCGATGAACAAGTGCTGCACCTCGAGGAGGATGAGCCATGTTGGGAGCTCTACTTCGATGGAGCCTCGTCAATAAGGATCTCCGGCAGATCAAGCGTCCCGGAGGTAAAAGCGGGGATAGGATTGGTGTTCATCATGCCATCAATGGGAACCCTACGGCGTTCTTTTGCTCTCACCGAGCCTCGGACAAACAATGAAGCTGAGTATGAAGCTCTGATAGCTGGTTTGGAACTCGCCATAGAAATGGAAATCCTTCGGCTACGGGTTTACGGTGACTCCCAGCTTGTCGTCAACCAAGTAAGTGGCGACTACAAGATATACAAACCCGAGTTAGCTCGGTATAGAGGCCGGGTGGTGGAACTCATGAAACGGTTCACTCATATTGAACTGATGAGAATCCCCAGAGCGTTGAACGGAAAAGCCGACATACTCGCTCGCTTAGCCAAGGAGGTGGCTGATCCTAACATGGACGAAATTCTGATCACAGTCAGGAGCCGGCAAATTCTACCCCCAGTCTCTCTACGAGAAGAGGAAAGCGCAGAACAGGAGAGCAGTCCTGCCGAAGAAGCTTCGATCATCCAAGATGAGCCCGATTGGAGAGAACCCTTCATAGTGTACCTCCGATATGACAAGCTGCCCAAAGAAAAATCTGCGAGGATTCAGCTGAAGAAAAGAGCTCTCCGATACGTATTTGTAAATGACACATTATACCGCAGGTCATATGACCAACTCTGGCTCAGGTGTCTGTCGTTGGCCGAAGCCCAAAAGGTCATGAAAGAGGTTCACTCGGGCGTTTGCGGTGCTCACCAATCTGGCCCCAAGATGCGACTTCAAATCAAACGGCTTGGGTATTACTGGCCCACCATGATACGGGATTGCGGAGAGCATGCAAAGAAATGTCAGATCTGCCAAATCCATGGTGATTTCATTCACAAGCATCCCAATCCGTTGCATCCTACGGTGGCGTCGTGGCCCTTCGAAGTCTGGGGCACCGACATTGTTGGCCCAATTGATCCTCCGTCATCCAAAGGCCACCGGTTCATATTGGCTGCGACAAACTATTTCTCCAGATGGGCTGAAGCTGTCCCGCTAAAAGAAGTCAAAACAAAAGATATTCTGACATTCTTCCAGCATAATATTCTATACCGCTTCGGTACACCAAGAAGAATCATTTCCGACAATGGGCCTTCTTTCAAGAGCTTCAATGTCTCAAGGTTCGCTGCTCAGCACAAGATAGACTGGAGATATTCCTCCATCTATAATTCAAGAGCCAATGGGCTAGCCGAAGCCTTCAATAAGACTCTATGCAAGCTCCTGAGGAAAAATGCTTCAGCCAACAAGAGAGACTGGAATCTCAAA
This sequence comes from Agapanthus africanus, assembly GCA_030015575.1. Lineage (NCBI taxonomy): Eukaryota > Viridiplantae > Streptophyta > Magnoliopsida > Asparagales > Amaryllidaceae > Agapanthus > Agapanthus africanus. The sequence goes on from CM057344.1 coordinate 551,420,870, forward strand.
CTTCACGAGGCGTTGTGGGCATATCGTACCACGCACCGTACTCCAACACAGTCTACTCCATACTCATTGCTCTTCGGAGTGGAGGTGGTCCTCCCCCTCGAAGTCGAAGTTCCAAGCTTAAGAATGGCCATTCAGCACGAGTTGACGGAGGAGGAAAACGTGCTTCTTCGACTTGAAGAGCTCGATGCCTTCGAAGAAAAGAGGCTCGCGGTACAGCAAAATCTGGAGCTATACCGAGCCCAAATGTCACGGGCTTATGACAAGATAACCCGTCTCCGCGCTTTCAAGAAAGGTGAATTGGTGTTGGTCCTCAAAAGACCGATCATCCCCAATCGACATGCCAAGGGAAAATTCGAGCCAAACTGGGAAGGACCATACGTCATCGAGAAAGTGTTTGACGGAGGATCCTACCAACTAATAAGTGCCGAGGGAGAAAGGCCCATGCCACCCATCAATGGCCGATATCTCAAGAAATACTACACGTGAATGCTCCAAGTCGCAGGCGAATTGAGCACATCAGCCCTACGGTCTGGATCACACATCCCGCAAAACCGTATACAATCCACAGGCGTAAATGACCCCTATCTCTCCCAAATCCTGCCGGTGAGACTACTTTCAAAGTCCCACCAGCGGCAAAAAAAAGAGGAAATAAAAAAGAAATAAAAAATAATAATAATAAAAGGTATGTCCATAAGCAAAACGGGCACGGATGAAAACCCGAAAGGGCTCCGTGAGTAAAAACAGCAGGACTACTGGCGAGTCTGTGAAAACCCGAAAGGGCGCAAACTCGTGAAAAGAGATGAAATACACTCGCAAAGTCCTCTCGACCTTGTGAGGAGAAAACCCCTGCGTGAGATCCTTACGACTCACAAAGGAGCAACACACTTAGGAATCCTCACGATTCCTAAGGAGAAAATACGCCTGCGGGATCCTTACGACTCGTAGGGAGAAAATGCTTTTATGGGACCCTCACGGCCCATAAAATTGAAAAGCCTTAGGTGATAGGGACCCAAACCTGTCTCCTAAGCCATCGTTCCCCAACGGGCAACGGCAAATGATGAGTCGCTCCTGGCATTTCGCTTCAGTGTTAGCGGTGCTGATGCCGACCAAAAACCCAAAATCCTAAGTCCTCCCAAGGCAAATGATGAGTTGCTCCTGGCATTATTCCAGTGCAGCAATGCTGATGCCAAACAAGATCCAAATTCCAAGTCCCCAAGTGGCGAATGATGAGTCGCTCCTGGTACCATATTCCAGTGTAGCGATGCAGACGCCAACCAAATTCCAAATCCCATACCCCAACGGCGAATGATGAGTCGCTCCTGGTACCATATTCCAGTGTAGCGATGCAGACGCCAACCAAATTCCAAATCCCATACCCCAACGGCGAATGATGAGTCGCTCCTGGTACCACATTCCAGTGCAGCGATGCAGACGCCAACAAATCCCTGAAATCTTTCCGGCCCTACGGTCTGGATCATACATCCTACAAAACCGTATACAATCCACGGGCGTAAAACAATCCCGATCTCTCCAAAAAAAAAAGAGAAAAAAAGGGAAGAAGGAAAAAATAAAAATAACGGTATGTCCACAGGCAAAATGGGCACGGATGAAAACCCGAAAGGGCTCCGTGAGTAAAAACAGCGGGACTGCCGGCGAGTATGTGAAAACCTGAAAGGGCGCAAACTCGTAAAAAAGAAAAGAAATGAAATGCACTCGTAAAGTCCCCTCGACTTTGTGAGGAGAACATTCCCGCGTGAGATCCCTATGACTCACCAAGGAGCAACACACTTAGGAGTCCCCACGACTCTTAAGGAGAAAACACACCTACGAGATCCTTTCGACTCGTAGGGAGAAAATACTTCTATGGGACCCTTATGGCCCATAAAATTGAAAAGTTTTAGGTGATAAGGATCTAAACCTGCCTCCTAAGCCATCCATTCCCAAATCCTCTCGGGGCAAATGATGAGTTGCTCCTGGCATTATTCCAGTGCAGCAATGCAGATGCCAAACAAAAACCAATTCCCAAACTCTGTCATGACAAATGATGATTCGCTCCTGGTACCATATTCCAGCGTAGCGATACTGATGTCAACCCAAATCAAAATCAACAAGTCAACTTTCACTCCGACACCGCAGAAAGCGGAGCAAGTCAGAATCCAATCTCGACACCGCAAGAAGCGGAGCAAGTCAAGTCTACCCCTGACACTGCAAGAAGCAGAGCAAGTCAAATCAAGCACCGACCGTCCGAGTCGCAAAAATGGCAGAATCGACCGTCCACGTCGAAAAAAGGGCAGCATCGACCGTCCACGTCGCTAAAATGGCAGAACCGACCGTCCACGTCGAAAAAAGGGCAGCATCGACCGTCCACGTCGCTAAAATGGCAGAACCGACCGTCCACGTCGCAAAAAGGGCAGCATCGACCGTCCAAGTCGCAAAAAGGGCAGAACCGACCGTCCACGTCGCTAAAATGGCAGAATCGACCGTCCAAGTCGCAAAAAGGGCAGCACCGACCGTCCACGTCGCTAAAAGGGCAGCATCGACCGTCCAAGTCGCAAAAAGGGCAGCACCGACCGTCCACGTCGCTAAAAGGGCAGTATCGACCGTCCACGTCGCTAAAATGGCAGTATCAACCGGCCGCGTCGCAAAAAGGGCAGCACCGACCGTCCAAGTCGCTAAAATGGCAGCATCGACCGTCCCAGTCGCAAAAAGGGCAACGCAGGATTCTTACAAAGCGGGAACCAGATTACTCCGGGCCAGGGAAACGTCTATCTCGGACACTCCGTCTCGAATACATGTCAAGCAACGACCGTCCATGTCGTAAAAAGGGCAGTGCCAGCTTCCCAAAAAGTGGGAACCAAATCAGGTCCCCTCCAAGTAAAAGAAGATCCATCAATTTCATGCACACGACCCACATGTGTGGTGTGCATTTATTGATGGGGGGCAATTTATTGGGGTAAAAATTTACACCCTGGTTGACCAAATCAAAATCAAAGTCAACCCCAATCCAAGTGGGCCCAAGCCCAGATCCAGTGGGCCCATGCCCGGGTCGAGCCCGAACATGAAGCGGCCGGCCTCCCCCCATGCCAAGATAAAAATTTTGCAATAAATAATTTTGTTGTATTTCTTTTATTTTATTTTATGGATAAATGTAAGAAAAATAGGCATAAAGCCAAATTTTTGTAAAGCCCATGGCTTATGTGCAAAAAAGAAATGGCACATGAGCCATAAGATAGGCAAAATGTCATTTTGTGAAGCCCAAGAGGCTATGTGTAAAGTGTATGGCCTATAAAGGCAAAGATAATGAAATAATCTCACAACTTTTTTCTCTCTCAAAAAAAAAGTTTCAGAGCTGAGCTCTTGCTTCTATCTTCAAGGTTCCAAAACCTTCTCTTTTTGAATTAAATCAAGAGTTTTACTCTTCCTTTTTCAAAACTAAATAGTTTTCCACCACAAAACCCATTAAGGGGAACTCAGATCTGCCATCAGATCTCAAAAAGGAGAGATTTTGATATCTCACATCCCTTGATCTTCAAGATCCGGCCAAACAACAGGAGGAAGAAGAAGAACATCTTTCACTAAATCCCCGAAAAAAAAGAAGAAAAACACACTCAGGAGTCCAACTCCTCTCTGATTTCTCTTCAGAGAAATCTTTTAGGCCAAAAGCCTCTTTTTCTTGCCGGCGCTCAAGCGCAGAGCGCCCACGTGCCGACACGTGGCGCTCTTGCGCTCCAGCGCAAGCGCTCGAGCGCAAGTCGCCCTCGTGCCGACACGTGGCGCGCTTGCGCTCCAGCGCAAGCGCTCGAGCGCAAGTCGCCCCGGTGCCGACACGTGGCACGCTTGCGCTCCAGCACAAGCGCTCGAGCGCAAGTCGCCCCCGTGCCGACACGTGGCGCGCTTGCGCTCCAGCGCAAGCGCTCGAGCGCAAGTCCCCCCGGTGCCGACACGTGGCGCGCTTGCGCTCGAGCGCAAGTCGCCCCCGTGCCGACACGTGGCGCGCTTGCGCCTAAGCGCTCAGCGTCCGAGCGCAAAGCGCCCACGTGCCGACACGTGGCGCGTTGCACTCCAGCACTCTGCGCTCGAGCGCAAAGCGCCCACGTGCTGACACGTGGCGCGCTTGCGCTTAAGCGCCTAGGCGCTGGCCCCACGCATCCTTTGGATGTCTTTTCCCCCTTTATTTATATATACATGTATATATATACATATGTATACAAATGTACACATACACATACTCCGCCACACTTTCCCCCTCAAAAAATTCTTTGGGCCGGGGCGCTGCCCCGAACCCCGCAAGGGGGCTGCTAGCCCTCTTGACCCCCAGCCTGCTATCCGGGTAGCGGGACCCCCGTAAAAACTCTGCGTGGCTCCCGATATATCCAAAACCCTTTTTTTAAAAACAAAACACACGCACACCGCACATTGAGTTCGCATGACCAGTTTAACCCGTTAATCGGAGGTTCCCTCGCCCCAAAGGCGAGGGGTAATTAACGGCAGCTTAGTCCGCGGCTGCCGGAGATTCGGATCCCCACAATCATTAAACCCCAGCCTACCCTAGACAGGGGGAATCTGTAGTACGCTTGACAAGCGTGCGCGTATTCCCATCTCAATGGGGTGACGAAAAACACCCTACAAAGCACATCCTTAAATATCCCTAGTCGTGGGAGTATCGAGACTGGGCATCGATATTCCGGAGTAGACTAGTGTATACGTTTCGAGACGCCGACGAGGGGCGGTGGCCGGTCTCACAATACATTGGTGTTATGTCACCTAAGATAGTATACAGGTGCTCACTGAAGGTGAGTACACTGGACGGACTCGCCAAGAAATTCTTGATGGTATTATATTTATCGTCAGATGGAAGCTCTCGAGTGGCATTAGTACAGGTTAGTCTTTTGACCTGAGATCATCATTTGTCTCGTGTGAGTTCCCACTGTACTTTGATTACTACCCTACCACGGCTCAAAGGAGTCATGCAAATAGGTTTTAGTTGGGTACAGTCCCGAGCCACATAGAGGCAGTGAGTGATTGTCGGGGATTCGTCTTTCCTGATATTAGGAGTCGATGTCGTGCTGTGTTCGGTTGGCTATCATCCTAAATCCGTAGCTACGGTAGATGAGATTTACTGATACGAGTTCAGTAGTTTCTCGGTTGGTGATGAGCTTAACTCCGACAAGACTTATTAGGTTATTAGGGGTCTGACGTTTCCACCCCTAGACCCGGTATGCGATACTCTTAGACGAAGAGACTGGAATGTACATAGATTGTCACATTCAGGCTCAGTAGGGTACGGACGGACTTGATTGTCGACATCCCTTTCAATAGATATGTGGGCAGCCGTTACGTACAGCTAGTGCCGCTGACGTACTTGTGGTTTTTGGATTTATCCAATAAATCATTGCCAGCGTATTATCGAGTCTTTAGAGTCCCACACAGAGGGTTTTCCCGGTTCAGACGATATGATGTAGATGACGTATGTTAGTGCATACAGGGTGTCCGATTAAATAAGTGTATGGCTACACAGACTTTAATCGGACGGTTGATAATACTAGCGGTTTAGGATTAAGCTGGATTATTAAATCAGAATTTAATTTAATAATTTATATATATTTTTAATATGTATATTCTAGTATTATTGTTCACTATTCATTTTCTCTCTCTTGGCTATTCGTATTTTTTGTACGAATACGCGTATATGTATTTCGATACGTATACCGGGTTGTATTCCGTATTTATATGGAATTTGTTCTGGAAGATGGACACTTCATTTGTTGATTTTTCTTTTATAGAAAATCAAAAATGAGGTGGAGAATGAGGTATAAAGAAGTATGGTGTAGAGAAGTATGGCCTTGCTTTTAAAAATTGATAAAATCATTTGTGGTTACCATTTTTCCATGGTTGCAAAAAATCAAGCCATTCTTTTCATGCTTGCTAGTTTTTCTTCACACAAAAGACTTAGCTATTTTCCATGGCTTCTTCTTCACCTCCTCCTCCTTCTTCTAGGTAGCTCACTTGAGCTTAGAAAAGAGAGAAAATATAGTGAAAATATTTTCCTTCATCTCCACTCTTCATTCGTAGTGAGCTTGGAGCGTCGGTCGCTTCACTAGATGAAGCCGGAGCTTGGATCGATTTCCTTCAGGTGGATCTTCTTCGGTAAGGGCGATCGCCACTCAAGCTTGATCCAGACAGCATACACAGAGCTTGGAGGGGTCTTCCATGATTGGGTGGACACGCGTCAAAGGTAGTATTCCGTATCTTTGCATGCTTGGTTTGCTAGATTAGGAGTTTGGATCGATTCTAGATTCGGGGTTCCTTCGTGTTTGGTTGAAATTTTTGTTCACTACTCACGCCTCCGCTGCGCTGCGGGCACTAGGAAACCCTACATATGTATGCCCTAAAGGCCATTATTGTAGATTATAGTGGATATTTGGATATATATAACTTTCTTGCTCAACATGATAGTGTGCTATCTGGTTGCTCTTTACCTTAACATGTGCACTTGTTTTATTTTACTATCTCATTGATACATGTTGATAAAACCCTTAGAATATTGGCTTGACTACCAGGACTATGATGCAGATCATACTAGTAGGGCTTGAGTAGTCCACAAGCACATCCTTAACAGTTCCTAGTCGAGGGAGTATCGAGACAAGGCATCGATATTCCAGAGTAAACTAGTGTGTAAGTTTCTTGACCCTGTATGGGGCGATGGTTGATCCTACAGCCATTAGTGTTTGACATCAAAGGTTGTACATAGGTGCTCATTGGAGAATGAGTGCACCGAACAGGACTCGCCAAGAACTCCTAGTTGGTATCATACCTATCGTTAGATAGCAGTTCTCTATTACAAACATGTGATTTTTTGGGTACAGTCCTGAGTCTTGTGTGGTTCCTACTGTACTTTGATTTCCACCCTACCACAGATCTACTTAGTCATATAAACATGTGGTTTTTTGGGTACAGTCCTGAGTCACATGGAGGCAGTGAGAGGGGTTTCGACTCTCCCGGTATTGGGAGTTGATGTTGTGCTATACGCGATTGGCTATAATCGCAAGTCCCTGGTCAGGGCTGATGAGATTTACTAATAAGTGTTATCAGTTTCTCAATTGGTTATAGGCCGCACATCGGCATGACTTATCGAGTTATTAGGGTCTGACGATTCCACCCCCCAGACTCGATATGCAACATGTCAGACGAAGAGACCGGACTGTACGGTAAGTGTTGCTTATAGGTTCTACGGAAGTTTGGACAAGTTTGCTTGTTGATCTTCTATTCATTCAATACATGGGTAGTCCTTACGTGCAGCTAGTACCACTGACGGCTTGTGGGTGTTTGATGTGATCATTACCTACTACCAGCGTATTGGCACGTCTTTAGAATCCCACATAGAGGTTTCCTATCTCAAGCGAAACGAAGTAGGGCATGTATAGAGATATATGCAGGAGCTTGATTAAATACAAGTATATGATATCGTATTCTAATATAGCATTTTTTATATTAGCCGGGTTATATATGATATAACCGGATTATTGAATCAAGTGTTGATTTAATAATTTGATATATATATATATATATATATATATATATATATAAACTAATATAATGCTCATAAACTAATATAATGCTCACTTTAATTTTTTTCTTCTCTTTATATATTTGATATATACAAATATGTATCATGGTTGATGATACATGGAACTTGGATGTATGAGAATTACATTGTGTGTTAAGGATAAAACAAAAGGATTTCTTATTTGAATTTAAACAAAAGAATAATGAGTCATTGTTTTGAGAATATTAGAGAAACCATGACTCATGGTTTCTTTTTGTCTATAGTTCATATTAGTTAACCTTTTGCTCTTATCCTCAACACAATCTTATCCTCAAGGTTCATTCTCTCACTTCCAAGTTCATCTTCTTCATCTCCTCTCTAGTTTTTCTAGTTTGAGAAAAAGAAAAGAGAAAAAGAAAAGAAAGATTTTTAGTGAGCAAAATCCCTACTTCATCAACCTACACTACTCTAGCAAATTAGTATAGGTTGTTCTCTTCACTAATTCATAGATTAGTGAAGTGTGAGCTTGAGTGGGAGAAGCTTCGAGGTGGATCATCTTCGACGATGAAGACTTCAAGCAAGCTCATTCCATCTTTCAAGTGGAGTCAAAGAAGAGTTCTAGGACTACTACTCGGAGCTTTTGAAGTGAAGGACTGAATACAAAGGTTATAACCTATCTTCACTTAGTTAAGTTCTTGTTTTGCATGTTTTTGAAATCCTAATCTCTAGTTCGATTCTTGTTTAGTATATTTAGCCCTCTAAAATTTTAAAATTGCATGCTTGATGTTCATAGAAAACTAGTAGAGGTGCTAGGATCTACTTTCAAAATCAAAGTACAGTGAGAACGCACTTAAGACAAATGATGATGTCAGATCAGCGGACTACCTACACTAATGCCACCAGAGAACTGCTATCTGACATTAGGTATAATACCAACTAGTATGTTCTCGGTGGGTCCGTCCAGTGTAACTCATAACCCAACGAGCACATGTATACAATGATTGGTGACTGACTAACACCAATGGCTGTGAGACCGGCCATCACCCCTCATCGGGATCAAGAAACGTATACACTAGTCTACTCTGAAATATCGATGCCCAGTCTCAATATTCCAATGACTAGGAACTGTTGGCTATAGTGCCCTCAAGTCAATTATTGGATCGCAGACACGTGATTGCGGTGATTGAGGGAGGACCTATACCGGTAGAACAATCTTACTCGAGATGATAGTATGCTATCTGGTTTGTTTTTATCATCGTGTACATACTTTAGGTGACATTACAGATCACTATTACATGTTGATAGAGCCCATAGGATTCTTTCTTGACTACCAGCAGTATGATGACAATCATATACGTGAGAGTTGGGTGGTCTATAAGCACATTGTTATATGTGATATAGCCGAGTTATCGAATCAAGTATTGATTTGATAGGATGATACATATTATACTAGTCGGTTATATGTGATATAGCCGGATTATTAAATCAAATGTTGATTTGATAATTTAATGTATAATTGTATATTTGATATGCTAATTTACATTAACTAATATTTGCTCACTTATACTTTCTATTCTCACATGTGCACACTTAATAGATATGTGATATATATTATTTGTGTTTTCTTTTTGTGTCATGCTTGATGATACACACTACATGGGTGTATGAGACTTATACCATGCCATTAGATTGTTAGGGTTTTTATTTATTTAGTGCAAATATAAATTGGTGGGAATTAAGCATGGTTGCAAGCTTTGGAAGCTTGTGGAAACCCTTGACTTAGTCCACTCTATTTGTCTTGCACTAGATATTTATTGATCCAACCTTAATCTTTAACCATGGTTTATTCTCTACAAGGGTTATATGAGATATTTCTCACCCATGGTTGCCATTGACTCTCTCATTTTTCATTTGCTTCATCTTCTTCAAGCTCAAGAGAGAGCTCTTTAGCTTTTGAGCAAGTGAGGAAAAATAGTGAGAAAAAGAAATCTAAAGTGAGCAAAATTCCTACTTCATCATCCTCTACTAGATTAGCCATTTAGTTTAGGGTGTTAGCTTCACTAATCCCTAATTAGTGAATAGGTAGCTTGAGTTAGTCTCCCCTCAAAGTAGATCATCTTTGGCTTTGAAGACTTCAAGCAAGTTTGCATTTTTCACCTTGTGGAGTCTCTCAAGAGTTCGGGAGATCATTACTCGCAGCGAAGGGACTTCTACACGGAGCATTTGAAGTGAAGGAACGGTCTACAAAGGTTTTATTCCTCATTCACTTAGTTGTAAAGTTGTTACATATCGATTCGTCTAAATCTTTAGTTAAGATTCTAGGGTTAAGCAGCATGGCAAAAATCTAAAAATAGCATGGACGATACCTCCCGAAACCTTGCTGTCGTGCTAAGTAACCCTACAGTGGTATCCGAGCCAAGCTAGAGAATTAGACGATGTGTATAGGATCACGAAACCGAAACAACTCCGAAACACTCGATATACAAATCAAGTTTCTGTTGATTTTCAAATGGGCTCTAAAAATTTTTTTAGCAACTGCAGAATGTTATATGAGATGTAACATGAACACAGTACAAAATTCAACCCCCCTCGCCAGAATTTGGCCGGCCACATGCTATAAAAATCTGTCCATCTCGGTTCTGTTAGGCAGTTCTGGGTTGAAATTTGTACCGTGTTCCAGTCTCTGGGTTTTGATGTTTTAGGTGTTGCTTGTTTTTGCTGAAATTGCATGAGATGTTAACTTTCTTTAAAGGCAATTCGGAGTGTTTCGTAGTCGTAATTCTAACATGATTTCGGATTGTTTTAGACGGCATTAAAAAAGTTCGAATGGATATCAAATACCCACCTTAACCCTTGCTGGAAATTTTCCAAGAGTTGGACTTTTACCAAGTTTGAAATATTCAAATATCGTGCAAGTGATTCGATAGAACCTCTAGAAGAACGAAACCCTAACTCGATTCTATGACCGAAAGAACCGCCGCCAAACCCTAGGGTTTGCGGTAGTTCCGTGGCGCCATAGGTAAGGCAAGGGTTGACCTTTCTACGGTTGGTCCATAGGTACTGTGGCATGTGATGGGTACTTTTAAACTACGCTCAAGTGTTGAGCTTTTTGGGAAATTTTGGGTGTTTGTTGATTCGATCGGAATGTTTAATATCGTCTAGCTATTTGTGGAATGTGATGCAATATGTGGAATTCATATAAGTTAGGCATGAAATCCGAAGTATGTGATATTTCGAATTTATGATATCTAAGGTGATTGTGGATTCCAAATGTTGTAGTTTGACATTTTCTTTTCTGCGACCGTAAGTGTAATATGTGGTGTATCGCCGGTTTCGGTGCTATATGTTAACGACAATTGGGATACACATATTTACTTACGTTGATGACATGTGATGTTATGTGTTGCTGTGATATCTTATATTGGATCCTCGTGTTTTGAATAGCCGAGCGTTTTATGTGAGATGAGAGTTTTTATTTTCATTCATGTAAAATTCATTGTATATAATATTCTTTTATTGGGGCACTTCCGGGTTCAGGATGATGTCACCATTGTTGTATATTATTTACTTTTCCGCATTAGGATAGACCCAAGATGGGGAGCACAAGTAACCGGGTTCTAGAGTCCAGAGGGAGGCCATCTCGAGGAGTCGAGACCGGGTCTCCTAGCTCTAGAATTGGTAGGATTGCTTGCCGCTCTCGTAGGGGTCTAGGGATGTGGGTTTGGCAATTCATCGCGACCGTAGAATCCGTGTTTTATACTGGCTTAATATAAAACACAAAATTCCTAATATATCCAATATTTCATATGTTATCTTCTGCTGCTGATATTCTGTGATGTGATCACTTTATATGTCTGAGATGAATGCTTTATTATTATATATATGATATATAATAAACGTTGCTTATGTTTTGCACCCGCGCTAGTTCCGCCCCGCTATACCGTTAGTTAAGTAACCTAACGGTGCATAACGGGACACTGTGGCTAATGCGGATGGCATAAGCGTACGTTGTATTTTCGTTTCTTCTGTGATGCTTAGGAAGCATAAAAGATGGGACGTCAATAATGAGATTAATGAAAGAAAAGAAACCTAAAAGATGTTGTAGAATCAAATTTTCAAAAAAGGGCAGCTCTAGTTTTTGCTTTGCATAGCGGTATTCCTTGTAGAATATCCAGCACCTTATTCAATAGGGAAAGAGCCGGGATCCCTTCACCGAGAGTGACCTCTTTAGAGAAACTAGCAGATGCTACAACTCACTCGGTTTTGTTTTTGATTGCTTCAATAGTTCTTGCTTTGCATAGTGGTATTTGTGAAATATCCTGCACCTTATTCGATAAAAAAAGAGCCGAGATCCCTTCACAGGGTGTGACCTCTTTAGCGAAACTAGTAAAAACCTAAAAAACACTCATTTTCAAAATCACTTGTTTCTACAACGATATCAAGTTCATTACGCAAAAGGTTTTCTAAAAACCTGTCGTAGCCCTCCGTCATTTCAGATAAGTACTACTTAGTATTCGTGCTACGTTTGTTAGCCTGCGTCAAGACGTAGTGTGCGGTAGCTAACTAGTGCTTATCTGCAACATAAGATAAGATTGGATTAGGGTAGTCGTGCGACTTTGTTGGCCTGCGTCAAGGGTCATGCGGGTGGATTTAATTCAATCTGGAAATGTACTGGTTGAACTTGACTAGCGGACTATGGTTTGTTGGACTACGTCAAGGTCATAGGACGCTAGGGGAAAAAGCATTATCGGGAATTTCAAGTGTTGAAATTTGCAATGAGATTGCATATCTTCTATGAGATAGTTGGATCCCGATACCCACTACGAGTAAGAGTTACTCCTGAGAGAGTTTTACACATTACAATTAGCCAATCAAGTAGGTGTCTAGAAAGGTGTTAACGGGGTTATGCCTCTGGGAAAATGAGGTTTATTTTAATTAAGTCCGTGCGAAAGCACGAGGAACCTCCCTCAAAGTACCAACACTGGTTTGGCTGAAAGATTGGCGAACTTGTAAGGTGTAATTAATCCCGGATAGTCTTACCTTTTAGGGTTTGAAGAAAGATTTGATAAAAACAGTGGGAGCCATCCAGATTAGATAAGATAATAACCAATCTAATCTTGCAAGAGCATACGCTAAAGTGTTTTCTTTTCTCACTCTCCAGGTAGTGACCATGTCAGACCTTAATCAAGATAATAATATGGATGTATTGACCGAACCCGCTTGTTATACTGAGCAGGGGAACGTTGGTTCCGTTCTTTCTTATAATTGTTATAAGACTGAGCAAGGAATAGGGACATATGCGGATTCCCATGCCGCCCAAACAAAGAATAAATATTTCGATGCATCTTCTTCGGTTGTGTTAGTTATCGAAAACTATTTCTCGGTTCACTCTACGTCCTGGGTATTAGATACCGGATCGGGATCCCACATATGTAATATATTACATGGGCTAAGGAAAAGTAGGGAACTGGGAATGGGTGATCATTCCGTAAGAGCAGGGAATGGTGCAAATGTTGCAGCAAAAACAGTTGGCAAATATCACCTGGTATTACCAAATGGCAATACATTGATTCTGAACGAATGCTATTACATTCCGACCCTGATATGCAATCTTATATTAGTTTCTTTATTAAGCAAAGAAGGATATAATTTTGTAGTACAGGATAATGTTATGAACATCTTCCTGAATCAAAAGTTGATTGGATTAGGCTCGTTAAATAATGGTATATACGTTCTAAATCAAACCACAGTTCTTAATGTACAAAACACACACAAGAGAAAGAGTTCAGAAATGAATGAATCCTTCTTGTGGCATTGTAGACTAGGTCATATCAATGCGACACGACTAGCTAAGTTATATAAGGATGGATATTTGAATCCGTTCGAATTTTCATCTTATGACACTTGCCAGTCATGTCTCAAAGGCAAGATGACCGAAACTCCGTTTAGTGGACACAGAGAAAGAGTTACGGAACTCTTGGGACTAATACATAGTGATGTATGTGGTCCTATGTCTACACATGCTAGGAATGGTTCCTCATACTTCATTGCATTCACTAGAGATCTGTCAAGAAACGGACATGTGTTCCTATTGAAACACAAGTCTGAAGCTTTTGAGAAATTCAAAGAAAATAAGCACGAAGTAGAGAACCAAAAGGGTAAAAGTATTAAAATCCTTCGATCTGATCGAGGAGGAGAAATCGCAGGGTTTTCGCGTGTCGTGTATTCAAAATTCTAAAGTTTAACCGCGATCAAGGACGGTGTCGCTTTGCAGCTAGCCGGTTGAGCACGGGTCGTCCGCAGGGAGATGGTAGTATATACGTTCGAGTTTTAGAGGAGTCAATAAAGAATGTATATGTGTATGTTCAATTCTAACCTAAGTGTTCGTATTTTATATTCAAGTAAGCTTGTTAAGGTTAAAGTTGGTTAGTAGAGTTAGGATTAGTCTTATGCTTATCTTTTACCATTCTTAAAACGATGTTAGGATAATCGAAAGTAGCGGGGATTAGGAGGACATAGGAATGAGATTTGCGAGTTTAAGCGAGCTTTCCAATGCTAAATCCATTCCTAGTGCCCCTTGTCCGTCCGCTAAATATGCTTATCCTAACCCTCGGCCAAACACCCGCAACCATGTATCCAATTAAGTCACAACTACATGTCACGTTGTAGTGCGCTTAAAGGACTTCTTGACTTAGGTCGCGGCTATATATCATGTATAGCGCGCCTAAGTGAGGGGGTTGCGTTTGTTTGGTCGGGGTTCGTTTCAAGATGTTTGGCGAAGAGAAGCACAAGGGATTTTCCCGTCCCTCATACCACCTTCCATAGCCTTAACAAGTGTGGAATTATTCACACATTATAAAAGAAAAGAAAACAAAACAAGAAAGAGAAATGAAGGAAAAGGAAAAATACGGTTTTACAAATGATGCAAGCTAACTACTTGGGTCCTTAACTAAGCAAGGAACTCCATCGAGTATCACGGCTTGAAAATAATACGGATAAGAGAAGAAAAGAAAAGAGCAAGAAATAACAACAACTACTTAACAACAATTATAAAAGTTACACTATAATTAAAAGACAATGCAAGAATTAAAAGATACAAGTTAAAAAGAATAACAAACCCTCATCTTCATTTCATCATCCACTCAATACTCTCACTACATTTTAATGGAGAATACATGAAGAAGAAGAAGAAGAAGAAGAAGAAGAACTAGAACTAAACTAAATCCTAACAAAAAGAAGCATCCTCAACTTGGCACAAAACTAGGCTATTTATAGGCCGAGTGCTGAAACTCTAGGGCAAGATTCTGAGCCCAATTGAAATGACCAAACTACCCCAAAATTCCGAGTTGACACCGAGTCAACTCGGCCGCGGATCCGCGGCCGAGTCGCCACTTTGGCTGCGGTCCCGCGGCTATTTTAAGGAGTTGGCTTGTCGTTTTTTGTAGGGTTTCTTGTGTTGCTCTCTTCTGTTGTTCTACATGTTCCAAATTACAAATTGCATCCACAATTTCTTCAGATCTGCAACAGTCCAAAATGGCATAAAAAATAATTCTTTTGATATCGTCTCCCTCGAGCTCCGCTCACCCATTGATTCTTGTGCGTCCTCTCTCGTGCTCTGTGCTTGTCCGAGACACGAATGATCACTGTCATTTGTCTTGTCTCTGGAACTGGTACGCAGCACTGGACGGATACGGATGACCAGAACCCGGCTTTTATCTGTTGGCAACAGATATTCTGGATTTTGGTGCAACAGTGGAGATTTTGTATCATTTAAGTTATTTTGGACTAGAAACCTGTAGCCTGTAAATATGTAGCAAACACGGATTAAAAGCACCTGCCTATAAACAAACGAGCATAAGAATGGGCGATATTAAATGCATTATTCTGGTATGAATAAATACCCCCAAACTTAACTTTTGCTTGCCCCGAGCAAAACCAATTATTAACAAAAAGTTCTAACCTCACTTTCGCAGGAAACATGATTGCACTGAGTGTTGGATATATGTATGCCCTAGGGGCCATTATGTGATAGTGGATGTATTTATACATGTATATATATATATATATATATATATATATATATATTCAGTGTACATTCTTGCTCGACATGATAGTATGCTATCTGGTTCTTCTTTATCTGACATGTTGATTTGATCATGCTTTTATTCATTCATACATGTTGATAAAGCTCTGAGGATATAGGCTTGACTACTGTGATTATGATGGAGATCATACTAGTGGGACATCTGTAGTTTATAAGCATATCCTGGAATGTCCCTAGTCGTAGGTGTATCGAGACGGGGCATCGATATACCAGAGTAGACTAGCGTATATGATACTAGACCCATATGATGGGCGATGGATGTTCCCACATTCATCGATGTTTGACATCGAGATCATATACGGGTGCTCAGTGGTGACTGGGTACACTAGACGGACTCGCCGAGAACTCCTATATGGAATTATATCTATCGTCGAATAGAAGTTCTCAGGTGACACTGGTGCAGGTTAGTCTGTAGACCCGAGATCGTCATAGAGTCTTGTGTGTTCTCTCACTGTACTTTGATTACCACCCTACCACGACTTTACTGAGTCGTGCAAACAGGTGGCCGTTGGGTACAGTCCCGATCTGTTATAGACCTTTCATCGGCACGACTTATTGAGTTATTGGGGTCGACGTTACCATCCCTAGACTCGATATGCAGCATATCTGACGAAGAGACCGGACTGTACGGTAGTGTTGCCGGTTGGCTCGACGGGAGTTGTAGCAGGTTCGCTTGTTCTCTTCTGATCGCTCAATACCCGGGTGGCCGTTATGTTTAGCTGACCGCTTGCGGCTTGGGGGTGCTTGATATGACCATCACCCACTGCCGGCGTATTGACGAGTCTTAGAGTCCCACAAAGGAGTTACCTAGTCCAGGCGAAACGTTGTGGTGCGCATATGCGATATGCGCATGGACCCAATTAAAATGCGCATATGAGATACCGTATATTAATCGGGCAGCTTGCTTTTGGTCGGGTCGTATATGATATGACCGGGTTGATAAATCAAGTGTTGATTTATCATTTAACCATTAGTTTCTCACTTGAAATCCTTTCTTGTCTTTATGCATGCATGTATGCACTCATTCTCATTCATGCACATAGGATGTGCATGCACACATACATGCATACATAAAGGTTATCATGGTTGTATATATAGGAGATGGTGGCAATATAAGACTCACACCTTATAATTATATATATATGGATATATATTGCATTTGTTTTAAAACAAAAGAAAAGAAAAAGGTTAATACATGATTATCTTCTGCACTCTTCTTTGAACTAACCATGCTCACCTACTTTTTAACCATGTGTTAATCTTTCTTTTATCTTTTAACTCAAGTGCAATAATATCCATATAATGTAACTATGGTTTGAGATGAAGAGTGGAAAATATATATACTTATATTTTCTATTTTTCATAACACAATTATCATTCTCTTGATATTTCAAAAGCCATCATCTTCTTCCTCCTTGCTCATTTGCTCTCTAGATTTCTCAAGTGAGCAAAATACTCATTAAGTTAGGATTTTGAAGTGAGAAAAATAACCACAACACCATTCTACACTAGTCTTGCCCATTAGTGGAGAGTGTTAGCTTCCATTTTCTTTTCTTGATTCTTGCGAAGTTACAAGCTTGGACAAAGTGGACTCCGGGTGGATCATCATGGACCTAGAGGAGTTCAAGCGGACCTTTTCCAAACCCCAAGTAGCCGAGGAGTCTAGCGTAGGGAGCTACAAAGGTTGTACTCTCAAAACCCTAGCTTTATCTACTTGTGATGATGTGTTGTTTTAGAAACCCTAAAATTCTAGTGATGATTCTTTGTATGTTCACTTAACACCTTAAAAATTTGATTTTGAGACATGTGATACTTCCAAACCCTTCATGAGGTGCTAGGTAAACCTAACACTGAGCTCGTGCAACAAGCCGTTAAACCTCTAGGTGTCCCTAGTAGGAGGAGTGTTGTCTCCTGAGGGTTTTCAGCGGATACTACCCACAAAATCCCGTCAAACTAGTTTCATAAGTTAACGTCGATTCTACTCCTACGGTTTATTATCTAGGTTAGAAGTTCTATTATCCTAACTTAGAAATATTCAACCCTTATGTTTCACGCCTCCTATTTGTTCAACCCCAGATCCTATACGTTTTACAGTTTAGAAAGATCTTGGTCTCTCCTGAGTTTTCCTTCTTAAAGCGCAGTCTCCAATCAGGGATTTTTATCAGTTTTACGAAAACCATAAGTCTTATTTTTTATTTCTATCTTTCCTCCAAACATCGATTGTATACCCCTACGTGTCTGTATTATTTCACCCCTACACTTAAGGATTCAATTCAAGCTATAGTACCCTTGCCCTAATGCCTAATACTACTTCTTTTCGTTAATGATGGACAGTGTTGCTCACACATCTTTCATGCGACTATTAATGCTTCTTGAGGCACTATCGGCCGATTACTGAATGTATGAGCTTTAAAACGTAAATAGCAGTTTCCATGTCTTGACTTTATTTATTTATTTTTCTTTTCTTTATTTTTCTTTTTCAAGACCGGGTATGTTTATCAATATGCTCTTTTGGTGTTTAGCTTTAAATACCGTTTTTTCTTTCATGCTAGGTTTTTAGGCAAGAGTATTTCTAGGTATCCTCTACTATCCCAAGTTTCAAGGTGCATGTATGTGCAGTTTATAGGGTATATACTTTCTAAATTTGGACTCAAGAATAGAAACTATTTTTCAGACTTATCCTTCAGTAGAGCTTCAATACTTTCCCTTCATCTTGACTTAACTCAAGAACTGAACTCAGGATTACCTACTTCTATAAAAAAAAACCTGCAAGGACGCATAATTACCAAGTTTAAACAGAATGAGGGTTATTTTTAGGGTTTTCAATTCCTAAGCCTAAGATTTAGTTATTTCTAACGTATCAACTAAACTTTCGGAATAAAAAATCTAAGTTACCCTATTAGCTAACTTGACGATAAAATTTTTATATTTTTGAGAAAAAATTTCGATTTTTATGTGTTTTTAAATATGTATGCAAATGAAAAAATATACAAATGAATGCGAAGGTAGAAAGCTTACCGAGTACACCCCCAAACGTAAACTTGACAGTGCCCCCACTGTCAGGCTACAGCAAGAGCGTCAAAATTGTCGGCGCTCCTCTGTTTTTTTTATTTTTATTTATGAACAAAATATATATACACAAAAAGGTCCCCCCAAACTTAAGTGAAACAGTGTTTCCACTGTTTAAGCGGTGAAGTTTAGGATTAGGGGGGAAAGAACAGCATCAATCTATACAAGGCCTTACACAGGCCAAAAGTGAGCACCAACCATTCAAAAATTCTATCTCCATATTGTGCAGGTTGGTGAAAAAATGCGGAAAGGAAAAAAATGGAGAATACGCGAGACTGTATGGAGATAGAAGTGGTATACGGTCCCGGTATATGAGGAGAAGAACGGTGGAAGGGAGAAAGAAGTGGAATACGAACTTGAGAGTGGAAATGAATTGAATAAATTAGTACAATTTGTGATGACCGATGTGTAAAAAGTGATTGTACTAATTTATTAACCCGTCGAGAAATGGGGTCAAATTCCTCAAGATTCGTGAGAAAACATGGGTAGGCCGAACTTGATAAACCAGACACAGGAAATGGTAGTAATACGTGTCTTGCAAGGTCGGAACGACGGAAAGGATGAGGGAAGTGATCAAGAAAGGGTATCTGTTAAATGTTCTGGAGGGTATGCATAGTCGGTGGAAGGGACATGATGAATTGGAAAATCCGACTCACCAATTAAAACTGGTTCATCCTAAAAAATCTCCTCAATATTCTCCTCAAAAATTAGCTCATCCATGAATTTATCATCAAATTCCAGACGCATATGGGGTTCGGGAAAAACATTTAATGACTCAGGATGATGTCCACACGAAAGTGAAAGTAAATGATGAATTTGAGAGACAAATTCATCCAAAGCTGTGGGTTCATCATCCGAAATATTCCCAGCGTTGTTATCCTCAATCAAGTGAAAATCAATATTCTCAGACACCTCATCAAAAGCATGGAGTTCAATCAATTGTGGTTCTAAGATGGAGGCGTAGAGGTCAAAAGGATTGGTGATGGTTTCACTCGAAAGGGACCCTTCACAATCAGGTAAATCAAACACTACAAAGTCGCACAACTTATTAAACGTTCTATTTTCAACTGGTGAATCATTTGGAACACTTGATAGACATTCAAAACTGGAGTTGTGGAATTCAAGTTGAAACAGGTAGGTTTGATTTGGAAGGGTATACAGCTCACTCTCTCCACTCAAATTCTCAACCTGTCCAACTGCCTCATCATACATTGGAAAATTTGGAGCTAGTTGGAAACTAGCTACCGGGTCACTAGGTTGTGTGAGAGCGGCCATGGACGCATTCAAATCCATCATCTGTTGGTACGACACTACCCAAAAGTCTTCCAACGACTGTTCTAGACTAGACATGGGTTGTGAAGGGGTTTCAGTAAAACATTCAAAGTTATCTGGATATGTGAAACTCCCAAATGGCTGTGTAAAAGCAATGTCTAGGGAAGGTGAAACAGTTGGGTAGGATGAATAAGAATTGAATGGTTGGACAGGAGTAGGATCAACATTTGGATAAGAAAGTGAATGGAATTGTTGATCTCAAGAACTGGAAGTGTTGAAAGGAGTGAAAGATCGGCTATGAGATTATTCAATACGTTCAGTAATAGACATGGGTTTCGGAGTTACAACCGCACTCTCAAAAGGGGTATCAACGTAAGAAGGTATGAATGTTTGAAACGGTTGATACGAAGTGGATTGCGGAGTCCAATTGTTTGTCCTAGACGCGTCTATCCGATCTCTCAATGAAATTTTGGGCATGGATGGATCGTTCGAAGTTCGGCCAAAGTAAGAACCGTAAGAAAAAATGTCTGGTTGTGGGTACCAAAGTTTGGCAAGAGTTGGTCGTTTTGGATACCCATGTTAGAAGAGTGAAAATGTAGGGAGGGAAGGAAGTGGTTTATTTTATTTTATTTTTTATTTATTATTTTTTTTAAAATGTTTGTTTTTGGAGTTTTGAAATTGTTTGTTTTTTAAAGAATACGGAATTATGGGACTAAACTTTACTTATGCACAATCACAATCACAATATGCACAAACAATCACCTAGAGTTAGGGTATTTAAAGTCGAACTAGACCGCTCCTAGACTTCCAAGCGACAAGTTGCAGGATAACCCTCGAATCGCCTCTTCACTGCCAATTGTGGCCAGGTAAGCACAAGTGAGGTAAGGAGGGTTCCGCTCACGAATCACCGTGAGACGGGCCTTTTAAAATTACCTCCTCACTTGTCTAGCCTAGGCACCATAAAGTCAAGTTTAGATAAACGACCGATTCCCCGCAACCCTCACTTGTCCTAAATGAGCGTGACAGGTCCTTATAGGTTTGGTCTAGATATTTTATATTAACTCAAGGTGATGCGTATGCTTTTTGTGATTTGTGGGGTCTTAGGAAGGGTGATGAAATCCCCACCCAATCTTAATTGGTGTTCAAGCCCCTTAATGTCCATATTATTGTATGCAAAGCGTATAACAAACAAAATCTAAAACAAAAAAAAATTATTTGGCGGCGGCGCAATCTGTGCAAAGAAACCTGCAGAAAATACAGTAAAGTGGAGTTCAAAAAGGGGACTAAAGGAAAGAGAAGAGGTGTAGAAAAAATTGGGCTCTGAAGCCACAATAGGACCGCAGGACCGCCTTGAAATCCACACTTTGACCGTGGTTCCGTGGTCAAATTGCTGAGTTGGGCTGCATCTTTTGGTCCTGCATTCCACCTGTTTTGTAAACCCTAATAAAAACCTCTGTTTCTTGATTCAATTACTGTAATTGCTCCAGATCGCCTGCACACTTGCATACACAATAAAAATCAAAAATAACAAAAAGGGTTTTTGTTATATTTATTTATTTATTTATATTTTATTTTATATATATAAAAAAAGAATATTAACCCGAATACAAGAAAGAAATACGTTACCGTCTCCCCGACAACGGCACCATTTGATCGCACGGTTTTCGCATGTCGTGTATTCAAAATTCTAAAGTTTAACCGCGATCAAGGACGGTGTCGCTTTGCAGTTAGCCGGTTGAGCATGGGTCGTCCGCAGGGAAATGGTAGTATGCCCGTTCGAGTTTTAGACGGGTCAATAAAGAATGTATATGTGTATATTCAATTCTATCCTAAGTGTTCGTATTTTATATTCAAATAAGTTTGTTAAGGTTAAGGTTGGTTAGTAGAGTTAGAATTACTCTTGTGCTTATCCTTTTCCATTCTTAAAACGATGTTGGGATAATCGAATGTAGCGGGGATTAGGAGGACATAAGAATGAGATTTGCAAGTTTAAGCGAGCTTTCCAACGCTAAATCCATTCCTAGTGTCCGTCCGCTAAATACGCTTATCCCAACCCTCGGCCAAACACCTGCAACTATGAATCCAATTAAGTTACAACTACATGTCACGTTGTAGTGCGCTTAAAGGACTTCTCGACTTAGGTCGCGGCTATATGTCACGTATAGCGTGCCTAAGTGAGGGGGTTGCGTTTGTTTGGTCGGGATTTGTTTCAAGATGTTTGGTGAAGAGAAGCACAAGGAATTTTCTTATCCCTTATACCATCTTCCATAGCCTTAACAAGTGTGGAATTATTCACACATTATAAAAAAAAGAAAAAAAAAACAAGAAAGAGAAATGAAGGAAAAGGAAAAATACGGTTTTACAAATGATGCAAGCTAACTACTTGGGTCCTCACCTAAGCAAGGAACTCCATCGAGTATCACGGCTTGAAAATAATACGGATAAGAGAAGAAAAGAAAAGAGAAAGAAATAACAACAACTACTTAACAACAATTATAAAAGTTACACTACAATTAAAAGACAATGCAAGAATTAAAAGATACAAGTTAAAAAGAATAACAAACCCTCATCTTCATTTCATCATCCACTCAATGCTATCACTGCATTTTAATGGAGAATACATGAAGAAGAAGAAGAAGAAGAAGAAGAACTAGAACTAAACTAAATCCTAACAAAAAGAAGCATCCTCAACTTGGCACAAAACTGGGCTGTTTATAGGCTGAGTGCAGAAACCCTAGGGAAAGATTCTGAGCCCAATTGAAATGACCAAACTACCCTAAAATTCTGAGTTGACATTGAGTCAACTCGGCTGCGGATCCGCGGCCGAGTTGCCACTTTGGCCGTGGTTCCGCGGCTGTTTTGAGGAGTTGGCTTGTCATTTTTTGTGGGGTTTCTTGTGATGCTCTCTTCTGTTGTTCTACATGTTCCAAATTGCAAATTGCATCCACAATTTCTTCAGATCTACAACAGTCCAAAATGGCATAAAAAATAATTCTTTTGACCTCATCTCCCTCGAGCTCCACGCACCCATTGATTCTTGTGCTTCCCCTCTCGTACTCTGTGCTTGTCCGAGACATGAATGACCACTGTCATTTGTCTTGTCTTTGGAACTGGTAAGCGGCACTGGACGGATACGGATGACCGGAACCCGGATTTTATCTGTTGGCAACAGATGTTCTGGATTTTGGCGTAACAGTGGAGATTTTGTATCATTTGCATTATTTTGGACTAGGAACCTGTAGCCTGTAAATATGTAGCAAACACGGATTAAAAGCACCTGCCTATAAACAAAGGAGCATAAGAATGGGCGGTATTAAATGCAATATTCTGGTATGAACAAGGAGAATACTTGAGCAATGAGTTCCGGGACTATGTAAAAGAGAATGGAATTCTCTCTCAGCTTACTCCTCCGTATACACCACAGCACAATGGTGTATCGGAGCGGAGGAATCACACCCTATTAGATATGGTGCGCTCTATGATGAGCACCGCTGAGTTGCCTATTTCCTTTTG
Organism: Agapanthus africanus; assembly: GCA_030015575.1. Lineage (NCBI taxonomy): Eukaryota > Viridiplantae > Streptophyta > Magnoliopsida > Asparagales > Amaryllidaceae > Agapanthus > Agapanthus africanus. The sequence continues at coordinate 551,444,374 of CM057344.1, forward strand.
AAGTTATGCACTGGAGACAGCTGCAGACCTATTGAATATGGTTCCCACCAAATCTGTGGCAACCACTCTATATGAGATATGGAAAGGAAAGAGACCATATCTTAATTATGTTAAGATATGGGGTTGTCCGACATATGTAAAAACATAAAACCCGGACAAGCTCGAGGCAAGTTCTTTTCTGTGTAAGTTTATTGGATATCCCAAACATTCGCGAAGGTATATCTTCTACCATACTGAGGAACAAAAAGTGTTTGTTTCTCGACATGCCACCTTTCTAGAAAGGAATTTCTTGAAAAAGAAATTAGTGGTAAGGAGGTAGAACTGGAAGAAGTTCCAGCTATACAAACTACGACAGATGATTTGGTAGAACCAGAGGATTCGATAGTTCCCAACGAATCTTAGCCTCTTCGCCGATCTAGTAGGGTTCCTTATCCATCTGAGAGAAGCTAAGTATTTCTCATTGATAGTGGGAGTGTAGGGTTCCTAGGCACTCTTGTGAGGCTTCATAAGGCATCAACCATGCCCGAATAAAATTTTAGACGTGCCGAACAATCCAAAGCCGGGATCTTTGCTAGATTTTTAGGGTTTAACATGCAAGTAAACATCTTTACAACTAAGTGTGAGGGATTACAACCTTTGTAGCGTTGGATATAGTGCCCTCTAAGTCAATTATTGGATCGCAGGTACGTGATTACAATGATTGAGGGAGGACCTATACCGATATGACAGTCTTGCTCGAGATGATAGTATGCTATCTGGTTTGTCTTTATCATCGTATACATGCTTTAGTTCGCTATTGCATGTTGAAAGAGCCCATAGGATTCTTGCTTCACTGCCAGCAGTATGATGGCGATCATATACGTAGAAGCTGGGGTCTGTAAGCACATCCTTAAAGTGTCCCTAGTCGTGGGAGTTTCGAGACAGGGCATCGATACTCCAGAGTAGACTAGTGTATACAGTCGAGACCTCGACGAGGGGCGGTGGCCAGTCTCACAAGCCATTGGTGTTAGTTGGTTCACCTAAGATGTATACAGGTGCTCATTGGATTATGAGTACACCGGACAGGACTCGTCGGGAACATGCTAGTTGGTATTATACATATCGTCAGATAGCAGTTCCCTGGTGACATGTGTACAGGTTAGTTTGTTGACCTGAGATCATCATTTGTCTCGTGTGAGTTCCCACTGTGCTTTGATTTCTACCCTACCACGCTCAAAGGAGACGTGCAAACAGGTATTTTTTGGGTACAGTCCCGAGCCACATGGAGGCAGTGAGCGGATCGTTTGGGATTCGTCTCTCCCGGTATTGAGGGTTGATGTCGTACAGTGCACGGGTGACCATCACTAGAAATCCTCGGCCGAGATAGTGGATAATTACTGATTTGGATCAGTAGTTTCTCAGGTGGTGATGGGCTTCATACCGACACGAATTATCGCGTTATTAGGGGTCTGACTTTATCCACCCCCTAGACTCGATATGCGATACTCTTTAGACGAACGTACCGGACTGTATGTATATTGTCACTGTTAGGCTCAGTAGGGTTTCTGGATGAGTTCGCTCGTCAGCTTCCCTTCCAATCAATACATAGGCAACCGTTACGTACAGTTAGTACCTCTGACGTGCTAGAGGTTATACCCAGTGCCAGTGTATTGATGAGTCATTAGAGTCCTCCACAGACAGTTTGCCAAGTTCGGGCGAAACGTTGTAGAGGCCATATGGATTTATGGCAGGGTTCGGAAAATGCACGTGCGTTTAGGCACGTGTCAAATTTCAGGCAGATAATACTAGTGGGCTTTGGTTTAAGCCGGATCCAAGTATTATACTGTGTAGATATAATATCTTTGTCTAAGTTGCATTTGTATTCGGTCGTAATACAAATGCGGGTATGTTTATACTGTTACGGGGTTGTCCTGAAATTCGTTTCAGGATCATTTTTGGAAGTTGCCAGTTTCCAGTTTTCTATCACCCGTCTTTAACATTCGGTTAAATGCGGATTTATCTTTTCTTCTTGAGGGTGAGTCATGAGGTGAGTCATGTGTGTGGATGCTTCTAGTTGGTGACTAGGATGGTGAGGTGGCTTAGTGCATTAATTGGTCATTTAATGGATGGATGACTAAGGTTATAAGTCATTGTTTCCATTAATGCATTTTTGTAAAGCTTAGGATATTTCTCCTTGATCTTTTGCTTATAGTTACCCTCCCCTCTCCTACACTCACATCCCTCCTTCTATACATAATGGTCGGCCCCCCTCTTGATAGGATTATGGTTGTTCATTTGGAAAAAGATTAGGGTTTTGGCTTCATGGAAATTTCATATATTCATTTCTCATTTCATTTGAATCCAAAAAGGCAACTTCATTAACCGTTCGTCCATAGCTTTGGACGTAACGAGACAAAGTGTTCTACTCATTCTTTACATCAATCTTGGTCATCTCTTTTAGCAAACTTGATGATCGAGTTGCCTCGGTTCAGAGGCGGGAGCCCGTTTAAAGGTCCGTCGACGTGGTGCCACCTGGACGAGAAGACTGGAGATCGAGGAGATCGGAGCAGCCGCAACAAAGCGTAGGATGATGGTTGAAGACCGAAGGACTCGGATCGTTCGGTATAACTTTTCTACCCACTTTGTAGTTTGTTAGTTTAGCTTTAATGGAAGATCCGGGTTATAGTACGCGATAGCGCCAGTTGTAAAAGTTTTTGTTCCGCATTTGGCGTCTGTTAGACGGCCGGGGCGCTACCGTGTACTTAAAGTGGTATCAGAGCCTCACCATTATGCTTTACTAACTTGTGCTAACGCGTTTAAAATATCGATCGAACGGATTTTCGAAAACGGCAAATTCCAAGTCTAAAGTTTCTGTCGATTTTAAAAGGGGTCTAAAAATTATTTTGAGCATCACAGAAAAACAAGCAGGCTTTTTAAAGAATAATGGAGAAAAACGGTCAACTGAATCGTCCGTACGGCCGCTGAACCGCGGCCGTCTTGGTGTTTCAATTGGTCATTTTTCTACTGGTGATTCTTTGTTGGAAATTGTGATTTCTGGTATAGTTCTTTTGGGCCCAGTTTTTGTTACTGTACAGCAGATGTACGTGGGGCCCACTTCGGGAAATTTTGTCGATCGAAATTTAAACGTGTTAGTTTACAGTACTTATATTATATCTCCGACCGGGAATGTCATTTGAGCGGTAAATTGCGTCTAATTGCTATAGCTCTTTTAGACGGGTTTGCGAACGTGACATTCGCGTTGATGTTCTGTGTTGTGCTGTGATGTTGCTGATTTGTCATGGTGGATAGCAGTGTGCAATGATAGTGCTGTTTGGATTTATTTGTACATTTGATATTGCGGGGCGAGCGTCCAACATGTGGACTGCCGTCACTGCCTGTTTATGTAATATTCTTTTGGGGCACGACCGGGTTGAGGTCGATGTACCCGTTGTACATATTTTTATTTCTGTACTAGGTTTACCCCACGACGGAGTGCACGGATAGCCGGGTTCTGGAGGGCAACGGGTCCGTATCTCATGGTTTTGAGAGGCAAAGGGGCCTCACTCTAGAATTGGCAGACTATTCGCCGCACTCGTAGGGGGTACAGGTTGACCCAAGGAGGGGTGCTCAAATTACCGGATTCCGTGAAGTGCTGGGTGGTCCATTCATTTTGCTGTAAGGGGCTGCCTCGCTTCAGGTTTTGGCGGGTAACTTGCCGCACCCGTAGGGGTCTAGGTTTCATTGCACAGGCTATCCACACGACCAGGGGAACGTCGGGTTTCAGTAGCGGTTCTGTGAAACCCGGGGATCTCAGATTATCTGTATTGTTCTGTGATGCTTATTACTTTTCTGTAATGTTGCATATTATCACGCCTGGAGCGATTATTGTATATTGGTATATATACTATTAGATATTGTATATGTTTTACACCCGCGCTAGTCCAGCCCCCGCTCTGTCTTTAGTTAAGTAACCTAACGGGTGATGACGGGACCCAGTGGCGAATGCGGATGGCATATACGTACATTATATTTTCGTTCTTTTCTGGTGTGATTGATTGATGGGACTGCATTGATTCTTATCAATGCAAGGATAAAACAAACCTATATTTGATATTGTTGGAACAAATTTTAAAAAGGTGTTATTACAAAGATGTTTCCTTTTGTTTTGCATAGCGATATTCAGTTGGAATATCCTGCACCTCATTCGATGAGGCAAGGGCCGAGATCCCTTCACCGGGAGTGACCCCTTGGGCAGAAGTTTACGTCAGGGTAATAACTTTACTATAGTCGATTATAAGTTGCTTTGCATCGCGGTATTCAGTTAGAATATCCTGCACCTCATTCCACGAGGAAAGAGCCGAGATCCCTTCACCGGGAGTGACCTCTTTAGAAAAAGGTTTTCGCTACTATATCTTTATAAAAAGCTATCAGGTTCCTTCAACGAGATCAAGTTCATTACATTAAAGGTTTGTCGCCAAAAACCAGCCGTAAACCTCCGTCATTTCTTTTGGGTATTCAGTAGTATTCAAGCTATGTATTTTGGCCAAAGTCAAGGCATAGTGTTTGGTAGCTGCTGGGTATTCATTTGTTGCATAGATAGATGAGTTGGTTTGGGACAGCCGTTCTGCCATTTTGGCCAAAGTCAAGGGCATGTACGGGTGGGTTCAAATTGACCTGGATAGTGACGGGCAGAACTTGGCATGCGACTTATGACATTTTGACCAAAGCCAAGGTCATAAGAGCATGGGGCAAAAATAATATCGGGAGTTTCTGAAGATACAGAAAACTTGCCAGGCATGCGCATACCTTCTGGAGTGTGATAACTTGAGTGACTTCCATCAAGTTATCATGCGATGATAGTTGGATCCTGATTCTCACTGATGAGTTGGTTTACTCTTCGGGTGATCCCGACTAATTCTTCTTTCAGGTTTGGAGGAGAATTTGAGATTACAGTGGGAGGTTTCCTGAATAGATAAAGTGATAACCATTCTGATCTAGGTTAGAGTGCACGCAGAGTTTTTCTTTTCTCTCTCTCTCTTTGGCAGCGACCTTTGACCGACCCTAGACTATGACTCAGTGACCAAGTTGACCGAACCTTCTTAAAATACTGGCTTTTGGATTGTCCAAGTTGCATAAGTCATTACCGCTCCTTCTTTTACCCTTTGCTTTTCTCAGAACACCCCGTATTATTACGGATATCCACTTCCATTGGATAGATCCATCGTATGGTTATATACGAACTCGAAGAGATTTCTTCGAGGATGGATCCAGGTTCAGGAGAAATAGAATTGGTTTATTCGGTTATCTTTTATTATCACTTTCTCTCAGGTTGCGAGGGCTCCTTAGTTTAGGAGAGTACACCTATTACGCTTATTGGATAGTCTTCTTCCAAACCATAGGCAGATGCTGAAAGGTAGGGAATGAAGAAAACCAATTAGCCTAAGTAGGGTGTACAGAAGGTGAACTAAAGACAAAATAAAAGGATTAGAAAGAGGGCAAAGTAAATTGCGACTTTTATCATTCACGACCAAACCGCGTACTTCATCGCCACTCCTATTTCACCTTTAATGGAATAAGGTATTATTCAGTTGTCTTTTATCATCACCTTCTCTCAAGTTGCGAGTACTCCTAGGATTAGAAGAGTACACCTATTATGCTTACTGGATAGTCTTCTTCCAAACCATAGGCTGGTGCCGAACGGTAGGGAAGGAAGAAAACCACTTAGCCTGAGGGGTGTACGGAAGGTAATGAATAAAGACAAATAAAGTGATTTGGAGAGGTGGCAAAGAAATATACGGTTAAAGTCATGAATTGGATTATGGAAGAGGCATTACTAAGAATACCAGGATACCCCTACGAAACATTTTCATGTTTCAGTACATTGTTAATGGGAAACTAATTTCACGATTAGATACTTACTCCAGGGTATGTATTTACCAGGTTTCATTCTCATATCTGTATGGTTTTACAGATGATAAGAGGGAGTAGATTATTGGGAATAAAGGTGATCATCCTCATTATATCGGGATTCGTTATAATTGGTGATATTTGAGGAAGTCGCCTGAGTTTTTGCCGGACGACATGATATTTGGTTTTGAATATCCGTTGTTGTGCACCAATTTCAAAATGATATATCTGTACGTTTATTTTTATAAAGTGAGATATAACTTTTTGAAATTATGTCCGTGACATTTACCTATATCAGTTGACGATTGGGTAAGGAGCATTAAACAACGGAGTAGTTCTTAAACCATAAGTACAGTTTTCAACCTACGACGCACAGGTTTTAAGTTATTCAACTCAGCGGACCTATACAGAGTATTGTATGTTGTCCAGTGTCCGTCAGGACAAAGGGGTAGGTCCTCGTACTATATTCTGTTTACTTATGACTTCTCTAGTTTTTAGACAAGTGTTTCGTAGAAATATAAGGTCTAACTTTTGAGAAGTTATGGGTATAAGAATAAAGTAGAGAACCAGATGTCGCAAGTATCGGGATTCTTCAAAGAGATCGAAGATGTAGATTCTTGTGATTGGTATTCAGATGATAGTAATGGTTTTGAGAAACTTGTTTCTCTTTCAGGTTACTCATAATTGGATGTATTCCTAAGTTGAGTAATGCTGATTAGCCTCTCTCCATTAAGTTGATATGCACTGGAGACAGCTACATGATTTGAATCTGGTTCCAATTAAATAAGTGCCAAAGTTTCTATATTGGATATAGAATGGTTCATATCTTAACGATGTTAAGGTACGGGGAGTTGTCCGGCTTATGCTTAAAACCAGACACTGGATAACTCAAGGCACGTTTCTGTAATGGCAGTTTGTGGGTAGACCCTGGCTTTGATGAGGGCTGATTTTTTACCATCTGAAAGATCAATAGTGATATTGTTCTTGACTCGCCACAGTTTTAGTAAAATGGATTTTTTCGGAAAACAGTAGTGGGAGTATGGTAGAACTGGAAGTGATTCCGGAACCGCAAACGATTACGAAAAATTTAATAGGACCTATATATTCAATCAGGTTTGACATTCCATTAACCACTCCGCAGATATGGTGGGTAACCTCAGACACCCGAGAGGTACTCCGGTAGCCTCAAGGACGGTGACAGGGAGGTTCTTGTTTACCCAGACTTGATACTACTGTGGTTCCAGGCTATGAGACCCGGCAGGAGGTTAAGTATAGCGTCGTTCTAAACTAGCTTTAGAAGTGCACGAATATATTATTCTGCCAGAGGGTTGTCGTAGTCAGTGGGAGCAGCGGAAGCATAGTGGGAAAGAAGGTTACGTCTATTTATAAGCTTGAGCAAATATAGCGGAGATAAGATCATCTATTTTTTATGTGACAGTCATGGGTTTGACTTCATCAGAATAGGCGATGGATCTGTTAAGAAGGTAGTAGGGTGTGATGTCCTGGTATTTGGATGACATACACAGAGTAGGAAGTAAAATTCCTATACTACGATCGGTTGTACTGTGGTCGTCACACAGTTGTTTCTCCACAAAGGATATGGATATAATATCAGACATTCTGGTTACTAGATCTATGGTTTTAGATCTAGATTTGGGTAGTTTCCCAATGTGGGTACTTTGACAGTATTCTAATGGTTTTTAGAATATATGACTCCTGGCATGGTAGTGTACCTGCAGGTGATGGAGTCACCCTCTTTAAAGGTGTCTTACTGACTAAAGGGGAGAGGGATGTGTAGGGTTGCTAGGTACGCGCACAAGGGTCTACGAGGCATCAACCATGCCCGATTAAAAATTTAGCCGTGCCGAACAACCCGAATACGGAACTTTAAACTAGAGATTAGGCGAAAACAAGCATGCTAAACACTTTAACACTAAGTGAGAGGGATTACAACCTTTGTAGATCCGGTCCTTCACTTCATATGCTCCATGTTGTGGTCCCTTCGCTGCGATCATCGGGATCCGGACTCTCGAGAGGTTCCACGAAGAGAAAGACGCAACCTTTGCTTCCGATCTTCGATACTAAGATGATCTACCTTGAAGTTTCTTTAACACAAGCTAACACTCATGAAATGATGTGAACACCCTCATCTAAATGGCAAGGGAAGATGAGGATGATGAAGTAGGATTTTTGCTCTCTTTATTTATCTTTTTCTCATATTTATTCATCACTTTTGAAAAATCAAGCAAGGTTTTTCATGAAAGAATGAAGGAAGAAGAAGATGAATAATGTTATGAATCCTTTTGTGATGAATAGAAAAAGGAGATGATGATCAATTATGCAACCATGGTTCACTTAACCATTGTAGAGAATTAACCAAGGGTTAGGGTTTTGGGTTGAGTTAAGAATGAGTCATGAGTAAATATCTTTTCCATGACAAAACAAAACCTTCTAGAATCATCTAGAAATCATTAACCCAAATCAAACCCTAATCTTGTTTAATCTCTACTAAACATGTTGCATTATTTATCATATCATGTTACAATATTATATATCACATATATAATATTTATTGTAACCAAATAAAATAATACAATTAACATATATCGCATATATATCAATGTATTACCCGAGTGAGAAAAAGAATCTTTTAGTGAGCAAATATTAGTTAATGTAATTTAATATATCATATATATTATTATACATTAAATTATCGAATCAACACTTGATCCGACAATCCGGCTATATCGCATATAAACGACTAATATTTATCCGTACCGATTCATCGAATCAACACTTGATCCGATGACCCGGTTGATATCAAATATCGCGAGAATACAATACGGTATCACATATCGCATTATCCTCGGTCCCGCACATATCACATATGTGTTCCTACTCCGTTTTGCCTAAGTCAAGAAACCTCTGTGTAGGACTCTAAAGAATCGTCAATACGCCGGCAGTAGGTGATGATCATATCAAACACCCACAAGCTGCAAGCGGTCAGCTAAACGTAACAGCTACCCAGGTATTGAGCACTCAGAAGATCAACAAGCAAGCCTGTATATTTTCCTGCGAATCCAAACAGTAACACTCCCGTACAGTCCGCTCTCGTCGTCTGATATGTCGCATATCTCGCCTAGGGGTGGTAAACGTCAGACCCCATTAGCTCGATAAGTCGTGTCGATTTGAGGTCTATAACAGTTCGAGAAACTACTGATAACACTTACCAGTAAATCTCAGCAACCCTGGCCAGGGATTTCCGGTTATAGCCAATCGAACACAGCACAACATCAACTCCCTATACCGGGAGAGACGAATCCCCTCCTATCGCTCATTGCCTCCATGTGATTCGGGACTGTACCCAAAAGCCACCTTTTTGCACGCCCTCTTGGACGTGGTATGATGGAAATCAAAGCACAGTGGGAATCACACAAGACTCTATGACGATCTCGGGTCAACAGACTACTCTGTACCAGTGTCACCGGAGAACTGCCATCTGACGTATGGTATAATACCATCTGGGAGTTCTCGGCGAGTCCGTCCAGTGTACCCAGTCTCCACTGAGCACCCGTACACCATCCTTGATGTCAAACACCGATGGATATGGGATCATCCATCGCCCATCATATGGGTCAAGATGCGTATACGCTAGTCTACTCTGGTGTATCGATGCCCTGTCTCGATACACCCTCGACTAGGAACAGTTATTGGATGTACTCGTCGACTACCGTGGCCCCACTAGTATGATCTCATCATAGTCCCAGTAGTCGAGTACATATCCTAAGGGCTTTATCAACATGTAATATAGAGACAATCAGAGTACATGTTAAGATAAAGTACAACCAGATAGCATACTATCATGTCGAGCAAGAAAGTCCTCCCTATATATGTCCTAGCATCCACTACAATATACATCGTATGTACAGTAATGGCCTCTAGGGCATACATATAACTAACAATCTCCCACTTGCACTAGGGCCATCTGTTATGGTATCGCATACCCAACAATTAGCTGCGGTTGAAGTATCTCATACTCAACCATCCCATAAAAGTCTTTACTGGGAAAAAGGCCTTTGTGAGTGGATCCGCGCTGTTGTCCTTTGTGTCTACTCTCCTAACCTCGATCTCCCTGGAGATCAACCATCTCCATGATCAGGTGATACTGCCTAAGAATTATATCTGGATTTCTGATGGGACGGTAGTTCCTTGGCTGAAGCCACAACTCCATTGTCACACAATGGTAGGAACGAAGTTCATCTTATGAACTTATATATATCCAGACTGCCTCTTTGGTAGCATCCTTGGTAATGATGTATCTTGCCTTTAATCGTCTAGTATGTCACGGTATCTAGCTTGGAACTCTTCCAACATACCGTCCCTCCACTGAGGGTATAGACAAGCCTGTGACTGACATTCAGTCGTCCTTATCAGCCTGGAACCTTTCCAGTGATTCTCCCCTGGATCGATTTATACCATCTCACTACAACTAGTGAGTATCCTAACATCCAATTAGATCTATCTCATAGATCCAAAACCTAGGATTTAGGAGGTATCACTTTGATCCTATATGGAGAATACTTGTGATAAGCGGAGATTGACCGAGCGTAGCATAGGAAACTCCTTCCTTATCAAGAGTATGTCATCCACGTACTCTACGAGGATCACCACCATACTCTCTACTACCTTTTTGTATATACAAGGTTCATATACCATTTTGATGAAGTCAAACTCTTTGACTACCACATCAAAACAGATGTTCCAACTCCGCGATGCCTGTTTTATCATATAAAACATCTTGCACACGTTTCCGCTGCTCCCACTGTCTACGAAGCCCTCTGGCTGTGTACTTATAGACGCTCTTTTCTAAAACATCATTTAGAAAAGCAGTCATGACACCCAACCACCAGATATCGTAGTCATGGTATGTAGCCGTGGCAAGTAGGATCTGGATGGACTTAAGCATAGATCCTTAGAAAAGGTTTCAACATAATCCATACCTGGTCTATGATGCAAACCTTTAACAAATCTAGCTTTGAAAGTCTCAACTTTTCCATGTACACCAAGTAATCTTCTCAAGATATACTTGCTCCTGATGGGGATTTAACCCTTCAGATAAAGCAACCAAAGTCCATACTTTGTTGGTGTATAAGGATTCCATCTCAGATCGATAAGCACCCAGCCATTCTTACAGAGTCCCACTCCTGATGGCCAGCTCGAAACTAGTTGGGTCATCATCTCATGATGCAATCCTCGCTCCCACTGTCATAGAGAAACTAAAGTATCTCTCAGGTGGGTGAGGAACCCTACTGATCGGCGGAGAGGCTGAGGTTCGTTAGAAACTATTGAATCCTTTGGTTCTACCAAATCATTAGCTGCAGTTTGTATAGCTGGAACCATTCCAGTTCTACATAACAGACCTTGCATCGAGCTTGTCCGGATTTTTCTTTTAGACATAGGCCGGACAACCCCAAATCTTAACAAGCTTAAGATATGGGCTCTTCCCTTTCCATATCACATATGAAGTGGTAGGCAACTGATTTGATTTGAACCCTATTCAATAGGTATGCAGCTTCTCAAGTGCATAACTCCCCAAAGGAAATGGGAAACTCATTAGTACTCATCATAGAGCACACCATATCAAATAGGGTGCTAATGCTCCGCCCCGATACACCGACGTGCTGTGGTGTATACGGAGGAGTAAGGCTGAGAGAGAATCTCATTTTCCTTTAGAATAGTCCAGGAATTCCGTGCTTAAGTATTCTCCTCCTTGATCACATCATAGGACATAATACTTTTACCCGTATTTTGGTTCTCTACTTCTAACTTATATTCTGTGAATATCTCAAAAGGTTCGGACTTATGTTTCAACAGGAACACATGTCTGAATCTTGAGAGATTATCAGAGAACGTAATGAAGTAAAAAGAACCGGTCTTGGCATGTGTAGACAGGGGACCTTCATTCATCAGCATGTATCAATCCCAAAAGTTCACTAACTCTTTCTCTGTTTCCAACAAACAGAGCTGTGGTCATCTTATCTTTGTGACATGACCGGCATGTTTCATAAGATGTAAATTCAAACTAATTTAAATATGCATCTATATGTAACTTCAGCCAGTCTGGTCGCATTGATATGACCTAGTCTACAATACCACAAGAAGGATTCGTTCATTTCTGAACTCTTTCTCTTGTGTGTGTTCTATGTACTAAGAACCGTGGTTTGATTTAGAACGTCAATGCTTTTAGATAACGTGCCTGAACCGATCAACTATTGATATAGGAAATGTTCAAAACATTATCCAACAATACAAAATTATATCCTTTCTTTACTAATAAAGAGACTGATATGATTTTGTATATCAGGTTCGGTATCTAATAACATTTGTTCAGAATCAATGTATTCTGGTAATACAGGGTGATAGTGACCAACAGACTTGGCTGCAACACTTGCACCGTTTTCTGTCTCATGAAACTTATCACCCGTTCTCAGTTCTTTACCTATCTGTAGCCCATGTAACAGATTACATATACGGGATCCTGATCCGGTATCACATACCCAGGACGTAAAGGATACTGAGAAACAGTTCTGTGTAATGAACACACCCGAAGATGATGCATCAACATGCACTTTCTTCGTTTGGGCGGCACGGGAATTCTGGCAATCCCTAATTTCCTGCTCTGTCCTATAACAATTATAAGTTGGAGCGGGACCAACGTTCCCCAGCTCAGTATAACAAGTGGGTTCGGTCAATATATCCGTTTTATTATCTTGATTAAGGCGTGATATGGTCGCTATCTGGAGAGAGAGAGAAGAAAACACTCAGCGTATGCTCTTGCAAGATTAGATTGGTTATCTAATATATCTAATCAGGATGTCTCCCACTGTTTTAGTCAAATCTTCCTTCAAATCCTAAAAGGAAAGACTAGCCGGGATTAATTACACCCTACAAGTTCGCCAATCTTTCAGCCAGGCCAGTGTCGGTACTTTGAGGGAGGTCCCCCGTGCTTTCGCACGAACCTAATTAAAGTAAACCTCGTTTTCCCAGAGGCGTAACCCCGTTAACACCTTTCTAGACACCTACTTGATCGGCTAATTGTAATGTGTAAAACTCTCCCAGGAGTAACTCTTACTCGCAGCGGGTATCGGGATCCAACTATCTTATAGAAGGTATGCAATCTCATTGCAAATTTCAACTCTTGAAATTCCCAATAATATTTTACCCCAAGCAATCTATGACCTTGACTGAATCAACAAACCATAGACCGCAAGTAAAGTTCAACCCGTCATTTCCCGATTGAATTAAACCCACCCGCACGACCCTTGACTGAGTCAACAAGGCCGCACGACTACCCTAATCCAATCGCATCATATGCTTTGCAGATAAGTACTAATCAGCTACCGCACACTACGCCTTGACTGAGTCAACAAACGCAGCACGAATACTAACTATTACTTATCTGAAATGACGGAGGGCTACGACAGGTTTTTAAGAAAACCCTTTGCGTAATGAACTTTATATCGTTGTAGAATCGAGTGATTTTAAATGGAGTGTTTTTGAGGCTTTTCTAGTTTTGCTAAAGGGGTCACTCCCGGTGAAGAGATCGTCGGCCCTTTCCTCATCGAATAAGGTGCAGGATATTTCACAAATACCACTATGCAAAGCAAGAACTATAGAAGCAATCAAAAGACAAACCGAGTTTGTAGCATCTGCCAGTCATTGCTAAAGGAGTCACTCCCGGTGAAGGGATCTCGGTCCTTTCCTTATCGAATAAGGTGCTGGATGTTCTACAAGGAACACCGCTATGCAAAGCAAGAACTAGAGCTACCAGTTTTTTATAAACAAGTTTCTACAACATCTTAGGTTTCTTTTATTTCATTAATCTCATTAATGAAGTCCCATTTTATTATGCTTCACAAGCATCTCTTTTGAAACGAAATCTGCAATATAACATATATCTCATATATATAAAATATAAACATTCGTCTCAGGCAGTAATATGATCTCATCACAGAACATTGCAGAAGAACATATATGAAATATTGGATATACTAGGACGTCCGTGTTTTCAATACGAGCCTGTATAAAACACGGATTCCACGGTCGCGATGAATAGCCAAACCCACATCCCAAGACCCCTACGAGAGCGGCAAGTAACACTGCCAATTCTAGGGTTAGGAGACCCGGTCTCGACTCCTCGAGATGGTCTCCCTCTGGACCCTAGAACCCGGTTACTTGTGCTCCCCGCCTTGGGTCTACCTAATGCGGAAAAGTAAATAATATACAACGGTGACATCTTCCGCTACCTGGAAGTGCCCCAATAAAAGAATATTACATACAAATGAATTTTACATGAATGAAAAAGAAAAAACTCTCATCTCACATAAAACCCCCGGCTATTCAAACGCGACGATCCAATACAACATATCACAGCAACACATAATATCTCATATCATCAACGTAAACAAGTATGCGTATCCCGATTTTCGTTGATGTATAGCAACGAAGCCGGCGATACACCACATACTACGCTTACGGTCACAGAAAAGAAAGTGTAAAACTACAACAGTTGGAATCCGCAACTTCCTTAGACATCGCATGCCTAACCAAATGAATTCCTTAGACATCACATGCCTAACAATTATAAACCCCGCATTTTAGTCTCATTTATCGAAAACTCTTTTCAATATCAAGTCGGGCAATTCAACAAGATTCCCGACGTCCTGATCGAATGCTCGTCGCAAACTTTAGTAGACGGCTGCACCCCTGGATGCCGTCGACGAAGTGCACTAAGGCGGAACACCGCTACTGCGAGCACCCGAACGGATGCTTTCGGCGACGGGGTTCTCCTACAGTCACTTGGTCGGGGCTAAGAGGTGTAGCTGTCTATTAAGTTTTTCCGGCGAGTATCCGCGTACACTACGTGATTGCGACGGACTTTTGATCACATCAAAATTCCGTGGCAACCGATCATCTGAGACTAAACTGCTATGTTTATAATATTCAAATTAGTTATCTCATAACTACCTGTGGATTCCAAATATTGTATCAGATTCCAGATAAATAGAAAAAGTTAAACTTTCCGATCGAATCATCAAGCACCCAAGATTTCCCCAATATATCTCAACACTTGAAATCAGTTTAAAAACATTCATCACATGCCACAGTACCAATGGTCCAGCCGTAGAAGGGTCAAGCCAACGCCTCACATGTGGCACGCCGTACTGCCCCAAACCCTAAGGTTCAAAAGGCAGTTCAAGACGGTCACATAATCGAGTTAAGGTTTGTTGTCTTCTAGAGGGTCCACCGAGTTACTTGCATGACTTAGAACGTTCTTAAACACGAGAAAAATCCAACTTTTGAAAAATTTACCGACAGGGGAAAAAGTGAGTTATTGATATCCGTTTGAACTTTTTAACAGTTTCTAAAAGTTATCCGGACAAAACACATAGACAAAATCTGATACTCCGATCGAAACATCGAATCCCCAAAACAACCCAGAAAACTCAACTGTAGAATAAACATTAAAAATTCCCAGAGAACTCAGCACTGAATAAAAGAAGTTACTGTGCAAAAATGGGTTGGTGACGTCATCATTGCGCCGCGGAACCGCCGCAGAAGGCATGCTTCTGCCGCGGTTCCGCCGCGCTTTGCACTGTTCATTGAAAACTTTTTGCATCATAATTCTTAGAATTCCCTGCTGAATTTTTTAAGCATTTTTAATATTGAAAAATCCACAATTTTCAAAGAAGGACAGAGAGCAATTTGGATTCGGGGTTTCGGGTTCGATCGGACTTCAAACTCCGTCTAGACTTCGCCTAAAGCTCTAGCTTGGCTCTGATACCACTGTAGGGTTGCTAGGCACGCGCACAAGGGTCTACGAGGCATCAACCATGCCCGATTAAAAATTTAGCCGTGCCGAACAACCCAAATACGGAACTTTAAACTAGAGATTAGGCGAAAACAAGCATGCTAAACACTTTAACACTAAGTGAGAGGGATTACAACCTTTGTAGATCCGGTCCTTCACTTCATATGCTCCATGTTGTGGTCCCTTCGCTGCGATCATCGGGATCCGGACTCTCGAGAGGTTCCACGAAGAGAAAGACGCAACCTTTGCTTCCGATCTTCGATACTAAGATGATCTACCTTGAAGTTTCTTTAACACAAGCTAACACTCATGAAATGATGTGAACACCCTCATCTAAATGGCAAGGGAAAATGAGGATGATGAAGTAGGATTTTTGCTCTCTTTATTTATCTTTTTCTCATATTTATTCATCACTTTTGAAAAATCAAGCAAGGTTTTTCATGAAAGAATGAAGGAAGAAGAAGATGAATAATGTTATGAATCCTTTTGTGATGAATAGGAAAAGGAGATGATGATCAATTATGCAACCATGGTTCACTTAACCATTGTAGAGAATTAACCAAGGGTTAGGGTTTTGGGTTGAGTTAAGAATGAGTCATGAGTAAATATCTTTTCCATGACAAAACAAAACCTTCTAGAATCATCTAGAAATCATTAACCCAAATCAAACCCTAATCTTGTTTAATCTCTACTAAACATGTTGCATTATTTATCATATCATGTTACAATATTATATATCACATATATAATATTTATTGTAACCAAATAAAATAATACAATTAACATATATCGCATATATATCAATGTATTACCCGAGTGAGAAAAAGAATCTTTTAGTGAGCAAATATTAGTTAATGTAATTTAATATATCATATATATTATTATACATTAAATTATCGAATCAACACTTGATCCGACAATCCGGCTATACGCATATAAACGACTAATATTTATCCGTACCGATTCATCGAATCAACACTTGATCCGATGACCCGGTTGATATCAAATATCGCGAGAATACAATACGGTATCACATATCGCATTATCCTCAGTCCCGCACATATCACATATGTGCTCCTACTCCGTTTTGCCTGAGTCAAGAAACCTCTGTGTAGGACTCTAAAGAATCGTCAATACGCCGGCAGTAGGTGATGATCATATCAAACACCCACAAGCTGCAAGCGGTCAGCTAAACGTAACAGCTACCCAGGTATTGAGCACTCAGAAGATCAACAAGCAAGCCTGTACATTCTCCTGCGAATCCAAACAGTAACACTCCCGTACAGTCCGGTCTCGTCGTCTGATATGTCGCATATCTCGCCTAGGGGTGGTAAACGTCAGACCCCATTAGCTCGATAAGTCGTGTCGATTTGAGGTCTATAACAGTTCGAGAAACTACTGATAACACTTACCAGTAAATCTTAGCAACCCTGGCCAGGGATTTCTGGTTATAGCCAATCGAACACAGCACAACATCAACTCCCTATACCGGGAGAGACGAATCCCCTCCTATCGCTCATTGCCTCCATGTGATTCGGGACTGTACCCAAAAGCCACCTTTTTGCACGCCCTCTTGGACGTGGTATGATGGAAATCAAAGCACAGTGGGAATCACACAAGACTCTATGACGATCTCGGGTCAACAGACTACTCTGTACCAGTGTCACCGGAGAACTGCCATCTGACGTATGGTATAATACCATCTGGGAGTTCTCGGCGAGTCCGTCCAGTGTACCCAGTCTCCACTGAGCACCCGTACACCATCCTTGATGTCAAACACCGATGGATATGGGATCATCCATCGCCCATCATATGGGTCAAGATGCGTATACGCTAGTCTACTCTGGTGTATCGATGCCCTGTCTCGATACACCCTCGACTAGGAACAGTTATAGGATGTACTCGTCGACTACCGTGGCCCCACTAGTATGATCTCATCATAGTCCCAGTAGTCGAGTACATATCCTAAGGGCTTTATCAACATGTAATATAGAGACAATCAGAGTACATGTTAAGATAAAGTACAACCAGATAGCATACTATCATGTCGAGCAAGAAAGTCCTCCCTATATATGTCCTAGCATCCACTACAATATACATCTTATGTACAGTAATGGCCTCTAGGGCATACATATAACTAACAGGATGTGCATGATTGGCAGATCACTTGCTTAGGCAATTAAGTCAATCGTGAAATGTCAAGTACCACACCAGATGTTGTTTTTGCACTAGATGCAATAAGTTTATATTAATCCAATCCTGAAGAAACATAAGGAAGCAGTTTTAGAACATAAGTGCATGTTCTACGGAATTGATGACGGCAGCCTCCTTCGGGAGACGGTTATCATTCCAGGCTTCAAAGGTGACATGGATGACAGAGTGATTGTCAGAGTTATAGTTTTCCCTAGTCGAGGGACAGTATTTTGGACAGGTGGTCCAAGAGGATACTGTGGGAGGCATGGTGCTGGATACTGATTAGGTTCAGTTATCGATACAGTCTAAGAAGTTTGGATTTGGAGTTCATTTATGAACTAGGTCCCATCAGATATCCAAACATATTCTAAGATAGGTATTACTCAATTCGGGAGAAGGCTTTCTCTGTGAACTTGAGATTAAGAGAGACATAGAAAGAAACATCAGGGCGGATCCACTCACTAAGGCTATTTCTCGAACACAATAGTTTTACAAACGAGCTTTGTGAAACTGATTAGTAGAGGAGTTGGGTGTTCGGTATCACACGGGCTATGAGTATGTGACATCGCAATAATTAGCCTTAAGTGCAAGTGGGAGATTGTTGGATATAGTGCCCTCTAAGTTAAATATTGGATCGTGGGTACGTGATTACAATGATTGAGGGAGGACCTATACTGATATGACAGTCTTGCTCGAGATGATAGTATGCTATCTGGTTTGTCTTTATCATCGTATACATGCTTTAGTTCGCTATTGCATGTTGATAGAGCCCATAGGATTCTTGCTTGACTGCCAGCAGTATGATGGCGATCATATACGTGGGAGCTGGGGTCTGTAAGCACATCCTTAAAGTGTCCCTAGTCATGGGAGTTTCGAGACAGGGCATCGATACTCCAGAGTAGACTAGTGTATACAGTCGAGACCCCGACGAGGGGCGGTGGCCGGTCTCACAAGCCATTGGTGTTAGTTGGTTCACCTAAGATGTATACAGGTGCTCATTGGGTTATGAGTACACCGGACAGGACTCGCCGGGAACATGCTAGTTGGTATTATACATATCGTCAGATAGAAGTTCCCTGGTGACATGTGTACAGGTTAGTTTGTCGACCTAAGATCGTCATTTGTCTCGTGTGAGTTCCCACTGTGCTTTGATTTCTACCCTACCAAGCTCAAAGGAGACGTGCAAACAGGTATTTTTTGGGTACAGTCCCGAGCCACATGGAGGCAGTGAGCGGATCGTCGGGGATTCGTCTCTCCCGATATTGGGGGTTGATGTCGCACAGTGCACGGGTGGCCATCACTAGAAATCATCGGCCGAGGTAGTGGAGAATTACTGATTTGGATCAGTAGTTTCTCAGGTGGTGATGGGTTTCATACCGACACGAATTATCGCGTTATTAGGGGTCTGACTTTATCCACCCCCTAGACTCGATATGCGATACTCTTTAGATGAACGTACCGGACTGTATGTATATTGTCACTGTTAGGCTCAGTAGGGTTTCTGGATGAGTTCGCTCGTCAGCTTCCCTTCCAATCAATACATAGGCAACCGTTACGTACAGTTAGTACCTCTGACGTGCTAGAGGTTATACCCAGTACCAGTGTATTGATGAGTCATTAGAGTCCCCCACAGACAGTTTGCCAAGTTCGGGCGAAACGTTGTAGAGGCCATATGGATTTATGGCAGGGTTCGGAAAATGCACGTGCGTTTAGGCACGTGTCAAATTTCGGGCAGATAATACTGGTGGGCTTTGGTTTAAGCCGGATCCAAGTATTATACTGTGTAGATATAATATCTTTGTCTAAGTTGCATTTGTATTCGGTCGTAATACAAATGCGGGTATGTTTATACTGTTACGGGGTTGTCCTGAAATTCGTTTCAGGATCACTTTTGGAAGTTGCCAGTTTCCAGTTTTCTATCACCCGTCTTTAACATTCGGTTAAATACGGATTTATCTTTTCTTCTTGAGGGTGAGTCATGAGGTGAGTCATGTGTGTGGATGCTTCTAGTTGGTGACTAGGATGGTGAGGTGGCTTAGTGCATTAATTGGTCATTTAATGGATGGATGACTAAGGTTATGAGTCATTGTTTCCATTAATGCATTTTTGTAAAGCTCAGGATATTTCTCCTTAATCTTTTGCTTATAGTTACCCTCCCCTCTCCTACACTCACCTCCCTCCTTCTATACATAATGGCCGGCCCCCCTCTTGATAGGATCATGGTTGTTCATTTGGAAAAAGATTAGGGTTTTGGCTTCATGGAAATTTCATATATTCATTTCTCATTTCATTTGAATCCAAAAAGGCAACTTCATTAACCGTTCGTCCATAGCTTTGGACATAACGAGACAAAGTGTTCTACTCATTCTCTACATCAATCTTGGTCATCTCTTTTAGCAAACTTGATGATCAAGTTGCCTCGGTTCAGAGGTGGCAGCCCGTTTAAAGATCAGTCGACGTGGTGCCACCTGGACGAGAAGACTGAAGATCGAGGAGATCGGAGCAGCCGCAACAAAGCGTGGGATGATGGTTGAAGACCGAAGGACTCGGATCGTTCGATATAACTTTTCTACCCACTTTATAGTTTGTTAGTTTAGCTTTAATGGCAGATCCGGGTTATAGTACGCGATAGCGCTAGTTGTAAAAGTTTTTGTTCCGCATTTGGCGTCTGTTAGACGGCCGGGGCGCTACCGTGTACTTACATGTAGTCCGCTCCTTCACTTCATAAGCTCTGAGTAGAAGTCCCTTCACCGCGATCCACGATCTCCCGGACTCAAGAGAGGCTCCACGACTCGAACGATCCATGCTAGCTTGTAGTGTTCCTTTTCTCCGATAATCTACGTCGAAATTGCTATAACTCGAGCTCTCTCACTCTAATGAGGTGAACACCCTAATCAAATTGACTAGATTAGATGAGGATGATGGAGTAGTATTTATCCTTTCTTTTTATATCAAATTCTCACATGAAAACATCACAAAAGGAAAACCTAGTAAGCTTTTTCAAAGCTCAAGGTTGAAGATGAAGAAGAAATAGTGCATAATCCTTTTGTGATGAATAATGAAACGAATATATGATTAATCATGGAACCATGGTCAAGGATAACCTTTGTAGAGAATTAACTAGGGCTAGGGTTTGGTTGGGTTAAAGAATGAGTCATGAGAAAATATCAACAATAATATCTTAACCATGACAAAAGAAATTCCTTCTAGAAGGTGCAAGAAGAAACTAACCCAAATCAAACCTTAACCTTATTTAATCTCCACTAAACATGTTTCATCATTAATCATATCATGTTACAATAATATATATCACATATATATTATATATTTGTAACAAAAGAAAATAATACAATTAACATATATCGCATATATATTAATGTATTACCCGGTGAGAAAATGAAATAATAAAGCGAGCCAGTATTAGATAATGTAATACAATATATCATATATATTATTATACATTAAATCATCGAATCAACACTTGATCCGACAATCCGGCTATATCGAATATAACCGACTAATATATCATGTACCGATTCATCGAATCAACACTTGATCCGATGACCCGGCTCATATCTAAACATCGCGAGAATATAATACGGTATCTCATATCGCATTATCCTCGGTCCTGCACATATCACATATGTGCCCCTACTCCGTTTTGCCTGAGTCAAGAAACCTCTGTGTAGGACTCTAAAGAATCGTCAATACGCCGGTAGCAGGTGATGATCATATCAAACACCCACAAGCTGCAAGCGGTCAGCTAAACGTAACAGCCACCCAGGTATTGAGCAATCAGAAGATCAACAAGCTAGCCTGTCCATTCTCCTGTGAATCCAATCAGTAACACTCCCGTACAGTCCGGTCTCTTCGTTCGATATGTTGCATATCAAATCTAGGGGTGGTATACGTCAGACGCTAGTAACCGATAAGTCGTGTCGATGTGAGGCTCATAACGGGTCGAGAAACTACTGGTAACACTTACCAGTAAATCTCTATATCAGCCCTGGCCAGGGACTTCCAGTTATAGCCAATCGAACACAGCACAACATCATCTCCCTATACCGGGAGAGACGAATCCCCTCCTATCGCTCATTGCCTCCATGTGATTCGGGACTGCACCCAAAAGCCACCGTTTTGCACGCCCTCTTGGACGTGGTAAGGTGGAAATCAAAGCACAGTGGGAATCACACAATACTCTATGACGATCTCGGGTCAACAGACTACCCTGTACCAGTGTCACCGGAGAACTGCCATTTGACGTGTGGTATATCACCATCTGGGAGTTCTCGGCGAGTCCGTCCAGTGTACCCACTCTCTACTGAGCACCCGTATACCATCCTTGATATCAAAACACCGATGGATATGGGATCATCCATCGCCCATCATATGGGTCAAGATGCGTATATGCTAGTCTACTCTGGTGTATCGATGCCCTGTCTCGATATACCCTCGACTAGGAACAATTATAGGATGTACTCATCGACTACAATGGCCCCACTAATATGATCTCATCATAGTCCCAGTAGTCGAGTATAGATCTTAAGGGCTTTATCAACATGTGAGAGTAAGACAGTAAACAATATATAAGTCAACATGTTAAGATAAAGTGAAACCAAATACCAAACTATCATGTCGAGCAAGAAAGTCCTCTCTCTATATATATCCAAGCATCCATTATAATATACATCATATGTACAACAATGGCCTCTAGGGCATATACATAACTAACAATCTCCCACTTGCACTAAGGCCAGCCGCTGTAGTATCCCATACCTAGCATCCCGAATAATCTCTCAAACTGTATCTGGGGAATGGCCTTCGTGAATGGATCCGCAGTGTTGTCCTTCGTATCTACTCTCCTGACCTCGATCTCCCGGCGATCAACTATCTCCCTGATCAGGTGATACCTCCTCAGAATATGTCTGGACTTTTGATGGGACCTGGGTTCCTTGGCCAAAGCCACAGCTCCATTGTTATCGCAATACAGAGGTATTGGATGTTCAATGGATGGAACCACACCAAGTTCACTAATGAACTTCTTCATCCAGACAGCCTCTTTGGCAGCATCGTTGGCAGCGATGTATTCAGCCTCCATCGTCGAGTCTGCAACGGTATCCTGTTTGGAACTCTTCCAACATACCGCCCCTCCATTGAGGGTAAAGACAAATCCCGAGTGCGACTTAGAGTCGTCCTTATCACTTTGGAAGCTCGAATCAGTAAAGGACTTGTAAGTCCACGGTAGCGCCCCGGCCGTCTAACAGATGCCAAATGCGGAATAAAAACTTTTTACAACTGGCGCTATCACATACTATAACCCGAATCTGCCATTAAAGCTAAACTAACAAATTACAAAGTGGGTAGAAATGTTATACCCAACGAGCCGAGTCCTTCGGTCTTCAACCATCATCCCACTCTTTGTTGCGGCTGCTCCGATCTCCTGAATCTCCAATCTTCTCGTCCAGGTGGCACCACGTCGACGAATCTTTAAACGGGCTCCCGCCTCTGAACCGAGGCAACTCGGTCATCAAGTTTGCTAAAAGAGACGACCAAGATGATGTAGAGAATGAGTAGAACACTTTGTCTCGTTACGTCCAAAGTCACGGACGAACGGTTAATGAAGTTGCCTTTTGGATCGGGTGATGGAATGAAAAGAGCTATGAAATTTCCATACACATAAACTATAATCTTTTCTCAAAACAACAACCATATCACACAAGAAGGGGGGAGGCCGGCCATATATGGTGAAGGGGGTGAGTGTAGGAGAGGGGAGAGTGACCATAGCACTAATGAAGAGAATGTGTCATTTAAACACCTAGTATGAACTCATTTAAAGAAACAATGATTCATAACACATAGTCATCAACACATAAATGCTCCATTAATGCACTAAACCACCTCACCATCCTAGCCACCATCCTAGTCACCATCTAGAAGCTTCCACACCCATCTCAAGAAAAGATAAATCCGCATTTAACCGAATGTTAAATACGGCTGATAGAAAACTGGAAACTGGTAACTTCCAAAAGTGATCCTGAAACGGATTTCAGGATAACCCCGTATCAGTATAAACATACCTGCATTTGTATTACGACCGAATACAAATGTATCTGAGACAAAGATATTATATCTATATAGTATAATACTCGGATCCGGCTTAAACCAAAGCCGATCAGTATTATCTGCCCGAAAAATGACACGTGCGAAAACGCACGTGCATTTTTCGAACCCTGCCATAAAACCATACGGCCTCTACAACGTTTCGCCCGAACTTGGGAAAGTGTCTGAGGGGGACTCTAATGACTCATCAACACACTGGCACTGGGTATAACCACTAGCACGTCAGAGGTACGAGCTGTACGTAACGTTTGCCTATGTATTGATTGGAAGGGAAGCTGACGAGCGAACTCATCTCTAGACCCTACTGAGCCTAACAGTGACAATGTATATACAGTCCGGTCCGTTCGTCTAAAGAGTATCGCATATCGAGTCTAGGGGGGTGGATAAAGTCAGACCCCTAATAACGCGATAAATCATGTCGGCATGAAGCCCATCACCACCTGAGAAACTACTGATCCAAATCAGTAATTCTCCACTACCTCGGCCGAGGATTTCTAGTGATGGACACCCGTGAACTGCGCGACATCAACCCCCAATACCGGGAGAGACGAATCCCCGACGATCCGCTCACTGCCTCCATGTGGCTCGGGACTGTACCCAACTAAAATCTGTTTGCACGACTCCTTTGAGCGTGGTAGGGTAGTAATCTAAGCACAGTGGGAACTCACACGAGACCAATGATGATCTCAGGTCGACAAACTAACCTGTATACATGTCACCAGGGAACTTCTATCTGACGATATGTATAATACCAACTAGCATGTTCCGGGCGAGTCCTGTCCGGTGTACTCATAACCCAATGAGCACCTGTATACATCTTAGGTGAACCAACTAACACCAATGGCTTGTGAGACCGGCCACCGCCCCTCGTCGGGGTCTCGACTGTATACACTAGTCTACTCTGGAGTATCGATGCCCTGTCTCGAAACTCCCACGACTAGGGACACTTTAAGGATGTGCTTACAGACCCCGGCTCCCTTGTATATGATCGCCATCATACTGCTGGTAGTCAAGCAAGAATCCTATGGGCTCTATCATTATGCAATAGCGAACTAAAGCATGTATACGATGATAAAGACAAACCAGATAGCATACTATCATCTCGAGCAAGACTGTCATATCGGTATAGGTCCTGCCTCAATCATTGCAATCACGTACCCGCGATCCAATAATTGACTTTGAGGGCACTATCTCCAACAATCTCCTACTTGCACTTAAGGCTAATTATTGCGATGTCGCATACTCACAGCCCGTATGATACCGAACATCCAACTCCTCTACTGATCAGTTTCACAAAGCTAGTTTGTAAAACTCTTGTGTTCGAGAAATAGCCTCAGTGAGTGGATATGCCCTGATGTTTCTTTCTATATCTCTCTAAATCTCAAATTCGCGGAGAAAGCCATCTCCCGAATTGAGTAATACCTGTCTTAGAATATGTCTGAATATCTGATGGGACCTAGTTTATAAATGAACTCCAAATTCAAACTTCTTAGACTGTATCGATAACTGAACCTAATCAGTATCCAGCACCATGCCTCCCACAGTATCCTCTTGGACCACCTGTCCATAATACTGTCTCTCGTCAGAGGGAAAACTATAACTCTGACAATCACTCTGTCATCCATGTCACCTCTGAAGCCTGGAATGATAACCGTCTCCCGAAGGAGGCTGCCATCATCAAATCCGTAGAACATACACTTACGTTCTAAGATTGCTTCCTTATGTTTCTCTAGGATTGGATTAATATAAACTTATCGCATCTAGTGCAAAAACAACATCTGGTGTGGTACTTGACATCTCATGATTGACTCAATTACCTAAGCAAGTGATCTTCCAATCATGCACATCCCTCTCCCCTTTAGTCTGTAAGACACCTTTAGAGAGGGTGACTCCATCACCTGCAGATACTCTACCATGCCAGGAGTCACCTATTCTAAAATACTATTAGAATACTATCAAAGTACCCACATTGGGAAACTACCCAAATCTAGATCTAATACCATAGATCTAGTAACCAGAATGTCTGATATTATATCCATATCCTGTCTGGAGAAACAACTGTGTGACGACCATAGTACAACCGATCGTAGTATTGGAATTTTACTTCCTACTCTGTGTATGTCATTCAAATACCAGGACATCACACCCTACTACCTTCTTAACAGATCCATCCCCTAGTCTGATGAAGTCAAACCTATGACTGTCACATCAAAATTAGATGATCTTATCTCCGCTATATCTGCTTAAGTCTATAAATAGACATAAGCTACTTGCCCACTATGCTTCCGCTGCTCCCACTGACTACGATAACCCTCTGGCAGAATAATATATACGTCCACTTCTAAAACTAGTTTAGAACGACGCTATACAGATCCTCCTGCCGGGTCTCATAGTCTAGAACAATAGTAGTGTCAAGTCTGGGTAAACAAGAACCTCCCTATCACCTTCCTTGAGGCTACCAGAGTACCTCTTGGGTGTCTGAGGTTACCCACCATATCTGCGAAGTGGCTAATGGAATGTCAAACCTGATTGAATATATTGGTCCTATTAAATTTTCCGTAATCGTTTGCGGTTCTGGAATCACTTCCAGTTCTACCATACTCTCACTACTATTTTCTGAAAAAGTCCATTTTAATAAAACTGTGGCGAATCAAGAACAATATCACTATTGATCTTCCAGATGGTAGAAATGTCAACCCTCGTCAAAGCCAGGGTCAACCCACAAACTGCCATTACAGAAACATGCCTTGATTCATCCAGCGTCTGGTTTTAAGCATAAGCTGTACAACTCTCTGTATCTTAATATCGTTAAGATATGAACCATTCTATATACAATATAGAAATAGAGGCACTAATATCATTGCAACCAGATTCAAATCATGTAGCTGTCTCCAGTGCATAACAACTTAATGGAAAAAGGCTAATCAGCATTGCTCAACTTAGGAATCCATCCAATTATGAGTAATCTGAAAGAGAAACAAGTTTCTCAAAACCATTATTATTATCTGAATACCATTCACAAGAATCTATATATTCGATCTCTTTGAAGAATCCCGATACTTGCGACATCTGGTTCTCTACATTATTCTTATACCCACAACTTCTCAAAACTTAGACATTATATTTCTACGAAACACTTGTCTAAATACTAGAGAAGTCACAAGTAAACAGAACATAGTACGAGGACCTACCCCTTTGTCCTGACGGACACTGGACAACATACAATACTCTGTATAAGTCCCCTGAGTTTGAATAACTCAAAACCTGTGCATCGTAGGTTGAAAACTGTACCCAGGCGATTTCCTCAAATATCACCAATTACAACGAATTCCGATATATTGAGGATGATCACCTTAATTCCTAATAACTTACTCCCACTCATTATCTGAAAAACTATACAGATATGAGAATAAAACCTGGTAAATACATACCCTGGAGTAAGTATGTAATCGGGAAATCAGTTTTCCTTTAACAATGCACTGAAACATGAAAATGTTTTGTAGGGGTATCCTGGTATTTTTAGTAATGCCTCTTCCATAAACATATTCATGACTTTAACTGTATATTTCTTTGTCATCTCTCCAAATCCCTTTATTTGTCTTTTAGTCGTTACCTTCTGTACACCATCGTTAGGCTAAATGGTTTTCTTCCTTCCCTACCGTTCGGCACCAGCCTATGGTTTGGAAGAAGACTATCCAGTAAGCATAATAGGTGTACCCTCCTAATCCTAGGAGTACTCGCAACTTGAGAGAAGGTGATGATAAAAAATAACTGAATAATACCTTATTCTATTTCTCCCGAACTGGGGAAAAAACAAAGGTGAAATAGGAGTGGCGATGAAGTACGCGGTTTGGTCGTGAATGATAACAGTCGCAATTTACTTTGCCCTCTTTCTAATCCATGTATCTTGTCTTTACATATTACCTTCTGCACACCCTACTTAGGCTAATTGGTTTTCTTCATTCCCTACCTTTCGGCACCAGCCTATGGTTTGGAATAAGACTATCCAACAAGTGTAATAGGTGTACTCTCCTAAACTAAGGAGCCCTCGCAACCTGAGAGAAGGTGATAATAAAAGACAACTGAATAAACCAATTCTATTTCTCCTGAACCTGGATCCATCCTCGAAGAAGTCCCTTCGAGTTCGTATATAACTATACGATGGATCTATCCAATGAAAGTGGATATCCGTAGTAATACGGGGTGTTCTGAGAAATGCAAAGGGTAAAAGAAGAAGCGGCAATGACTTATGAAACTCGGACAATCCAAAAGCCATTATTTTAAGAAGGTTTGGTCAACTTGGTCATTGAGTCATAGTCTAGGGTCGGTCAAAAGTCGCTGCCAAAGAGAGAGAGAGAAAAGAAACACTCAGCGTGGACTCTAACCTAGATCAGAATGGTTATCAATTTATCTAATCAGGAAACCTCCCACTGTAATCTCAAATTCTCCTCCAAACCTGAAAGAAGAATTAGTCGGGATCACCCGAAGAGTAAACCAACTCATCAGTGAGAATCGGGATCCAACTATCATCGCATGATAACTTGATGGAAGCCACTCAAGTTATCACACTCCAGAAGGTATGCGCATACTTGGCAAGTTTCAATTTCTTTAGAAACTCCCGATGTAATTTTTGCCCCATGCTCTTATGATCGTGACTAAGGACCAACCCATCATAAGTCATATGCCAAGTTCTACCCGTCAATGTCCAGGTCAATTTGAACCCACCCGTACTCGCCCTTGACTAAGGGCCAACAAGGCTGTACGACTGTCCCAAACCAACGCATCTATCTATGCAACATGTGAACACCCCAGCAGCTACAAATCACTATGTCCTGGCTAAGGGCCAGACCAACATAGCTTGAATACTACTGACCATTCATAAGATACGATGGAGGGCTATGGCTGGTTTTTGGCGAAAAACCTTTAACGTAATGAACTTGATCTCGTTGAAGGAACCTGATAGCTTTTTATAAAAATATAGTGGCGAAAAACTTTTGCTAAAGAGGTCACTCCCGGTGAAGGGATCTCGGCTCTTTCCTCGTGGAATGAGGTGCAGGATATTCCAACTGAATACCGCGATGCATAGCAACTTGTAATTGACTATATTGAAGTTATTACCCTGACGTAAACTTCTACCCAAGGGATCACTCCCGGTGAAGGGATCTCGGCCCTTGCCTCGTCGAATGAGGTGCAGGATATTCTAACTGAATATCACTATGCAAAACAAAAGGAAACGTCTTTGTAATAACACCTTTTAAAATTTGTTCCAACAACATCAAATATAGGTTTTTTTTATTCTTGCATTGATAAGAATCAATGCAGTCCCATCAATCAATCACACCAGAAAAGAACGAAAATATAATGTACGTATATACCATCCGCATTCGCCACTGGGTCCCGTCATCACCCGTTAGGTTACTTAACTAACGACAGAGTGGGGGCTGGACTAGCACGGGTGTAAAACATATATAACGTCTAATAGTATATATACCAATATACAATAATCGCTCCAGGCATGATAATATGCAACATTACAGAAAAGTAATAAGCATCATAGAACAATACAGATAATCTGGGATCTCCGGGTTTCACAGAGCCACTGCTGAAACCCGACGTTCCCCTGGTCGTGTGGATAGCCTGTGCAATGAAACTTAGAACCCTACGGGTGCGGCAAGTTACCCGCTAAAACCAGAAGCGAGGTTGTCCCCCACAGCATAGTGAATGGAATACCCGGCACTTCATGGAATCCGGTAAATTGAGCACCCCTCTTTGGGTCAACCTGTACCCCCTACGAGTGCGGCGAATAGTCTGCCAATTCTAGAGTGAGGTCCTTCTGCCTCTCAAAGATATGAGATACGGACCCGTTGCCCTCCAGAACCCGGCTATCCGTGCACTCCTTCGCTGGATAAACCTAGTACAGAAATAAAAATATGTACAACGGGTACATCGACCTCAACCCGGTCGTGCCCCAAAAGAATATTATACAAACAGGCAGTGACGGAAGTCCACATGTTGGACGCTCGCCCCGCAATATCAAATGTACAAATAAATCCAAACTGCACTATCATTGCACCCTGCTATCCACTACGACATATCCGCAACATCACAGTACAACACAGAACATCAACGCGAATATCACGTTCGCAAACCCGTCTAAAAGAACTATAGCAATCAGACGCCGTTTACCGATCAAATGATATTCCCGGTCGGAGATATAATGTAAATACTGCATACTAACAAGTTTAAAATTTTGATCGACAAAACTTCCCGAAGTAGGCCCCACGTACATCTGCTGTACAGTAACAAAATCTGGGCCCAAAAGAATATTACCAAAAACCACAATTTCCTCAGTGAAGCTCTCTGGAAAAAACTTGTGCACTGTTCCCACAAAGTCGCCGCGGATCCGCGGTGGTCATGTGGGATCACGTGCCCAAATTTTCCCATAATTCTTTAAAATCCCTGCACGCTTTTCTGTGATATGCAAAATTATTTTTAGGCCCTTTAAAAAATCGACAGAAACTTGTGTGCAGAAAATTGCGATTTCGGAAATTTCGTTCGATCGATCTTTTAAACGCGTTAGCACAAGTTAGTATAGTTTAAGGTGAGGCTCCGATACCACTGTAAGTCCACGGTAGCGCCCCGGCCGTCTAACAGACGCCAAATGCGGAACAAAAACTTTTTACAACTGGCGCTATCGCGTACTATAACCCGGATCTGCCATTAAAGCTAAACTAACAAATTACAAAGTGGGTAGAAATGTTATACCGAACGATCCGAGTCCTTCGGTCTTCAACCATCATCCCACGCTTTGTTGTGGCTGCTCCGATCTCCTGAATCTCCAATCTTCTCATCCAGGTGGCACCACGTTGACGGATCTTTAAACGGGCTCCCGCCTCTGAACCCAGGCAACTCGGTCGTCAAGTTTGCTAAAAGAGACGACCAAGATGATGTAGAGAATGAGTAGATCACTTTGTCTCGTTACGTCCAAAGTCACGGACGAACGGTTAATGAAGTTGCCTTTTGGATCGGGTGATGGAATGAAAAGAGCTATGAAATTTTCATACACATAAACTATAATCTTTTCTCAAAACAACAACCATATCACACAAGAAAGGGGGAGACCGGCCATATATGGTGAGGGGGGTGAGTGTAGGAGAGGGGAGAGTGACCATAGCATTAATGAAGAGAATGTGTCATTTAAACACCTAGTATGAACTCATTTAAAGAAACAATGATTCATAATACATAGTCATCAACACATAAATGCTCCATTAATGCACTAAGCCACCTCACTATCCTAGTCACCATCTAGAAGCTTCCACACTCATCTCAAGAAAAGATAAATCCGCATTTAACCGAATGTTAAATACGGCTGATAGAAAACTGGAAACTGACAACTTCCAAAAGTGATCCTGAAACGGATTTCAGGATAACCCCGTATCAGTATAAACATACCCGCATTTGTATTACGACCGAATACAAATGCATCTGAGACAAAGATATTATATTTATACAGTATAATACTTGGATCCGGCTTAAACCAAAGCCGATCAGTATTATCTGCCCGAAAAATGACACGTGCGAAAACGCACGTGCATTTTCCGAACCCTGCCATAAAACCATACGGCCTCTATAACGTTTGGCCCGAACTTGGGAAAGTGTCTGTGGGGGACTCTAATGACTCATCAACACACTGGCACTGGGTATAACCACGAGCACGTCAGAGGTACGAGCTGTACGTAACGTTTGCCTATGTATTGATTGGAAGGGAAGCTGACGAGCGAACTAATCTCTAGACCCTACTGAGCCTAACAGTGACAATGTATATACAGTCCGGTCCGTTCGTCTAAAAAATATCGCATATCGAGTCTCGGGGGGTGGATAAAGTCAGACCCCTAATAACACGATAAATCGTGTCGGCATGAAGCCCATCACCACCTGAGAAACTACTGATCCAAATCAGTAATTCTCCACTACCTCGGCCGAGGATTTCTACTGATGGCCACCCGTGTACTGCGCGACATCAACCCCCAATACCGGGAGAGACGAATCCCCGACGATCCGCTCACTGCCTCCATGTAGCTCGGGACTGTACCCAACTAAAACCTGTTTGCACGACTCCTTTGAGCGTGGTAGGGTAGTAATCTAAGCACAGTGGGAACTCACACGAGACAAATGACGATCTCAGGTCGACAAACTAACCTGTACACATGTCACCAGGGAACTTCTATCTGACGATATGTATAATACCAACTAGCATGTTCCCGGCGAGTCCTGTCCGGTGTACTCATAACCTAATGAGCACCTGTATACATCTTAGGTGATCCTATTGACACCAATGGCTTGTGAGACCGGCCATCGCCCCTCGTCGGGGTCTCGACTATATACACTAGTCTACTCTGGAGCATCGATGCCCTGTCTCGAAACTCCCACGACTAAGGACACTTTAAGGATGTGCTTACAGACCCCAGTTCCTACGTATATGATCGCCATTATACTGCTGGTAGTCAAGCAAGAATCCTATGAGTTCTATCAATATGCAATAGCGAACTAAAGCATGTATACGATGATAAAGACAAACCAGATAGCATACTATCATCTCGAGCAAGACTGTCATATCGGTATAGGTCCTGCCTCAATCATTGCAATCACATACCTGCGATCCAATAATTGACTTTGAGGGCACTATCTCCAACAGGACTCCACCTGGAGTTCTCCATTACCATACACCAAGAACATCTCTTTAGTCCTTCTCAAGTACTTGAGAATGTTCTTCACAGCTATCCAGTGACTCTCTCCAGGATCTGCTTGATACCGACTCACTACACATAGTGAGTATGCTACATCGGGTCTGTATATAGCATCGCATACATGATAGAGCCTACAGCCGAAGCATAGGGTATCCCTTGCATACGAGCTCTCTCCAAATCAGTCTTGGGAGACATCTCTTTGGAGAGAGTGAGTCCAGAGATCGTGGGTTGGTTCCCACGCTTGGATTCTTCCATACTAAACCTCTTTAGTATGGTGTCAATGTATCTGGATTGGGACAATCCCAATATCCGTTTAGATCTATCTCTATAGATCATGATTCCCAATATGCAGGAGGCATCACCTAGATCTTTCATTGAGAATATTTGTGATAAGAAGAGCTTGACTGATTGCAGCATAGGAATATCATTTCCTATCAAGAGTATGCAATCCATGTACAATACGAGGAAGACAATTTTACTCTCTGCTACCTTCTTATAGATACAAGGTTCATCTATATTTTTGATGAAGTCAAACTCTTTGACTAAAACATCAATACAGATGTTCCAACTCCGTGATGCTTGCTTTAACCCATAAATGGATTTAAGCAGCTTGCACACCTTTCCGCTACTCCCACTATCTACGAAGCCCTCTGGCTGAGTCATGTACACGCACACTTCTAAATCACCATTTAGAAAGGCGGTCTTAACATCCATTTGCCAGATTTCGTAGTAATGGTATGCAGCAATGGCAAGTAAGATCCGGATGGACTTAAGCATAGCCACTGGAGAAAAGGTTTCGTCATAATCCATACCTGGTCGTTGACGAAAACCCTTTGCAACAAGTTTAGCTTTGAAAGTCTCAACTTTTCCATCTATACCAATTTTCTTTTTAAAGATCCATATGCTCCCAATGGGTTTCACCCCTTCAGGAGCATTTTCCAAAGTCCATACTTTATTGGTGTACATGGATTCCATCTCAGATCGCATTGCATCCAGCCATTTCATAGAGTCACCACTCGTGATGGCCTGCTCGAAACTAGTTGGGTCATCATCTTCCATGATGCAATCCCCGCTTCCACCATCAATGAGAATACCGTAGTATCTATCAGGTGGATGAGAAACCCTACTAGATCGGCGGAGAGGCTGGGGTTCATCAGGTACTACTGAATTCTCTGGTTCTACCAAGTCTTCGGTTATAGTTTGTGTCGCTGGAACCTCTTCCAGTTCTACCTCCTCGCCACAAATTTCTTTTGCAAGAAATTCCTTTTCTAAAAAGGTGTCATGTCGAGAAACAAACACCTTTTGTTCCTCAGTGTGGTAGAAGATATACCCTTGTGAGTTCTTGGGATATCCTACAAACTTACATAGGACAAACCTTGCCTCGAGTTTGTCCGGATTTAGCCTTTGACATAGGCCGGACAACCCCATATCTTAACATACTTAAGAGATGGTCTCTTCCCTTTCCATATCTCATATGGAGTGGTAGGCACTGATTTAGTAGGAACCATATTCAATAGGTGTATGGCTGTCTCAAGCGCATACCCCTAGAAGGAAATAGGTAACTCAGCCTCGCTCATCATAGAGCGCACCATATCTAATAGGGTGCGATTCCTCTTTTCCGATACACCGTTGTGCTGTGGTGTATAAGGAGGAGTAAGCTGAGAGAGAATCCCATTCTCTTTTAGATAGTCCAGGAACTCATTACTCAAGTATTCTCCTCCTCGATCAGATCGAAGGATCTTAATACTTTTGCCCGTTTGGTTCTCTACTTCGTGCTTATATTCTCTGAATTTCTCAAAAGCTTCAGACTTGTGTTTTATTAGGAACACATGTCCGTATCTAGAGAGATCGTCAGTGAATGTAATGAAGTAGGAAGAACCGTTCCTAACATGCGTAGACATGGGACCGCATACATTACTATGTACCGGTCCTAAGAGTTCGGTAACTCTTTCACCGTGTCCACTAAACGGAGCTTTGGTCATTTTTCCTTTGAGACATGAATGGCAAGTTTCATAAGATGATAATTTGAACGGATTCAAATATCCATCCTTATGTAACTTAGCTAGTCGTGTCGCATTGATATGACCAAGTTTACAATGCCACAAGTAGGATTCGTTCATTTCTGAACTTTTCCTCTTGTGTGTGTTTTGTATATTAAGAACTGTATTTTGATTGAGAATGAATATGCCATTATGTAATGAGCCTGATCCAATCAACTTTTGATCTAGGAATATGTTCATAACATTATCCTTTACTACAAAATTATATCCTTCTTTACTTAATAAAAAAACTGATATAATGTTGCACATCATGTTCGGTATATAATAGCACTCATTCAGAATCAGTGTATTATTACTTGGTAATACTAGGTGATATTCGCCAACTGCTTTGGCTGCAATATTTGCACCATTCCCTACTTGAACGGAATGATCACCATTTTCCAGTTCTCTACCTTTACGTAGCCCACGTAACAATTTACATATGTGGGATCCTGATCCGGTATATAATACCCAGGACGTAGGGTGAACTGAGAAATAGTTCTCAATAACTAACACACCCGAAGAAGGTGCATCAACATGCATGTTCTCTGTTTGGGCGGCGTGAGAATCCAGATATTCTCCTGTTTCCTGTTCAGTCTTATAACTCTTATAAGAAAGAACGGGGCTAACGATCCCCTGATCAGTATAATAAGCAGGTTCAGTTAATACATCCATATTATTATCTTGATTAAGTCCTGACACAGTCGCTACCTGGAGAGAGAAAGAAGGAAACACTTTAGCGTATGCTCTTGCAAGATTAGATTGGTTATTATCTTATCTAATCAGGATATCTCCTACTATTTTTATCAAATATTCCTTCAAACCCTAAAAGGTAAGATTAGCCGGGATTAATCACACCCTACAATTTCGTCGATCTTTCAGCCAGATCAGTGTCGGTACTTGAGGGAGGTTTCCCGTGCTCTCGCACGGACCTAATTAAAATAAACCTCGTTTTCCCAGAGGCATAACCCCGTTAACACCTTTCTAGACACCTACTTGATCGGCTAATTGTCCTGTGTAAAACTCTCCCAGGAGTAACTCTTACTCGTAGTGGTTATCAGGATCCATCTATCTCATAGAAGGTATGCAATCTCATTGCAAATTTCAACACTTGAAATTCCCGATAATGCTTTTACCCCTAACATTGTATGACCTTGACGAATGCCAACAAACCATAGTCCGCTAGTTAAGTTCAACCCGTACATTTCTTGATTGAATTAAACCCAGCCGTACGTCCCTTGACGAAAGCCAACAAAGCCGCACGACTACCCTAACCCAATCTCATCATATGTTACAGATAAGCAATAGTTAGCTACCGCACATTACGCCTTGACAAAAACCAACAAACGCAGCACGAATACTAAGTATTGCCTATCTGAAATGTCGGAGGGCTACGCAGGTTTTTCAGAAAACCATGAGCGTAATGAACTTGATATCGTTGTAGAAACAAGTGATTTTGAAAAGGAGTGTTTTTGAGGCTTTTCTAGTTTCGCTAAAGAGGTCACTCCCGGTGAAGGGATCTCGGCTCTTTCCCCATCGAATAAGGTGCAGGGTATATCATATATACCGCTGTGCAAAGTAAGAACTATATAAGCTGTCAAAAACTAAACCGCAAGTTTATAGCATCAGCCAGTTTAGCTAAAGAGGTCACTCCCGGTGAAGGGATCTCCGCTCTTTCCTCATCGAATAAGGTGCAGGGTATATCATATATACCGCTATGTAAAGCAAAACTATAGCTACCCTTTTTATAAAGTTTTGATTCTACAACATCTTTTAGGTTTCTTTTCTTTTATTAATCTCATTAATAAAATCCCATCAGCTTATGCTTCCTAAACACAACAGAAGAAACGAAAGCAGTAATATTTATATATCAGCATATATATAGTATAAGCATTCGTCTCAGGCAGTAATATGATCTCATCACAGAACATTGCAGCAGAAAAACATATATGAAATATTGGATATACTAGGATGTCCGTGTTTTAAATACGAGCCTGTATAAAACACAGATTCCACGGTCGCGATGAATAGCCAAACCCACATCCCTAGACCCCTACGAGAGCGGCAAGTAACACTGCCAATTCTAGGGTTAGGAGACCCGGTCTCGACTCCTCGAGATGGCCTCCCACTGGACCCCAGAACCCGATTACTTGTGCTCTCCTCCTTGGGTCTACCTAATGCGGAAAAGTAAATAATATACAATGGTGACATCAACCTCATCCCGGAAGTGCCCCAATAAAAGAATATTACATACAAATGAATTTTACATGAATGAAAATAAAAACCCTCATCTCACATAAAACCCCCGGCTATTCAGAACACGACGATCCAACATAACATATCACAGCAACACATAATATCTCATATCATCAACGTAAGCAAGTATGTGTATCTCGATTGTCGTTGATGTATAGCAACAAAGCCGGCGATACCCCATATACTACGCTTACGGTCACAGAAAAGAAAGTGTAAAACTACAACATTTGGAATCCACATTCACTTTAGACATCGTAAATCCGAAATATCACATACTTCGCATTTCATGCCTAACTATATGAATTCCACATATTGTATCAAATTCCAGATAAATAGATAATATTAAACTTTCCGATCGAATAATCAAATACCCAAGATTTTCTAAATAGCTCAACACTTGAGCGGAGTTCAAATAATCCCAGAATATGCCACAGTAGCAATGGTCCAGCCGTAGAAGGGTCAAGCCAACGCCTCACATGTGGCACGTCGTACTGCCCCAAACCCTAAGGTTTAGAGGCAGTTCAGACGGTCACATAATCGAGTTAAGGTTTGTGTTCTTCTAGAGGGTCCACCGCGTCACTTGCACATTTTTCCGAAAGATTTAAACTCAAGAAAAAATTCAACACTTGAAAGTTTTTCGTGCCGGGAAAAATGAGTTAATGATATCCGTTCGAACATTTTAACAGTTTCTAAATTATCCGGAAAATATAAAGAAATTAAATATTCCGATCGAATCAACGAATACAAAATAATCCCCAGAACACTCAACACTTGAGTTAGGTTAAAAATACCAAGAAAACTAAACTTGCAGCTACGGTCATTATTGTGCTAAAACGAGTGCATAAGTCTTCTGTACTGCTGTGGATCCGCAGTCCAAGCGCGATACGGCCGCGGTTCCACGGCGGTTTGTACGGATTATGCGCTCATTTTTCACTGTAATGCTTATATTACCCTGCTGTTTTTTTTAGGTATTTTTAATTCAGAAAAATCACAGTTTTTAAAAAATGTCCAGAGAGGGGGTCGTTTTGACGTTTCGGGGTTCGTTCGGAGTTTTAACTTCGTATACACGTCGCCTAATGCTCTAGCTAGGCTCTGATACCACTGTAGGGTTCCTAGGCACTCTTGTAAGGGTTCATAAGGCAACAACCATGCCCGAAGAAAATTTTAGACGTGTCGAACAACCCAAAGCCGGGATCTTTGCTAGATTATTAGGGTTTAACATGCAAGTAAACATCTTTACAACTAAGTGTGAGGGATTACAACCTTTGTAGTCCACTCCTTCGCTTCATAAGCTCCGAGTAGAAGTCCCTTCGCCGTGATCCACGATCTCCCGGACTCAAGAAAGGCTCCACGACTCGAACGATCCATGCTAGCTTGTAGTGTTCCTTTTCTCCGATGATCTACGTCGAAGTTGCTATAACTCAAGCTCTCTCACTCTAATGAGGTGAACACCCTAATCTAATTGGCTAGATTAGATGAGGATGATGGAGTAGTATTTATGCTTTCTTTTTATATCAAATTCTCACATGAAAACATCACAAAAGGAAAACCTAGTAAGCTTTTTCAAAGATCAAGGTTGAAGATGAAGAAGAAATAATGCATAATCCTTTTGTGATGAATAATGAAATGAATATATGATTAATCATAGAACCATGGTCAAGGATGACAAGGATAACCTTTGTAGAGAATTAATTAGGGCTAGGGTTTGGTTGGGTTAAAGAATGAGTCATGAGAAAATATCAACAATAATATCTTAACCATGACAAAAGAAATTCCTTCTAGAAGGTGCAAGAAGAAACTAACCCAAATCAAACCTTAACCTTATTTAATCTCCACTAAACATGTTTCATCATTAATCATATCATGTTACAATAATATATATCACATATATATTATATATTTGTAACAAAAGAAAATAATACAATTAACATATATCGCATATATATTAATGTATTACCCGGTGAGAAAATGAAATAATAAAGCGAGCCAGTATTAGATAATGTAATACAATATATCATATATATTATTATACATTAAATCATCGAATCAACACTTGATCCGACAATCCGGCTATATCGAATATAACCGACTAATATATCATGTACCGATTCATCGAATCAACACTTGATCCGATGACCCGGCTCATATCTAAACATCGCGAGAATATAATACGGTATCTCATATCGCATTATCCTCGGTCCTGCACATATCACATATGTGCCCCTACTCCGTTTTGCCTGAGTCAAGAAACCTCTGTGTAGGACTCTAAAGAATCGTCAATACGCCGGTAGCAGGTGATGATCATATCAAACACCCACAAGCTGCAAGCGGTCAGCTAAACGTAACAGCCACCCAGGTATTGAGCAATCAGAAGATCAACAAGCTAGCCTGTCCATTCTCCTGTGAATCCAATCAGTAACACTCCCGTACAGTCCGGTCTCTTCGTTCGATATGTTGCATATCAAATCTAGGGGTGGTATACGTCAGACGCTAGTAACCGATAAGTCGTGTCGATGTGAGGCTCATAACGGGTCGAGAAACTACTGGTAACACTTACCAGTAAATCTCTATATCATCCCTGGCCAGGGACTTCCAGTTATAGCCAATTGAACACAGCACAACATCAACTCCCTATACCGGGAGAGATGAATACCCTCCTATCGCTCATTTCCTCCATGTGATTCGGGACTGCACCCAAAAGCCACCGTTTTGCACGCCCTCTTGGACGTGGTAAGGTGGAAATCAAAGCACAGTGGGAATCACACAAGACTCTATGACGATCTCGGGTCTACAGACTACCCTGTACCAGTGTCACCGGAGAACTGCCATCTGACGTGTGGTATATCACCATCTAGGAGTTCTCGGCGAGTCCGTCCAGTGCACCCAGTCTCCACTGAGCACCCGTACACCATCCTTGATGTCAAAACACCGATGGATATGGGATCATCCATCGCCCATCATATGGGTCAAGATGCATATACGCTAGTCTACTCTGGTGTATCGATGCCCTGTCTCGATATAACCGTGACTAGGAACAGTTATAGGATGTACTCATCGACTACCATGGCCCCACTAGTTTGATCTCATCATAGTCCCAGTAGTCGAGTACAGATCCTAAGGGCTTTATCAACATGTGAGAGTAACACAGTAAACAATATATAAGTCAACATGTTAAGATAAAGTGAAACCAAATAACATACTATCATGTCGAGCAAGAAAGTCCTCTCTCTCTATATATCCAAGCATCCATTATAATATACATCATATGTACAACAATGGCCTCTAGGGCATATACATAACTAACAGGGAGCGGGGATTGCATCATGGAAGATGATGACCCAACTAGCTTCGAGCAGGCCATCATGAGTAGGGACTCTGTGAAATGGCTGGATGCAATGTGATCTGAGATGGAATCCTACACCAACAAAGTATGGACTTTGCAAGTTGCTCCTGAAGGAGTAAAACCCATCGGGAGCAAATGGATCTTTAAGAAGAAACTTGGTGTAGATGGAAAAGTTAAGACTTTCAAAGCTAGACTTGTTGCAAAAGGTTTTCATCAATGACAAGGTGTGGATTATGATGAAACATTTCTCCAGTGGCTATGCTTAAGTCCATCCGGATCCTACTTGCCATCGCTGCATACCATGACTACGAAATCTGGAAAATGGATGTTAAGACCGCTTTTCAAAATGGTGATTTAGAAGAGTGCGTGTACATGACTCAACCAGAGGGCTTCGTAGATAGTGGGAGCAGCGGAAAGGTGTGCAAGCTGCTTAAATCCATCTACGGGTTAAAGTAGGCATCGCGAAGTTGGAACATCTGTTTTGATGTTGTAGTCAAAGAGTTTGACTTCATCAAGAATGTAGATGAACTTTGTATATACAAGAAGGTGGCAGAGAGTAAGGTTGTCTTCCTCGTATTATACATGGATGACATACTCTTGATAGGAAATGATGTTCCTATGCTGCACTCGGTCAAGCTCTTCTTATCACATAGATTCTCAATAAAATATCTAGGTGATGCCTCCTACATCTTGGGGATTAAGATCTATAGAGATAGATCTAAACGGATACTGGGATTGTCCCAATCCAGGTACATTGACACCGTACTAAAGAGGTTTAGTATGAAAGAATCCAAGCATGGGAATTTACCCACGATCACAGGACTCACTCTCTCCAAAGAGATGTCTCCTAAGACTGATTTGGAGAGAGCTCACATGTAAGGGATATCCTATGCTTCGGCAATAGGCTCTATCATGTACGCGATACTATGTACCAGACCCGATGTAGCATACTCACTAAGTTTAGTGAGTAGGTATCAAGCAGATCCAGGAGAGAGTCACTGGACAGCTTTGAAGAACATTCTCAAGCACTTGAGAAGGACTAAAGAGATGTTCTTGGTGTATGGTAACGGTCAACTCCAAGTGGAGTCCTTTACCGATTCAAGCTTCCAGAGTGATAGGGATGACTCTAAGTCGCACTCGAGATTTGTCTTTACCCTCAATGGAGGGGCGGTTTGTTGGAAGAGTTCCAAACAGGAAACCATAGCAGACTTGACGATGGAGGCTTAATATATCGCTGCCAACGATACTGCCAAAGAGGCTGTCTGGATGAAGAAGTTTATAAATGAACTTGGTGTGGTTCCGTCCATCGAACATCCAATACCTTTGTATTGTGATAACAATGGAGCTGTGCTTTGGCCATGGAACCCAGGTCCCATTAGAGATCCAGGCATATTCTGAAGTGGTATCACCTGATCCGGGAGATAGTTGATCGCCGGGAGATCGAGGTTAGGAGAGTTGACATGAAGGACAACACAGCAGTTCCACTCACAAAGACCATACCCCAGATACAAATTGACAGACTCTTCGGGATGTTGGGTATGAGTTACTACAACAACAGGCCTTAGTGCAAGTGGGAGATTGTTAGTTATGTATATGCCCTAGAGGCCGTTATTGTGCATATGATGTATATTATAGTGGATGCTTGGATATATATAGAGAGGAATTTCTTGCTCAACATGATAGATGCTATCTGATTGCTCTTTGTCTTAACATGTAGATTTGTATCGTGATACTGTCTTGCTCTCACATGTTGATAAAGCCCTTAGGATGTGTACTTGACTACTAGAACTATGATGAAGATCATACTAGTGGGGCTAGGGTAGTCCATAAGTACATCCTATAATTGTTCCCAGTCGAGGGTGTATCGAGACATGGCATCAATACTCCAGAGTAGACTAGCGTATACGCTTCTTGACCCATATGATGGGCGATGGATGAGGCCGCATCCATTGGTGTTTGACATCAAAGATGGTATATGAGTGCTCAGTGGAGACTGGGTACACTGAACGGACTCACCGAGAACTCCTAGTTGGTATTATACCTATCGTCAGATAGCAGTTCTCTGGTGACACCGGTATATGTTAATCTGTAGACTCGAGATCGTCATAGAATCTTGTGTGATTTCCTCTGTGCTTTGATTTCCACCTTACCACGTTCAAGAGAATGTGCAAAACGATGGCTTTTGGGTACAGTCCCGAATCACATGAAGGCAATGAGTGATAGGAGGGTGTCCCCTCATAAAATATCAGGAAAACCCCCAATGGGGCATCACGTGACCAGGGGTCACGTGCTGACACGTGATGGTTTCCTAGGGATTCTGCTGAAATAGAATTAAATTCTAATCAAGCAAGCAATTAGTGGAGTCACGTGCCCACACGTGATGGGCCTTTAAAAAACCCATTGAAGGAATTAAAAGGCATAATAAGACAGAAAGAAAAGATCCCAATGGGGCATCACGTGTCTACACGTGACCAAGGGTCACGTGCTGATACGTGATGATTCCTTAATTGTCACGACCCGAAAGAGCACGTGACTGGCCCTTGAACTATATGAAGTCTATAGGACCCCATCTGATCCAAGTAAGCCAAAAGCCCAGAAATCTAAAACCATTTAAAGAGTAAATAAGGAAAAACTGTTTTTAAGAAGTAAAGAAATCATGTTTCAAAAATCAAAGTTTTTAAACAACTAAGCCGAATATGCATTTTTAAAAATGTGTAACCTTTCCTGAAAATTTCGGCAGAGTTTCCTTTGTAAAAACTGGCCCCGAACGGGGTACAACAAGAATAATATATATGAACTGATAAAAGGCATCCCCAAGCGGGAGCTAGCTCTTCGTCAATCGACGGTCATAACCACGCAAGCAATAATAATATACAACGCTGAAGGGCGAGGATCAAAATCCAAAAAGAAACTCAAACAACCAGAAAACCGTAATACTACAAGCGCGACTCTAAGGTCGAAATAATACAACACTGTCTCTAAGCCTGAAACAATATACAAGTTTTGGTTGATGGAATTTCTAGATACAATGAATAATACAGGAACAATGGCGGTTCTGATACAAAAGAACCCACCTATCAACGCAAGTCACCCATATGGAAGCAGTGTGCCAGAAATGCCGCTATGGAATCTGTACGGCAAAACCTGCAAGGACTGTGGCACAACGGGGGTGAGTTGCCAACTCGTGAATAGAAAAAAATATCTACAAGCAGAGATCGAATGCATGACCCATCCTAGGTCAATACGATCAGATATAAATAAACCTCAATATGAATAAATCTGAAGCATGCTAAACTGGCAATGAAATCTCTATACATGAGTGTAGTGCCAAGTGCTCGTGCCAGTGCCTCAGGTAATAGCATGTCATAAATGTGAGGTACAATCAATGAAATCAATCTGCATGCACGTGGATCCCGTCCACTCGTCACCCAATGACAATAACCATCATGCATGTAAGTATCATCAACATATGCATGGAAATATGAGGATATAAACCACCTGTGTCCCTCGCGACACGTCAAAATCATGGAACCGGAGTGCCCAGCATCGGCACTCGAAAACATCATGAAAACTGTGCCCAGCATCGGCACGTAAATCCTCATATATCGGGCTCCGTCAGTCCGGATCGGCCCACGGGCTCTGTCTGCGGTATCGGCCCTCGGCCCCGGCAGTACGCCCATATCCATCTATCGACTCTAGTCAGTATCCTCCGGATAGCCGCCAGGTCCAACCAATCACCGGTAGGTACTCGCCACCCTGCCAGGCTCATCGTCTACTCCACGAAAAACATTTCTTGCCTCGGGGAACCATACCGGGTCCACCATGTACCCGCAATCGGCCTCATCCGCCTCCTCGAATCGGATTTCACATGTCGCTCTCAGCACCGAGAAAACACATGGTGGACGCATTGAAATATCATATCAAGGGTAACCGGGTTTTAAAACAATTACATACTTTCCTTTTGAAACACCCACGGTTCCCACAAACCAGAATATCATGGAAATAACATATCTCAATGCGTATAATCAGAAAGCATGATGTATGCGACATGTAAAGAAATGTAAGCAACATACACTGAATGCAACAGTACTACAGTGTAGTGACATGGCAATTATCGATGATGAAGTGTGTGAGCCGGCAAA
This sequence comes from Agapanthus africanus, assembly GCA_030015575.1. Lineage (NCBI taxonomy): Eukaryota > Viridiplantae > Streptophyta > Magnoliopsida > Asparagales > Amaryllidaceae > Agapanthus > Agapanthus africanus. Next base: position 551,488,974 of record CM057344.1, read on the forward strand.
CAAGTGTACGTGGAACATACGCATCATCGATAATGGTGCTGGTGTCCTAGCAGCATCAACATTACAAACGATGCAATGCAAATAACATGAATATGCAGAATCGCATAATCAACACAACAGTAGAGAACATGCCTCAATAGATATATCATGCAACCTTGCCTTTTGAAATAAGACGAATCAGGGCTTTTGGTAAAATAAGGGCTACGGTGTTTTAATAAAAGATGCGTCGTTTGAAAATATCCGTATAAACCCTTTTGCTTATCTTTAAAATATCCTCGATTCGTTAGTTTTGAAATAGGTATGACTCGGGTCTAGCCTAACGCCTACTATGCGAACTACGAACCCAACAATCAAGTTAGTCGAGAGGGGTATGGAAACCACCTAAATCTGAGTCGATATCATACTATCTCATCACATGACAGGTATCACTACCATCATATCACATCTCCAATACGAACTCTGTCATGTCGCCAAATCTCACGGCCTCAATCGAATCTCATCGACTCACCTCAATCCCACGTATCATCCTCAAAACTCGTATATGAACACATAGTCCCATACCCTTTTGTAGATATACACACCATCATATGCGCACAGATAAATGAAAGAATGTATACAAGTATGTGTGTATGTGTGAGTGCACCCACTACTCTAGGGTTTCGCACTACTAAACCCATACATCCTTATTATCACTAATCCATAACAACACATAATAAATATATGTGTGTATACGTATTCGTATACATCACCACGGACTGCGGGGGTGCTATAAGCCATCTGTAAGTGCACGGCGGCGCCCCGGCCGTCAATCCGACGCCGGAAAGCGGAAGCGATGCTTAACTTTAATTTTTCAAACTGGCACCACCGCGCACTATAACCCGGATCGCGCCATTAAACTAGTCCTAGCAACTACAAGATGGAGAAGAATGCTATACCGAGTGATCCGTGTCCTTCGGTCTTCTCGTCGTCGTCCCGATCTCCTGCGGAATCTCCGTCAGTCATCACATCGTCGGAAAGGGCACCACGTAGCCGGGTTCGTATACGGGCTCCCACCTCTGGACCGAAGCAACTCAGGCGCGAAGTTGGCTAGCCGACGCGTCCAAGGGTACTGTAGGTTTTAGTGTAGAATGGTTGTCTCTTGGGGTGAAGTTGCCATAGATGTGGAGGAATGAAGATAAGGAAAAATGGTGCTTTCATTTTTCCCTAGCAAGAAATGAGATGAAGGAAAATATGCCACATACAAAATGAAACTCTCTCTCATTTTTTCTCAAATTGTGGCCGGCCCCTTCTTCCAATGAAATGGTGGAGGGAATGAATCAATAACAAGAAGGGAGGTGATGGTAGTAAAAGCAAAAGGGGTGACCATATCAAAAAGGTAATGATAACAATGTCATTTCCATTCAAATCAACTCTAATCCATTCTAATCAAAGGATAAGATGCAAATGGAATCTAATGATTAAAGAACCATCATGATGCCACCAATAAGCAAGAAACCCCTCCACAACAAGTTATTTGCAAATAATCCCCTCCATCACAAAAGTCCGGCCGTGAAGGAACAAAGGAAAAACGGCCGGAACGGAATGCAAACTGGCAACTTCAGAAAACTGGTCCCGTAATAAATTACAGAAAACCCCCGCGACTGCATATACATGCCCGCATTTGTATTCCCACTGAATACAAATGCAAGAGACAAAACTACACTATCCAATAGTAGGATCCGGCTTAAGCAAAAGCCGGCTAGTAAAAACCGTCCGATCACGATCCGTGCAATACCGCACATATCTGATCGAACCCTGCCATATCTCCATACGGCCTCTACAGCGTTTCGCCCGAAACTTGAGTAACTGTATGTGTGGTGGACTCTAAAGACTCGTCAATACTATGGTTGTGGATTTAACCACTAGCACGTCAGAGGTATTAGCCATACGTGACGGGCCACCAGCTATTTGTTGGGTTCCTAGGCACTCTAGTGAAGTCTCACAAGTGATCAAACATGCACAAATCAAATTTTACGGGTGCTTACAAACCCGACTACGGATCGTTTACTAGATATTTAGGCGAAACAAGTAAATATAAATTGATACTTATCATAATCAAAACCCTAGTTAAGTGTAGAGAAGAGACCATGGTTAATGGGATGGTTAGGGTTAAGCAAAAGAACAAAAAAGGAGACTAAGTCAAAACTTTCAAGAAGCTTCAAGCTAGAAAACAAAACATGCCACCATTTATCTTTTACTTTATCATTACCTTTTTCCAAAATGAAAATAATAAATAAAAAGATAAATGAATGAGAAAGCAAAACCCTAATCATGAGTTCAACCATGGTTTAATTCTTTACACCTAACCAAGCAAGCATGTATCATCAAACATGATACAATCATGTGCACATAACTATATCGCATATACAATGTGCACAATTCGAGTGAGAAAATCCTTTTTAAAGTGAACCAATACTAGTTAACGCAAAGCAATATATCAAATATATAAATATGCACTAAATCATTAAATCAACACTTGATTTAACGATCCGGTCATATCGGATATAACCGACTAGTATCATATGTATCGGCTTATCGAATCAATCCTTGATTCGATGACTAGGTTATATCGCATATAACCAATCGATACATTCATCGCGAGAATGGAATACAGTATCACATACACGCATTATTCTCGGTCCCGCACATATCTTATATGCGCTCCTATTTCGTTTCGCTTGAGCCAGGAAACCTCTGTGTAGGACTCTAAAGACTCGTCAATACGCCGGCAGCAGATGATGATCATATCAAGCATCCACAAGCCGCAAGCGGTCTGCTAAACGTAACGGCCACCCGGGTATTGAGAGATCAGAAGATCGACGAGCAAGCCCGCTCACACTCCTGCGAATCCAACCAGTAACACTTACCGTACGGTTCGGTCTGTTCGTCTGATATGTCGCATATCTCGCCTAGGGGTGGTAAACGTCAGACCCCAGTAGCTCGATAAGTCATGCCGACTTGAGGTCCATAACATTCGTGAAACTACTGATAACTCTTACCAGTATATCACAGCAACCCTGGCCAGGGATTTCCTGTTATGGCTAGTCGAGCATAGCACAACATCAACCCCCAATACCGGGAGAGACGAATCCCCTCCTATCGCTCATTGCCTCCATGTGAATCGGGACTGTACCCAAAAACCACCTGTTTGCACGACTCAGTAGAGCCGTGGTAGGGTGGAAATCAAAGCACAGTGGGAGACACACAAGACTCTATGACGATCTCGGGTCAACAGACTAAGCTGTACCAGTGTCACCAGAGAACTGCCATCTGACGTGAGGTATAATACCATCTGGGAGTTCTCGGCGAGTCCGTTCAGTGTACCCAGTCTCCACTGAGCACCCGCATACCATCTTCGATGTCAAACACCAATGGATATGGGATCATCCATCGCCCATCGCATGGGTCGAGAAGATATGCGCTAGTCTACTCTGGAATATCGATGCCCCGTCTCGATATTCCCTCGACTAGGAACAATGAAGGATGTACTCATTGACTACCCAGGCCCCACTAGTATGATCTGCATCATAGTCCTGGAAGTCGAGTACACATCCTAAGGGCTTTATCAACATGTAATCAGAAAGACAGAAAGTATACATGTTAAGATAAAGAGCAACCAGATAGCGTACTATCATGTCGAGCAAGAAAGTCCTTCCTATATATGTCCCAGCATCCACTACAATATACATCCAATGTACAGTAATGGCCTCTAGGGCATACATATAACTAACACTATTAACCAAAAGGGACGTCGATGAGCGAACTCAAACTGATACCCTACCGAGCCTGTCAGTGAAAATATCCGTACAGTCCTGTCCGTTCGTCTATGAGCATCGCATGGCGGGCCTAGGGGGTTGGTAAAAGTCAGACCCCAAAAGCGGTACAAGTCGTGTCGGAGTGTAGCCCAGAACACCCTGAGATACTACTGGAATACCTACCAGTAAATCTCCTGCCTCGGCCGAGGGCTTCATGTAATGGCTCTCCTAGACACAGCGTGACCTCACCCCCAATACCGGGAGAGACGAACCCCTGAAGATCCGCTCACTGCCTCCATGTGGCTCAGGACTGTACCCAACTAAAACCTGTTTGCACGTCTCCTTTGAGAGTGGTAGGGTAGTAATCAAAGTACAGTGGGAACTCACACGAAACAAATGACGATCCCCAGGTCGATGAACTAACCTGTACACATGTCACTAGGGAACTGCTATCTAACGTCAGGTATAAGACCAACTAGCATATTCCTGACGAGTCCTGTCCGGTGTACTCATAACCCAATGAGCACCTGTATACATCTTAGGTGAACCAACTGACACCAGTGGCTTGTGAGACCGGCCACCGCCCCTTGTCGGGGTCTCGACTGTATACACTAGTCTACTCTGGAGTATCGATGCCCTGTCTCGAAACTCCCACGACTAGGGACCTTTTAAGGATGTGCTTATAGACCCCAGCTCCCACTTATATGATCGCCCTCATACTGCTGGTGGTCAAGCAAGAATCCTAGGGGCTCTATCAACGTGTAATAGCGACATGTCAGGTCACCTAAAGCAGTACACGATGATAAAGGTAAACCAGATAGCATACTATCATCTCGAGTAAGACTGTCCTACCGGAATAGGTCCTCCCTCAATCATTGCAATCATGTACCTGTGATCCAATAATTGACTCTGAGGGCACTATCTCCAACAATCTCCCACTTGCACTCAAGGCTAATTATTGCGATGCCGCATACTCACAGCCCGTGTGATACCGAACACCCAACTCCTCTGCTAGTCAGTCTCACAAAGCTCGTTTGCGAAACTATTGCGTTCGAGGAATAGCCTCAGTGAATGGATCCGCTTTGATGTTTCTTTCTATGTCTCTCTATAACTCATGTTCGCGGAGAAACCCATCTCCCGAAATGAGCAATACCTGTCTTAGAGTATGTCTGGATGTCTGATGGGACCTAGCTCATAAATGAACTCCAAATCCAAACTTCTTAGACTGTATCGCCAACTGAACTTAATCAGTATCCTGCGCCATGCCTCCCTCAGTATTTCCTTGGACCACCTGTCCAAAATACTGTCCCTCGTCAGAAGGAAAACTATAACTCTGACAACCTCCTTGTCGTCCAGGTCACCTTGAAAGCCTGGAATGATAACTGTCTCCCGAATGAGGCTGTCGTTATCATATCCCTAGAACATCCACTTATGTTCTAAAACTGCTTCCGACGGTTTCTCCAGGATTGGATCAACATCAACTTATTGCATCTAGTGCAAGAACAACATCTGGTGTGGTACTTGACATCTCATGATTGAATCAATTGCCTGAGCAAGTGATCTGCCAATCATGCACATCCCTCTCCCCTTTAGTCTGTAAGACACCTTTAAAGAAGGTGACTCCATTACCTGCAGGTACACTACCGTGCTAGGAGCCGTCCATTCTAAATACTCTTAGAATGCTGTCTAAGTACCCTGATTAAGAAACCACCCAAATCTAGATCTAAAACCATAGATCTAGTAACCAGTATGTCTGATATAATGTCCAAGTCCCATGTGGAGAAACCACTGTGTGACGACCAAAGTATAACCGATCGTAGTATAGGAGTTTCTTTTCCTATTCTGTGTATGTCATCCAAATACCATGACATCACACCCTACTACCTTCTCAACAGATCCATCCCCTATTCTGATGAAGTCAAATCTATGACTGTCACATCAGAAATTGATGATCTATCTCCGCTATATCTGCTTTAGTCTATAAATAGACATAAGCAACCTATCCACCAATGCTTCCGCTGCTCCCACTGACTATGACAACACTCTGGCAGAGTCATATACACGTACACTTCTAAAGCTAGTTTAGAACGACGCTATACTTATCCTCCCGCCGGGTCTCGCAACCTGGAACAACAGCAATGGCAAGTGTGGGTAAACAAGAACTTCCCTGTCGCCGTCCTTGAGGCTACCGGAGTACCTCTCGGATGCCTGAAGTTACCCATCTTATCTGTGGAGTGGCCAATGGAATGTCAAACCAGATTGAATCTCTAGGTTCCTATCAAATCTTCAGCAATCGTTTGTGGTTCTGGAATCACTTCCAGTTCTACCATACTCCCACTACTGTTTTCTGAAAAAAAAATCCATTTTTATTAAAACTGTGGCGAGTCTAGAACAATATCACTATTGATCTTCCAGATGGTAGAAAGTCAACCCTCGTCATAGCCTGGGTCAACCCACAAACAGCCATTACAGAATCGTGCCTTGAGTTATCCAGAGTCTGGTTTTAATCATAAGCCGGACAACTCCCCGTACCTTAACATCGTTAAGATATGAACTGTTCTATATCCAATATAAAACCAGAGGCACTGATTTAACTGAACCAGATTCAAATTATGCAGCTGTCTCCAGTGCATGTCAACTAAATGGAAAGAGGCCGATCAGCATTACTCAACTTAGGAATGCTTCCAATTATGAGTAACCTGAAAGAGACGCAAGTTCTCTTAACCACTACTATCAACTGAATACCCTACACAAGTATCTACATCTCCGATTACTTTGAAGAATCCCGATACTTGCAATACCTGATTCTCTGCTTTATTCAAATACCTATAACTTCTCAAAATTCGGACCCTGTGTTTCCACGAAACACCTGTCTAAAAACTAGAGAAGCTATAAGTAAACCGAATATAGTACGAGGACCAACCCCTCTGTCCTCATGGACGCTGGACAACATACAATACTCTGTATAAGTCCCTTGAGTCTGATAACTCATTCACTGTGTGTCGTATGGTGAAAACTGTACTATGGTTATGAAGAATTACACCACTGTTTAATGCTCCTTACCTAACCATCCACTGATATAGGTAAATGTCACAGACATAATTTCAAAAAGATATATCTCACTCTATAAAAATAGACGTACAGATATATCAATTTGAAATTAGTGCATAACAACGGATATTCAAAACAAAATATTTGCCATCCGGCAAACAACCCAGGTGACTTCCTCAAATATCACCGATTACAACGAATCCCGATATAATGAGGATGATCACCTAATTCCCAATAACTTACTCCCACTCATCATCTGTAAAACCATACAGATGTGAGAATCATACCTGGTAAATACATACCCTGGAGCAAGTGTCTAATTAGGAAATCAATTTTCCTTTAACAGTACACAGTGAAACTGAAACATTGTAAATGTTTCGTAGGGGTATCCTGGTATTCCTAGTAATGCATCTTCCAGATTTACGACTGTAACCGTATAATTCTTTGCCACCTCTCCAAATCCCTTTATATGTCTTTAGTCATTACCTTCTGCACACCCCTTTAGGCCAAATGGTTTTCTTCCTTCCCTACCTTTCGGCACCAGCCTATGGTTTGGAAGAAGACTATCCAAGAAGCATAATGGGTGTACTGCCCTAATCCTAGGAACACTCGCAATGCGAGAGAAGGTGAAGATAAAAGACAACCGAATAAACCTTATTCCTATTTCTCCTGAACCAGAATCCATCCCCGAACTGGAACGAGTTCCTTTCGAGTTCATATATAACCATACGATGGAGTATCCAATAAACTATGGATCTTCGTAGTGATACGGAGTGTCCTGGAGAAATACAAAGGTGATTTAGGATTGGCGTAGAAATACTTGGTTTGGTCGTGAATAGCAGTCGCAGTCTACTTTGCCCTCTTACTAATCCCTTGTTTTGTCTTTACATAATACCTTCTGTATACCATCGTTAGGCTAATTGGTTTTCTTCATTCCCTACCGGTCGGCACCAGCCTAAGGTTTGGAAGAAGACTATCCAATTTGCGTAACAGGTGTACTACTCCTAAACCAAGGCGCACTCGCAACCTGAGAGAAGGTAAAAGGAAAAGACAACCGAATAGTCCTATCCGTTTCCTCTAGAACCTGAAACCATCCTCGAATAAATTCCTTCGAGTTCGTATATAACCATACGATGGTTTTGTCCAATGGAAGTGGACGTTCGTAGTAATACGGGGTGTCCTGGAGAAAAGGGTAAAAGTAGGAGTGGCAATGAGGTTTGCAATTCTGACAATCCAAAAGCCAGTGTTTAAGAAGGTTTGGTTAATTTTGGTCACTGAGTCATAGTTTTAGGGTCGGGTCAATGGTCGCTGCCAAAGAGAGAGAGAAAAGAAACACTCAGCGTGCACTCTATCCTAGATCAGAATGGTTACCAATTTATCTAATCTGGAAACCTCCCACTGTACCGTCAAATTCTCCTCCAAACCTGAAAGAAGAATTAGTCGGGGTCACCCGAAGAGTAAACCAACTCATCAGTGGGAATCGGGATCCAACTATCATCGCATGATAACGTGACGGAATCCGCTCACGGTGTCACACTCCAGAAGGTATGCGCATATCTGGCAAGTTTCAGTTCTTTTGAAACTCCCGATGTGATTTCTGCCCCATGCTCTTATGACCTTGGCGTGAGGTCAAAATATCATAAGTCACATGTCAAGTTCTACCCGTCATTGTCCAGGTTAATTTGAACCCACCCGTACATACCCTTGACGTAGGCCAAAATAGTAGTACGACTGTCCCAAACCAACGCATCTATCTATGCAACAGATAAATACCCGGCAGCTACTAATCACTATGCCTTGGCGTGAGGTCAAAATACATAGCTCGAATACTACCGAATATTTAACTGAAATGACGGAGGGCTACGAATGGTTTCTGGCGAAAACCTTTAACGTAATGAACTTGATATCGTTGAAGGAACTGATAGCTTTTAAAAATATAGTGACGAAAACCTTTGCTAAAGAGGTCACTCCCGGTGAAGGGATCTCGGCTCTTTCCCCGTAGAATGAGGTGCAGGATATTCCAACTGAATACCACGATGCAAAGCAAAAGTAATCGGCTATAGTGAAGTTAATGCCCTGACGCAAACTTCTATCCAAGGGGTCACTCCCGGTGAAGGGATCTCGGCCCTTGCCTCGTCGACTGAGGAGCAGGATATTCCAACTGAATATCACGATGCAAAACAAAAGTGAACGTTCTTGCAATAACAGCTTTTTGAAAAGTGTTCCAACAACATCAGATTAGGTCTGTTTTTAACTTGCATTGATCCGAATCAACGCAGTCCCATCAATTGATCACACCACAAAGAACGAAAATATACTGATGTACGTATATGCCATCCGCATTCGCCACTGGGCCCCGTCATTACCCGTTAGGTTAGCTAACTAATGACAGAGCGGGGACTGGACTAGCGCGGATGTAAAACATATACAACATCTACTAATATATATACCAATATATAATATTTCGCTCAAGGAGTGATAAAATGCAACATCACAGAAATGTACAGCATCACAGAATAATACAGATATCTGGTTCACAGAGCCACTACTGAAATCCGACGTTCCCCTGGTCGTATGGATAGCCTGTGCAATGAAATCCTAGACCCCTACGGGCGCGGCAAGTTACCCGTCAAAACCTGAAGCGAGGCAGCCCCCTTCAGCAACGTGAATGGACCACCCAGCACTTCACGGAATCCGGTAACTCGGGCACCCCTCCTGGGTCAACCTGTACCCCCTACGAGTGCGGCGAACAGCCTGCCAATTCTAGAGTGAAGCCCCCTCCGTCCCAATGCCATGAGATGCGGGCTTGTTGCCTTCTAGAATCCGGCTATCCGTGCACCCCACCTTGGGGTAATCCTAGTACAGAAAGTATAATATACATACAACGGGTACATCGACCGCAACCTGGTCGTGCCCCAAAATAATAATACAAACAGGCAGTGACGGCGGTCCACATGTCGGACGCTCGCCCCGCAATATCAAATGTACATAATACAACAAAAACTGTACTAGCATTGCATCCAGGCTATCCCCCACGACCGATCCGCAATATCACAGCAATACACAGAACATCAACGTGAAAGTCACGTTCGCAAATCCGTCTAACCGGGCTATAGCAGTTAGACAGGATTTACCGATCAAGTGACATTCACGATCGCAGATATAATGTAAATACTGTGAAATAATGTGTTTAAAATATCCGATCGATTAAATTTTATCAGGTGGGCCCCCAAGCTTTACTGTAGCACTTAAAGAAATTCTGGGCCCAAAATTAATAGTCCAAAACCCCTATTTTCAGCCCCAAAGCCCACTGGAAAAAATTGGCACAATGATAACACAGAACCGCCGCGGAACCGCGGCCATAAGGGGGTTTTGGCCGCGGTTCCGCGGTCTTCTTGTCGAATCATGTTGTCGAATTTTAACAGTAGGCTTAAAAGTCCATGCACATACTTCTGCAACACACTGAAAAAATTTTGGAGCACAAAAAATTTTAACAGAGAACTGATGCATGAGAAAACGCGGATTTTGGAATTTTTGATCGATCGGAAATGTAAACACATTAAACAAAGCTAGACTATGTTAATGGCGAGGCTCTGATACCACTGTAAGTGCGCGGCGGCGCCCCGGCCGTCAATCCGACGCCGGAAAGCGGAAGCGATGCTTAACTTTAATTTTTCAAACTGGCACCACCGCGCACTATAACCCGGATCGGGCCATTAAACTAGTCCTAGCAACTACAAGATGGGGAAGAATGCTATACCGAGTGATCCGTGTCCTCCGGCTTCTCGTCGTCGTCCCGATCTCCTGCGGAATCTCCGTCAGTCATCACCTCGTCGGAAATGGCACCACGTAGCCGGGTTCGTATACGTGCTCCCACCTCTGGACCGAGGCAACTCGGGCGCGAAATTGGCTAGCCGACGCGTCCAAGGGTACTGTAGGTTTTAGTGTAGAATGGTTGTCTCTTGGGGTGAAGTTGCCATGGTTGTGGAGGAATGAAGATAAGGAAAAATGGTGCTTTCATTTTTCCCTAGCAAGAAATGAGATGAAGGAAAATATGCCACATACAAATTGAAACTCTCTCTCATTTTTTTCTCAAATTGTGGCCGGCCTTTTCTTCCAATGAAATGGTAGAGGGAATGAATCAATAACAAGAAGGGAGGTGATGGTAGTAAAAGCAAAAGGGGTGACCATATCAAAAAGGTAATGATAACAATGTCATTTCCATTCAAATCAACTCTAATCCATTCTAATCAAAGGATAAGATGCAAATGGAATCTAATGATTAAAGAACCATCATGATGCCACCAATAAGCAAGAAACCCCTCCACAACAAGTTATTTGTAAATAATCCCCTCCATCACAAAGGTCCGGCCGTGAAGGAACAAAGGAAAAACGGCCGGAACGGAATGCAAACTAGCAACTTCAGAAAACTGGTCCCGTAATAAATTACAGGAAACCCCCGCGACTGCATATACATGCCCGCATTTGTATTCCCACTGAATACAAATGCAAAGAGACAAAACTACACTATCCAATACTAGGATCCGGCTTAAGCCAAAGCCGGCTAGTAAAAACCGTCCGATCACGATCCGTCCAATACCGCACGTATCTGATCGAACCCTGCCATATCTCCATACGGCCTCTACAGCGTTTTGCCCGAAACTTGAGTAACTGTATGTGTGGTGGACTTTAAAGACTCGTCAATACTATGGCTGTGGATTTAACCACTAGCACGTCAGAGGTATTAGCCATACGTGACGGGCCACCAGCTATTAACCAAAAGGGACGTCGATGAGCGAACTCATCCTGATACCCTACTGAGCCTGTCAGTGACAATATCCGTACAGTCCGGTCCGTTCGTCTATGAGCATCGCATGGCGGGCCTAGAGGGTTGGTAAAAGTCAGACCCCCAAAAGCGGTACAAGTCGTGTCGGAGTGTAGCCCAGAACACCCTGAGATATTACTGGAATACCTACCAGTAAATCTCCTGCATCGGCCGAAGGCTTCATGTAATGGCTCTCCTAGACACAGCGCGACCTCACCCCCAATACCGGGAGAGACGAACCCCTGAAGATCCGCTCACTGCCTCCATGTGGCTCGGGACTGTACCCAACTAAAACCTGTTTGCACGTCTCCTTTGAGCGTGGTAGGGTAGTAATCAAAGTACAGTGGGAACTCACACGAGACAAATGACGATCCCCAGGTCGATGAACTAACCTGTACACATGTCACCAGGGAACTGCTATCTGACGTCAGGTATAAGACCAACTAGCATGTTCCCGACGAGTCCTGTCCGGTGTACTCATAACCCAATGAGCACCTGTATACATCTTAGGTGAACCAACTGACACCAGTGGCTTGTGAGACTGGCCACCGCCCCTCGTCGGGGTCTCGACTGTATACACTAGTCTACTCTGGAGTATCGATGCCCTGTCTCGAAACTCCCACGACTAGGGACCTTTTAAGGATGTGCTTATAGACCCCAGCTCCCACTTATATGATCGCCCTCATACTGCTGGTGGTCAAGCAAGAATCCTAGGGGCTCTATCAACGTGTAATAGCGACATGTCAGGTCACCTAAAGCAGTACACGATGATAAAGGTAAACCAGATAGTATACTATCATCTCGAGTAAGACTGTCCTACCGGGATAGGTCCTCCCTCAATCATTGCAATCACGTGCCTGTGATCCAATAATTGACTCTGAGGGCACTATCTCCAACACCATCCACCCGACTTCTCCCCGTAGATATAAATCTACTCACCTTGCTTCTCATGTGTCGGTGCCGATGTCGCCATCTTCATCTTCTTTGCCTCAACATCACGTAGGGTACCTACAAGTATATCACAACGCTAAAGCACATGAAAATCACATCGGAAACCAAAATAGCACACGCTACTCGCATAGGTAAAAACCTATCGTCTCGCATGTAAACACGTTCAATATCCACTTGTCGTTGACGTCCAAACGCCACCCGACAGAAACGAATCACCAAATACCAAAATCCATGCTAAAACAAGTCGTATATCATACGCCAACTCAAGAAAAACAACCCAGGTTTCACCCTAGATGGAATCAGTCAAAACTAGACATACCCAGGGTCAATACTAGAGGAAATAGGGCCATACACAAAAATCGAGACAGTTCCCTCCTGCTTTGGCCGCAATTTGCGGCCAGAAGGAATAAATTGACGGCCGTACTTTGGAGCTGGGGGCTAGGGTTTGGTGTGGTGGTTCCATGGTGCCTGCACATCTCACTGTCAACTCAGTTTTATTTTTGGGGTCTCGGGGTGATAGCAGATTCCACAAAACACTCCCAGATTTATAGGTTTTCTCCGACATCGTCTCATAAATCCGTATTCTGGTTTCTAGTTCAGGTTTGGGTTCAAATTAGCATCACACAAGGGGTTCTAAGGTCACCACAATCCTCAATTTCATCTTTAATTTCAGATCTCACATAAACCCTAACTTGAAGTTTCACAAATCCATCAAACGACACCATATCGACACAAAACTAGTATTGATGCATAAGAAATGAGATACTACTCTAATAGGTGCAGAAATTACCTCCTTTGGCAACTCAAGAAAATTCTTGAGTTGCTCAAAGTCCTCCAAATCCAATCTTGCTAGGTTCAATGTGTAGCTAGTGAGCTTGGGAGCAAGTTTTGTGAAGTGAGAATGGGGTTTTGGTGAGGGAAATGAGAGGGATCTATGGAGTGAAGGGGAGGGAAATGAGAGGGAGAAGGAGCAGCACCAGCTCTTCATGAGAGGGGAGAGAAAAGGAGAAGGAAAAATGATGGGGTATGGTTCAAAAAGGTGAAGGTTGACTTGGTCCCTTTCTCTCTCTCATCATGAAACCTTTTCTTTTCTTTTCTTCACTAAACTCTTCTCACTTGAATAGTGAGCCCAAAAGAACAACCATGGCAATAGAAATGTAACACAAGTGTAACAAGTGTGGAAAATGATATGTGCACATTTTTGCACAAAAATGCTAAAAATCCAATTAGCGATTTTTAATCGCGATTAGCACTAAATTAGCATATAACAAATCTTAAAAACTTTAAAATGGCATAATTCCATAAAATACCCTATTTTAGAATTTTCCAAAATTTTTCCCCATTTATTTGTATTTAATTATACCAGAATATTAAAATATTCATTAAAATAATATTAAATTATAAAATTTCGCAAAAATCATATTTTATTATTTTGGAAACGTTACAATCTACCCCCTTAAAGAAATTCGGTCCCCGAATTTAAATTTAAACCCCAAATACTAAAATATTTCAATACAAATTCCAAGTCATCGGGGCTCCAAAATCATCAATACATAAAATATCATAGCGCAATGCATGCGCATGAGTAATGAGCAGATAACTCAAAATCGAAACTCCGTCAAGCATCCCGCAATCATCGGAGTCATGGTAACGACACAATGTCAAATCCAATACAAAACCAATATGATATAGATCAGAACTATACATGTAGACATCCAATCTATACATGTGACTAGCTGATGTAAATGCATGCCAAATCATTTTGAGTCGCTGTGCGATGCGCGTAACACTGCACAGTGGCGGGCGTTTTTCATAAGAAAATAACTATATACGTATATATATATATATATATATCCTTTGTTTAATAGGTACGTTCCGCCGTTTTTGAAAACAATTTAGAAGGGTTTCCTTGTTTTTAAAACGTTCCGTGTCATAACAGACACGTAGGTATATATATACCGAGACTATAGCTCGCTATTTGGAAATCCCTTCGAACTATCAATGCATGCAAAATATATCCAGGTACTGTCCTCTGACTAGTCCTGCTCGGTACAAAATGAATATCAAATATCATAGAAATGTACTGCTCCAAAAGGAATAAATCCCAAAAATGCACATAACATCACCTTGTGCGTCTGGTGCGCACGGAAATCAAAATCCATATATGTACCATACAGGTGCACAAAACAACATCTAGGTGCAACGGGTGTGCACGAAGCATCTGTCATAGGCAACGTGTGTGCCTGACAGTCAAAATCCGGTGCATCTGACATGCACGAAGAATCTCGATTTAGTGCATCGGGTGTGCACCAAAATCGTATCTCAAAGCATGCGCCCAACATGCGCGAAAATCCAAATCGGTGCATCCATCGTGCACGAATGAAAATCTAAACCCTGCGCACTCAACATGCACGAAATCACAAAATCCAATAGCAACGCCAAACATGCGTAAGTTTAGTCAAAAGCACGGAGTGCAAGAATCCACATCAATATCAGAATCAAAATCGATATATCGAAAGACATCAAATCGAAGTCAGGTGCAACCGTAATGCACAAAATTTAAACCCGGTGCAACAAAGGCATGATATATAAATCTGATGCGATAAACGCAAGAAACATAAAACTGGTGCGACAAACGCACGAAGTATAGAACTGGTGCATCCCATGCACAAATACCAAGCAATAACTCAAATACGTAAGCAGCAACACCAAGTGTACTCAGGTATAAAGGAAATCATAAACGTGTGCAACCGCGTGCACAAAACACATATCAATGCACTACAAGCACATATAAGCTATACCGAGTGCAAAAATCAAATCGTGTGCGTAACATATGCACAACATCAAATCAACCATATGAAATCCATAAAGTCATAAGCAGGTGCAGCCAAGGCACGAAACGATATACAACGCGGCTTAATCAAAATCAGGTGTACCGTGATGGAAAAACTCACAACCGCGTGCATCAGCGTGCACAAATCAAAACACTAAAAGTATATGAAACTATGCTGGAAGCGTAAATCAAATCACCGATATAAAATAGGCATGAAATCACAATCAATACCTTAAGAGTAATAACTATGTGCAAGGTATAAATACTCAGTAGGTGCAACCATGATGTACAAAATCAAATATCATGGAACTCAGTCATCAAGACTAAATCATGCAAATAGATCGCCCAAAATACCGAAATCCAAAGCGACGGATACGTGATAGTCAAATCACAAAATCACAAATCATAAATCATAAATCATAAATACTGTCGTCAGTATATCCTCCTTCGAAGTCGAGAAGGTGCCGGTACATCTAATTCTAGCGGCGCAAGATCTCTACTTGCCTCTTGCTCGTGGCTGGCGTCCTCTGCCTCTGGTTCCTTATCTTCCCTGTAGATTACCAATCTCGCAATCCATCGGCTCATCGGCCCGGTCAGGTGTACTGACAGGAACGATTCCGTTCTGGCACTTTCCTGGTCATCTCTCGGTCAATCCTCACGACAGCTTGTAAAGCAGTATGTCACTGGCGTCGGCCTCCGGCTCTCTGAATTCACATCACACGTCTGATCCTGGGGGCAAACATCATTGCAGCGGTGTCCTGGAAGGAATCCTGCTCAAGGTCTCTGCCAATCTTGCCTATGCCGATCTGTACGGAGGCTGGTATTCTTGCATAGTCTTTTCTCATTCAATGGACATCTGTGTCCTCAGCACAGCATTCCCTCGGAAATTGGTCGCATCCCAACGCCTCTGTAAGCATATCAGGCCTCTGGTCTTGACGGGAAGTAATGACAGCTCATCAGCGTCTCGCACGAACCTCTTATCCCGCTTGTCTGTATCATCGTCCATTTCGACGTCGCGTCTCTATCTGCGCACTGCAATGCCTTCGGCTACGGTCCATCCGAAGTCCCTCATACGGACTTGAAATCACGAACTCGGTATCTTCCTTACTCAGTAGAAGATATCTAGCTGAACACGTCCTCAGCGTGCATATCACATCTCTGATGTCAGCGGAGTGGAACGTCATCTCGTCAAAATCTCGTGCGAACTCTTTACTCCACCTTGCTCCAATATCGACTGATTCGGACTCATCTCATCGTGACTACACGGACTGCGCTCCTACGGCTATGCTCGTATCTGGAGTCTCCCAAGCAGTGTCCCATCACATGATATCCGAAAGATGTCGAACCATCCGATCGACTCGTCAGAACCTCACAATCCCCCAAGAGCCCAACATCTCGGGTATAGTTTAATAGTATCGAGTACATACCACAGCATCGATGGTCCAGCCGTAGAAGGGCAAACCCAAGCCTCACTAATGGCGCCGAGGAACTGCCGCAAACCCTAAGGTTCAAAGGTTTTCACACGGTCATTATGTCGAGTTAGGGTTTCATTCTTCTAGAGGGTCCATAGAATCGCTTGCATGTCTTTCCGAATACTTTAAACTTGGAAAATGGGTTCCTGACATTCGATCGTCTCAATCGACTCTCCACTAACCTGCGTGAAGTCGTCTCTAGCTGGAATCAATCTACCTGATGACCTCGCATCGGGGTAAGCGAACGAACCACATGTCCTAGTCATTCATCCTCGGTGACTAGCGACTCACCATCATATCTCTAAGAATATGCTCATGCTGCAGTAGCTCCAATCATCTGGGCGATATCTCATCTTCCGCAGCAACAACTGGCTCCTTCGTTCGTGCGCTGGACAACGCCTCAATCGTCCTGGATAAGCGATAATATCAACGGTCATCACATCCTGGCTGGCCTCTATCAGTGGCTCAATCCTCTGGTACCGACCGGTACATCCGAGAAATCTCGCAACAGCGATCTGTCAAACGCTCATAATGCGGAAACACAAAATACGAAGCCTCAATGCAACCGTATGTCTCTGGAATCGCGCCCCGGTCAGCCCTCGTCCACGACGAGCTCATGCTGACGCAACTCGAGCCGTAGCTCACTCTGCCCGTGCAATCGTGGCAGCAAAACCATAACCAGTATCGATGAAGATAGATCATAGGAAGGAATATAATACGGTGCAAGGAAATGTACAACCTAAGGTTTCTTAAGAGGAGTGGCGTGTCGTAAGTATGCCGCGGAACATACCCACGGTACGTCACTCTACTGAAGTCACCTATTCCATCAACCAAGGGTCATCCTACACGATGAAAGTTCGGGTCTAATACCCCCTCGACTAAGTCTAAGTTCCGTAAGGTCAAGCCTAAGTTCCATATATATAGACGCCCTAGGCTCCACATAGTCAAACTTAGACTCGAACCAAGGTCAACCTAGCGCTTTGATACCAACTTTGTCACGACCCGAAAGAGCACGTGACTGGCCCTTGAACCATATGAAGTCTATAGGACCCTATCTGATCCAAGTAAGCCAAAAGCCCAGAAATCTAAAACCATTTAAAGAGTAAATAAGGAAAAACTGTTTTTAAGAAGTAAAGAAATCATGTTTCAAAAATCAAAGTTTTTAAACAACTAAGCCGAATATGCATTTTTAAAAATGTGTAACCTTTCCTGAAAATTTCGGTAGAGTTTCCTTTGTAAAAACTGGCCCCGAACGGAGTACAACAAGAATAATATATATGAACTGATAAAAGGCATCCCCAAGCGGCAGCTAGCTCTTCGTCAATCGACGGTCACAACCACGCAAGCAATAATAATATACAACGCTGAAGGGCGATGATCAAAATCCAAAAAGAAACTCAAACAGCCAGAAAAACATAATACTACAAGCGCGACTCTAAGGTCGAAATAATACAACACTGTCTCTAAGCCTGAAACAATATACAAGTTTTGGTTGATGGAATTTCTAGATACAATGAATAATACAGGAACAATGGCGGTTCTGATACAAAAGAACCCACCTATCAACGCAAGTCACCCATATGGAAGCAGTGTGCCAGAAATGCCGTTATGGAATCTGTACGGCAAAACCTGCAAGGACTGTGGCACAACGGGGGTGAGTTGCCAACTCGTGAATAGAAAAAAATATCTACAAACAGAGATCGAATGCATGATCCATCCTAGGTCAATACGATCAGATATAAATAAACCTCAATATGAATAAATCTGAAGCATGCTAAACTGGCAATGAAATCTCTATACATGAGTGTAGTGCCAAGTGCTCGTGCCAGTGCTTCAGGTAATAGCATGTCATAAATGTGAGGTACAATCAATGAAATCAATCTGCATGCACGTGGATCCCGTCCACTCGTCACCCAATGACAATAACCATCATGCATGTAAGTATCATCAGCATATGCATGGAAATATGAGGATATAAACCACCTGTGTCCCTCGCGACACGTCAAAATCATGGAACCGGAGTGCCCAGCATCGGCACTCGAAAACATCATGAAAACTGTGCCCAGCATCGGCACGTAAATCCTCATATATCGGGCTCCGTCAGTCCGGATCGGCCCACAGGCTCTGTCTGCGGTATCGGCCCTCGGCCCTGGCAGTACGCCCATATCCATCTATCGACTCTGGTCAGTATCCTCCGGATAACCGCCAGGTCCAACCAATCACCGGTAGGTACTCGCCACCCTGCCAGGCTCATCGTCTACTCCACGAAAAACATTTCTTACCCCGGGGAACCATACCGGGTCCACCATGTACCCGCAATCGGCCTCATCCGCCTCCTCGAATCGGGTTTCACATGTCGCTCTCAGCATCGAGAAAACACATGGTGGACGCACTGAAATATCAAATCAAGGGTAACCGGGTTTTAAAACAATTACATACTTTCCTTTTGAAACACCCACGGTTCCCACAAACCAGAATATCATGGAAATAATATATCTCAATGCGTATAATCAGAAAGCATGATGTATGCGACATGTAAAGAAATGTAAGCAACATACACTGAATGCAACAGTACTACAGTGTAGTGACATGGCAATTGTCGATGATGAAGTGTATGAGCCGGCAAACAAGTATACGTGGAACATACGCATCATCGATAATGGTGCTGGTGTCCTAGCAGCATGACTGAAATATATCAACATTACAAACGATGCAATGCAAATAGCATGAATATGCGGAATCGCATAATCAACACAACAGTAGAGAACCTGCCTCAATAGATATATCATGCAACCTTGCCTTTTGAAATAAGACGAATCAGGGCTTTTGGTAAAATAAGGGCTACGGTGTTTTAATAAAAGATGCGTCGTTTGAAAATATCCGTATAAACCCTTTTGCTTATCTTTAAAATATCCCCGATTCGTTAGTTTTGAAATAGGTATGACTCGGGTCTAGCCTAACGCCTACTATGCGAACTACGAACCCAACAATCAAGTTAGTCGAGAGGGGTATGGAAACCACCTAAATCTGAGTCGATATCATACTATCTCATCACATGACAGGTATCACTACCATCATATCACATCTCCAATACGAACTCTGTCATGTTGCCAAATCTCACGGCCTCAATCGAATCTCATCGACTCACCTCAATCCCACGTATCATCCTCAAAACTTGTATATGAACACATAGTTCCATACCCATGTGTAGATATACACACCATCATATGCGCACAGATAAATGAAAGAATGTATACAAGTATGTGTGTATGTGTGAGTGCACCCACTACTCTAGGGTTTCGCACTACTAAACCCATACATCCTTATTATCACTAATCCATAACAACACATAATAAATATATGTGTGTATACGTATTCGTATACATCACCACGGACTGCAGGGGTGCTATACACCATCCACCCGACTTCTCCCCGTAGATATAAATCTACTCACCTTGCTTCTCATGTGTCGGTGCCGATGTCGCCATCTTCATCTTCTTTGCCTCAACATCACGTAGGGTACCTACAAGTATATCACAATGCTAAAGCACATGAAAATCACATCGGAAACCAAAATAGCACACGCTACTCGCATAGGTAAAAACCTATCGTCTCGCATGTAAACACGTTCAATATCCACTTGTCGTTGACGTCCAAACGCCACCCGACAGAAACGAATCACCAAATACCAAAATCCATGCTAAAACAAGTCGTATATCATACGCCAACTTAAGCAAAACAACCCAGGTTTCACCCTAGATGGAATCAGTCAAAACTAGACATACCCAGGGTCAATACTAGAGGAAATAGGGCCATGCACAAAAATCGAGACAGTTCCCTCCTTTTCTGGTCGCAATTTGCGGCCAGAAGGAATAAATTGGCGGCCGTACTTTGGAGCTGGGGGCTAGGGTTTGGTGTGGTGGTTCCATGGTGCCTGCACATCTCACTGTCAACTCAGTTTTATTTTTGGGGTCTCGGGGTGATAGCAGATTCCACAAAACACTCCCAGATTTACAGTTTTTCTCCGACATCGTCTCATAAATCCGTATTTTGGTTTCTAGTTCAGGTTTGGGTTCAAATTAGCATCACACAAGGGGTTCTAAGGTCACCACAATCCTCAATTTCATCTTTAATTTCAGATCTCACATAAACCCTAACTTGAAGTTTCACAAATCCATCAAACGTCACCATATCGACACAACACTAGTATTGATGCACAAGAAATGAGATACTACTCTAATAGGTGCAGAAATTACCTCCTTTGGCAACACAAGAAAATTCTTGAGTTGCTCAAAGTCCTCCAAATCCAATCTTGCTAGGTTCAATGTGTAGCTAGTGAGCTTGGGAGCAAGTTTTGTGAAGTGGGAATGGGGTTTTGGTGAGGGAAATGAGAGGGATCTATGGAGTGAAGGGGAGGGAAATGAGAGGGAGCATGAGCAGCAGCAGCAGCTCTTCATGAGAGGGGAGAGAAAAGGAGAAGGAAAAATGATGGGGTATGGTTCAAAAAGGTGAAGGTTGACTTGGTCCCTTTCTCTCTCTCATCATGAAACCTTTTCTTTTCTTTTCTTCACTAAACTCTTCTCACTTGAATAGTGAGCCCAAAAGAACAACCATGGCAATAGAAATGTAACACAAGTGTAACAAGTGTGGAAAATGATATGTGCACATTTTTGCACAAAAATGCTAAAAATCCAATTAGCGATTTTTAATCGCGATTAGCACTAAATTAGCATATAACAAATCTTAAAAACTTTAAACTGGCATAATTCCATAAAATACCCTATTTTAGAATTTTCCAAAATTTCCCCCCATTTATTTGTATTGAATTATACCAGAATATTAAAATATTCATTAAAATAATATTAAATTATAAAATTTCCCAAAAATCATATTTTATTATTTTGGAAACGTTACATTAATTCTTTAAAACTGCTGAATTAAATTCTGGTTAAAATGTTAATCAAGGGGGTCACGTGTCAACACGTGATGGGTTCATAAGCTCTTTAATTAATAGAATTAAATTCTACATAAATGATCAAACAGTGGGATCACGTGCCAACACGTGATAGACTCTTAAACCTTCTGAATTAATAGAATTAAATTCTAATTAAGAGGGAATCGAGAACCCTAACTGGAAAAATATTTCTTTAAATCTTTCCAAACAAAAAAAGATTGTGCTTTGAAAAGTGGAGCACCGTTGGATTAAAAATCCAATGGTGATTAAAAATCACCAATTTATAGAAACATTCTATACAAGGAAAGATCTCCCTGAAATTCACCAAGCATAACAAACAGAATATCTTTTGGATTAAAAATCCAATGATGAATAAAATTCACTGAGTGGTCTAAAAGATCATGTTGGTTACAATATCAATTAAAATCTTTCAATGAAAGATTGACTAAACAAACTGATTCTTTTCTTTCTCCTATAAATAGGAGCCAAGAAGAGAAGGGAAGGGATTTTTTTTGGAGAGAAATACAAGAAGAGAGAGAAAAAAGAAGAGAATTTAATTCTCCAGAGAGAAAAGAAAATTTCTTCAGAAGAGAAAGAAACCCTAGGTGAGAAAGAGGAAAGAGATCTAAGCTCTATAAAACAAAAGAGAATTTAAATCTCAATTTAAGAGTTTAACTCTTCTGAATAAGAACTTAGTTCTTCCTTTGGTTGAAGATCTGCAGAAGCAGATCTCCCCACAAGTTGAGAATTTAATTCTCATCGGGGAGATTCTGCCATGCAGATCCAAAACTTAGAGGGAGAATTAAGTTTAAAGAATTTAATTCTTCCAAATTCATAGGAATTTAATTCCTCCAAATGAAACTAGGGTTTAACCCTACATAAGAATTTAATTCTTCCAAATTCATAGGAATTTAATTCCTCCAAATGAAACTAGGGTTTAACCCTACATAAGAATTTAATTCTTCCAAATACATAGGAATTTAATTCCTCTAAATGAAACTAGGATTTAATCCTACAAAAGAATTTAATTCTTAAAACAAGAGACTTGAAGCTCTCTATGCACGTAAAGATTAAGTATCCAACATGATCACGTGGTAACACGTGACCCCTCATCCCAATGAACAAAAAGGAATGAATAAGACATGCTCACATGCCCTCACGTGACCCTTTAATGGACTCCTCAAAATAAGAAGGAATTAGCCCAGAGGCAATGCCTCACGTGCTCCCACATGACCCTCAAAATAAAAGAGAACAAAGCCAAAGGAAGTACTGATCTAGGGCGCCTCACGTGACCCCACATGACCCCTGACAAACACCCTTTTCAAAAGAATAAAATAGGGGAAGACAGAGGAATTGATGCCCAACGCAGAGGCATTGTCACGTGTCCACACGTGATGATTCCAAAGACTAAGTGTTTAACACTTATTGGCAGATCTTGAGAGAAAAATAAAAGAAGTCTGGCCCAATTCTATGGCGCCTCACGTGACCCCACGTGACCACTTCATTTTTGAGTGTTTTGTCTTTAGTGTTTAACACTATTTTAAGCACTTCATTCTTTTAGTGCTTAACACTATTTTTAAAATGCATCATATGGGAACATGTGATCGCCAAATATGTGCTAGTGTTTAACACTATATTAAAACCGGTCTTGGCCTAAATTGGCTGAGTCTTCCAGAGGCAAGTCTCCCCTTCAACGGAACCTCAAAATTAATCAGTTCTTATGATATGTAAAGTAAAGCCCAGAGCTATAATGAATGGGTAGTGCTCAGCTAATGACAAAATGTTGTCAGAGACCCAGACCCCTGTTTAGCATTGCTAAATAATAGGGGGCTAAACCTAGACAAATGTTCAACAGTCCAAACAAAGGTCTAACATTTCAAACCTAATTGGACTTAGCCCATGTTGGCCATAAGTCCTCAATTCAGATTTAACGGAGCCCATATGCTCATAATATAATTAATTGGTCTTAGTCCCAAATCGGACCACAGATCTCCCAATCAACTTTGGTTCAAGGGTACATCTCTTCACTCCTTTGAGATTTGTCGTTGTAATCCTTCAACGTCTTCAGAGAGGTGACGGGTCCCGATAACCAATCATTCCAGGGACTGTGGGGTCCTTAAACTCATGGACTATGATGTCCTTAACCTGGACTGTGGGGTCCTTAAGCCCATGGACTATGATGTCCTTAACCTGGACTGTGGGGTCCTTAAGCCTATGGACTATGATGTCCTTAACCTGGACTGTGAGGTCCTTAAACTCATGGACTATGATGTTCTTAACCTCGGACTGTAGGGTCCCTTTAAACCCACGAACTATGATGTCCTTGATCTCGGACTGTGGGGTCCCTTCAAACCCATGGACTATGATGTCCTTAACCTCAGACTGTGGGGTCCCTTTAAACCCTTGGACTGAGATGTCCTTAAACTAACAATGGACCACTATGTCCTTAAACTGGTAATCGACCGCAATGTCCCTAAACTAAACAATAGAGCCCAAATGCTCTTTTGTTGGATCTAAACGATCCCGTTAAGTTGATCTTAGTCTGAAATTAGACTGACATATCCTTAACATACGTTTAAGTTGATCTTAGTTTCAAATGAGACTAACGTATCCTTAAACCCAAACCCCCAAACCCAAATCTAAGAAAATACGGATTTGGACTAATCCACGCCCTACGGGCGACGACATAAATTAGTCTCCGTATACAATCCACGGGCAACCAAAAACAAAACAAACACACACGACACGAAGTGACCAATTGGAGAAGGAGAAAGTGGTTATCGCGATGCGGTAGCGTAATTAACTGCAGGGGCTTGCGCCTGCAGGGAAGAGCGTCCCCACAATAAAAAAAACCCATCAACGAGGGGGAATCTGACCAAGTCTGCTACATCGGTCGCATCCGTTTAAACGTCCGATACATGGCGCCATAAATCAACTTGGAATCTTTGGAGAGGTGGACGGATAGCACCAATTAGCATCTGCCCCCAAATTCCGGCAAGACGGATCTACGCGGTCGCGTCTCCGGGTTTTGGCGGGGAACAGATTCTGGCACGCCCGGTGGGACCTTTTCCTCTTTCCACTCCACACTTCGTGTGTCATGTTCGCGAACGAATCGTGGTTTGCTATGGTTGCCTGTGGATTTGAGGTACTAAGATTTGGTGTCTTGCTCTGTGCAGAAAAAAGAACATCAATGGCCTCTAACTGCTCCAGCTGCAACTGCAACTCCCATTCCGCCTCATCTCGAGGTGTAACCTACGGGTCCCAAGCGGCCTCCCTTTTCAAGATGCCAGTGGAGCAAGTAACTCAGGCCACCACTGGGCTGTTCTTTGAGTGTAGTAGCGCCTCTAGTAAGGTTGCAACATCATAAAGTAGTGAACTTTCATTTTAAAGAGGGCTATTACAAACGGACTACGAATCGTAACTAGAGATTAGGGTAATAACATCATTATGTGAAGTCTAAACTAAAGGAAAAAGAAATACAACCTTTGTAGCCAAGTCCTTCGGTCTTTAAGACTCCTACGGGTTTGCACAAGGTTTGGAACGACTCCGCTCGAGGTCTTTCGTCGTCTATGATGATCCACCCGGAGATTCCTAGAACAAGCTCTTAACTTTACAAAATGAAGCAAAAACTCTACACTAAAGGGCTTGGGTAGTGTAGAATGGTTGTGTGGTTTGTAAACTCATATAAAAACCCTTTCTTTTTAATTTCCTCACTCAAAACAAAACTCAAGAGAGCTTGGAAAAGGAGGAAGGTGAAGATGGCAAAATCTTTTGTGCAAATAATGAAATCTTATTTTCAAAAATGAAAATGAAAATATTATATATGAGACACTCTCACATATAACCCTGGTTGGCTAAATATCCAGATATTATTTGGATGGGTTAAAGAACAAAAGGAAATTAAACCATGGTTAAAGTCAATGGTCAAATAAGAAGTGTGTAGAAAATGAGTCATTATGCTAATTTCCTTTTTCCTTTAATCCATTAACAAAAATCTAGATATTTATCAACCATGTGAGTCTTATATTGCCATCTACTTTGTATCATCAACCATGACTCATATGTATGTGTGTATGTGTGCATGCACATCATCATGTGTATGTGTGAACATACATGCATACATCCAAAAAGAAAAAGGGTTAATTAAAAGTGAGCTTAAAGATAATATTAAATCAACACTTGATTTAATAAATCGGTCACATCAAATGCGACCCGACCAATATCGAACGTCCGATTAAAATACGGTATCACATATTCGTATTTAATCGAGCTCCTGTGCATATCACATATGCACACCACATCATTTCGCCTGAGCTAGAAAAATCCTGTGTGGGACTCTAAGACTCGTCAATACGCCAACAGTAGGTGATGATCATATCAAAACACCTACAAGCCGCAAGCGGTCAGCTAAACGTAACGGCCGCCCGGGTATTGATCGATCAGAAGAAAAACAAGCGAACCCGTCAAAACTCCCGTCGAGCCGTTGGCAACACTTACCGTACAGTCCGGTCTCTTCGTCTGATATGCTGCATATCAAGTCTAGGGATGGAATCGTCGAGCCCTAATAACTCAATAAGTTATGTCGATATGTTCTATGACCGGTCGACAAACTACTGATAACACTTATCAGTAAATCTCATCAGCCCTGACCAGGGACATCAAGTCAGAGCCAATCGCACATTGCACAACATCAACTCCCAATACCGGGAGAGACAAAACCCCTCCTATCGCTCACTGTCTCCATGTGTCTCGGGACTATACCCAAAAGCCACCTGTTTGCATGACTCGGTAGAGCCGTGGTAGGGTGGAAATCAAAGTACAGTTGGAGAACACACAAGACTCTATGACAATCTCGGGTCTACAGACTAACCCGTACCAGTGTCACCAGAGAACTGCTATCCGACGATAGATATAATACCATATAGGAATTCTCTGTGAGTCCGTTCAGTGTATCCAGTCCCCACTGAGCACCCGTATACAATCTTTGATGTCACAACACCAATGGATATGGGATCATCCATCGCCCATCATATGGGTCAAGAAACGTACACGCCAGTCTACTCTGGAATATCGATGACCTATCTCGATATACCTTCGACTAGGAACATTTAAGGATATGCTTATAGACTACACATGCCCCACTAGTATGATCTCCATCATAGCCATGGAAGTCAAGCTAATATCCTTATGGCTTTATCAATATGTATCAAATGAACAGTATCAAGTAAACATGTCAGATAAAAGTAAAACCAGATAGCATACTATCATGTCGAGTAAGAAAGTCATATATCAAATATATATATATATATATATATATATATATACACGTCCAAGCATCCACTATACATATAATGGCCTCTAGGGCATACATATATCCAACACTTTTCCTCTTTCCACTCAACACTTCGTGTGTCGTGTTCGCGAACGAATCGTGGTTTTCTATGGTTGCCTGTGGATTCGAGGTACTAAGATTTGGTGTCTTGCTCTGTGCAGAAAAAATAACATCAATGGCCTCTAACTGCTCCAGCTGCAACTGCAACTCCCGTTCCGCCTCATTTGGAGGTGTAACCTATGGGCCCCAAGCGGCCTCCCTTTTCAATATGCCAGTGGAGCAAGTAACTCAGGCCACCACTGGGCTGTTCTTTGAGACCATGATCCTACCGATGAGCTTCAATACCCCGCTACTATCGCAAGAAGCCCCAAAGAAGTCGGTCTTTGATCGACTTACCACTACCGCGGCCCCTCTCAACGGGTCGCCCAAATCCAACGCCTCAGTCTTTGACAGATTGGGCCAAAGCTCATGTGGGCCCGTGAAGAAGCCTGCGATACCAGAAAGGGTTATCTCAAAAAGGATAGCCATTCCTGCTCTCGAAGTCGTCAAAGCGGCTTCTCCTGCCAAATGGTCGGTCTTTACAAAACTGACCATTTCAGCTCCCGTTTCAGGAGAAATCGTCAAGGCTGCTTCACCTGCTTGGAAGTATGCTTTCGATAGGTTGGCCATCCCCACTCAGCGGACATCAGTCTTCAATAGGCTGACAACGACAACTTCTGACCAACACAGGGGGCATAAGAAAGTCACTCCTACAGCTGAGATAATCCCAACGGCTCGACACGCTCGACGTCGCCACTGGCGCCAAGTAAGGAAAGCTGGGGGCAACTCTCCTTCTGGACTGACTCCGCCGGCTCCAACGGTGGAAATCGATGCTGTTGTTCCAACTGGGAACAGCTTTGAACCGCTAAGGAGAGTGTGCAAAAACTCTTCGACTGCCGTGCTGAAGAGATCTCCTCCACCCGTGGAGAATGCTACTAAGGTGAAGCTAGAGCAGCCCCCTCAGCGGCTGTCCTCTAAAATTTACAAAGTTTGGCGGTAGGTTCAGGACTCGGTGATTGATCAAGATTGCTCTTGCTGACAGAAAAAGGTGAAAGTTCAGCGAGAAGAGGACCATCCTGTCAAGCCACAAAAGGCGACAGCTACTTGGGTGCCCACTACAACGGCCCTCTCAACTTCGACCACTCACAAGAGGAGAAGGCCGGAGAAAATCCCTGAGTCTGCGACGAATCGCAAGACCACTGAACCTAAACGCCCTAAGTCTGGGGGCATGGTGGTGCATACCGTCTATATGGCATCCGGAAAAGAGGATAGCCGTATCTCCACATGTCATCGACCGCTTACGCGATCGGTGACTAGGGCTCAGGAGCAACAACAACAAAAGCTCCATGAAATGCTAACAGCTATGGCCGCACTTACGGGACCGAAAGCAATCCCGGAGACATCCTCGGAGCAGTGCCGTGAGCAGGAAACTGATGTTGAATTTCTTCGGAGAATGCTTGAGAAGAAGGACAAAGAGACTACGGAACAAGCGGCCAATATAAAACAAATGGCCCTTCTGTTCCAAGATATGGTGGGCATGATGATCCAGCCGGACCCTCCAGCTGAAGATCCTCCAGTAATAATTGAAAACGACTGATCGGAGACGTCAAACCCTCTGCCGGATCTTTCAGAAGCCAAGGAGGAGACCATCTCTAAAGCCATGCTCGATAATTATATAGCTCAGCAAATACGAGCTCATCAAGCGAATGAAGCTGCTGGCCAAGTCGTTAGAACTGGAAGGCCCTATCCGGGTTGGTACGATCAAATAAAGTACCCGCCAGGAAACACGATCCCCAAATTCCACGTATATAAGGGGACGGGAAATCCGCATCAGCACGTCGCTCAATTCAGAGCCTTGGGCGGCAACACTAGGGGTGATGATAAACTTCTGCTCCACCAGTTTGTTGGCAGTTTGTCGGAGACGGCGTTCGAGTGGTATTCGAAACTTTTGAATGACTCTATCAAGACATTTGCAGAGATGGGGCTGCTATTCACCCAACGTTTTGCGAGCGCCAGCGAACGTACCCCAATCACGGCATTGATCAATTCCAGGGTGAAGCCGGGAGAAACTTGGGTCTAATACGCGATACGGTGGCGGAATTTATGGTCGAAGTGCGAGCAGCGCATTGAAGAAGCGCCTGCGGTAGGCATGTTCGTGGGGACCCTCAACGCTCAAGCGACTATTTCCCAATTCATGATGTTCTTCAAGCCAACTACTTTTCAGGCCTTGATCGACAAGCTGGCCCAAATGGACCAGATGGGCCATAGACCATCCTCCTCAAAAACGGATCCTCGGAATGAAAAAGGGAAAGGTAAAGCAACCTTCGTCATCAATACTCAACAACAGCCGAGCAACTTAAAGCCAGTTGTTCGCCAAAACAACGTGCGTCCATACCCATCCCTCGAGGAGAGACTGGGACGTCCTTACTCGTTTCCCCGGGATAAAACGAGGAGACTGTTCGAGCTGGAAGTGCGCAACAGACTCATCAATCTGCCTAATCCAAAACGTCCGTTGCAGCCAGGCGATGTCAAAAATCCTAATTACTGCCCTTACCACCAAACAGTAAGCCATCCAATCGAAGATTGCTTCGTTTTCAAAGGCTGGATTGAGGACCAATACCAACTGGGCAAATTCGCGCTGTCCGAAAACTGGAAGATGAACCCGCCACAACCACATGACCCGAAAAAGATGGACATGCCGGGGGCATCGTGCTCATTCATAGAGAAATCCCCGGACCGAAAAGTCCGTAAACTAGAAACTCGCCTCAAATATGGCGACGGCGGACCGAAACGTCCTTAAACCAACGATAAACCACTATGTCCTAAAACTGGCTGCTGACCGAAATGTCGTTAAACTACTACCAACCCGCGGCATCCTCAGGCTGACGTGGTAAAAAAAAGGTACGTCCACAAGCGAGATGGGCACGGATGAAAACCCGAAAGGGCTCCGTGAGTAAAAAGAGCAGGACTACCAGTGAGTTTGTGAAAACCCGAAAGGGCGCAATCTCGTTAAAAGACACTTGCAAGGTCCTCTCGACCTTGCGAGGAGAAAATACCTGCGTGAGATCCTTATGACTCACAAGGGAGCAACACACTTAGGAATCCCTACGATTCCTAAGGAGAAATTACACTTGCGAGATCCTCACGACTCGTAAGGAGAACCCTCTTATGAGACCCTCATGGCTCATAGGATTCAAAAGCCTTAAGCTACAGGGATCTGAACCTGTTCTTAAACCATCACATCCCATTTTTACCCTACAAGCGGTTCAATTCTGACCCTTGTATACAATCCACGGACGCGAATAAACATTTCCCTAACAAAGTCCCACCAGAGTCTGGGGATATGCTCATATGGTAAAAAACACTTGTATGTCCTCTCGACTTATAAGGAGAAAATAATCTTGTAAGATCTTTAAGACTTTCCGAAATGATTAGACACCGCAAAAAATAGCCAAAATGATTGGGCAATCATGACTTTCGTGATATAAAAGCTGAAATGATAGAGCATCGTGGAAAGAAAAATATATAAAATGAAACTTTTCGCCCTACAGGTGAGATCACATCGATCCCTGTATACAATCCAGGGGCGCAAACAAAGAGAGAACCATACCTTCCTACCAGGCTCCATCAGAAAAAGAAGCCAAATCTCGACGGTTCACAGACAGCCTAGAGACCACCTCGGCATTCGTTTCGTTACACTAGATGCAATGTCAACAACGACGTTCCCTCACAGTCCAGCAGGATGCAAATGCAACGTCAATGAAAGACCCCATGGTCGAAACAAAGCGGAGTGATGGCAAAATCCCAGCTCCATCTCAGCATTCGTCTCACTACACCAGACGCAATGTCAACAACGGCGTTCCTTCGCAGTCCAGAAGGTTTTAGATGCAATGTCAACGAAAGAACTCACGGTCGAAACACAGCGGAGTGATAGCAAAATCCTAGATCCACCTCAGCATTCGTCTCGTTACAGCAGACGTAATGTCACCCCAGGGTCAAAACAATAGAGCCATAGCAAAGTCCCTAGTTCCAAACCTCGACGGTTCACTAACAACCTAGAGACTATCGGAGATCGTCCCACACCAGCGCGGAGTGGTCACCACCGTGACATTCGTCTCGATACAGCAGACGCGATGCCAGAAAAATGAAGCAATGGAAATATTCCTAGCTTCAGGGTCTTGATGGCAACTCATATAAAACCTGAAAGACTATCGGAGATCATCCCATACCAGCGCAGAGTGGTCACCACCTCGACGTTCGTCTCGATACAGCAGACGAGATGTCACTACAACGTCCTTCCTCCAACAGGATTCGGACACGCCAAAGCAAACGAAGCGAAGGCCAAATTCCCAGCTTCATGGTTTTGATGGCAACTTATATAAAACCTGAAAGACTATCGGAGATCATCCCATACCAGCGCGGAGTGGTCACCACCTCGACGTTCGTCTCGATACAGCAGACGAGATGTCACCACAGCATTCTTCCTCCAGTAGGATTCAGACGCGACAATCAAACAATGGAGCCATGGCAAAGTCCCTAATTCTAAACTTCGATGGTTCACACGCAACCTAGAGACAACCGCGACATTCGTCTCGTTACAGCAGACGCAATGTCAGCGAACGAAGTAAAGGCTAAATTCCTAGCTTCAGGGTCTTGATGGCAACTCAAATAAAACCTGAAAGACTATCGAAGATCATCCCATACCAGCGTGGAGTGGTTATGACTCATTGGGGCTCCCCAAACTGAGTCTAACTTCAAGTAAAAAGCGGCATGGCGAAATTCCTAACGCTTGTTCTTCCGACGGTCAAACTGCCTAGAAAGATTGCTTGAAGATGTCTTGTCCAACCCCCGAAGGGATCAGAGACACGACAGTCGCAAGGCTACTCGAATAGCAAGATTGCCTATCGAGGAATACATCAGCCAACGCGACGGTACGATGGGAAAAACCCTAGTACCACGAACCCTAACGGACCTCTATCGTAAAGAGCAAAGGTTAACTGTAACGTTAGGACATTCTTGCGAGAACTTCTCGATTCACATCGACCCGCAGAGAAATCAGTGTCTTTGCAGGGATACCTCGATTCGTCTCGACCCCCAGGGAAATCAGTGTCCTTGGAAAATATCTCGATTCAGGGAAATCGGTGTCCTTGACGAGAGCATCTTGATTTGCATCGAACCGCAGAGAAATCAACGTCTTTGCAGGAATACCTCGATTCGTCTCAACCCCAGGGAAATCAGTGTCCTTGGCAACCTCCTCGATTCAGGAAAATCAGCGTCCTTGACGAGAGCATCTCGATTCGCGTCGACCTACAGAGAAATCAGTGTCTTTGCAGGAATACCTCGATTCGTCTCGACCCCCAGGGAAATCAGTGTCCTTGGCAAAACCTCGATTCAAGAAAATCAACGTCCTTGACGAGAGCATCTCGATTCGCGTTGACCCGCAGAGAAATCGGTGTCTTTGCAGGAATACCTCGATTCGTTTCGACTACAAGGAAATCAGTGTCCTTGACAAAAACCTCAATTCAGGGAAATTAGTGTCCTTGGCGAGAGCATCTCGATTCGCGTCGACCCGTAGAGAAATCAGTGTCTTTGCAGGAATACCTCGATTCGTTTCAACTCCGGGGAAATCAGTGTCCTTGGCAAAAACCTCGATTCAGGGAAATCAGTGTCCTTGATGAGAGCATCTCGATTCGCATCGACCCGTAGAAAAATTAGTGTCTTTGCAGGAATACCTCGATTCATTTCAACTCCGAGGAAATCAGTGTCCTTGGCAAAAACCTCGATTCAGGGAAATCAGCGTCCTTGACGAGAGCACCTCGATTCGCGTCGATCCGTAAAGAAATCAGTGTCTTTGCAGGAATACCTCGATTCATTTCGACTCCAGGGAAATCAGTGTCCTTGCAAAACCTCGATTCAGGAAAATCAGCGTTCTTGGCGAGAGCATCTCGATTCGCGTTGACCCGCAAAGAAATCAGTGTCTTTGCAGGAATACCTCGATTCAGGGAAATCAGTGTCCTTAACGAGAATATCTCGATTCGCGCCAACTCATAGAGAAATCAGTGTCTCTGCAGGAAAATACGACGTCAGCAAAGCGGAGCCATGGAAAAGTGCCTAGTTCCATGACTCGACGATGCAAGGACAACCGATAGTCAACCCCTCCTGGTCCTGTGGAACAAGGCTAATGTCAATCCTGACCCCGTGGGAAGCATCCAGAGAAAATCATGGTTTCGTGGAACACGGCTTATGTCAAACCTGACCTCGTGGGAAGCGTCCAGAGAGGATCCTGGTCCTTGCAGAACATGGCCTATGTCAACCCTGACCCCGTGGGAAGCATCCAGAGCAAATCCTGGTCTAGTGGAACACGGCTAATGTCAATGCTGACCCCGTAGGAAGCATCCAGAGCGGATCCTGGTCCTTGCGGAACACGGCTAATGTCAATCCTGATCCCGTGGGAAGCGTCCAGAGCGGATCCTGGTCCTTACGGAACATGGCTAATGTCAAACCTGACCCCGTGGGAAGCATCCAGAGCAAATCCTGGTCTCATAGAACACGGCTAAAGTAAATCTTGACCCCATGGGAAATGGCCAGAGCAACCCCTGACCCCGTGAAATGAGGATCATATCAACCTTATCCATCACTTATGGGTTCTTTCGACTCGTAAGGAAGAAAACTCTTTTGTGAGATCCTTACGACTCTTAAGAGAAAACGCACTTAGGAATCCTCACGATTCTTAAGGAGAAATTACACTTATGAGATCCTCACGACTCGTAAGGAGAAATACTTTTATGAGATCCTCATGGCTCATAAAGTTAGAAAGCCTTAGGAGGCAGATCTGAACCTGACTCCTAAGCCATCGCTGTCCTATAAGGAGATCAAAATAGATTATCCACAAAATGCATTTACTAAAAGGGACACGCCATCATGAAGCAAAATATGTCTTTTATTCATGAATCAAAATGAATACAAAGTATAATTCATGAAAGAATCAAAAAATACTCTCATTCAGGAGTATGTACAAAAGAAGAATAAAAAAATATACAATTCTCCAAGCCGGTGGACGATTCAATAGATTTTCCAATTCATCCTTTTTCCGCTGGGCCTCGGCTTCATGATTTATTATCGTCAAGAGACGGGCCTCCGCTTAAGCCTGTTGGGCCTGGTATGAGGCAAGCCGACTTTCGAGCTCCTTTTCTGTAACCTTATGAGCTTCGACCATTTCGCGAGTAAAAATGACGGCTTTATCAATGGCTACCACTTCCCTGATAGCTTATTGAAGAACCCGCCAAAGTTCATACGCCTAAGTGGTCTTGGCAGTAAGATTAGCTTGATGTTCCCTCAGCGCTTTAGAAGCCAGCTCCCTCTCCGAAAACTTTCGTCTAAGCCTCTTCTCGCATGACAGCATATTCACAGCGCACCGCTCAATCAGCCCCCGTAAGCTCGCCTTTGCAGCCACAACCTCTGAAGGAAGGCGTGTACATTCAAGACTATGCAAGCAAGGCTCCACCTGACGGTTGAACTCAACCCAGACTTGAACCAATGTTTCACTATGGTAAGTAGCAAGAAAGGGAAGAGAACCGTTGGCTTCGGCGGCAAATGCTTCAGCCGTGATCAGGCTGCCAGCACGAAGGTCTTCAATTAAAGCCGATAAAGAATGAAAGCTTAGTTTTGCCATCCGTTCCGAGGCACGTAGAGCATAGGGGCCGGGTGGCATGACGATGCGAGATTCCAGCGTGGTAAGAACCGGCAAAGCTGTTAAGATTTATAAACAATCAACGAGACTTGCAAGCAAAGAGCAGATGGAACAACGTTGAAACTTTACTTACCCACGGTCATGCAAGAAGGGTCTGAAGGATCCCCAGGCCCGTCAAGAATCTCAACTTCGTCATCGGCCTCCAGAACTGGAGAAGACATCAGTATCGTTATATGAAATAATAATAATGTCGTGAGGAGAAGGCAAATAACGCTAACCTTGCCCGGAAGAGAGGACGATGCGTTGATGGGATATCACCTACGGAGTGGTCATCTCTAGCAGACGCTGGAAAGACTTCCTGGGGGACAAGTCCACGATGGACGCCGCCAATCCTCGTAGCTCTGAAAAGACAGAAAGGTTCAGATAATGGAAAGATTATTAAAATAAAATATAGAAGGCTACCTTCGATGCTCCTTCCGATATGAACAGGAAGGATAGCAGCTTCGGCGGCCTCCTCCATACCCCCAGGCATATCATCGGGAACATGGGCCGGTATAATAACTCCCAATTGAGGAGCGGAAGCCACCGCTGCAGGCTCCAATGAGAGGACGGTGGCCTCGACTACCTGCCCCACAGCCTCCGGGCCGTCCCCAGGAAGATCCATTGATTCCACGACCAATGAAGATGTCTCTTCCGGGAGAGCAAGCACCGGGGGAACGGAAATCACCGATGGGAGCTCCGTGGCAGGAACAATAGTTGTATCGACCCCCTCCACACTTACTAGTGTCTCATTGGGGATATTTATAGAGTCCATAGTCAAGGCGTGACTCGAACCCAGATCCTCCGCCATTGCCGAAGTCCCTGCAAAGTTTTCACGAGGATAAGGATATATATATATATATAATGTAAGTCCACGTTGCCTACCCCGGTGCTTGCGGGGAGGCGGAAAACGGAATAAAAATCGGATTTTTATGAGCTTAGGCAACATGGACTAGAGCTAGAAGGATCTTTGCTAAACAAAAACTTGCTAAAGCTAACTAGTAACTAGCTAAGTGCTAGAAAGGTTATACCTTGGGCTTTAAGTCCTTCTCTCCTTGCTCCTTGGAGTGGTGGAAGGAGGTCACCTTGGTCGTCTTCTCACGTCGAAGAAAGATCCACCCGAAAGCCTCAACCTTTGGCTTCAACTCCAAGCTAGAAGTAACTAGGGTGCAAGAAGTGCTAGTCCTTGAACCCTAGATGAGAGTAGAGATGATCAAGAGAGGGTTTTTCTCAAGCTCAAGTGTTTCTCAACACATGAGAGGGAGAAAGCTTGAGGGAGAGGAAGAACAAGAGAGAGAAAAGATATGATAGAATGAGAATAGAATAAACCATTCTCACTAATATATGTTTATTATTTTAATTAGATAATTAGTAAGATAATTGTCATGGCTTAATCAAGACATGACCATTATCATTTCATTTTAAATGCAAATTGCAAGGATCAAAGAGCATCTTCCAAATGAAATGATGATGGTCAAAGTGTCAACCAAGGTCAACAAGTCAATAAGGTCAAATGGTCAACAACCATAACCATGCTGAATTATTAAACTAATATCAATTAACAATAATACACACATAAACATTAGGGTTAATAATATGACAATAGCCATTAACCCTAATCAAGGTCCTCTCCCTCTGTCTCAAGTAACTGTGCATACGCACCCGTATTCGTGATCAGAGGAACACGAACACAATGAGAAAAACCAATCCCAAATCATATACTAGGATCCGGCTTAAACCAAAGCCCGCTAGTATAAACTGTCCGGACAGCAAACGTGCACAAGTGCGCGAATGTGAACGAACCCTGTCGCAAAACCATGCGACCTCTACTCATTTTGCCTGAAGGCGAATAGCTCTCTGTGTGGGACTCTAAAGACTCGACACTACGCTGGCAGTGGGTTTAACCACAGACCGCAAGCGGCACTAGCTGTACGTAACGGTCCCCAGGTAGATGTCGATAAAAAGACTGACAAGGTGAACCCCATGTTA
The DNA here is from genome assembly GCA_030015575.1 of Agapanthus africanus. Taxonomy (NCBI): domain Eukaryota; kingdom Viridiplantae; phylum Streptophyta; class Magnoliopsida; order Asparagales; family Amaryllidaceae; genus Agapanthus; species Agapanthus africanus. Next base: position 551,525,943 of record CM057344.1, read on the forward strand.
ACTCCTACTGAGCCCGTATGTGACAATCTCCGTACTGTCCGGTCTGTTCGTCTGATACATCGCATGGCGGGCCTAGGGGGGCGGTGAACGTCGGTCCCCTAATAGCGGTACAAGTCGTGTCGGAGTGTAGCCCAGAACACCCTGAGATAACACTGGAAACCTACCAGTATATCTCGCTTGCCCTGGCCAGGGACTACTCGTGTAATGGCTCTCCTGGACACAGCGCGATGTCAACCCCCAATACCGGGAGAGACGAATCCTGTCTAACCGTCACTGCCTCCAAGTGCTTCGGGACTGCACCCAAAAACTACCTGTTTGCACGACTCCTTTGAGCCGTGGTAGGGTAGTAATCAAAGTGCAGTGGGAACACACTCGAGGCGAAGTGACAGTGTCAAGTCAGCGGACTAAGCTGTACTCATGTCACCTGGGAACTGATAACTGACGATAGGTATAATACCAACCAACAGTTCCCGACGAGTCCTGTCCAGTGTACTCGTAACCTAACGAGCACCCGCATACTATCTCAAGTACGACGTACTGACGGCTATGGGACAGACCGTCTCCCACACTAGGATGAGAAGCGCATACGCTAGTCTACTCCGGAGTATCGATGCCCTGTCTCGATAGTCCAACGACTAGGGACCTGTATAGGATGTGCTTATGGATCACCCAGCTCCCACGAGTGCGAGCGCCATCACAACGCTGGTAATCAAGCAAAGATCCTAAGAGCTCTACTAATATGTATATCAGCAATATGCTAAAAAGAAACACATGCACATATTAAAGCAGAGACAAACCAAGTAGCATACTACCATTTCGAGCAAGATTGTATATACAACTGTGAATATCCCAAGCTTCCATTAAGTAATATACAAACTAGTATGATACAGTAATGGCCTCTAGGGCATATACACTAACGTATAAGCAGTGCAAAATACAACAAAAAGATATATAAGTATACCAATGCGCAAAGGAGCTTCTAGTATGGCTTGTTCAAGCCGGCGTTCCTTCCTGAGGAGGTATGCTTGCCGGGGTTCGAGGGAAGACTCGTGGCTATCGGTCCACAACGAAAGCGCATCTTTGGCATCAGCCGAGATGGGCTGTTTAAGAGCTATCTTGCCTCCCTCTTCCAAATGATCTATAAATATCCGCCGTATCGATGGAGGATCTTCGTAAAAGATGACGGCAGGATAAGGCCTCTTCGGGATCCTTACATTCTCAGATTCATCCTGTGAGTGTCTTATAGCCTCAGCCAATTGTGCGGCTTCCTCGGCAGATGAACCCGGGAAAAGTAGACCAGCATCCAATTCTTGCATGGCTAGTGGTTCATCTTGAAGGATAGGCTCTGATTCCACTAAAAAGTCGAGCAGATTGGTGACCGTCTTCTTTCACCTCTTGGACCCAGAACTAACTGCAGAAGACGATCGCTTCTTTCCCCTCGGTGCTTTAGTGTGACGTTGACCCACTTCACCTTCAATTTCCTCACTCGGCGGTGCTACCGATGATGTCACTGCCATTGCTGATGCCGCAACTGATGATACTGCTACCGGCGCCTTATTGGCCCTTGCTTGAGCTCTAGTGCACGGCGGCATACCAGCTGTGGGAGTTAGATCCGCCGCCTCAGGAATAAGCACGACACCAGTATCTCTCAAGGGAGGTCGAACCACTGCCCGCGGTCGCGGCAGGACTCCCGTAGCCTAGACCGGAATAGTAGCCCTATATCCGAGGAGCATCCTCCTCTCCTCAGCAATAATGGGACTGAATCGGTAGAGGTACCAGCCCGTGAAAGCCCCCACACATCGAGGAATATAGTCAGCTTCAGGAATCACGAAGAGAGAGCCGGTGTTCAGCCGCATGAAGTGATGAGCGGTGTCACGAACAACTTCTGACGATGAGCTGGGCTCCACTGTAAACGCCTCAAAGGGGACACCCTGGTCATATCCAAGTTGCCGAGCAAAGCGGTGTGGGCTATACCACATAAAAAGGGTCGCACCGTTTTGACGAAATACCAGATAACCCGGTCTGATCAAATATAAGTGCATGGCTTCTTTAGGCTTCAGGGAGGGTGCTCCCTCTTTCGATGAGTCACAAAGCTGTTGAATCGGTCCTGAAGGAGCAGAGAGGACTCGATCGTTGAATACCATCCCGCCCGCATTGGCATAGGGACTAAGCAGCACACGAATAGCTCCGGACTGAGTCGGATTAGGAGCAGAGGCGTCCGCCAACCTCATAAGCCACAGAAAAGTGTAGGCATCATAAAAGCTGGGTCTCTGATGCGTAGCAAATGCCCCTAGCACGTGCATCTCAATCCATGACGTAAAGTAATGAAGAGAGAAACTTACTACGTTCACGTCTCGGGTTGAGGTATTGGCTGCAGCGCTTAGCCCATGATACAGATGCGCTGGCCCCGCAATGCCCATGGCTAATCGCGTCCCTCCAGCGATGTGATGAGCAGGGTAAATGACTGAAGCTCTCATGAATCGACGGCGCGTTGGAATGACGAACCAGCTGAGCCAAACGTTGATAAAACCCACGAAGAAAGTCTCTTCATCTATGCCAGGAGCTGCGATCGACTCAAAAGGTACAGCCGCCAGGATTGGAATATAGAACTGTGACAAATCCTCTTCTTTAGCCGGTAGCTTATTTAAACCGAACCCGAAAGGGCTGTCTTTGATACTCGCAAACTTCGGAGTCGTCAATACTCGCAAACTTCGGAGTCGTCTTTGATAGAACATCTCCGCGAAGGAAGCAGGCGATAAAGCTTTTGAAAGTGACGTCCTGGTCCTCTGACTCTATGAATAGCTTCTCAAAAATGACCAGAGTCTTGATTAGACTTGGGTGCTTGTGGCGGATGGCATTTCCAGTCGACAAGCCATCAAGCATAGCAGGCTCAGTTTTGAAAACATACTCATCAGGAGGTAGCAGTTCTTCATAGAGCGTCCCCCTGATTGGCAACCCCGAGATCTCGCGAAACTCTTCCAGAGAAATTGAAACTTCGCGGTCCCCTAGCAAGAAGGTGTTGGTGGGAAGATTCCATTGGTTTAAGAAAGCCTTAACCCACCAGACATGGGGGGACTGATAGTGGAAGAGAGACGCCTACACCGCCTGATATAGCCCGACCCTCTGCAGTCGCGAACGATGGGCAGACAGGATATAACGAGCCGAGAGAAGGTAACCCGTGGGTTGTCGAGGAGTAAGCCCTATTTTGTAAACCTGTCCCTAGGGCTGGGCTTCACCTTGGCAGATACGACACCCTAAGATGTCTATAGCTGGCACAGGGTGGTTTGGAATCCCAGTTGTCGACGGCTAGAGCCGTCCCGTAGGGGTCCAGTTCAACCTCTCCACAGCAAAGGCGGTCCGTGGACTCTCCATCGGCAAAAATGGGTAGGTAGGCTCTGTTGGTATATCGCAAAGAAAGCTGCGGCGACCACGGATTATATGACCGTACCAGGTCCCCTATAAAAGCAAGTTGGTGCAATTAGGGTCGTGAGCTCTAATCATCGCCATCACCTCTTCATCAGACGGTGACTGAGGAAAGGCAGCCTCCGAGCGGGTGAAAGGGAAGTACGGAAGAGAAGCCATTGTTCCTGAAACAGATGGAAGGAAACTGTTAATGAAGCCCACACGTGTATATATATTTGTAAATATATATATATATATAAAGGGGACAGTGGAAGAAAATGATAAACAACTTATTTTATGAGACCATTGGTTACAAAACACAGAGGCCTCACAAAATCAAAATGGCGGCTCACTAATGATGAGGCAGGGTAATCATTATGGGAATAAAAGGAAGATTCTCAATGAATGAACAGTGGATTGCAAACAACTCTACACATTCCCCAAGAAGGAAACCCACTGCAAGAACTCTATGCAAATCATGAAGGGTCTCTCTGGAAGCATTTTTGTAAAGAACAACTCAGGGTAAGAAAATCCCAGGAAGTTCTCTGTGAAGAACTGAGTTCTTTAGAGGAATTAAATTCCTTTTGAATAGAGGAATTAAATTCTTAGAAAACATTTTCAGAGCTAAAGCTCTTTGGAATGGAATTAAATTCCAGAGAGAAGACAAGTATCACCATCGATCCCTGAGATCAGAGAAGCCCTAACAAAAGGAGTTTATTATTTAAAGATTGGATATTATTTTAAAGAACTTGGAAAGATGGGTTCTTATTAAAGGGAAAAACCCTTGGTGTGGATTTAAAATTCAAAGAAAATTTCTACAAGAAGTTCTTCAACCGTTCAAGATCCTTACCTGAAAAAGGAAATCTTTTGTTGACAGAGTTAAACTCTGGAATTTTTTGAAATATAGAACTGAGCTCTGCAAAAGAGAATTAAATTCTCAGAGGAAAATGAGCAAGGAAAAGATGGAAAAAGTGGAGGCGCTTCTGAAGGGACCCCTGCATTTATAGGATGTGATGGGAAACGGTTCATCTCCCCTCTTCTCTAGGCAGATCCAACGGCCACAAAAAAATGACAGCATTGCACTCATGTGCAAACACGTGAGAAAAACGCTGTGGGGGCATTTGTTCCCTCATAAAATATCAGGAAAAAAATCCAATGGGGCATCACGTGCCCACACGTGAGCAGGGGTCATGTGCTGACACGTGATGGTTTCCTGGGGATTCTGCTAAAATAGAATTAAATTCTAATCAAGCAAGGAATTAGTGGAGTCACGTGCCCACACGTGATGGGCCTTTAAAAAACCCACTGAAGGAATTAAAAGTCATAATAAAATAGCAAGAAAAGATCCCAATGGGGCATCATCTGTCTACACGTCACCAAGGGTGACGTGCTGACACATGACGATTCCTTAATTCTTTAAAACAGCAGAATTAAATTTTGGTTAAAATGTTAATCAAGGGGGTCAAATGTCAACACGTGATGGGTTCCTAAGCTCTTTAATTAATAGAATTAAATTCTACATAAATGATCAAACAGTGGGATCACGTACCAACACGTAATAGGCTCTTAAGCCTTCTGAACTAATAGAATTAAATTCTAATTAAGAGGGAATCGAGAACCCTAACTGGAAAAATATTTCTCTAAATCTTTCCAAACAAAATAAAAGATTGTGCTCTGAAAAGTGGAGCACCGTTGGATTAAAATCCAATGGTAATTAAAAATCACCAATTTATAGAAAGATTCTATACAAGGAAAGATCTCCATGAAATTCACCAAGCATAAAAAACAGAATATCTTTTGGATTAAAAATCCAATGGTGAATAAAATTCACTGAGTGGTCTAAAAGATCATGTTGGTTACAAAATCAATTAAAATCTTTCAATGAAAGATTGACTAAACAAACTGATTCTTTTCTTTCTTCTATAAATAGAAGCCAAGAAGAGAAGGGAAGGGATTTTTTTTGGAGAGAAATACAAGAAGAGAGAGAGAAAAGAAGATTTCTTCAGAAGAGAAAGAAACCCTAGGTGAGAAAGGGGAAAGAGATCTAAGCTCCATAAAACAAAAGAGAATTTAATTCTCAATTTAAGAGTTTAACTCTTCTGAATAAGAACTTAGTTCTTCCTTTGGTTGAAGATCTGCAGAAGCAGATCTCCCCACAAGTTGAGAATTTAATTCTCATCGGGGAGATTCTGCCATGCAGATCGAAAACTTAGAGGGAGAATTAAGTTTAAAGAATTTAATTCTTCCAAATTCATAGGAATTTAATTCCTCCAAATGAAACTAGGGTTTAACCCTACATAAGAATTTAATTCTTCCAAATTCATAGGAATTTAATTCCTCCAAATGAAACTAGGGTTTAACCCTACAAAAGAATTTAATTCTTAAAACAAAAGACTTGAAGCTCTCCATGCACGTAAAGATTAAGTATCCAACATGATCACGTGGTAACACGTGACCCTTCATCCCAATGAACAAAAAGGAATGAATAAGGCATGCTCACGTGCCCCCAAGTGACCCTTTAATGGACTCCTCAAAATAAGAAGGAATTGGCCCAGAGGCAATGCCTCACGTGCTCCCACGTGACCTTCAAAATAGAAGAGAACAAAGCCAAAGGCAGTACTGATCTAGGGCGCCTCACGTGTCCCCACGTGACCCTTGACAAACACCCTTTTCAAAAGAATAAAATAGGCGAAGACAGAGGAATTGATGCCCAACGCAGAGGCATTGTCACGTGTCCACACGTGATGATTCCAAAGACTAAGTGTTTAACACTTATTGGCAGATCTTGAGAGAAAAATAAAGAAAGTCTGGCCCAATTCTCTGGCGCCTCACGTGACCCCACGTGACCACCTCATTTTTGAGTGTTTTGTCTTTAGTGTTTAACACTATTTTAAGCACTTCATTCTTTTAGTGCTTAACACTATTTTTAAAATGCATCACGTGGGAACACGTGATCACCAAATATGTGCTAGTGTTTAACACTATATTAAAACTGGTCGTAGCCTAAATTGGCCGAGTCTTCCAGAGGCAAGTCTCCCCTTCAACTGAACCTCAAAATTGATCAGTTCATATGATATGTAAAGTAAAGCCCAGAGCTATAATGAATGGGTAGTGCTCAGCCAAAGACAAAATGTTGTCAGAGACCCAGACCCCTGTTTAGCATTGCTAAATAATGGGGGGCTGAACCCAGACAAATGTTCAACAGTCCAAACAAAGGTCTAACATTTCAAACCTAATTGGACTTAGCCCAAGTTGGCCATAAGCCCTCAATTCAGATTTAACTGAGCCCATGTGATCATAATCTAATTAATTGGTCTTAGTCCCAAATTGGACTACAGATCTCCCAATCAACTTTGGTTCAAGGGTACATCTCTTCACTCCTTTGAGATTTGTCGTTGTAATCCTTTAACGTCTTCAGAGAGGTGACGAGTCCCGATAACCAATCATTCTATGGACTGTGGGGTCCTTAAACTCATGGACTATAATGTCCTTAACCTGGACTATAGGGTCCTTAAGCCCATGGACTATGATGTCCTTAACCTGGACTGTGGGGTCCTTAAGCCCATGGACTATAATGTCCTTAATCTAGACTGTGGGGTCCCTTTAAACCCATGGATTATGATGTCCTTAACCTCGGACTGTGGGGTCCCTTTAAACCCATGGACTATGATGTCCTTAATCTCGGACTGTGGGGTCCCTTTAAATCCTTGGACCGAGATGTTCTTAAACTAACAATGGACCACCATGTCCTTAAACTAGTAATCGATCGCAATGTCCCTAAACTAAACAATAGAGACCAAATGCTCTTTTTTTTATCTAAACGATCCCGTTAAGTTGATCTTAGTCTGAAATTAGACTGACGTATCCTTAACATACGTTTAAGTTGATCTTAGTTTCAAATGAGACTAACATATCCTTAAACCCAAACCTCCAAACCCAAATCTAAGAAAATACGGATTTGGACTAATCCACGCCCTACGGGCGACGACATAAATTAGTCTCCGTATACAATCCACGGGCAACCAAAAACAAAACAAACAAACACGACACGAAGTGACCAATTGGAGAAGAAGAAAGTGGTTACCGTGATACGGTAGCGTAATTAACTGCAGGGGCTTGCGCCTGCAGGGAAGAGCGTCCCCACAATAAAAAAAAACCCTCAACGAGGGGGAATCTGACGAAGTCTGCTATATCGGTTGCATCCGTTTAAACCTCTGATACATGGCACCATAAATCAACTTGGCATCTTCGGAGAGGTGGAAGGATAGCACCAATTAGCATCTGCCCTTAAATTCAGGAAAGACGGACCTACGCGGTCGCGTCTCCGTGTTTCGGCGGAGAACAGATGGGTTTCGTCACTCCCGGTATTGGGGGTTAGTGTTGCGTTATGTTCGATTGGCTATAACAGGAAGTCCCTGGCCAGGGCTGATATAGAGATCTACTGGTAAGTGTTATCAGTAGTTTCTCGACCCGTTATGAGCCTCACATCGGCACGACTTATCGGTTACTGGGGTCTGACGATCACCACCCCTATACTGGATATGCGACATATCAGACGAAGAGACCGGACTGTACGGTAGTGTTACTGACAGGCTTTACAGGAGTATGAGCAGGCTTGCTTGTTGACCTTCTAATCGCTCAATACCCGGGTAGCCGTTACGTCCATCTAGTACCGCTGACGGCTTGTGGGTGCTTGATGTGATCATCACCTACTGCCGGCGTATTGATGAGTCTTTAGAACCCTACACAGAGATTTACTGGCTTAGGAAAAACGAAGTAGGAGCACATATGTGATATGTGCGGGACCGAGATTAATACGAGTATATGATACCGTATTCTATTCTCGCGATATGTGATATCGGTCGGTTATATATAATATAGCCGAGTTATCGAATCAAGTGTTGATTCGATAGGATGATACATATTATATTAGTCGGTTATATGTGATATAGCCGGATTATTAAATCAAATGTTGATTTGATAATTTAATGTATAATTGTATATTTGATATGCTAATTTACATTAACTAATATTTTCTCACTTATACTTTTCTATTCTCATATGTGCACACTTAATATATATGTGATATATATTATTTGTGTTTTCTTTTTGTGTCATGCTTGATGATACACACTACATGGGTGTATGAGACTTATACCATGCAATTAGATTATTAGGGTTTTTATTTATTTAGTGCAAATATAAATTGGTGGGAATTAAACATGGTTGCAAGCTTTGGAAGCTTGTGGAAACCCTTGACTTAGTCCACTCTATTTGTCTTGCACTAGATATTTATTGACCCTACCTTAATCTTTAACCATGGTTTATTCTTTACAAGGGTTATATAAGATATTTCTCACCCATGGTTGCCATTGACTCTCTCATTTTTCATTTGCTTCATCTTCTTCAAGCTCAAGAGAGAGCTCTCTAGCATTTGAGCAAGTGAGGAAAAATAGTGAGAAAAAAAAATCTAAAGTGAGCAAAATTCCTACTTCATCATCCTCTACTAGATTAGCCATTTAGTTTAGGGTGTTAGCTTCACTAATCCCTAATTAGTGAAGAGATAGCTTGAGTTAGTCTCCCCTCAAAGTAGATCATCTTTGGCTTTGAAGACTTCAAGCAAGTTTGCATCTTTCACCTTGTGGAGCCTCTCAAGAGTTCTCGAGATCATTACTCGCAGCGAAGGGACTTCTACACGGAGCATTTGAAGTGAAGGACCGGTCTACAAAGGTTGTATTCCGCATTCACTTAGTTGTAAAGTTGTTTATATATTGTTTCGTCTAAATATTTAGTTAAGATTCTAGGGTTAGGGTTAAGTAGCATGGAAAAAATTTGAAAATGGCATTAACGATGCCTCCTAAAACCTTGCTGTCGTGCAGAGTAACCCAACATTACTTATTCCAGAAACGATCAATTGCCACTGAAATTAACGTACGAACGTCAATGTTTCAGTCGCAGTACAGAAATACGAAAAACCCATATCGGAATATCGGAAACTTGATAAAACCCTTACTAAAACATTCCCAGATATCTCTGTATGAATACTGGTGTAACAACTCCATTTTTAGTGTACATAAATTTGATTTAAATTTGAAGTATACTTGGGATATTTAATGTTGCTGTTACAACTTTAAGTATTTATTTCACACAATAATTACAAGAAGGAGCTTGTAGCTCATTGGTAACACCTTGCACTGCTGAACCAAGCAACTAGAGTTCAAATCCCCTGCCCCACATTATTTTTTAATATTATTTTGTTTTAATTTCTTTGGAAGCCCAACAGTCCACACACAATAACTCCTAAAACTTGAACTGAACCTGAAAAACTAAAAGCACCAGTGCCTACCTCACGAGACCCCCCACCTCCCGACAGTCGAACTTGGCCCGAATCGGCCAACTCGGCCGGCGGACCGGCCGACTCGGCCCGCCGCCGGCGGCCGGAGTTGCCGATTCCGGCGAGTCGTCAACTGATGAAATGTGTCTCTTGGCATTCTAAACTCCCTTGCACACTCTAAATAAATGGATCGGTTCCAGAGAGTTAAATATACCCCATTTACTATAATTTTTAATGAATTTCCTACAATTTTTACAATTTTTTATTTAAAAACCCTTCATCTACCCTAGCCGTAGCCTACCCTATAAATACACCTCCTACCCTCTACCCTCTCACCCAAAAATTCTGAGCCCACTCTCTCAAAATTCCAATAAAACTTGTGTACTTTGAAAATAAGCTCGAGGTGAAGCTCCGACGAATTCCCGGCAGAACTTCCGGCGATCGTTTTAGGAACTACCGGCGATGACGCAATACATCGGCAATCCCTCTAGGTCCCTCTCACTCTCTTGTATAATCTAAAACCCGTAAGTCCCTTTTCTATCTCTCTTTTCTATTCTAAAGATACGGAATTACAAAACCCGACGGAATTGGCACAAATCCGATTTCCGATTCGGTTTTCTTATAAACTTCACTTCTCACTAATACAATCATTCTTAAACTTCCTCATGTTGACTATTAAACACTAATCAAACAATTTGATCAAGTTTCATCACATGAAATGATAGCTATTTTAATTTATCATATTTTTTCATTTAAATACCACAATGTTTCGATTCCACATTTAATCTCATTAACCTTGCTATACCTTAAGTGAATCATGAGGTAATGATCTACCTCCTCACACACTCATAAACAACCTAACACGATACCATCGAAAACTCAGAATACGAGAAAACAATATTTTCATTTAAATACCCTTGACTTAATAAAACCATTACTAAAAAATTTAGTATTGATACACTTTTTAAATAAATGCCTCTTATTATGAATATACGATAAGTTGTGGACATCGGTCGTTTATCTAAACCTGACTTTGTGGTGTCTAGGTTAGGCAAGTGAGAAAGGTAACTTTAAAAGGCCCGTTTCACGGTGATTCGTGAGCGGATCCCTCCTTTCTTCACTTGTACTTACCTGGCCACAATTGGCGGTAAAGAGGCGATTTGAGGCATCTCACAACTTGTCGTTTGGACCAGTTAGGAATAGTCTAGTTGACTTAGGAGACCCTAAAACATAGAATACAGAAAATTGACATCTTTACAAATAAATACCATTTACTACATAAAACCGTTTTCTAAAGGATTTAGTATTTTACAATCTTTGCAAAGCGCCGCTACAACCCATTTTGGGGAACCCGTTCGGGATGGTGCGGATTATCGCACATCTTCGGGCTTAGTAGTGCGAGATTCAGACGTCCGCAAGAAGCATTCGGTCTCGAAAGATTTAAAATACGACATCTTAAGAAAATAAGATTTTTAGAATATAATAAATATATTATAATTATTTTTGTATAAATATATGTATATTTATCATTAAAATACTTATTTTGTTATGATATAAACATTCCACTTTTTCTAAAAAATCACAAGATTAAATTTTACACTAAAATACCATGAATCCTAAATAAATCAATATTATAAATAAATACCTTTATTTATGAATCTAGCATATTTCCACTAGAAAAATCACAATATAAAATCCACATTCATTACAACTCTAAAGACGAATAATAAATACTTGAGGTGTATTTTGAAAAGTAAATAAAAGTATTTTTACATAAAACCCTCTCAAGTTCTATAAATTACCCTAAGGATCCTAGTAAACATAGGTTTAAGCAAAACCAATCTCTCGAGCCCCAGGGAGCCGGAGAAGTGGGTGCTTGCCTATTTGAGGTAGACAAATTAATAAAAAGAATCAGGACTTCAATTTATCTTGCTAAATTGTTTGACTCGGTATACTCTGACTTGAATATGATTCAAGAACCATCTATGATCTACAATCTTCAACATTACAATTCAACATGAATCCATGAATTCAATTATCAATCTATACAACTCGACTGAACAGAACCATGCATATTATTTACTTGGTTCTCCAGTTATTCCATTTACATAATTCTACGGATACATCCATTTACTGATATCATGGTTTCGGCCAGTCTTTCAATTATACACTCAATATAATTTACAGTATAAAACAATACAAATAAAACACTGCGGGGTTTAAGGGGTAGATTGGTACAGAAGGTGTTAAAAGTGGCACGAGACTGTAAGACTTAATACACCTAATATGAATCCAGTTGCTGTTGTACCGTGGCATAAACGGTTCCTTGTACTATACGTGCCTCTAGTCTCTGGCATATAGAGACTCCTTTCGTATACACCGGCATTCTTCTGTACCAAGATACAAACAACAGTGTTAATACAACATTACTAAAAGACAATACAACTTTAAAAGATACCTTCTTATTCTGTCTATTCTATTTCTCCTTTCTCTTTGGGACTTACCGAGCGACCTGTTCGCTGACGACATTCTATTTCTTTCTTCTTTGAATGTCGTCAGATAATTTGGACCCGGCAGAGATCAAGCCATCTGCAGAAGACTTGGAGCAGTTTTCTGAAGAACCAGAGCTCTAGTTTCATTGTACATTTTCCATTCAGTACTTTTCATTTCCTGTTATGCCATTGTTTAAGCATCGCTTTTATTTCCGTTGTATTTACTTTTCATGCATTGTACAAAAGAATGTTAATAAATAAAGTTGCTGTTCAGTTTATATATCTTATCTCTTGTGTATTTGCTTTTATATTGCTTAGATACGCTTAGCGTATTTACTTCAGAGTAAATACGTAGCGGACCAGTCGCGTCACCTTCGCCGTATACCGGGAAGCGGGGCGTGACAGGTTTTGTTGGTGGCCCATACAGGCCAGAGCTGTATGAAATTCTATTATGCAGTTCTGTTCTGCGTGAACAACCTAAGCAATATAACACAAGAACCAGCAACTAAAACATTCTTTACAATTCATGTTCCTTGAATCTTACAATTTCATATTCCTTGAATCTTATCATTTCATGTACTTGAATCTGTCCTCACCCAAATTTTTCTTTAAGGTTATGGATTCCCCGAACAACACCAGCACCAACGTTAACAACACACCTCCACCACTACCTCTCACACCTGTTGTTCCTGCGCCACCCACCGAGCAAACGGTTCTACTCGAGGCGATCCGCGGTCTCCTCGAGGGACAGTAACAACTCCTGAACCATCCCGAGACTGACGCACCTGGGGTAAAGCAATTCAGGGCTTTACATCCCAAGCAGTTCTCCGGAAAGGGAAGCCCTCTTGAAGCTGAGGAATGGGCATAAAGTATAGAGGATGATCTGGCGGCAGCACAAGTGCCAGACATAGCTTGGGTCCGTGTGGTGAAACTGCAGCTCACGGACAAAGCTCGCAACTGGTGGAAGGCGGAAGAAAGCCGTCTTGTACAGCCTATTGAATGGAAGACTTTTCGCGAGAAGTTCGACGCGAAGTACTTCCCTGTGACTGCCAGGTTTGCCATAGAACAGCAGTTCATTCATCTACAACAAGGTTCGATATGGGACAAGTCAGTAGATGAGTATGACGCTGAATTCACCATGCTAAGTCAATTCGCGGCACACTTGATACCGACGGATGATATCAGAGCCCGTCGCTTTCAACAAGGTTTGAACACAGAAATTCAGACTGCTCTAGCTACAGGAAAATTTCCAACTCATGAGGAAGCTCTGGAAGCTGCCCACAGTTATGAGGCAGTGATAAAAGCAAGGGACAGACCTCAGTCTGCAGGAGTTAAGCGCCCTGCCAAACAGATAGCAGGTGGAGCCTCGTCCAGACCACCTTTTGTGCCAAGACGTCCAGGAGCACCAATCAACAGGCCCAGCCCAGCCTTTTGTAACTACTGCAAGAGACATGGGCATCTGGCAAGAGATTGCCTGCTTGCGAACAACCTTTGCTTGATCCGTGGCTCAGCTGCTCATGGTATTGGGTCTTGTCCTCACAAACCAAATCCAATTGCTGCATCCAAGCCAGCAAACAATTACCCACAGCGCCCAGCCATCCAAGCCCCTGCTCCAAGACTTGCACTACCTGCACCACCCAGAAGCCCACAAGTTGCACCACCTCCTCGATAGTTCCATCAAGCTCAAAGGAACGTTCCGAGGAATGCTCCTCAGGCCAGGAGGAATGTACCAAGGCGCCAGGCTTTCACTATGTCAGTGGAAGAAGCTGAGGCCACTGGACAAGTCATCACTGGTAAACTTTTCTTCTCAAACTTTTCCTTCAGTATTGTTTATCTACACACTTTCCCTATACCTAAAACATATCCCACATACCTTAGGTACAATCTTAGTAGCCTCACTACCTGCACTAGCACTGTTTGATACTGGAGCATCTCACTGCTTTATGTCGCAACGGTTCGTCCGAACCCATGCGATTCCATGTTTCCCCCAATCAGAGCAAAGCTCTGTTTTGAATTTCAAAATTCAAAAATTGAAGCAACGCTTCAAATCCCGTGCGCTGCGCGCTGCGTGCCACGTGTCAAAAGCAGACGCACTGGCGCCAGGCGCGCTCCGCCCTAGTGAGCGCACCCAATAACGGCATTGATCAATGCCAGGGTGAAGCCGGGCGAGACATGGGTTCAGTACGCAATCCGTTGGAGAAATCTGTGTTCTAAGTGCGAATAGCGCATTGAAGAAGCACCAGCGATGGGCATGTTCGTGGGCACCCTAGACCCTCATGCAACTATTTAACAGTTCATGATGTTCTTCAAACCGACTACGTTCCAGGCTTTAATCGACAAGCTAGCCTAGATGGATCAAATGGGTCATAGACCATCTCCTCCGAAGCTGGAACCACGGAACAAAAAGGGTAAAGGGAAGGCGGCCTTCGTTGCGAACACCCAACAGCAGCCCAGTGCTCCAAGACTAACGGATCAATTGGAGGAGAGACGGCGCTATTACAATGAGAAAATGAAGCGCCCTTACTCATTCCCGCGGGATAAAACGAAGAGGATGTTCGAGCTAGCAATGCGCAACAGGCTTATCAATTTGCCGAATCCGAGGCGACCACCGCAACCCAGCGAAGTGAATAATCCCAATTATTGCCCTTACCACCAAACAGTAAGCCATCCGATCGAAGATTGCTTCGTATTTAAGGGATGGATCAAGGATCAGTACCGACAAGGCAAGTTCGCGCTATCTGAGAAGTAGAAAGTAAACCCACCATAACTGCACACTCCTAAGAAGACAGACACACCGGGGGCAACGTGCTCTTTTGTTGAAGAAGCTCCATGGGAGGTGGCACTTTCAGCCAAAACCAAAAGGATGCTGAATGATCTCTAGACATGCTCGGGGATCAGGTGGAAGAACCCGCTGGAACCCCAGATTATCGAAGGGATGCTGAAGCCGCACCCAACTCTAAAGATTGGTGGTGATAGCCAAAGTGCTCACACCCAGCCGCCGAAATCTTCGAAAAAGAAGAAGAAATCCAAGAAGCCCGTGAAGCCTGGCGACAAGCGCACGGACCTACAAAAACAGATTGACGTGCTGGAAGAGTATAACCAGAAGGCGCGAACCCCAATCACGCTTCAAGAGTTCCTCGGCCACGTCCTTGAGGACGAAGATGATGGAGAAGACTCGTCGGATGGATCTGAGGATTACGTAGCAAGCTACCATGTGATATCTCATTCATCGCTAGACAATGAAGAAGCTCCCTGCACAGAGAGACTGGAGGCAGGTCCTGAGCCGGAACTTCTATGGCCGTCAGACAAAATGATCGACGCCTTCCTGAATGAGATTCATCTGAAAAGTAAAGCCGATCGGGAGCGTAAGATGGCCATACTTAAAAGAGCCAAACGCCGGCGACTAGATGAAAGAATCGAGACACTCCCACCGAATCAAGGAACATCCGTCGCGGATAAAAACAAGTTCAAGACGAGGAAAAGGTTTGCTAAAGCCATATCAATGGGAATGAAGCTACCACCCTCCAAAGGAAACACTCCCGGTGAAGCGGAGATGCATCCTAGCTACTGCTCATATCATCGGAAGATCTCGCACCCCACCGAAGAATGCGATGCTTTTAAAAGATGGTGGCAGGGATATGTTGCTCACCAGCAAAATTTTAAGCGGATGAAACACAAAACTCGTCAGGAGCAAAGAAGTGCGACCGAGGAGCATAAAAGAACTACCGGTAACTGTCGCATGGTCAACACCGGGGGATCGCAGGTTCTCACCTTCGGAAGCGACTCTGACGAAGAGATGGCTCTTGGCCCTCTCTTTAAAGAATCCACCTTGGGGAAGGAGGAGGAACCGAAGGCCTGTGAAAACATTCAGCTGCGCAATCACACGCTTCCAGAAAAGAATCTCGGACCCACAAGTAGAAAAGATAAGGGAAAAGAAAAGGTCTCTGAGGATATCGCCCTGGATGACCAAGCCATGAAAGAGCTGACCGCCAAGGACCCGCCAAAGAAAAGTAAGGTAGACTATAACGTTCTGACGCACTTGAGGAAGTTACCTTCGCGGCTCAGCGTTCTCGACGCCTTTTTACTATCCAAAGAAGCGAGAGATTCATTGATCAAGACGCTACAAGAACCAGAGCAATTCCAAGCTTTCTTCGTCGAAGAAAGGATGAAGGACGAGCTAGAAGAAGTACACACAGCCGATATCACCTTCGGCGACGAAGATCTCCTCCTTGGGACGTGCGAGCACAACCGTCCCCTCTATGTCTCAGAATACTGCCACGATATAAAGATAGGCAAAATCCTGGTCGACAATGGGTCTTCCGTCAATCTCCTCAACGTGCGAGTGTTGAAGGAAATCTGCATGAGCGTCCAGCATCTCGCTCGTGATAAAATCACCATCTCTGGTTTGACTCCCAGTCATCGCGGACTCTTGGGTCTGTGATATTGACATTACGATCCGGGCTACTTATCACGGATATTAAATTTCATGTCATTGACGCCAAGACATGCTATAACGCTTTGCTTGGCCGGCCTTGGTTACACGAGTACAACATCATCCCTTCTACACAACATCAGTGTATGAAATACTTTAAGGATGGTCTCGAGTATACCGTAACAGGAGAGCTGAACCCATTCTCCGTGAACGAAGTCCGCAAGTACGAAGATGCAAAATACTTCTTGCCAGATTTCGAAGACACGGAGAGATGTCACAAACCGGAAAACAAAGCTATCACCACCATTCCGATCTTCGGGAGTGATACTGAGGAAGAGGAAGAGATAGTTTATTCAGGTCCACCCCAGTACAACAAGCCAGGACCGTCCGCTCCTATGTTGATCTTTGGCAGCGACTCGGAAGATGAGGTCCGTGCTATATTCTCCGCTCGGCCACCAATACAAGCATTCGCCGGTGATAATCAGAATTTGCAAATTACCATGATTCCACGGGAGCACTACAAAGATCTCGACGCACTTGAAGCTTATAGCGTGCAAGAGCTACAAACATTTTACATCCCACCCAGGTGAAAAGGTGAACATGCAATCCTATTCTACCGATCCACGGAAACAAAAGTGGAGAAAGAAGTTTAGCATGGCTTCGATTCTACGCTCGACAGGCTCCAGCCCATCCGTCTACTTAGATGTTACACGGAAGGCTTGAAAAGGCTATTGAAGCGCCAAGGGATACCCTTCAAACAGACCGCTCGAAAAGCTAAGTTCTATGACAGGATCTAGAACGTTCCCGGAACTCAGCGTAAGTTGCCCAATGGGAGAATGGAAACGATCGGGCTTGGATTCGGTCCAAGAAACGGGAACTACTCCGCGACTGCTATGTCATACATGACTTTGATGAAGAAAGGGATGCTCGATGGGAGAATGCTAACCCTGAACCAGAAAGAGCCCCCGACGTGAAAATGCCCAGTCCGTCGTTCGAAGAACAAATGGACAAGCTTATAAGGGAAGCTGGTCAAAAAGTTCGAGACGACCATAATCGCGAAATGGCCATCTACGAGCAAGCCAGGACGCAACGCCTTCTTCAACAGGCTGCGAAAGATGAAAATGTCCTTCCCTGTCAACCTGTTGTGCAAAAGGCCCGACGCAGAGGCAGAAACAAGTCAAAGAGCGGAAAATGCGTTCGACAGCGACAAAGCGGGACCAAGAAGTCACGCAATCATGAATCGAGCGGTCCGGATTTGTCCCTTATGAAGAAGATGAGTCGAGCATACTCTTTTCCTCAAGACAAGACAAAGAAGATACTTGATCTTGCCATAAGACATCAAATGCTTACACTTCCGGAGTCCAAACATCCCGAGCA
Organism: Agapanthus africanus; assembly: GCA_030015575.1. Classification (NCBI taxonomy): domain Eukaryota; kingdom Viridiplantae; phylum Streptophyta; class Magnoliopsida; order Asparagales; family Amaryllidaceae; genus Agapanthus; species Agapanthus africanus. Next base: position 551,543,980 of record CM057344.1, read on the forward strand.
AACAGGCGAAGTCTCTCACCCGGACTATTGCTCCTATCATAGGGCAATAGGACATCCTATTGAAAACTGCTTCACCTTCAAGAACTGGGTCGAAAACCAATATCAGCTTGGCAAATTCGCTCTATCCAGCAGTTGGAGTGTAACCCCGCCGCAGAAGCATGAACCCAAAGCCGCGCATATAGCGAGAATAGAACCAGATCAATATCGGTCTTGGAAGCGAGCTCGTACTTGTCATATGATAACGCTATCAAAAGAAGAGCCCGAGAATGTGGATGAACTCCCCTGGTGCTTTGAAAACGATGATAACGAGGTGATCTCGGAGTTTCCGCCGGCGCCGAAAGAGCTGGAAGATGGAATACATATTACTGCAGATGATCTCAAGAAAATTGATTTGGGGACGACAAGTGATCCGCAGCCGACGTTCGTCAGCGAATTGCTGTCTGAAGAAAGGGTGGCTATACTAAAGGACGTGCTCATGCAGCATAAAGATTGCTTCACATGGAATTATTCCGAGATGCCAGGACTAGACCCAGAGATTGCGGTTCACAAACTGGCCATATCCCCGGACGTCAAGCCAATCAAACAAGCACCGCGAAGAATGCGGCTCGAGCTTGAGATGAGCATCAACGCTGAGGTCAAGAAGCTGATCGACTCTGGCTTTATCCAAGAGGTGCAGTATCCTGACTGGATCGCCAACATCGTCCCGGTAATGAAGAAAAATGGGACAGTGCGCATATTTGTGGACTTTTGGGATCTCAATAAAGCCTGCCCGAAAGACGACTTCCCAGTACTGGTCACCGAGCAGATGATAGACAATACGTCCACTCACGAAGTCTTTTCCTTCATGGACGGCTCGTCGGGATACAATCAGATAAAAATGCATCCCGAGGACTAGAAGCATACCGCTTTCCGGACCCCTTTAGGCATATTCTGCTACAAGGTGATGCCTTTCGGTGTGAAGAACGCCGGTGCCACCTATCAGAGGGCTATGACGAAGATCTTCGATGACCTCATACATGAAATCGTCGAATGCTATATCGACGACCTCGTGGTGAAAAGCAAATCATATGAGGAACATCTAGAGCATCTAAAGATCGTATTTCAACGCCTCCGGAAATTCAACTTGAAGATGAACCCTCTCAAATGCGCGTTCGGAGTTTCCTCGGGCAAGTTCCTAGGATTCATTGTCCGACACCGAGGCATCGAGATAGATCCGTCAAAGATCAAGGCAATTATGGAGATTCCCCCTCCAAGGACTCTCAAGCAATTGCGGTCTCTCTAAGGGAAGCTCGCGTATATTCGGCGGTTCATAACCAATCTCTCAGGCAAGTGCCGTCCTTACAGTCACCTGATGAAGAAGGGAACCCCGTTCGTTTGGAATCACAAATGCCAAAGCGCGCTGGACGAAATCAAGCAATACCTGCAGAGTCCGCTAATACTGGCCGCTCCGGTCAAGTGAAAACCTCTCATTCTGTATACAACCGCCCTTGAAGGTTCCTTAGGCGCATTATGGGCACAGGAGAACGACCAAGGGAAGGAGAGAGTGCTCTACTATTTGAGTCGAGATCTGCTGGGGGCAGAAAGCAATTATTCTCCCATCGAAAAATACTGCCTGGCATTAATCTTCGCGATAACGAAGCTCAGGCACTATGCGTTGGCGCATGACGTCTGTCTCATATCGAAGGTGGATCCTCTCAAATATTTGATGTCAAAGGCCATATTGACAGGGCGGCTCGCTAAATGGGCCTTGCTCATGATGGAGTTCTCAATAACTTATCAGCCTCTTAAGGCAATAAAAGGCCAGGCCATCGCCGATTTCCTCGCTGAGCATCCGATACCTGCCGATTCTCCTTTGAATTGCGAACTACCAGATGAGCATGCGTTTGACACGATCGACGGTAATGGCACCCAGTGGGAACTTTACTTCGACGGAGCATCCTCCATGAAGAAGCGTAAACAAAACACCCCCATAATCAAATCAAGGGTAGGCCTCATCTTTGTAACTCCACAAGGAGGGATAATGTGCTTTGCCTTCTCCTTAACAGAGCTGAGAACTAACAATGAAGCTAAATACGAAGCTCTAAAAGCAAGTCTCGAGATCGCCATCGACACGGGAATCGAAAACCTGCTTATATACGGAGACTCCTAACTGGTCGTCAGTCAAGTAAACAGCGACTATCAAACGTGCAAACCAGAACTGGTGAAGTACGGCGAGAGGGTACAGCAACTGCTGACCCAAATACCTTCCTACACCTTGGAAAGCATACCACGTGCGGAAAGTAGCAAGGCAGATGCATTAGCCAAGCTCGCTAAAGAACTGGCCGATGAGAACCTCGATGACGTGAGGATCGTTGTGCAAAGCTGTCGAGTCCTCGCACCGGCAGAAATATTTCCAGAGACGTCCGAGGAAAAGGGGATGACCAAGCCAGCGGCTCTACAAATAAAAGACCAAGAAAAGGTTGAGGATTGGAGAGAAGTCTTTATAGACTACTTCAAATCCCGTCGAACGCCTGAAGATGCGTCCTCAAAACATCAGCTCATGAAGCGAGCCCTATCTTTCGCTTTCGTCAATGATACTCTGTACAAGAGGTCATTTGATTCTTTATGGTTAAGATGCCTGGGACCCGAAGAAGCAAAAAGGGTCGTCCAAGAAACTCACGACGGACTCTGCGGTTCTCACCAAGCCGGGCCGAAGATGAAGCTGAAGATCAAACAGATGGGTTATTATTGGCCCACGATGATCCAAGACTGCCTCGAATACGCGAAGCAATGCCACTCGTGCCAGATCCATGAGGACTTTATCCACCAGCATCCGAATCCATTACATCCGGCAGTGGCTAGCTGGCCGTTCGAAATGTGAGGGACTGATATAATCGGCCCCATCGAACCAGCATCGTCCAGAGGACATCGATTCATTTTGGCGACAACTGATTACTTCTCCAAATGGGCAGCAGCAGTACCGCTGAGGGAAGTGAAGACGGAGAATATCCTCCACTTCTTCAAGACGCACGTTATTTATCGGTTTGGAACTCCGCGACGGATCATCTCCGATAACAGGCCAGCCTACAGAAGCCACAAGATCAGCCGCTTCGCACAACAGCACAACATAGACTGGAGATACTCCTCAGTTTATAATCCCCGAGCCAAAGGTCTAGCGGAGGCCTTCAACAAGACCTTGACGAAGATCGTGAAGAAGACGGTGTCCCGAAATAAGAAGGACTGGCACGAGAGACTGCATGAAGCTCTCTGGGCATATCGAACTACGTTCAAGACGGCCACGAACACAACGCCGTATGCATTGGTATTCGGTACAAAGGCGGTACTCCCCTCGAGATAGAGTTACCCTCTCTACGAGTGGCAGTTCATTACGAGCTAACAGACGAAGAGAATGCTCACCTTCGGCTTGAGGAGCTCGACGCCCTTGATGAAACCCGGCTCATAGTGCAACAAAATTTAGAGGCTTATAAAACAAAGATGACGCGCTCCTACGAAAGATTGACTAGGCCGAGGACATTCCGCCAAGGAGAACTCGTGCTAGTGGTCAAAAGACCTATGATACCCAATCGCGCCAAGCGGGGAAAATTCGAGCCGAACTATGAAGGCCCGTACATCATAAACAAGGTCTACCAGGGTGGAGCATATCTACTCATGGACATGCATGGTGAAAGACCTTTCAGGCCAATAAACGGTCGCTTCCTGAAGAAGTAGTACGCTTGATGAGTCACGGCCTAGGTCAATGATAGATGACGACGACTATGTCCGCTCGCTATCTTCCAAGCCTAAACTCTGTAAGTAGTAACCAGCTTCATTAACAATTGACCGAAATGTACTTAAACTAATGTTCATATCAGATTTTTGCATTTTTATACCGCCCAATTTTTATCACATTGCATGTCGGTAGATACTCTTGAGCCGTGTTTGCTAGTCAATTGCAGGATACAGGTTCCCGGTTCTCAAACGGAGAAATTCATGGAAAACACGACAAAAATCCGGTTCCTGCCAACCACAGATAAAACACGGTCTCCGCTCTTCATCCGTATGCTGCCAGATACCGGTTTAGGAAGACAAAATGTCAAATCAATGTCGTTTTCAGGCACAAGGCTCAATGGTGGCACAAGATCCAAGAGATCTACGCGGAGCTCGAGACAATCATGACAAAATCTTAACAAAAAGTCCACCTTTCCTTCAACAGAAATTCTGGAAAAATCGTGGTGCCAAATTGAGAAAATAAATATGCCAGAGTAAAGTACTCAGAAAACCAGGCTACCAGAAAAAGGCCCAAAGCCCAACTCCACAATACGGCCGCGGAAGAGCGGCCAAATGGGGGTCTTGGCCGCGCTTCCGCGGCCGTTCTGGCGCCAGACAGTTAGGGTTTTTAGGGGGTGTTTGGTAATTTCATATGGGCCAGTATTTTTGCCCTAGTTTCTCATTCTCCAGCCTATAAATACCCCAGAATTCTATGAAGGAAGGGGGGTCCATAATCTTGTATTTCTTTTGCTAGGTTTTAGTTACATGTTCTTCTTCCTCTTCTCATCTCTTCTCCCTCTTCTCATCTCTTCTCCATTAAACTTGTAAGTGAGCTTTTGAGTGAAGAGTGATGAATAAAGAAGACCATTTTATTATCATGCTTGTCTCCTTATATTTATGCTTGTTGTAATTTTAATTCGTTAAGTAGTTGTTGTTATTTCCTTGTTATTTCTTTCTTCTCTTTTTTTTTTCTTTATCCTTACATATGACAATGATACTTACGCTTGATCCTCGCCAAGGTGAGGTCGCAAATAGTTAGTCGTATTCTTCTAATCTCCTTCTTTCTATCTTCCTCTTTTGTGTTGTTTTATTTTTCCGTATTATGATGTGTGAGTAGTTCATTCTTGTTAGGGTAGGATAAGGGAAGTTTGAGAGAAGGAAATCTCTCTCACTCTTTCCTTTCCCAACATCTTAAATCAACTCCCGTTAACCCAACCACAATCCGCTCCTTACGGCACCCTATCCTACATGATAGCGGTGATTCCGTAGTGAGACCGGTTGTGGTTGAATTAACCGGAGGTTATGGCTAAGAGCCAAGAACGGACGGACAAGCACCAAAAGGAAGACTTATGCGTTGGAAAGCCTAGCTTATACTCGCAAAGTCCTTCCTAGTCGTGCTAATCCCCGTTGTTGCCGATTACCGTAACACGATATTAAGAAGGGAAACGAAAGATGTGGAGACTCCTAACTCAAACTAACCTAATCCTAACCCTAACATGCTCTCTTTAAATATCAACTCAACACTTAGATAACTACAAACAATATCTGAACAACCGGACTTAACTCGTCAAAAAAAACACATAGAAAAAGATTCCCATCTCCCTGCGGACGACCCGTACTCAACCGGCTAGCTACGTGCGAAACCGTCTTGATTGCGGTATTTAGAACTAAACTTGACACGCTCTTATCCTAACAATCAAATGGCGCCGTTGCCGGGGAGACGGTAGTCTATTTCTAAGTGAAATTTCGGGTTAATTTGTGAATATAAAAACAACCAAAAAACCAAAAAAAATATATACTTTGTAAAAGAAACCATCTTGTTATTTTTGATTAGTTTTTGAGCAAGTGTGCAGGAAATACGAAGCTCAAGATCGACGCCAAAGACGTTGGAAATACGGAGTTCAAGTACAGTGCCAAAGACGTGGGAAGATAGACCCACATTTTCGCGGCTACACCGCGACGGACAAAACGAAGCATCCGGTTTACTGTACAAATCTGGAGCAAATACAGTGAGCAAATCAAGATTCAGTACATCCAGACAAGCAGAGGACACCCAACAGAGAACACCAAATTTTTCCAGAGCACCAAAGCCTCAGGACTGCCGCGTAAGCGCGGCAATTACATGCATTTGGCCGCGCTTCCGCGGCCATCCTTTGGCTTCAGGGCCCCATTTTTCTCTGGTGAGTCTCTCTGCCTCTCTCCACTCCTCTAAGCTCCACTGAATTGTGTTTTCTGCAGCCTTCTTTGCGCAAATTCTTCTCCCCCTTCCAATAAACTGTTCTTGTGCAGGATTCTTTGCGCCGCAAATAAAAATTGTTTGCTGTTGATATTGTTACTGTTTTGCATTCTTTAATACGGACTTAAGGGGCTTGAAACCAATCCAGATTGGGTGGGGATTTCATCACCCTTCCCAGGACCCCGGAAATCACTAAAGCATATGCATTGTCCATTGTAAATTAAAAAATACTAGACCTCAGCCCTAAGGACTTCGCACTCATTAGGAGAAGATAAACCTTGTTTAGAACCTTGCTTAACCGTATATTGTTTACGGGGTGTCTAGGAAAGTGTTAAAGGCGCAACCGCCGAAAGAGAAAGGGTTATTTAATTAAGGAACTTCGCGAAAGCGTTGGACAACCTCCCCTTATCTCTGCACTTACCTGGCCTCGTGATCAGTGTATTTTTAAGCCTGTTTCTCGACACTGTTTAACTTCGACAATCAAGTTCAGGAGCAGGTCTAGTAGACCTAGGTTACCCTAGATCTAGGTGTGATTGTGCATATCTTGTTTGTGATTGCTTAAGCCGTATTCCCGTACATACTTCTGTAAATCTCTTTCTAAAAACAAAATAAAAAAGAAAAAAATCAAAAACTTTTATAAAAACTTGCCCTTTTGTCGCCAAATCCATTTTTACCCAACACCCATCGCCTTTCTTCATTGACGTTTTCTTACCCTCACCTTCTCCGCTTTGACTATACTAAACTCGTTTAGTGTATGTCCGCTTGGACTCGGGACACTAGCGCCCGTCTAGTCCGCGTTACGTTAGTCGCGACCGACTACGCGATCGACTCCGAAGTCGATACTCCGTCCACTCCTCTTTCTCCCCTTCCTTTGCCGGCCAACTCCGACGTTGACCGGAATTCTGTTCATACATCTTCACCTTCACCTTCACCTTCACCAACCTCTTCTTCCGCGATGTCGGGATTTATTCCAAACATCTCGTTGACCACCCCTGGATTGGCTCCACCTCCTATGGAGACCAATCTCCCACCACCTCCGCCTGTTGTAGCGCTGCAGCGAATTGCTCTCCAGGATCGTTTCTACCCTACCCGTTCTGCACTTCCAACCTGCCTTTCTCTTCCTCCGGCCAATGGGGACAACTTTGAAATTAAGCCCCATTTCATCAACATGCTTCCACGTTTTCATGGGCTTGAATCTGAAGATGCCTATATCTTCATTAACAAATTTCAAAACGTCTGTGCCATGATGAAAACAACCCAGCTGTCGGACGATGCTATACGTCTACGGGTCATTCCGTTCACTTTATGCGATCTCGCAGAAAAATGGCTGTATAGCACCGCTTCCCACTCAATCACCAGCTGGGACGAGTTTGTTAAAGCGTTTCTGAAAAAATTCTACCCAAATCATAAGACCGCAAGAATTCGAAATGAGATCAACCAATTCTCCCAGCTTCCTTCTGAACCCTTTTGGAAGTGCTTTGACCGATACAAAGACCTTCTTGTTCAGTGTCCTCACCACGGTATAGAGAAATGGCAACTCTGCCAAACCTTATACGAGGGACTGAACCCAGCAACGAAGCAGTTGCTGGAAACCATCTGTCAGGGCCACTTCCTATCCAAATCTGACGAGGAAGAGTGGCAGTTCTTTGACGATCTTGCGGAGCAAACGCTACAGTGGGAGAGCACCAGACCGACTCCTTCTTCTTCTTCTACCTCCACTTCTACCGGTCAGTCTAGGGTAGGAATTCACCAGCTTGATGTCTCTATTGCGATGAGAGCTGAAATGGCTGCAATCACAAAAAAGCTTGAAGCAATAGAGAGCAAATTTTCTTCTCCTACTCCTGCCCCTGTTCTCCCCCTTCGTACCATCTGCGCTTGTTGTTCCGATCCGTCCCACTTAACTGAAGAGTGTCCTTACAATCCACCCTCGCAAGGACAGGATCAGGTTAATGCATTCCAGCAAAGACCAAGGAATGATCCATACTCTTCCACCTACAATCCCGGTTGGAGGAACCACCCCAATTTCGCCTGGAATCAGAATCAGAATCAATTCCAGGGCAACAATTTCCAAAGGGCCCCTCCACCGCAACAACAAGCGCAACAACAAACTCAGTATCAGCAGCCCTTCCAACCCCAGCCTTACCAAAACCAGACGAACAACTTTGCACCGAACAATTCCTTTCCACCAAACAACTTTGTTCCGTCGAACAACGATAAGGTTTCCTCGCTCGAGCGAAGTCTGGATGCGTTTGTTAAACAATCGACTCAATCCACCGCCAACATCCAGTCTTCGATCCAATCTTTAGTGCAACACACCGCCGCACACGGGCAGAGCATCAAGACCATCGAGGCCCAGATTGCACAGCTGAACGCGGCCTTGAGCGAGCGAGAGAAGGGGAAGCTCCCGTCCCAGCCACTTCCAAATCCCGGCCACCCACATAATGCACATGTTGCTCTTGAACAACAAAACCATAATGTGAGTGCCGTGACCACACTGAGATCAGGGAGGGTGCTGCAAAACAACATTGGCAAGCAAATCAACGATGACACCCCGGCCGCTTCTTCTTCTTCTTCTTCTCCTGCTTCTTCTTCTTCGTCTTCCGAGCCTATTCTCCGTTCTTCACAAGGCTCTCCTTCCTCTTCTTCTCTAAACGGACCCGCTTCTCACTCCACGAAAACACCTATTATGGGATCCGTTCCAACTCCAAAATCTCCTCCTCCAGCATTAGACTCAACCAATTTTCAAAATGTTCCATTTCCAAACCGGTTGAGGTCTAACAAACAAAATCCACAAATGGAGAAGATTTTGGAGTTATTCAAGCAAGTTAACATTAACATTCCTCTTTTAGATGTTGTCCAACAAGTCCCTTCTTACGCGAAAATCTTAAAGGACTTGTGCACGAAAAAGAGGAAGTCTCAGGTACCCAAGAAGGTTTTCTTGGCTAGTGCTGTGAGTGATGCCCTTACCCAATCTTTACCACAAAAACGGAAGGACCCTGGCTGTCCTACGATTTCAATTACTATTGGGGATAAGAACATCAACCGCGCACTATTAGATCTTGGTGCCAGTGTTAACTTGCTTCCGTATTCAGTATACGAGCAATTAGGCGTCGGAGAGCTGAAACCCACACACTGCACTCTCCAGATGGCCGACCGATCAATCACCCATCCTAGGGGTGAGCTAGAGGATGTGTTAATCAAAGTCGGGGACTTCATATTCCCCGTCGACTTCATTGTCTTAGATACACAGCCTGTAGCTAACCCCCGGAATCAAATTCCGGTGATACTCGGTCGCCCATTTCTCGCAACCTCAAATGCTGTGATCAATTGTCGCAATGGTTCAATGAACCTCTCTTTTGGAAATATGACAATTGAACTCAACATTTTTAGGTTGGGGAATCAGCCCGCCGAACCTAATGCTCATATACTGGATGTTTGCTCGATCCAGGAGATCACCCCCGAAGAGTGTGAATTCGAGGAGTTTTTGTTTGAATACGATAATCTTGACGCCACTAGTGCGTGTCTCTTCGAACCTGCTGCTGTTTCTGCGCCCGATAACGACTACGAGTGTTTCACGTTCACGAACGATCTTAGCCGCGCACAACCCGAGTTTGAATCTTTCGACTTTTCGGATGAGTTACCTGAACCATCCGACTCGGTTGCCTACACTCGTTTTGAACCTTTGCTGGAGTCCTTTGAGTTCGAGACCTTTGCACCAGTCTTGCCTTCCATCATTTCACCTCCAACGCTCGAACTCAAGCCGTTGCCATCTCACCTTAAGTATGCTTACTTAGGTGAGAACGAGACCCTCCCTGTCATCATCTCGGCTTCTCTAGCTCCCGAGCAAGAGAAAGCCCTTCTCACGGTCTTGCACGGCAACAGGCAAGCTTTTGGCTGGTCCATGGCGGACATCAAGGGGATTAGTCCCCTCATCGTTGAGCATCACATTCATCTGATGGATGATGCCAAACCAGCCCGGGATCCACAAAGACGTCTTAATCCAGTCATGAAGGAGGCTGTGAAGAAGGAGATCGTCAAATGTCTAGATAGTGGTATCATTTACCCTATCTCTGATAGCCAGTGGGTTAGCCCCATTCACGTTGTCCCCAAGAAGTCGGGCATCACGGTCATAACCAACGAGGCGAATGAGTTAATCCCTACTCGCACCCAAACCGGGTGGCGAGTTTGCATTGATTACAGAAAACTCAACGCCGCAACGCGGAAAGACCACTTTCCGCTACCTTTTATTGACCAGATGCTCGAACGATTGGCCGGACATGAGTACTATTGCTTTCTAGATGGCTACTCTGGCTATAATCAAATTCCCATCGCCGAAAAAGACCAGGACAAGACCACTTTCACTTGTCCTTTCGGCACGTTTGCATATCGTCGCATGCCCTTTGGGTTATGCAATGCGCCCGCTACCTTCCAGCGGTGTATGATGGGAATTTTCTCAGACATGGTGGAGAAATTTCTGGAGATCTTCATGGACGACTTCTCCATCTTTGGCGATTCTTTTGACGAGTGTCTGCTGCATCTCGACGCTGTCCTTACCAGATGTAAGGACAAGAATCTCACTTTGAACTGGGAAAAATGCCACTTCATGGTGCGTGAAGGTATTGTCTTAGGACATATTATCTCGCAAAATGGCATAGAGGTTGACAAAGCAAAGATTGAGGTCATTTCCAATCTGCCTCCTCCCCGATGCATCAGAGATATCCGAGCCTTCCTTGGCCATGCCGGTTTTTATAGACGGTTTATCAAGGACTTTAGCAAGATTGCTAGGCCCTTGACGCTTTTGCTGGCCAAGGACACGCCTTTCACCTTCGACTCGAGCTGTGTGACTGCATTCGAGTCACTGAAACTCTCACTCACTTCTGCTCCCGTTCTCTCTTCTCCTGACTGGACGCACCCATTCGAGATTATGTGCGATGCATCCGACTTTGCCATCGGTGCTGTCCTTGGACAGCACATCAACAAGATGCCGCATGTAATCTATTACACAAGCCGAACCCTGAACGACGCACAACTCAATTATACAACAACTGAGAAGGAATTCTTAGCTGTTGTATTTGCCTTAGAAAAGTTCAGGCCCTACCTCATCGGCTCTCCAGTCATTGTCTACACTGACCACTCAGCTCTGCGCCATCTTTTTGCGAAGAAAGATGCCAAATCTCGGTTAATCCGTTGGATCCTCTTGCTTCAAGAGTTTGACCTTGTCATTAAGGACAAACGAGGATGTGAAAACGTGGTTGCCGACCATCTCTCGCGACTTCCTTCTTCGCCTTCGCTTCTAATTCCGATAAACGACGTTTTCCCGGATGAACAACTCTTGACAGTATCTTGCGAACCCTGGTTCGCAGATATTGTGAACTATTTGGCCACGGGATTGCTACCGACCGAATGGTCGAGTCAGGACAGACTTCGCTTCTTATCCCAAGTAAAACATTTTTACTGGGACGAACCCTACTTGTTCAAGTACTGTCCCAACCAGATTATTCGTCGGTGTGTCCCTGATGAGGAATTCAAGAGTGTGCTGTCATTTTGCCACGACCAAGCATGTGGCGGGCATTTTGGGCCCAGAAAGACAGCTGAGAAGATCTTGCAATGTGGTTTCTACTGGCCACAACTTTTCAAAGACGCTCACGACTATTGCAAGACTTGCTCCCGGTGCCAACACATGGGCCGGATATCCCGGAGGAATGAGATGCCGCTCCAACCGATCTTGGTTGTGGAGATTTTTGATGTTTGGGGGATAGACTTCATGGGGCCGTTTCCCAGCTCTTTTGGGAACTTGTACATCCTTCTAGCTGTTGATTACGTCTCTAAATGGGTCGAGGCTGTGCCCAGCCGAACTAACGACAACAAGGTTGTCGTTAGGTTCCTTAAAGAAAACATTTTCTCACGGTTTGGGCACCCCCGAGCGATCATTAGCGACAATGGAAGTCATTTCTGCAATAGGACTTTCGAGGCCTTGATGCGGAAATACTCCATTAATCATAAGCTTTCTACGCCCTACCACCCCCAAACCTGCGGGCAGGCCGAAGTTTCAAATCGGCAAATCAAGCAGATACTGGAGAAAACGGTTTCCAAGAACCGTAAGGATTGGTCTTTGAAACTCACTGATGCCCTTTGGGCATTTAGAACCGCTTATAAGACCGACCTTGGCATGTCTCCCTATCGGCTTGTGTACGGAAAAGCCTGCCACCTTCCTGTCGAAATCGAGCATCGCGCGTTTTGGACGATAAAGGAGCTGAATCTGTCTCTGGAGGACGCGGGCAGCCATCGGAAGCTGCAGCTGAACGAACTGAGCGAGCTTAGGGATGAGGCTTACGACAACGCGGTTGTCGTTAAGAATCGAACGAAGGTGTTTCATGATAAACACCTTGTGCGCAAAACCTTCGTACCTGGTCAACAGGTACTTCTTTACGACACCCGACTTCATTTCCATCCTGGAAAGCTCCGATCTCGCTGGAAAGGGCCGTATTTTGTGCGGACTGTGTATCCGCAGGGCGCTGTGGATTTGGAAAATCCAAAGGACGGTTCACTCTTCAAAGTGAACGGACACCGATGCAAACCGTACCTTCGCACCGAACCCACAGAGGAGCTCCTGTTCTTACAGGAGCCGGTTTACCTTGCTTGATCTTCCTCTGCCTACCTCCAAACTTCGGTTATCCAGCCAAGAACAGTGGACACTGTTCCAAATAAGTTTGGGGGTATGTACAAACCATTTTGTTTATATTTGTGTATATTCTTTTTCTTTTCTTTCAAAACAAAAACAAATAAAACTTGTGTATCGCTAACCAACAATTTTGAACCTTCAAACTACTCTCTTCATGCAATGACAGTGAGGACACTGTCCAGTTTAAGTTTGGGGGTACGCTCGGTACGCATTTCTTACCTTCGCATTCATATGTATATTTTGCATCTGCGTATTAAAATCCATAAAATCCATAAAAATTTGAAAATTTTCCAAAAATATAAAAACCTTTTTGTCAAGTTAGCTTGTGGAAGAACTCTGATTCAACATTCGACGAGTTTTGTTTGATAAAATAGGAATAACTAGATCTTATGTTTGGATTTTGAAAACCTGAAAGATAACTCTCCTTTGAAGTTAACTATAGCTGGTATACGTCTTTACATCACACTACACGTGTCGTGAGTTTTGGGAATTAGATGACAAGTCTTTCATGTTCAAACTTTTAAACAGATAAGTGATTTTCTGAGAATCAAATAGGTTTGTTCTGAAATAAGTAATGACAAGAATAGTTTATGAAGTAAAGCGATTATGAAGGAATGTTATTGATGCCGTAATAGGAGCTAAGTCTGAAAAATAACCCATCTAAAACTTGATTGGAATGATTACACACCAAACCCACTAGACACGTCTTTTATCCAAAAAAATATTTGAACTGCCGGTTATATCTCCGTTCGTATTAAATCATCTGATTTTCACGCCAAACTGTCTTTTGTTTTTGGACCTAGGTAACTTGAGTAATTAAGTCCGCTGGGGTGTTTCTACACCTAATGCCCTAAAACCAACTGGTTTGGGTGCATTGGCCCAAAGCTCGCTAAGAAGCCTAGAAAGTCCAGTTTAAAACAAAATCAAGCAAGTGTTCTCTCCGAGTTAAAATTCCTAACGGTTCTTTGTGTGAGAATAATCTTGATAAAAGACAGGCTTTTAAAAAAAATTTTAACGGAGATATGAAGGTTTTACTCTTTGATAAAGAATATTGCACGTTCACAGTGGTGTGTATGAAATGAAAACAAGAAAAAGGTGGAGTGAAAAATACGACTTAGTTTCCTGTTAAGGAAGATAGAAATTCTAAAGTTGAAACCTTACTGCAAAACGAAACTTGAAAAATGCTTAACTCATTATAAAACTTATGTGATCCTTTTAAAATTGTTATCTGGGCTTTATTGTGCGACATGATGACTCTAATCGATCCTTCTGGAACTTAACGACACTATCCGCACTGCACGTAAAGACATATAAAATCTGTAGTTAAATAAGATGTGAGGTGTGAAAAATAAAGGTTCGATAGTCTAGACTAAGGATTATAGAATTGTTCTTTTCTAAAACAAAACTTTAGGGTTTGAAACTTAGTCATTTTTACAAACCAACTTGACCGGATTTTGTGGGTAGTATCCGCTGAAAACCCTCAGGAGACAACACTCCTCCTACTAGGGACACCTAGAGGTTTAACGGCTTGTTGCACATGCTCAGTGCAATCGCGTTCCCTGCGAAAGTGAGGTTAGGAAATTATTGTGAATAAATGGACTTTGCTCGGGACGAGCAAATGATAAGTTTGGGGGTATTTGTTCATATCAGATTTTTGCATTTTTATACCGCCCAATTTTTATCACATTGCATGTCGGTAGATACTCTTGAGCCGTGTTTGCTAGTCAATTGCAGGATACAGGTTCCCGGTTCTCAAACGGAGAAATTCATGGAAAACACGACAAAAATCCGGTTCCTGCCAACCACAGATAAAACACGGTCTCCGCTCTTCATCCGTATGCTGCCAGATACCGGTTTAGGAAGACAAAATGTCAAATCAATGTCGTTTTCAGGCACAAGGCTCAATGGTGGCACAAGATCCAAGAGATCTACGCGGAGCTCGAGACAATCATGACAAAATCTTAACAAAAAGTCCACCTTTCCTTCAACAGAAATTCTGGAAAAATCGTGGTGCCAAATTGAGAAAATAAATATACCAGAGTAAAGTACTCAGAAAACCAGGCTACCAGAAAAAGGCCCAAAGCCCAACTCCACAATACGGCCGCGGAAGAGCGGCCAAATGGGGGTCTTGGCCGCGCTTCCGCGGCCGTTCTGGCGCCAGACAGTTAGGGTTTTTAGGGGGTGTTTGGTAATTTCATATGGGCCAGTATTTTTGCCCTAGTTTCTCATTCTCCAGCCTATAAATACCCCAGAATTCTGTGAAGGAAGGGGGGTCCATAATCTTGTATTTCTTTTGCTAGGTTTTAGTTACATGTTCTTCTTCCTCTTCTCATCTCTTCTCCATTAAACTTGTAAGTGAGCTTTTGAGTGAAGAGTGATGAATAAAGAAGACCATTTTATTATCATGCTTGTCTCCTTATATTTATGCTTGTTGTAATTTTAATTCGTTAAGTAGTTGTTGTTATTTCCTTGTTATTTCTTTCTTCTCTTTTTTTTTTCTTTATCCTTACATATGACAATGATACTTACGCTTGATCCTCGCCAAGGTGAGGTCGCAAATAGTTAGTCGTATTCTTCTAATCTCCTTCTTTCTATCTTCCTCTTTTGTGTTGTTTTATTTTTCCGTATTATGATGTGTGAGTAGTTCATTCTTGTTAGGGTAGGATAAGGGAAGTTTGAGAGAAGGAAATCTCTCTCACTCTTTCCTTTCCCAACATCTTAAATCGACTCCCGTTAACCCAACCACAATCCGCTCCTTACGGCACCCTATCCTACATGATAGCGGTGATTCCGTAGTGAGACCGGTTGTGGTTGAATTAACCGGAGGTTATGGCTAAGAGCCAAGAACGGACGGACAAGCACCAAAAGGAAGACTTATGCGTTGGAAAGCCTAGCTTATACTCGCAAAGTCCTTCCTAGTCGTGCTAATCCCCGTTGTTGCCGATTACCGTAACACGATATTAAGAAGGGAAACGAAAGATGTGGAGACTCCTAACTCAAACTAACCTAATCCTAACCCTAACATGCTCTCTTTAAATATCAACTCAACACTTAGATAACTACAAACAATATCTGAACAACCGGACTTAACTCGTCAAAAAAAACACATAGAAAAAGATTCCCATCTCCCTGCGGACGACCCGTACTCAACCGGCTAGCTACGTGCGAAACCGTCTTGATTGCGGTATTTAGAACTAAACTTGACACGCTCTTATCCTAACAATCAACTAACAACGGACCGAAATGTCCTTAAACTAACAACGGACCGAAACGTCCTTGAACTAACGACGGACCGAAACGTCCTTAAACTACCAACGGACCACTATGTCCTAAAACTAGCCGTTGACCGAGATGTCGATAAACTACGGTGGATTGCAGCATCCCAAAGGTGATACAACAAAAAAAAAGAGAATAAAAAAAAGAAAGAAAAAAGAAAACGGTATGTCCATAAGCAAAATGGGCACGGATGAAAACCCGAAGGGGCTCCGTGAGTAAAAACAGCAGGGCTACCGGCGAGTTTTGTGAAAACCCGAAAGGGCGCAACCTCGTTAGAATTAAAAAAAAAAGAAACAAAAAGAAAAACGGTATGTCCATAAGCAAAATGGGCACGGATGAAAACCCGAAAGGGCTCCGTGAGTAAAAACAGCAGGGCTACCGGCGAGTTTTGTGAAAACCCGAAAGGGCGCAATCTCGTTAAGGGGTCCTTAAACTCATGGACTATGATGTCCTTAACCTTGACCGTGATGTCTTAAAACTAACATCGGACTGTGGGGTCCTTAAACTCACGGACTATGATGTCCTTAACCTTGACCGTGATGTCTTAAAACTAACATCGGACTGTGGGGTCCTTAAACTCACGAACTATGATGTCCTTAACCTCGACCGTGATGTCTTACAACTAACATCGGACTACGGGGTCCTTAAACTCACGGACTATGATGTCCTTAACCTCTACCGCGATGTCTTAAAACTAACAATGGACCCCCATGTCCTTAAACTGACAATCGACCGCAATGTCAGTAAACTAAACAATAGAGCCCAATTGCTCTCTTGTCGGATCTAAATGATCCCGTTAAGTTGATCTTGGTCTAAATTTAGACCAACATATCCTTAACAAACGTTTAAGTTGATCTTAGTCTCAAATGAGGCTAAGTATCCGTAAACCCAACCCCCAAACCCAAATCTAAGAAAGATACGGATTTGGACTAGTCCACGCCTTACGGGCGACAGTATTACTTAGTCTCCGTATACAATCCATGGGCAACCAAACACAAACAAACACCCACGACATGAAGTGACCATCTGGAGAAGAAGAAAGTTGTTACCGCGATGCGGTAGCGTAATTAACTACAGGGGCTTGCGCCTGCAGGGAAGAGCGTCCCCACAATCAAAAATCCCTCAAACGAGGGGGAATCTGACGAAGTCTGCTATATCGGCCGCATCCGTTTAAACCTTCGATACATGGTGCCACAAATCAACTTAGCATCTTCAGAGAGGTGGACAGATAGCACCAATTAGAATCTGCCTCCAGATTCAGGCAAGACATCCGTCTTCCCGGTTTCCGGCGGTAAACATTCCAGTCTCACCGCTTGTATCCAGCTGGAATGTCAGTTCAAGAAATGGCGTTCTAAAGGCAACCATGGGATACAGCTTGTGTCCAGTCGTCGTCTGCAGCAGAGAGTTTTATGCTGACTTCAAAGTACTGGACATACCGAACTTTGATGTGGTTCTAGGAATGGATTGGCTTGGAACTATTTATGCTACCATCGACTGTCATCAAAGGAGGGTAGTATTCGAGATTCCTGACCATCCGGTTCTCTATTTCAAAAGCGGAGACCGTACCCTGGAGCCAAGTACCTACAAAGTGAATCCAAGAGAAGCAGTAGTTGTAGCAACTCAAGCGGAGGAAGAATCAAAACTAGAGGTAGTTCGAGAGTTCGACGATGTATTTCCTGACGATATATCAGGTTTGCTTCCCGATCGAGCTCTTGAATTCAGTATTGATTTAGTACCAGGAGCACAACCGGTGATCAAAGCACCTTATAGATTAAGTCTGGAAGGTTTGAAGGAAGTCCGAACACAGTTGGACGAATTATTGGCGAAAGGATGGATTCGTCCCAGCACTTCAAGTTAGGGAGCACCTGTACTGCTTGTGAAGAAGAAGGAAGGTTCATACAGAATGTGCATCGATTATAGAGCCTTGAATGAAGTCACAATAAAGAACAAGTATCCACTTTCGCGCATCGACGATTTATTCGATCAGCTAAGTGGATCTTGTGTGTTCTCTAAATTGGACCTTCGTTCAGGTTATCATCAAGTGAAGATCAAGGAAGCTGATATTCACAAAACAGCTTTCAGAACTCGCTATGGACATTACGAATTCTAGTGATGCCATTTGGAGTGACCAATGCACCAACAATATTCATGAACCTAATGAATCAAGTTTTCCGGGAGTACTTAGACAGGTTTGTTGTCATCATCATCGATGACATCCTGGTGTATTCTAAGAGTCGGAAAGAGCATGCAGAGCACCTACGAATTGTCCTGGAAACTCTTCGACAACATCAGCTCTATGCCAAGTACATCAAGTGCGAGTTTTGGCTAAAGCAAGTTGGTTTTCTTGGACATATCGTATCAGGAGAAGGGATTTCTGTGGATCCAGCAAAAGTTTCAGCAGTTAGCGAATGGCCTACACCAAGGTCAGTGAAGGACATTCGGAGTTTTTTGGGTTTAGCTGGATATTACAGAAGGTTCATTAAAGGATTTTCGAAGATAGCAACACCCCTGACCTAGCTCGCATGTAAAGACGAAGAATTTGTGTGGTCAGAAGCATGCGAACAAGCTTTCGTAGAACTCAAGTCAAAGTTGACATCAGCACCTATTCTCGTAGTACCGGATCAATCTGGAGGATTCGAAGTGCATTGTGATGCATCCGTAAGGGATTAGGATGTGTTCTACATCAGCACGGTAAAGTTGTGGCTTATGCTTCAAGATAACTGAAGACTCATGAGCGCAATTATCTGACGCATGACCTGGAGTTGGTAGCCGTCATCTTTGCTCTCAAGATTTGGCGCCATTATCTACTTGGTGAACGAGTGAACATCTACACAGATCATAAAAGTCTGAAGTACGTGTTTACTCAGAATGAGTTGAATATGCGGCAGAGAAGATGGTTAGAACTCATGACGGACTTTGACATCAACTTACAATATCACCCAGGGAAGGTGAATGTGTTACCTGATGCTCTTAGTCCTCAACCATTATCGATGAATCTCACCGCTCAGAGGAAGCTTCAATAAGACTTGCATTAGATGGAGATTGAGGTAGTCATGCCAGGTAACGCTTCATGTTTGATGAATTTACAAGTTCAATCAACCATTGTCAATCAGATCAAAGCAGCTCAAGCAAGTGATGCTAAGTTGCAAAAGATCAGAGAACAAGTGGAGAAGGGACTCAGAACAGACATCATCATCCATGAAGACGGATCTTTGAGATACGGTAGCAGATTGTGTGTACCAAAAGGTCCTGTTCGGGAAGAGTTAATGAAAGAAGCTCACAGCTCTCCCTACTCAGTACATCCTGGAGGTACCAAAATGTATAAATATCTACGTCAAAATTATTGGTGGCATGGAATGAAGCTTGAAGTAGCCAGAAGCGTCGCAAAATGCTTGGTGTGTCAGCAAGTAAAGGCTGAATATCACAGGACAGCTGGACTACTTCAACCGTTACCAATCCCAGAATGGAAGTGGCAACACATCACGATGGATTTTGTGACTGCTCTTCCTCGCAGCACAAAGGGTAACGATGCCATATGGGTCATTGTGGATCAACTCACAAAGTCGGCTCACTTCATCCCATTTCGAGTTGGCCAATCAACTAAGAAACTAGCAAAGAAGTATATGGAGGTAATAATCTATTTAAGATTATAACTCTTCGTAATGAACTATCTTTGATACCCATGAACTCATACAGGAAATTTTGAGACTTCATGGAGTACCGGTCTGCATTGTCTCCGATCGTGACACCGGGTTCCGATCGTGACACTGGGTTCCGATCGCAATTTTGTTAGAGTCTGCAAGCAAGCTTGGGAACAAGTCTGAACTTCAACACGGCTTATCATCCATAAACAGATGGTCAGTCGGAACGAACTATTCAGATCTTGGAGGATATGCTCAGAGTGTGTATGCTATACTTCAAGGGATCGTGGGAAGATCACCTGAATCTTGTGGAGTTTGCGTACAATAACAGCTACCAAGCAAGCATAGGAATGGCACCTTTTGCAGTATTGTATGGAAGGAAGTGTCGATCACCATTAAGTTGGGACGACATCGGAGATAGGGAACTTCTTGGACCATAGATGATAGTAGCGACCGTTGATGTGGTTCGTACTATCAGGGAAAGGATGCGCATAGCCCAAGATCGACAGAAACACTGGGCTGATGCGAAGAGACGACACTTGGAGTTCCAGCCAGGAGATCACGTATTCTTGAAGATATCTCCGAACCGCGGAGTGATCCTATTTGGAAGACGGGGTAAATTAAGTCCGAGATACATTGGACCGTTCGACATACTTGAACGAGTCGGTGAAGTGGCATACCGCTTAGCGCTTCCACCCTCATTAGAAGGAGTGCATAATGTGTTCCACATATCCCACTCAGAAAGTATGTAAGTGACCCCAGCCATGTTCTTGATCATTCCGAGCTCACTATACAGCCCGACTTGTCTTGTGAGCAATAGCCTGTAGAGATCCTGCACAGGAAAGTGAAGACACTTTGGAACAAGGAAGTTAACTTGGTCCGAGTAATGTGGAGGAAAGACACTCCAGGAGAATCCACTTGGGAAAGAGAAGATGAAATGCGTGCAAGATATCCTCACCTCTTTGTAAACTAGTCCTCAAATAAAAGTTGTAAATTTCGAGGACGAAATTTTTGTAAGAAGAGTAGATTGTAACAACTCCATTTTTAGTGTACATAAATTTGATTTAAATTTGAAGTATACTTGGGGTATTTAATGTTGTTGTTACCACTTTAAGTATTTATTTCACACAATAATTACAAGAAGGAGCTTGTAGCTCATTGGTAACACCTTGCACTGCTGAACCAAGCCACCAGAGTTCAAATCCCCTACCCCACATTATTTTTTAATATTATTTTGTTTTAATTTCTTTGGAAGCCCAACAGTCCACACACAATAACTCCTAAAACTTGAACTGAACCTGAAAAACTAAAAGCACCAGTGCCTACCTCACGAGACCCCTCACCTCCCGACCGTCGAACTTGGCCCGGATCGGCCAACTCGGCCGGCGGACCGACCGACTCGGCCCGCCGCCGCCGGCCGGAGTTGCCGATTCCGGTGAGTCGTCAACTGATGAAATGTGTCTCTTGGCATTCTAAACTCCCATGCACACTCCAAATAAATGGATCGGTTCCAGAGAGTTAAATATACCCCATTTACTACAATTTTTAATGAATTTCCTAGATTTTTTACAATTTTTTATTTAAAAATGTAACTACCGGTAGTGCCACGGCCATCTAACAGACGCCAAATGCGGAACAAAAACTTTTACAACTGGCGCTATCGTATACTATAACCTGGATCTTCCATTAAAGCTAAATTAACAAACTGTAAAGAGGGTAGAATTGTTATACCGAACGATCCGAGTCCTTCGGTCTTCAACCATCATCCCACGCTTTGTTGTAGCTGTTCCGATCTCCTGAATCTCCAGTCTCGTCATCCAGGTGGCACCACGTCGACGGATCTTTAAATGGGCTCCCGCCTCTGAACCGAGGCAACTCGATCATCAAGTTTGCTAAAAGAGATGACCAAGATTGATATAGAGAGTGAGTAGAACACTTTGTCTCGTTACGTCCAAGGCTATGGACGAACGGTTAATGAAGTTGCCTTTTTTTTTGAATCGGGTAAATGGAAATTAAGCTATATGAAATTTCCATGAACTAAACTATCATAATCTTTTCCCAAAAATTAATCCCTCATTCACTCAAGAATGGCCGGCCACTATATGAAGCAAGGGGGTGAGTGTAGGATAAGGGTGTAGGGTTCCTAGGCACTCTAATGGAGTCTCACAAGTGATCAAACATGCACAAATCAAATTTTACGGGTGCCTACAAACCCTAATACGGATCGTTTACTAGATATCTAGGCGAAACAAGCAAGTAAATGGAAATGTATCTAAAGGAAAGGGGCTACAACCTTTGTAGATCCGGTCCACCACTTCCTAAGCTCCGCGATGATCTCCCTCCATTATCCAAATCAAACCCTTGACTCTAGCATTGGCATCATCGAAGAATAGGCGGGCTTGATCGTCGGTTCGATGCCGAAGATGATCTACGTCGAAGCATCACAAGAACAAGCTCCAACTTCACCAAGCTTTGAAAACTTGTGAAGTAAACACCCTATACAACTTGGCAAGAGATAGAGAATGAAGAAATAGGAAATGGGTAGACTTTAGTTTTGGATTTCTCACTAGTTTTCATCACTTGCCATTGGAGTAGCAAGCTTTCTCTTTTGTTGAAGAAGATGAAGAAGAAGAAGATATGATAAGTTTTTAATAATTAGATAAAATAAATCAATACTTATCATACTTTCAACTATAGTTAAGTGTAGAGAAAAGACCATGGTTAAAAGGATGGTTAGGGTTAAGCATAAGAACAAAAGAGTGACTTAGTCAAAGTTTCAAGAAACTTCAACTAAAAACAAAACATTCAATCATTCATTTATCTTTTTCTTTTTCCAAAATGAATAAATATGAAAGATAAATGAATAAATAATCAAAACCCTAATCATTAACTTAAACCATGGTTTGATTCTTTACACTTAACCAAGTAAGCATGTATCATCAAACATGATACAAACATGTGCACAAAACTATATCGCATATACAATGTGCACAATTCAAGTGAGAAAATCCTTTTAAAGTGAACCAATACTAGTTAACGCAAAGTAATATATCAAATATATAAATATGCACTAAATCATTAAATCAACACTTGATTTAACGATCCGGTCATATCGGATATAACCGACCAGTATCATATGTATCGGCTTATCGAATCAATCCTTGATTCGATAACTGGGTTATATCGCATATAACCAATCGATACATAGATCGCGAGAATGGAATACGGTATCGCATACTCGAATTATTCTCGGTCCCGCACATATCTCATATGTGCTCCTATTTCGTTTCGCTTGAACTAGGAAACCTCTGTGTAGGACTCTAAAGACTCGTCAATACGCCGGCAGCAGATGATGATCATATCAAACACCCACAAGCCGCAAGCGGTCTGCTAAACGTAACGGCCACCCGGGTATTGAGCGATCAGAAGATCGACGAGCAAGCCCGCTCACACTCCTGTGAATCCAACCAGTAACACTTACCGTACAGTCCGGTCTGTTCGTCTGATATGTCGCATATCTCGCCTAGGGGTGGTAAACGTCAGACCCCAGTAGCTTGATAAGTCATGCCGACGTGAGGTCCATAACATTCGTGAAACTACTGATAACACTTACCAGTAGGTCACTGCAACCCTGGCCAGGGATTTCCTGTTATGGCCAGTCGAGCATAGCACAACATCAACCCCGAATACCGGGAGAGACGAATCCCCTCCTATCGCTCATTGCCTCCATGTGAATCGGGACTGTACCCAAAAACCACCTGTTTGCACGACTCAGTAGAGCCGTGGTAGGGTGGAAATCAAAGCACAGTGGGAGACACACAAGACTCTATGACGATCTCGGGTCAACAGACTAAGCTGTACCAGTGTCACCAGAGAACTGCCATCTGACGTGAGGTATAATACCATCCGGGAGTTCTCGGCGAGTCCGTTCAGTGTACCCAGTCTCCCCTGAGCACCCGCATACCATCTTCGATGTCAAACACCAATGGATATGGGATCATCCATCGCCCATCACATAGGTCGAGAAGATATACGCTAGTCTACTCTGGAATATCGATGCCCCGTCTCGATATTCCCACGACTAGGAACAATGAAGGATGTACTCATTGACTACCCAGGCCCCACTAGTATGATCTACATCATAGTCCTGGAAGTCGAGTACACATCCTAAGGGCTTTATCAACATGTAATCAGAGAGACAGAAAGTATACATGTTAAGATAAAGTGCAACCAGATAGCGTACTATCATGTCGAGCAAGAAAGTCCTTCCTATATATGTCCCAGCATCCACTACAATATACATCCAATGTACAGTAATGGCCTCTAGGGCATACATATAACTAACAATCTCCCACTTGCACTAGGGCCATCTGTAGCAGTGGTTGCAGTATCACATACTCAACCATCCCCTAAAAGTCTCTCTTTGGGGAAAAGGCCTTCGTGAGTGGATCCGCCGTGTTGTCCTCTGAGTCTTCTCTCCTAACCTCGATCACCCTGGAGATCAACTATCTCCATGATCAGGTGATGCTGCCTCAGAATTTGTCTGGGTCACTGATGGGACCAGGGTTCCAGGGCCAAAGCCACACTTCCATTGTCATACAATGGCAGGAACCTAGTTCATCTTATGAACCAATATACACCCAAACTTCCTTTTTGGTAGTATCTTCAATAGCGATGTTACCAGCCTTTATCGTCTAGTTTGCCACGGTATCTAGCTTGGAACTCTTCCAACATACCGTCCCTTTACTGAGGGTAAAGACAGTGCCTGTGACTGACATTCAGTCATCTTTATCACCCTGGAACACTTCCAGTGATTCTCCCGAGGATCGATTGATACAATCTCACTATACCTAGTGAGAACCCTAATATCCCTTTAGATCTATCTCATAGGTCCAAATCTCAGGATTTAGGAGGTATCATCTTTATCCTATTTGGAGAATCCTTGTGATAATAGGAGATTGATCGATCGTAGTATAGGAAACTCTTTTCCTATCAAGAGTATGTTGTCTACGTACAATACGAAGATGACCACCTTACTCTCTACTACCCTTTTGTATATACAAGGTTCGTCTACCATTTTGATGAAGTCAAACACTTTGACTATCACATCAAAACAGACGTTCCAACTCCGCGATGCCTGCTTCATTATGTAAAGCAACTTGCACACGTTTCCGCTGCTCCCACTGTTTACGAAGACCTCTGGCTGTGTTCTTATAGACGTTCTCTTCTAAATCAGTATTTAGAAAAGCAGTCATGGCACCCAACCGCCAGATATCGTAGTCATGGTATGTAGCCGTGGTAAGTAGGATCTGGACAGACTTAAGCATAGCTACTGGAAAAAGGTTTCATCATTATCCACGCCTGGTCGATGACGAAAACCTTTAACAAGTCTAGCTTTGAAAGTCTCAACTTTTCCATCTAAACCAAGTAATCTTCTCAAGATATACTTGCTCCTGATGGGGATTTAACCCTTCAGATATAGCAGCTAAAGTCCATACTTTGCTGGTGTACATGGATTCCATCTCAGATCGCTAAGCATCCAGCCATTCTTACAGAGTCCCTACTCTCGATGGCCTGCTCGAAACTAGTTGGGTCATCATCTCATGATGCAATCCTTGCTCCCACTGTCATTGAGAAACCGAGGTATCTCTCAGGCGGATGAGGAACCCTACTAGATCGGCGGAGAGGCTGAGGTTCGTCGGGAACTATAGAATCTTATGGTTCTGTCAAATCATCAACTGCAGTTTTGTATAGCTGGAACCTTTCCAGTTCTACAGAACTTATCCTGCCTCGATCTTGTCCGGATTTTGCTTTAAACATAGGCCGGACAACCCCAAATCTTAACTCGCTTAAGAGATGGGTTCTTCCCATACCATATCTTATATGGAGTGGTAGGCAGTGATTTGATTCAAACCTAATTCAATAGGTATGCAGCTTCTCAAGTGCATAACCCCAAAAGGAAATAGGTGACTCAGTAATACTCATCATAGAGCACACCATATCTAATATTGTGCAATTGCTCCGCCCTGATACACCGTTGTGCTGTGGTGTATTCAGAGGAGTAACACTGAGAGAAAATCTCATTCTCCTTTAGAATAGTCCAGGAATTCTATGCACAAGTATTCTCCTCCCTGATCTTATCATAGGACATAATACTTATACCCGTATTTTGGTTCTCTACTTCTAACTTATATTCTGTGAATATCTCAAAAGGTTCGGACTTGTGTTTCAACAGGAACATAGGTCTGAAACTCGAAAGAGATCATCAGAGAACGTAATGAAGTATAAAGAACCAGTCCTGGCATGTGTAGACAGGAGACTTTACATACATCATCATGTATCAGTCCCAAGAGTTCATTAACTCTTTCTCGGCTTCCAGTAAGCAGAGCTGGTGTCATTATATCTTTGTGACATGACTGGCAAGTTTCACAAGATGTAAATTTAAACTGATTTAAATATGCATCTAAAATGTAATTTTAGCCAGTCGGGTCGCATTGATATGACCTAGTCTACAATGCCTCAAGAATGATTCGTTCATTTCTGAACTCTTCCTCTTGTGTGTGTTCAGTATACAAGGAACTGTAGTTTGATTTAGAACGTCAATGCTTTTAGATGACGTGCATGAACCGATCAACTTTTGATATAGGAAATGTTCAAAACATTATCCATCAATACAAAATTATATCATTTCTTTACTAATAAAGAGACTGATATGATTTTGTATATCAGGTTCGGTATCTAATAGCATTTGTTCAGAATCAATGTATTGGTAATACAGGGTGACAGTGACCAACAGACTTGGCTGCAACACTTGCCCCGTTTTCTGCCTCATGAAACTTATCACCCGTTCTCAGTTTTTCTACCTTTTTGTAGCCCTATGTAACATATTACATATCTGGGATCCTGATCCGGTATCATATACCCAGGATGCAGAGGATACTGAGAAACAGTTCTTTGTAATGAACACACCCGAAGGAGATGCATCTCATGCACTTTATTCGTTTGGGCGGCATGGGAATCCTGGCATTCCCCTATTTCCTGCTCTGTCTTATAACAATTATAAGTTGGAGCGGGACCAACGTTCCCCAGCTCAGTATAACAAGCGGGTTCGGTCAATACATCCATATTATTATCTTGATTAAGGCGTGACATGGTCGCTACCACGAGAGAGAGAAGAAAACACTCTGCGTGCGCTCTTGCAAGATCAGATTGGTTATATATTTTATCTAATCAGGATGGCTCCCACTGTTTTTATCAAATCTTCCTTCAAACCTTAAAAGGAAAGACTAGCCGGGATTAATTACACTCTACAAGTTCGCCAATCTTTCAGCCAGGCCAGTGTCGGTACTTTGAGGGAGGTTCCCCGTGCTTTCGCACGGACCTAATTACAGTAAACCTCGTTTTCCCAGAGGCGTAACCCCGTTGACACCTTTCTAGACACCTACTTGATCGGCTAATTGTAAAGTGCAAAACTCTCCCAGGAGTAACAATTACTCGCAGTGGGTATCGGGATCCAACTATCACATAGAAGGTATGCAATCTCATTGCAAATTTCAACACTTGAAACTCCCGATAAAGGTTTTTACCCCTAGCACCTATGACCTTTACTATGGTCAACAAATCACAAGTACTAGTCAAGTTCTACCCGTCATTTCGTGATTAATTAGACCCACCCACATGACCCTTAATTAAGGTCAACAAAGTCACGCGACTGTCCTAACTAATCGCATCATATGCGGTGTAGGAAGACATCACTTAGCTACCGTACACTGTGCCTTGACTATGGTCAACAAACACAGCACGAATACTAAGTACTCTACTTCCTAAAATGACGGAGGGTTGCGGCTGGTTTTTGTGAAAACCTTTAACGCTTTGAACTTGATCTCGTTGCGGAATCAAATGGTTTTTAAATGGAATGTTTTTGAGGCTTTTCTAGTTTTGCTAAAGGGGTCACTCCCGGTGAAGGGATCGTCGGCCCTTTCCTCGTCGAATGAGGTGCGGGATATATCATATATATCACTGTGCAAAGCAGAAACTATAGAAGCGATCAAAAAACAAACCGAGGGTTGTAGCATCTGCCAGTTATTGCTAAAGGAGTCACTCCCGGTGAAGGGATCTCGGTCCTTTCCTTATCGAATAAGGTGCAGGATGTTCTATAAGGAACACCACGATGCAAAGCAAGAACTGTAGCTACCTGTTTTATTTTGAAATTCGATTCCACAACATCAATTAGGTTTATTTTCTTTCATTAATCTCATTAATGAATATCCCATCAATTAAGTCCACCTAATCATCACAGATAAATATAACGTACGCTTATGCCATCCGCATTCGCCTCGATGTCCCGTCTGCACCGTTAGGTTAGGTAACTAACGCCAGAGCGAGGCAGGGCTAGCGCGGGTGTAAAACATAAGCAACGTCTATATAATATATCATATATACTATATATAATACCTGTCACAGAACATCATATGATCACAGATAAATCACAGCAGAAGAAACATATGAAATATTGGATATATTAGGACGTCCGTGTTTTCAATACGAGCCAGTATAAAACACGGATTCCACGGTCGTGATGAATAGCCAATCCCACACCCCTAGACCCCTACGAGAGCGGCAAGCAACCCTACCAATTCTAGGGTTAGGAGACCTGGACTCGACTCCTCGAGTTGGTCTCCCACTGGACCCCAGAACCCGGTTACTTGTGCTCCCCTCCTTGGGTCTATCCTAGTGCAGAAAAGTAAATAATATACATCAACGGTGACAACTTCCGCAACCTGGAAGTGCCCCAATAAAAGAATATTACATACAAGTTTTTACATGAATGAAAATGAAAAACACTCATCTCACATAAAAAAAAACCCCGGCTATTCAAACACGACGATCCAATATAACATATCCAGCAACACATAACATCACATGTCATCAACGTAAGTAAATATGCGCATCCCAATTGTCGTTGACATATAGCAACGAAACCGGCGATATCACATATTACACTTACGGTCACAGAAAAGAAAATGTAAAACTACAACAGTTGGAATCCGCAACCTTCTCAGACATCGCATGCCTGACCAAATGAATTACTTAGACATCGCATGCCTAACAATTATAAACCCCGCATTTTAGTCTCATTATCGAAAACTCTTTTCAATATCAAGTCGGGCAATTCAACAGGATTCCCGACATTCTGATCGAATGCTCGTCGCAAACTTTAGTAGGCGGCCGCACCCCTAACGCCGTCGACGAAGTGCACCAAGGCGGAACAACGCTACCGGGAGCACCTGAACGGATGCTTTCGGCGACGGGGTTCTCCTACAGTCACTTGGTCGGGGCTATGGAGTGAGGCTGTCTATTAAGTTTACCCGGCGGGTATCCGCGTACGCTACGTGATTGCGACGGAATTTTGATCACATCAAAATTCCGTGGCAACCGATCAAGTAAGACTAAACTGCTATGTTTATAACATTCATTCCGTTATCTCATAACTATTTGCGAATTCCAATTATTGTATCACATTCCGGATAAATAGAAAATGCTAAACTTTTCGATCGAACAATCAAACACCCAAGTTTTCCCGATACAGCTCAACATATGAAATAAGTCTAACAACATTCAGTTCGTGCCTCAGTACCAACGGTCCAGCCGTAGAAGGGTCAAGCCAACGCCTCACATGTGGCACGCCGTACTTCCCCAAACCCGAAGGTTCAAAGGGCAGTTCAAGACGGTCACATAATCGAGTTAAGGTTTGTTGTCTTCTAGAGGGTCCATCGCGTTACTTGCACTACTTAGAACGTCGTTAAACTACGGAAAAATCCAACAATTGGAAATTTCCCGGCAGGGGAAAAGGTGGGTATTTATATCCAGTCGAACTTTTTAACATATTCTAAAAATACCCGGAAAAGCACACCGACAAAAATTAGACAGTCCGATCGAATACACCGAGTCCCCAATACAACTCAGAAAATGCAACTCTGGGAAAAATTATTAAAAAACCCCAGGAAAACCAGCACAGACAACTAAGAATTACTGTGCAAAATAGGATGCACATAACGACAAAATGGCCGCGGAACCGCCGCACGAGCCATGCTCGTGCCGCGGATCCGCGGCTCTTTGATGGAATTACTCCATCGAAATTCACAGTAATTCTTAAATTAGCCTGCTGATTTTTCTGGATATTTTTAATGTGGAAAAATCCTCGAAATTAAAAAATGTACAGAGAGCATATTCAAAGTCGGGGTTTTGGGTCGATCGGACTTCTAACTCCGTAAGGACTTCGCCTAAGGCTCTAGCTAGGCTCTGATACCACTGTAGGGTTCCTAGGCACTCTAATGGAGTCTCACAAGTGATCAAACATGCACAAATCAAATTTTACGGGTGCCTACAAACCCTAATACGGATCGTTTACTAGATATCTAGGCGAAACAAGCAAGTAAATGGAAATGTATCTAAAGGAAAGGGGCTACAACCTTTGTAGATCCGGTCCACCACTTCCTAAGCTCCGCGATGATCTCCCTCCGCTGTCCAAATCAAACCCTTGACTCTAGCATTGGCATCATCGAAGAATAGGCGGGCTTGATCGTCGGTTCGATGCCGAAGATGATCTACGTCGAAGCATCACAAGAACAAGCTCCAACTTCACCAAGCTTTGAAAACTTGTGAAGTAAACACCCTATACAACTTGGTAAGAGGTAGAGAATGAAGAAATAGGAAATGGGTAGACTTTAGTTTTGGATTTCTCACTAGTTTTCATCACTTGCCATTGGAGTAGCAAGCTTTCTCTTTTGTTGAAGAAGATGAAGAAGAAGAAGATATGATAAGTTTTTAATAATTAGATAAAATAAATCAATACTTATCATACTTTCAACTATAGTTAAGTGTAGAGAAAAGACCATGGTTAAAAGGATGGTTAGGGTTAAGCATAAGAACAAAAGAGTGACTTAGTCAAAGTTTCAAGAAACTTCAACTAAAAACAAAACATTCAATCATTCATTTATCTTTTTCTTTTTCCAAAATGAATAAATATGAAAGATAAATGAATAAATAATCAAAACCCTAATCATTAACTTAAACCATGGTTTGATTCTTTACACTTAACCAAGTAAGCATGTATCATCAAACATGATACAAACATGTGCATAAAACTATATCGCATATACAATGTGCACAATTCAAGTGAGAAAATCCTTTTAAAGTGAACCAATACTAGTTAACGCAAAGTAATATATCAAATATATAAATATGCACTAAATCATTAAATCAACACTTGATTTAACGATCCGGTCATATCGGATATAACCGACCAGTATCATATGTATCGGCTTATCGAATCAATCCTTGATTCGATAACTGGGTTATATCGCATATAACCAATCGATACATAGATCGCGAGAATGTAATACGGTATCGCATACTCGAATTATTCTCGGTCCCGCACATATCTCATATGCGCTCCTATTTCGTCTCGCTTGAACTAGGAAACCTCTGTGTAGGACTCTAAAGACTCGTCAATACGCCGGCAGCAGATGATGATCATATCAAACACCCACAAGCCGCAAGCGGTCTGCTAAACGTAACGGCCACCCGGGTATTGAGCGATCAGAAGATCGACGAGCAAGCCCGCTCACACTCCTGTGAATCCAACCAGTAACACTTACCGTACAGTCCGGTCTGTTCGTCTGATATGTCGCATATCTCGCCTAGGGGTGGTAAACGTCAGACCCCAGTAGCTTGATAAGTCATGCCGACGTGAGGTCCATAACATTCGTGAAACTACTGATAACACTTACCAGTAGGTCACTGCAACCCTGGCCAGGGATTTCCTGTTATGGCCAGTCGAGCATAGCACAACATCAACCCCCGGGAGAGACGAATCCCCTCCTATCGCTCATTGCCTCCATGTGAATCGGGACTGTACCCAAAAACCACCTGTTTGCATGACTCAGTAGAGCCGTGGTAGGGTGGAAATCAAAGCACAGTGGGAGACACACAAGACTCTATGACGATCTCGGGTCAACAGACTAAGCTGTACCAGTGTCACCAGAGAACTGCCATCTGACGTGAGGTATAATACCATCTGGGAGTTCTCGGCGAGTCCGTTCAGTGTACCCAGTCTCCACTGAGCACCCGCATACCATCTTCGATGTCAAACACCAATGGATATGGGATCATCCATCGCCCATCACATGGGTCGAGAAGATATACGCTAGTCTACTCTGGAATATCGATGCCCCGTCTCGATATTCCCACGACTAGGAACAATGAAGGATGTACTCATTGACTACCCAGGCCCCACTAGTATGATCTACATCATAGTCCTGGAAGTCGAGTACACATCCTAAGGGCTTTATCAACATGTAATCAGAGAGACAGAAAGTATACATGTTAAGATAAAGTGCAACCAGATAGCGTACTATCATGTCGAGCAAGAAAGTCCTTCCTATATATGTCCCAGCATCCACTACAATATACATCCAATGTACAGTAATGGCCTCTAGGGCATACATATAACTAACAAAGGGGAGAGTGACCATAACCATCAATGATATGAATGATTCATAAACACCTTGCATAACACATTAAATGAAACAATAAATGCTTAATGAGTCATGAAAACCTAGTCACCAAATAATTAATGCCATGATGAGTCACTAATCCTAGTCACCATTTCTAGAATCTTCTAGAACCATGACTCACCCAAGTGACGAAAAGATAAATTCATCTTTAACCGAATGTTAAAGATGAGTCATAGAAAACTGGAAACTGGCAACTTCCAAAAGCGATCCCGAAACGAATTTCAGGATAACCCCGTAACAGTATAAACATACCCGCATTTGTATTACGACCGAATACAAATGCTACTGAGACAAAGATATTATATCTACACAGTAAATACTGGGATCCGGCTTAAACCAAACCCTGCCAGTATTATCTGCCCGAAATATGACACGTGCGTAAACGCACGTGCATTTTCCGAACCCTGCCATAATACCATACGGCCTCTACAACGTTTTTTCCGAACTTGGGAAAATGTCTGTGAGGGACTCTAATGACTCATTAACACACTGGCACTGGGTATAACCTCTAGCATATCA
This sequence comes from Agapanthus africanus, assembly GCA_030015575.1. Taxonomy (NCBI): domain Eukaryota; kingdom Viridiplantae; phylum Streptophyta; class Magnoliopsida; order Asparagales; family Amaryllidaceae; genus Agapanthus; species Agapanthus africanus. The sequence goes on from CM057344.1 coordinate 551,576,659, forward strand.
GAGGTACTAGCTGTACGTAACGGTTGCTTATGTATTGATCGGAAGGGAAGCTGACGAGCGAACTCATCCAGAAACCCTACTGAGTCTGACAGTGACAATATCCATAACAGTCCGGTCCGTTCGTCTATGAGTATCGCATATAGGGCCTAGGGGGCTGGTAAACGTCAGACCCCCAATAGCTGTATAAGTCGTGTCAGAGAGCAGCCCAGAACACCCTGAGATACTACTGGATTACCTTCCAGTAAATCTCGATTACCCTGGCCAGGGATTTCGTGTAATGACTCTCCTAAACACAGCACGATCTCATCCCCAATACCGGGAGAGACGAATCCCCGACGATCTGCTCACTGCCTCCATGTGGCTCGGGACTGTACCCAAAAAATACCTGTTTGCACGACTCCTTTGACCCGTGGTAGGGTATAAATCAAAGCACGGTGGGAACTCACACGAGACAAATGACGATCTCAGGTCGACAGACTAACCTGTACACATGTCACCAGGGAACTGCTATCTGACGATATGTATAATACCAACTAGCATGTTCCCGGCGAGTCCAGTCCGGTGTACTCATAACCCAATGAGCACCTATATACATCTCAGGTGATCCTACTAAGACCAGTGGCTTGTGAGACCGGCCACCGCCCCTCGTCGGGGTCTCGACTGCATACACTAGTCTACTTTGGAGTATCGATACCCTGTCTTGAAACTCCCACGACTAGGGACACTTTAAGGATGTGCTTATAGACCCCAGCTCCCACATATATGATCGCCATCATACTGCTGGTAGTCAAGCAAGATCCTAAGGGTTCTATCAAAGTGTAACAGTGATAAAGACAAACCAGATAGCATACTATCATCTCGAGTAAGACTGCTTTATCGATATGGCCCTTCCTCAATCATCACAATCACGTACCTGCGATCCAATAATTGACTTTGAGGGCACTATATCCAACAATCTCCCACTTGCACTTAAGGCTAATTATTGCGATGTCGCGTACTCACAGCTCGTGTGATACCGAACATCCAACTCCTCTACTAATCAGTTTCACAAAGCTCGTTTGTAAAACTATTGTGTTCAAGAAACAGCCTCAGTGAGTGGATCCGTCCTGATGTTTCTTTCTATGTCTCTCTTTGTCTCAAGTTCGCGGAGAAAGCCATCTCCCGAAAAGAGTAATACATGTCTTAGAATATGTCTGGATATCTGATGGGACCTAGTTCATAAATGAACTCCAAATCCAAACTTCTTAGACTGTATTGATAACTGAACCTAATCAGTATCGCGCACCATGCCTCCCACAGTATCCGCTTGGACCACCTGTCCATAATACTGTCCCTCGTCAGAGTGAAAACTATAACTCTGACAATTACTCTGTCATCTATGTTACCTTTGAAGCCTGGAATGATAACCGTCTCCCGAAGGAGGCCGCCGTCATCAAATCCGTAGAACATGCACTTATGTTCTAAAACTGCTTCCTTATGTTTCTTCAGGATTGGATTAATATAAACTTATCGCATCTAGTGCAAAAACAACATCTGGTGTGGTACTTGACATCTCACGATTGACTCAATTTCCTAAGCAAGTGATCTGCCAATCATACACGTCCCTCTCCCCTTTAGTCTGTAAGACACCTTTAGAGAGGGTGACTCCATCACCTGTAGGTACACCACCATGCCAGGAGTCATCTATTTTAAAATACTATTAGAATACTGTAAAAGTACCCATATTGGGAAACTACCGAAATCTAGATCTAAAACCATAGATCTAGTAACCAGAATGTCAGATATTATATCCATATCCTTTATGGAGAAACAACTGTGTGACGACCACAGTACAACCGATCGTAGTATAGGAATTTTACTTCCTACTCTGTGTATGTCATCCAAATACCAGGACATCACACCCTACTACCTTTTTAACAGATCCATCTCTTATTCTGATGAAGTCAAACCCATGACTGTCACATCAAAAATAGATGATCTTATCTCCGCTATATTTGCTCAAGCCTATAAATAGACATAAGCTACTTGCCCACTATGCTTCCGCTGCTCCCACTGACTACGACAACCTTCTGGCAGAATAATATATACGTGCACTTCTAAACCTAGTTTAGAACGACGCTATACTTATCCTCCTGCCGGGTCTCATAGTCTGGAACAACAGTAGTGTCAAGTCTGGGTAAACAAGAACCTCCCTGTCACCGTCCTTGAGGCTACCGGAGTACCTCTCGGGTGTCTGAGGTTACCCACCATATCTGCGGAGTGGCTATTGGAATGTCAAACCTGATTGAATATATAGGTCCTATTAAATTTTCCGTAATCATTTGCGGTTCTAGAATCACTTCCAGTTCTAACATACTCCCACTACTATTTTCTGAAAAAAAATCCATTTTACTAAAACTGTGGTGAGTCAAGAACAATATCACTATTGATCTTCCAGATGGTAGAAAATCAACCCTCGTCAAAGCCAGGGTCAACCCACAAACTGCCATTACAGAAACGTGCCTTGAGTTATCCAGTGTCTGGTTTTAAGCATAAGCTGGACAACTCCCCGTGCCTTAACATCGTTAAGATATGAACCATTCTATATCCAATATAGAAACTTTGGCACTTATTTAATTGGAACCAGATTCTAATCATGCAGCTGTCTCCAGTGCATATCATCTTAATGGAGAGAGGATAATCAACATTACTCAACTTAGGAATACATCCAATTATGAGTAACCTGAAAAAGAAACAAGTTTCTCAAAACCATTACTATCATCTGAATACCAATCACAAGAACCTACATCTTCAATCTCTTTGAAGAATCCCGATACTTGTGACACCTGGTTCTCTACTTTATTCTTATACCAACAACTTCTCAAAACTTAGACCTTGTATTTCTACGAAACACTTGTTTAAAATCTAGAGAAGTCATAAGTAAACAGAATATAGTACGAGGACCAACCCCTTTGTCCTGACGGACTCTGGACAACATACAATACTATGTATAAGTCCGCTGAGTCGAATAACTCAAAACCTGTGCGTCGTAGGTTGAAAACTGTACCCAGGCGATTTCCTCAAATATCACCAATTACAACGAATTCCGATATAATGAGGATGATTACCTAATTCTCAATAACTTACTCCCACTCATCATCTGTAAAACCATACAGATGTGAGAAGCATACCTGGTAAATACATACCCTGGAGCAAGGGTTTAATTAGGAAATCAGTTTACGATTAACATTGCACAGTGTAATTGAAACATGAAAATGTTTCGAAGGGGTATCCTGGAATTCTTTGTAATGCCTCTTCCATAATCCAATTCATGACTTTAACCGTATATTTATTTGCCATCTCCCCAAATCCCTTTATTTATCTTTATTCATTACCTTCTGTACACCATCATTAGGCTAAGTGGTTTTCTTCCTTCCCTACCGTTCGGCACCAGCCTATGGTTTGGAAGAAGACTATCCAGTAAGCATAATAGGCGTACCCTCCTAAACCAAGGAGTACTCGCAACTTGAGAGAAGGTGATGATAAAAGACAACTGAATAATACCTTATTCTATTTCTCCCGAACTGGGGAAAAAAGCAAAGGTGAAATAGGAGTGGCGATGAAGTACGCGGTTTGGTCGTGAATGATAGCAGTCGCAATTTACTTTGCCCTTCTTTCTAATCCCTTTATTTTATCTTTAGTTATTACCTTCTGTACACCCTACTTAGGCTAATTGGTTTTCATCATTCCCTACCTTTCGGCACCTGCCTATGGTTTGGAAGAAGACTATCCAATAAGCATAATAGGTGTACTCTCCTAAATTAAGGAGCTCTCGCAACCTGAGAGAAGCTGATAATAAACGACAACTGAATAAACAAATTCTATTTCTCCTGAACCTGGATCCATTCTCGAAGAAATCCCTCCGAGTTCGTATATAACCATACGATGGATCTATCCAATGGAAGTGGATATCCGTAATAATACGGGGTGTTCTGAGAAATACAAAGGGTAAAAGAAGGAGCGGCAATGACTTATGCAACTTTAGACAATCCAAAAGCCAGTATTTTAAGAAGGTTCGGTCAACTTGGTCACTAAGTCATAGTCTAGGGTCGGTCAAAGGTCGTTGCCAAAGAGAGAGAGAAAAGAAACACTCTGCGTGCACTCTAACCTAGATCAAAATGATTATCACTTTATCTAATCAGGAAACCTCCCAATGTAGTCTCAAATTCTCCTCCAAACCTGAAAGAAGAATTATTCGGGATCACCCGAAGAGTAAACCAACTCATCAGTGAGAATCGGGATCCAACCATCATCGCATGATAACTTGATGGAAGCCACTCAAGTTATCACACTCTAGAAGGTATGCGCAAGTATGGCAAGTTTCTTGTATGTTTGAAACTCCCGATGTAATTTTTATCCCATGCTCTTATAACCTTGATGTAGGCCAACAAATCATAAGCCACATATCAAGTTCTACCCGTCGTTGTCCTGATTAATTTAGGTCATCGTACATGCCCTTGACGTAGGCCAACAAGACTGTACGTCTGTCCTAAACTAATGCATCTATCTATGCAATAAATGAATACCCCAGCAGCTACCAAACACTATGCCTTGACGTAGGCCAACAAACATAGCTTGAATACTGCTGACCATCCATAAGAAATGACGGAGGATTACGGCTGGTTTTTGGCGAAAAACCTTTAACGTAAAGAACTTGATCTCGTTGAAGGAACCTGATAGCTTTTTATAAAAATATAGTGGCGAAAACCTTTGCTAAAGAGGTCACTCCCGGTGAAGGGATCTCGGCTCTTTCCTCGTGGAATGAGGTGCAGGATATTCTAACTGAATACCGTGATGCAAAGCAACTTGTGATCGACTATACTGAAGTTATTGTTAGTGTATATGCCCTAGGGGCCATTATTGTATCATACTAGGTTGTATATTACTTAATGGAAGCTTGGGATATTCACAGTTGTATATATAGCAGTCTTGCTAAAAATGGTAGTATGCTACTTGGTTTGTGTCTACTTTAATATGTGCATATGTTTCTTGTAACGTATCACTTATACATATTAGTAGAACCCATAGGATCTTTGCTTGATTACCAGCGTTGTGATGGCAGTCACACTAGTGGGGGCTGGGTAGTCTGTAAGCAACATCCTATACAGGTCCCTGGTCGTTGGATTATCGAGATAGGGCATCGATATTTCGGAGTAGACTAAGTGTGTACGCTTCTCATCCCAGTTGGGGAGATGGTCTGTCCCACAGCCATCAGTACGTCGTACTGGAGATAGTATACAAGTGCTCGTTAGGTTACGGGTACACCGGACAGGACTCGCAGGGGAACTGATTGGTTGGTATTATACCCATCGTCAGTTAACAGTTCCCAGGTGACATGAGTACAGCATAGTCCGCAGACTTGACACTGCTACTTCGCCTCGAGTGTGTCCCACTGTTCTTAGATTGCTACCCTACCACGGCTCAAAGGAGTCGTGCAAACAGGTAGCAGTTGGGTGCAGTCCCGAGCACTTGGAGGCAGTGGCGGTTAGAAAAGATTCGTCTTTCCCGGTATTGGGAGTTGATATCGCGCTGTGTCAGAGAGCCATTACGCAAAGTTCCTGGCCAGGGCAAGCGAGATTTACTGATAGGTTCCAGTAGTTTCTCAGGGTGTAATGGGCTACTCTCCGACACGACTTATACCGCTATTAGGGGACTGACGCTTGCCGCCCTCTAAGCTAGATATGCGATAGTCTTAGACGAATAGACCGGACTGTACGGAGATTGTCACATCAGGCTAAGTAGGAGTTCGGATGGGTTTCCTCATCGGCTTTCTTATCGACATCTACCTGGGGACCGTTACGTACAGCTAGTGCCGCTTGCGGTCTGTGGTTAAACCCACTGCCAGCGTAGTGTCGAGTCTTTAGAGTCCCACACAGAGGGTTTCCCTGCTCCAGGCGAAACGATATAGAGGTCGTATGGTTTTACGACAAGGGTTCGGACGCATACGTGTGTTTACGCACGTACAACGTTCGGACAGTTTTTACTGGTCGGCTTTGGTTTAAGCCAGATTCTAGTATCAGGTTATTGGATTTATACAGTCTAAAGTTTTTCCGTGTTTTCACGGATTGGAGGGGCGTTCTCGTAATTTTCCGGGAAGCTTCTAGAAGCATGGTGACTTGGGGGTTAAGGTGGAATAAGCATTAATTGCTTAATGACTCATTTGTGTGATTCATCCTTGGTATTAAATGATGCATTAATTGGTTAATGAGTCATATGATGAATCACACAAGGTGAATGCATCAACCATGATGATTAATCATTTATATTATTTATTTGATAAATTGTTATGGTTGATATATTCAAATGAGCTCATTTTTCATATTCATTCTTATCACCACCTTCTCTCTCCTCAAGCTCTCTCATTCTTGAAACCCTAACCCTAACCTCTCATGAGTTGAGATCAAGGGTTAGCTAGATTAATACATCCATAACCTCGCTCTATATCCCCTAGGTAGCTTAGATTAGCACTTTGAGCAACCTAGTTATCTCAAGTTAGAGATCAAGCTTGTAGTAGGAGCTCTCGGGTGGATCATCTTTGATTCGAGGAGGCCGTTGAAGTGCCGATGTTCCAAGGAGCCTACGAGAAGTGGGGGACCGCGATGAAGACCCGAAGGACAAGTAACGTGAGGTATTACTTCGAATCCGAGTAGTTAAACCTTTCGTAGTTTGCTAGTAACGGTTTAGATACGATTCATGCGCTCAAGTCCGTGTTACGAAGCTTTGATAATCGTTTTTCATATATTCCGCCTCCCCGCAAGTTCGTGGGGTGCGTGACATGGACTTACAGTTATTACCCTAACGCAAACTTCTGCCCAAGGGGTCACTCCCGGTGAAGGGATCTTGGCCCTTACCTCGTCGAATGAGGTGCAGGATATTCATAACCGAATACCACTGTCCATAACAAAAGGAAACGTCTTTGTAATAACTCTTTTTAAAATTTGTTCCAACAACATCAAATATAGGTTTGTTTTATCCTTGCATTGATAAGAATCAATGCAGTCCCATCAATTAATCACACCAGAAAAGAACGAAAATAAAATGTACGTATATGCCATCCGCATTTGTTACTGGGTCCCGTCATTACCCATTAGGTTACTTAACTAACGACAGAGCGGGGACTGGGCTAGCGCGGGTGCAAAACATATACAACATCTACTAGTATATATAAATATATAATAATCGTTCCAGGCATGATAATATGCAACATTACAGAAAAGTAATAAGCATCACAGAACAATACAGATAATCTGAGATCCCCGGGTTTCACAGAGCCGCTACTGAAACCCGACGTTCCCCTGGTCGTGTGGACAGCCTGTGCAATGAAACCTAGACCCCTACGGGTGCGGCAAGTTACCCGCCAAACCTGAAGAGAGGCAGCCCCCTACAGCATAGTGAATAGATCACCCGGCACTTCACGGAATCCGGTAACTTGAGCACCCCTCCTTGGGTCAACCTGTACCCCCTACGAGTGCGGCGAATAGTCTGCCAATTCTAGAGTGGGGCCCCTCTGCCTCTCAAAGCCTTGAGATACGGACCTGTTGCCCTCCAGAACCTGGCTATCCGTGCACTCCGTCGCGGGGTAAACCTAGTACAGAAATAAAAATATGTACAACGGGTACATCGACCTCAGCCCGGTCGTGCCCCAAAAGAATATTATACAAACAGGCAGTGACGGTAGTCCACAAGTCGGACGCTCGCCCCGCAATATCAAATGTACAAATAAATCCAAACAGCACTACCATTGCACACTGCTATCCACCACGACAAATCCGCAACATCACAGCACAACACAGAACAGCAACGCGAATGTCACGTTCGCAAATCCGTCTAAAAGAGCTATAGCATCTAGACACAATTTACTGCTCAAATGACATTCCCGGTCGGAGATATAATGTAAGTACTGTAAACTAACACGTTTAAAATTTCGATCGACAAAACTTCCCGAAGTGGGCCCCACAATATCTGCTGTATAGTAACAAACACTGGGCCCAAAAGAACAGTTCTAGAAATCACAATTTCCCATGTAGAAGCTACAGAAGAAATATGGCCCACTGACTCACCAAGACGGCCGCGCTTCCGCGGCCAAAGCATGGCTTTGGCGGCGGATCCGCGGCCGTACGGCCGGATCAGTGGATCGAATTTCTTCTGTTTTCTAATAAAACCCTGCACGATTTTCTGGTATTGTCAGAATAATTTTTGGAACAGATTTAAAATTAACAGAAACTTTAACACATGAAATTGCGATTTTGAAAACTCCGCTCGATCGATGTTTTAAATGCGTTAGCATAAGTTAGTAAAGCTTAATGGTGGGGCTCTGATACCACTGTAAGTACACAGTAACGCCCCGGCCGTCTAACAGACGCCAAATGCGGAACAAAAACTTTTACAACTGGCGCTATTGTATACTATAACCCGGATCTGCCATTAAAGCTAAACTAACAAACTGTAAAGAGGGTAGAATTGTTATACCGAACGATCCGAGTCCTTCGGTCTTCAACCATCATCCCACGCTTTGTTGCAGCTGTTCCGATCTCCTGAATCTCCAGTCTCGTCGTCCAGGTGGCACCACGTCGACGGATCTTTAAACGGGCTCCCGCCTCTGAACCGAGGCAACTCGATCATTAAGTTTGCTAAAAGAGATAAACAAGATTGATGTAAAGAGTGAGTAGAACACTTTGTCTCGTTACGTCCAAGGCTATGGACGAACGGTTAATGAAGTTGCCTTTTTTTTTGAATCGGGTAAATGGAAATTGAGCTATATGAAATTTCCATGAACTAAACTATCATAATCTTTTCCCAAAAATTAATCCCTCATTCACTCAAGAATGGCCGGCCACTATATGAAGCAAGGGGGTGAGTGTAGGATAAAGGGAGAGCGACCATAACCATCAATGATATGAATGATTCATAAACACCTTGCATAACACATTAAATGAAACAATAAATGCTTAATGAGTCATGAAAACCTAGTCACCAAATAATTAATACCATGATGAGTCACTAATGCTAGTCACTATTTCTAGAATCTTCTAGAACCATAACTCACCCAAGTGACGAAAAGATAAATTCGTCTTTAACCGAATGTTAAAGACGAGTGATAGAAAACTGAAAACTGGAAACTGGCAACTTCCAAAAGCGACCCCGAAACGAATTTCAGGATAACCCCGTAACAGTATAAACATACCCGCATTTGTATTACGACCGAATACAAATGCTACTGAGACAAAGATATTATATCTACACAGTAAATACTGGGATCCGTCTTAAACCAAACCCTACCAGTATTATCTGCCCGAAATATGACACCTGCGTAAACGCACGTGCATTTTCCGAACCCTGCCATAATACCATACGGCATCTACAACGTTTTTCCCGAACTTGGGAAAGTGTCTGTGGGGGACTCTAATGACTCATCAACACACTGGCACTGGGTATAACCTCTAGCACGTCAGAGGTACTAGCTGTACGTAACGGTTGCCTATGTATTGATCGGAAGGGAAGTTGACGAGCGAACTCATCCAGAAACCCTACTGAGTCTGACAGTGACAATATCCGTAACAGTCCGGTCCATTCGTCTATGAGTATCGCATATAGGGCCTAGGGGGCTGGTAAACGTCAGACCCCCAATAGCTGTATAAGTCGTGTCAGAGAGCAGCCCAGAACACCCTAAGATACAACTAGAATACCTTCCAGTAAATCTTGATTACCCTGGCCAGGGATTTCGTGTAATGGCTCTCCTAAACACAGCGTGATCTCACCCCCAATACCGGGAGAGACGAATCCCCGACGATCTGCTCACTGCCTCCATGTGGCTCGGGACTGTACCCAAAAAATACCTGTTTGCACGACTCCTTTGACCCGTGATAAGGTATAAATCAAAGCACCGTGGGAACTCACACGAGACAAATGACGATCCCAGGTCGACATACTAACCTGTACACATGTCACCAGGGAACTGCTATCTGACGATATGTATAATACCAACTAGCATGTTCCCGGCGAGTCCTGTCCGGTGTACTCATAACCCAATGAGCACCTGTATACATCTCTGGTGATCCTACTAACACCAATGGCTTGTGAGACCAGCCACCTCCCCTCGTCGGGGTCTCGACTGCATACACTAGTCTACTTTGGAGTATCGATGCCCCGTCTCGAAACTCCCACAACTAGGGACACTTTAAGGATGTGCTTATAGACCCCAGCTCCCACATATATGATCGCCGTCCTACTGCTGGTAGTCAAGCAAGATCCTAAGGGCTCTATCAAAGTGTAACAGTGATAAAGACAAACCAGATAGCATACTATCATCTCGAGTAAGACTGTTTTATCGGTATAGGCCCTTCCTCAATCATCACAATCACGTACCTGCGATCCAATAATTGACTTTGAGAGCACTATATCCAACAAAAAACCTTTCATCTACCCTAACCCTAGCCTACCCTATAAATACACCCCCTACCCTCTACCCTCTCACCCAAAAATTATGAGCCCACTCTCTCAAAATTCCAATAAAACTTGTGTACTTTGAAAATAAGCTCGAGGCAAAGCTCCGACGAATTCCCGGCGGAACTTCCGGCGATCGTTTTAGGAACTACCGGCGACTACGCAATATATCGGCGATCCCTCTAGTTCCTTCTCACTCTCTTGTATAATCTAAAACCCGTAAGTCCCTTTTCTATCTCTCTTTTCTATTCTAAAGATACGAAATTACAAAACCCGACAGAATCGGCACAAATCCGATTTCCGATTCGGTTTTCTTATAAACTCCACTTCTCACTAATACAATCATTCTTAAACTTCCTCATGTTGATTATTAAACACTAATCAAACAATTTGATCAAGTTTCATCACATGAAATGATAGCTATTTCAATTTATCGTATTTTTCACTTAAATACCATAATGTTTCGATTCCGCATTTAATCCCATTAACCTTGCTATACCTTAAGTGAATCACGAGGTAACGACCTACCTCCTCACACACTCATAAACAACCTAACACGATACCATCGAAAACTTAGAATACGAGAAAAAAAATATTTTCAATTAAATACCCTTGACTTAATAAAACCATTACTAAAAGATTTAGTATTGATACACTTTTTAAATAAATATCTCTTATTATGAAAATACGATAAGTTGTGGACATCGGTAGTTTGTCTAAACCTGACTTTGTGGTTTCTAGGTTAGGCAAGTGAGAAAGGTAACTTTAAAAGGCCCGTCTCACGGTGATTCGTGAGCGGATCCCTCCTTTCTTCACTTGTACTTACCTGGCCACAATTGGCGGTGAAGAGGCGATTTGAGGCATCTCACAACTTGTCGTTTAGACCAGTTAGGAATAGTCTAGTTGACTTAGGAGACCCTAAAACATAGAATACGGATAATTGACATCTTTACAAATAAATACCATTTACTTCATAAAACCGTTTTCTAAAGGATTTAGTATTTTACAATCTTTGCAAAGTGCCGCTACAACCCATTTTGGGGAACCCGTTCGAGATGATGCGGATTATCGCACATCCTCGGGCTTAGTAATGCGAGATTCAGATCTCCGCAAGGAGCATTCGGTCTCGAAAGATTTAAAATACGACATCTTAATAAAATGAGATTTTTAGAATATAATAAATATATTATAATTATTTTTGTATAAATATATGTATATTTATCATTAAAATACCTATTTTGTTATGATATAAACATTCCACTTTTTCTAAAAAATCACAAGAATAAATTTTACACTAAAATACCATGAATCCCAAATAAATCAATATTTTAAATAAATACCTTTATTTATGAATCTAGGATATTTCCACTAGAAATATCACAATATAAAATCCACATTCATTACAACTCTAAAGACGAATAATAAATACTTGAGGTGTATTTTGAAAAGTAAACAAAAATATTTTTACATAAAACCCCCTCAAGTTCTACAAATTACCCTAAGGATCCTAGTAAACATAGGTTTAAGCAGAACCAATCTCTCGAGCCCCAAGGAGCCGGAGAAGTGGGTGCTTGCCTATTTGAGGTAGACAAATTAATAAAAACAATCAGGACTTCAATTTACCTTGCTAAATTGTTTGACTCGGTATACTCTGACTTGAATAAGATTCAAGTACTATCTATAATCTACAATCTTCAACATTACAATTCAACATGAATCCAATTATCAATCTATACAACTCGACTGAACCGAACCATGGATATATATATTCCATTTACTTGGTTCTCCAGTTATTCCATTTACATGATTCTACGGATACATCCGTTTACTGATAGCATGGTTTCGGTCAGTCTTTCAATTATACACTCAATACAATTTACAATATAAAACAATACAAATAAAACACTACGAGGTTTAAGGGGTAGATTAGTACGGAAGGTGTTAAAAGTGGCACGAGACTGTAAGACTTAATACACCTAACATGAATCCAGTTGCTGTTGTACCGTGGCATAAACGGTTCCTTGTAATATACGTGCCTCTAGTCTCTGGCATATAGAGACTCCTCTCGTATACACCGGCATTCTTCTGTACCAAGCTACAAACAACAGCGTTAATACAACATTACTATAAGACAATACAACTTTAAAAGATACCTTCTTATTCTGTTTATTCTATTCCTCCTTTCTCTTTGGGACTTACCGAGCGACTTGTTCGCTGACGACATTCTATTTCTTTCTTCTTTGAATGTCGTCAGGTAATTTGGACCCGGCAGAGATCGAGCCATCTGCAGAAGACTTGGAGCACTTTGCTGAAGAATCGGAGCTCTAGTTTCATTGTACATTTTCCATTCAGTACTTTTCATTTCCTGTTATGCCATTGTTTAGGCATTGCTTTTATTTCCGTTGTATTTACTTTTCATGCATTGTACAAAAGAATGTTAATAAATAAAGTTGATGTTCAGTTTATATATCTTGTCTCTTGTGTATTTACTTTAATATTACTTAGATACGCTTAACGTATTTACTTCAGAGTAAATACGTAGCGGACCAGTCGTGCCACCTTCGCCATATACCGGGAAGCGGGGCGTGACAGGTTTTGTTGGTGGCCCACACAGGTCAGAGCAGTATGAAATTCTATTATGCAGTTCTGTTCTGCGTGAACAACCTAAGAAATATAACACAAGAACCAGCAACTAAAACATTCTTTACAATTCATGTTTCTTGAATCTTACAATTTCATATTCCTTGAATCTTATCATTTTATGTACTTGAATCTGTCCTAACCCAAATTTTTCTTCAAGGTTATGGATTCCCCGAACAACACTAGCACCAACGTCAACAACACACCTCCACCACTACCTCTCACACATGTTGTTCTTGCGCCACCCACCGAGCAAACGGTCCTACTCGAGGCGATCCGCGGCCTCCTTGAGGAACAGCAACAACTCCTGAACCGTCCCGAGACTGACGCACCTGGGGTAAAGCAATTCAGGGCTTTACATCCCAAGCAGTTCTCCGGAAAGGGAAGCCCTCTTGAAGCTGAGGAATGGGCATAAAGCATAGAGGATAATCTGGCGGCGGCACAAGTGCCAGACATAGCTTGGGTCCATGTGGCGAAGCTGCAGCTCACGGACAATGCTCGCAACTGGTGGAAGGCGGAAGAAAGCCGTCTTGTACAGCCTATTGAATGGAAGACTTTTCGCTAGAAGTTCGACGCGAAGTACTTCCCTATGACTGCCAGGTTTGCCATAGAACAACAGTTCATTCATCTACAACAAGGTTCGATGTGGGACAAGTCAGTAGATGAGTATGACGCTGAATTCACCATGCTAAGTCGATTCGCGGCACACTTGATACCGACGGATGATATCAGAGCCCATCGCTTTCAACAAGGTTTGGACACATAAATTCAGATTGCTCTAGCCACAGGAAAATTTCCAACTCATGAGGAAGCTCTGGAAACTGCCCACAGTTATGAAGCAGTGATAAAAGCAAGGGACAGACCTCAGTCTGAAGGAGTTAAGCGCCCTGCCAACCAGATGGCAGGTGGAGCCTCGTCCAGACTACCTTTTGTGCCAAGACGTCCAGGAGCACCAATCAACAGGCCCAGCCCAGCCCTTTGTAACTACTGCAAGAGACATGGGCATCTGGCGAGAGATTGCCTGCGTGCGAACAACCTTTGCTTGATCTCCGTCTCAGCTGCTCATGGTATTGGGTCTTTTCCTCACAAACAAAATCCAATTGCTGCACCCAAGCCAGCAAACAATTACCCACAGCGCCCAGCCATCCAAGCCCCTGCTCCAAGACTTGCACTACCTACACCACCCAGAGGACCACAAGCTGCACCACCTCCTCGATAGTTCCATCAAGCTCAAAGGAACGTTCCGAGGAATGCTCCTCAGGCCAGGAGGAATGTACCAAGGCGCCAGGCTTTCACTATGTCAGTGGAAGAAGCTGAGGCCACTGGCCAAGTCATCACTGGTAAACATTTCTTCTCAAACTTTTCCTTCAGTCTTGTTTATCTACACACTTTCCCTATACCTAAAACATATCCCACAAACCTTAGGTACAATCTTAGTAGCCTCACTACCTGCACTAGCACTGTTTGATACTGGAGCATCGCACTGCTTTATGTCGCAACGGTTCGTCCGAACCCATGTGATTCCAGTCTCACCGCTTGTATCCAGCTGGAATGTCAGTTCAGGAAATGGCGTTCTAAAGGCAACCATGGGATACAGCTTGTGTCCAGTCGTCGTCTGCAGCAGAGAGTTTTATGCTGACTTCAAAGTACTGGAAATACCGAACTTCGATGTGGTTCTAGGAATGGATTGGCTTGGAACTTTTTATGCTACCATCGACTGTCATCAAAGGAGGGTAGTATTCGAGATTCCTGACCATCCGGTCTTCTATTTCAAAAGCGATGACCGTACCCTGGAGACAAGTACCTACAAAGTGAAGCCAAGAGAAGCAGTAGTTGCAGCAGCTCAAGCGGAGGAAGAATCAAGACCAGAGGTAGTTCGACAGTTCGACAATGTATTTCCTGACGATATATCAGGTTTGCCTCCCGATCGAGCTCTTGAATTCAGTATTGATTTAGTACCAGGAGCACAACCGGTGATTAAAGCACCTTATAGATTAAGTCTGGAAGGTTTGAAGGAAGTCCGAACACAGTTGGACGAATTATTGGCGAAAGGATGGATTCGTCCCAGCACTTCAAGTTGGGGAGCACCTGTACTACTTGTGAAGAAGAAGGAATGTTCATACAGAATGTGTATCGATTATAGAGCCTTCAACGAAGTCACTATAAAGAACAAGTATCCACTTCCGCGCATCGACGATTTATTCGATCAGCTAAGTGGATCTTGTGTGTTCTCTAAATTGGACCTTGTTCAGGTTATCATCAAGTGAAGGTCAAGGAAGTTGATATTCACAAAACAGCTTTCAGAACTCGCTATGGACATTACGAATTTCTAGTGATGCCATTTGGAGTGACCAATGCACCAGCAATATTCATGAACCTAATGAATCAAGTTTTTCGGGAGTACTTAGACAGGTTTGTTGTCATCTTCATCGACGACATCCTGGTGTATTCTAAGAGTCGGAAAGAGCATGCAGAGCACCTAAGAATTTTCCTGGAAACTCTTCGACAACATCAGCTCTATGCCAAGTACAGCAAGTGCGAGTTTTGGCTAAAGCAAGTTGGTTTTCTTGGACATATCGTATCAGGAGAAGGAATTTCTGTGGATCCAGCAAAAGTTTCAGCAGTTAGCGAATGGCCTACACTAAGGTCAGTGAAGGACATTCGGAGTTTCTTGGGTTTAGCTAGATATTACAGAAGGTTCATTGAAGGATTTTCGAAGATGGCAACACCCCTAACCAAGCTCACACGTAAAGACGAAGAATTTGTGTGGTCAGAAGCATGCGAACAATCTTTCGTAGAACTCAAGTCAAGGTTGACATCAGGACCTATTCTCGTAATACCGGATCAATCTGGAGGATTCGAAATGCATTGTGATGCATCCGGTAAGGTATTAGGATGTGTTCTTCATCAGCACGGTAAAGTTGTGGCTTATGCTTCAAGACAACTGAAGACTCATGAGCGCAATTATCTGATGCATGACCTGAAGTTGGAAGCCGTCATCTTTGCTCTCAAGATTTGGCGCCATTATCTACTTGGTGAACGAGTGAACATCTACACAGATCATAATAGTCTGAAATACGTGTTTACTCAGAAGGAGTTGAATATGCGGCAGAGAAGATGGTTAGAACTCATGGCAGACTTTGACATCAACTTACAATATCACCCAGGGAAGGTGAATGTGGTACCTGATGCTCTTAGTCGTCAACCATTATCGATGAATCTCACTGCTCAGTGGAAGCATCAATAAGACTTGCATCAGATGGAGATTGAGGTAGTCATGCCAGGTAACGCTTCAAGTTTGATGAATTTACAAGTTCAATCAACCATTGTCAATCAGATCAAAGCAGCTCAAGCAAGTGATGCTAAGTTGCAAAAGATCAGAGAACAAGTGAAGAATAGACTCAAAACAGACTTCATCATTCATGAAGACAGATCTTTGAGATACGGCAGCAGATTGTGTGTACCAAAAGGTCCTGTTCGGGAAGAGTTAATGAAAGAAGCTCACAGCTATCCCTACTCAGTACATTCTAGAGGTACCAAAATGTACAAAGATCTACGTCAGAATTATTGGTGGCATGGAATGAAGCGTGAAGTAGCCAGAAGCGTCGCAAAATGCTTGGTGTGTCAACAAGTAAAGGCTGAACATCACAGGACAGCTGGACTACTTCAACCGTTACCAATCCCAGAATGGAAGTGGAAACACATCACGATGGATTTTGTGACTGCTCTTCCTTGCAGCACAAAGGGTAACGATGCCTTATGGGTCATTGTGGATCGACTCACAAAGTCGGCTCACTTCATCCCATTTCGAGTTGGCCAATCAACTGAGGCAGTAGTAAAGAAGTACATGGAGGTAATAATCTATTTAAGATTTTAACTCTTCGTAATGTACTATCTCTGATACCCATGAACTCATACAGGAAATTGTGAGACTTCATGGAGTACCGGTCTGCATTGTCTCCGATCATGACACCAGGTTCCGATTGCAATTTTGGTAGAGTCTGTAGGCAAGATTGGGAACAAGTCTGAACTTCAGAACGGCTTATCATCCACAAACAGATGGTCAGTCGAAACGAACTATTCAGATCTTGGAGGATATGCTCAGAGCGTGTATGCTAGACTTCAAGGGATCGTGGGAAGATCACCTGCATCTTTTGGAGTTTGCGTACAATAATATCTACCAAGCAAGCATAGGAATGGCACCTTTTGCAGCATTGTATGGAAGGAAGTGTCGATCACCATTAAGTTGGAACGACATCGGAGATAGGGAACTTCTTGGACCATGGATGATAGTAGCGACCGTTGATGTGGTTCGTACTATCAGGGAAAGGATGTGCATAGCCCAAGATCGACAGAAACACTGGGTTGATGCGATGAGACGACACTTGGAGTTCCAGCTAGGAGATCACGTATTCTTGAAGATATCTCCGAACCGCGGAGTGATCTGATTTGGAAGACGGGGTAAATTAAGTCCGAGATACATTGTACCATTCGACATACTCGAACGAGTCGGTGAAGTGGCATACCGCTTAGCGCTTCCACCCTCATTGGAAGGAGTGCATAATGTGTTCCACATATCCCAACTCAGAAAGTATGTGAGTGACCCCAGCCATGTTCTTGATCATTCCGAGCTCACTATACAGCCCGACTTGTCTTGTGAGCAACAGCCTGTGGAGATCCTGGACAGGAAAGTGAAGACACTTCGGAACAAGGAAGTTAACTTGGTCCGAGTAATGTGGAGGAAAGACACTCCAGGAGAATCCACTTAGGAAAGGGAAGATGAAATGCGTGCAAGATATCCTCACCTCTTTGTAAACTAGTCCTCAAATAAAAATTGTAAATTTCGAGGACGAAATTTTTGTAAGGAGGGTAGACTGTAACAACTCCATTATTAGTGTACATAAATTTGATTTAAATTTGAAGTATACTTGGGGTATTTAATGTTGTTGTTACCACTTTAAGTATTTATTTCACACAATAATTACAAGAAGGAGCTTGTAGCTCATTGGTAACACATTGCACTGCTGAACCAAGCCACCAGCGTTCAAATCCCCTGCCCCACATTATTTTTTAATATTATTTTGTTTTAATTTCTTTGGAAGCCCAACAGTCCACACACAATAACTCCCAAAACTTGAACTGAACCTGAAAAACTAAAAGCACCAGTGCCTACCTCACGAGACCCCCCACCTCCCGACAGTCGAACTCGGCCAGGATCGGCCGACTCGGCTCGCCGCCGGTGGCCGGAGTTGCCGATTCCGGCGAGTCGTAGACTGATGAAATGTGTCTCTTGGCATTCTAAACTCCCTTGCACACTCCAAATAAATGGATCGGTTCCAGAGAGTTAAATATACCCCATTCACTACAATTTTTAATGAATTTCTTACATTTTTTACTATTTTTTATTTAAAAACCCTTCATCTACCCTAAACTTAGCCTACCCTATAAATACACCCCCTACCCTCTACCCTCTCACCCAAAAATTCTGAGCCCACGCTCTCAAAATTCTAATAAAACTTGTGTACTTTGAAAACAAGCTCGAGGCGAAACTCCGACAAATTCCCGGCGGAACTTCCGGCGATCGTTTTAGGAACTACCGGCGACGACGCAATACATCGGCGATCCCTCTAGTTCTCTCTCACTCTCTTGTATATTCTAAAACCCGTAAGTCCCTTTTCTATTTCTCTTTTCTACTCTAAAGATACGAAATTACAAAACCCGACAGAATCGGCACAAATCCGATTTCCGATTCGGTTTTCTTATAAACTCCACTTCTCACTAATAAAATCATTCTTAAACTTCCTCATGTTGACTATTAAATACTAATCAAACAATTTGATCAAGTTTCATCACATGAAATGATAGCTATTTCAATTTATCGTATTTTTTCACTTAAATACCATAATATTTCGATTCCACATTTAATCCCATTAACATTGCTATACCTTAAGTGAATCACGAGGTAACGAACTACCTCCTCACACACTCATAAACAACCTAACACGATACCATCGAAAACTTAGAATACGAGAAAACAATATTTTCATTTAAATACCCTTGACTTAATAAAACCATTACTAAAAGATTTAGTATTGATACACTTTTTAAATAAATACCTCTTATTATGAAAATACGATAAGTTGTGGACATCAGTCGTTTATCTAAACCTGGGTTTGTGGTGTCTAGGCTTGGCAAGTGAGAAAGGTAACTTTAAAAGGCCCGTCTCACGGTGATTCGTGAGCGGATCCCTCATTTCTTTACGTGTACTTAGCTGGCCACAATTGGCGGTGAAGAGGCGATTTGAGGCATCTCACAACTTGTCGTTTGGATCAGTTAGGAATAGTCTAGTTGACTTAGGAGACCCTAAAACATAGAATACGGAAAATTGACATCTTTACAAATAAATACCATTTACTTCATAAAACCGTTTTCTAAATGATTTAGTATTTTACAATCTTTGCAAAGCGCCGCTACAACCCATTTTGGGGAACCCGTTCGGGATGGTGCGGATTATCGTACATCCTCGGGCTTAGTAGTGCGAGATTCAGACCTCCGTAAGGAGCATTCGGTCTCGAAAGATTTAAAATACGACATCTTAAGAAAATGAGATTTTTAGAATATAATAAATATATTATAATTATTTTTGTGTAAATATATGTATATTTATCATTAAAATACTTATTTTGTTATGATATAAACATTCCACTTTTTCTAAAAAATCACAAGAATAAATTTTACACTAAAATACCATGAATTCCAAATAAATCAATATTCTAAATAAATACCTTTATTTATGAATCTAGGATATTTCCACTAGAAATATCACAATATAAAATCCACATTCATTACAACTCTAAAGACGAATAATAAATACTTGAGGTGTATTTTAAAAAGTATACAAATGTATTTTTAAATAAAACCCCCTCAAGTTCTATAAATTACCCTAAGGATCCTAGTAAACATAGGTTTAAACAGAACCAATCTCTCGAGCCCTAGGGAGCCGGAGAAGTGGGTGCTTGCCTATTTGAGGTAGACAAATTAATAAAAACAACCAGGACTTCAATTTACCTTGCTAAATTGTTTGACTCGGTATACTCTGACTTGAATATGATTCAAGTACCATCTATAATCTACAATCTTCAACATTACAATTCAACATGAATCCAATTATCAATCTGTACAACTCGACTGAACCGAACCATGGATATATATATTCCATTTACTTGGTTCTCCAGTTATTCCATTTACATGATTCTACGGATACATCCGTTTACTGATATCATGGTTTCGGTCAGTCTTTCAATTATACACTCAATACAATTTACAGTATAAAACAATACAAATAAAACACTATGAGGTTTAAGGGGTAGATTGGTACGGAAGGTGTTAAAAGTGGCACGAGATTGTAAGACGTAATACACCTAACATGAATCTAGTTGCTGTTGTACCGTGGCATAAACGGTTCCTTGTACTATACGTGCCTCTAGCCTCTGGCATATAGAGACTCCTCTCGTATACACCGGCATTCTTCTGTACCAAGCTACAAACAACAGCGTTAATACAACATTACTACAAGACAATACAATTTTAAAAGATGCATTCTTATTCTGTCTATTCTATTTATCTTTTCTCTTTGGGACTTACCGAGTGACCTGTTCGCTGACGACATTCTATTTCTTTCTTCTTTGAATGTTGTCAGGTAATTTGGACCCGGCAGAGATCGAGCCATCTGCAGAAGACTTGGAGCATCTTTGCTGAAGAACCAGAGCTCTAGTTTCATTATACATTTTCCATTCAGTACTTTTCATTCCCTGTTATGCCATTGTTTAGGCATCGCTTTTAATTCCGTTGTATTTACTTTTCATGCATTGTACAAAAGAATGTTAATAAATAAAGTTGATGTTCAGTTTATATATCTTGTCTCTTGTGTATTTACTTTTATATCGCTTAGATACGCTTAGCGTATTTACTTCAGAGTAAATACGTAGCGGACCAGTCGCGTCACCTTCGCCGTATACCGGGAAGTGGGGCGTGACACTGGGACAAATCAAATAATACAATGGCTTATAACATACCCAAACAAAACTACAGAAGAAAAACCAATACCAAACAGCCTAGGGGGCCGGCGGTGCCGGAAAATTTGTGAATGTCGCTGGACTCATCTAGAATATAGATGCTCGGGCTTTAGTTGAAGTCTCTTAGTGGTCTCATGATACTTATGGTATTGTTAGTTTTTCTAGTGATTACACCTAGTGGTTCCAGTCAATTACAGTAAACTAACTATCACAAAAGAGCTGTTTTTGTAATATTGCACATCAAAACAGATTATAAACAGAATTGATATTTGAAAAGAAGGAAAGAATTATACCTATAGAGATGATTCACAAGAGAACACCAGCTCAAGAATTGCTTATGGAAACATCTAGGGTTTGCAGTGAATCAAGCTTGAGGTTGTGAACAATTTGTTGAAAGGACTGTGATTTTCTTTTCTCTCTTTGATTTGATGAAGGATTCAATTGTTGGGATGAAGGTGTTTGGCTCAGTTAGAGACTTAGAATATAAGGTTATGAGAAAAGAATAGGTGTGAGGATTTATGTAGAGAAAGGAGGATGTGTCATTTTAGAAGGAGGTGTAAAATTGAGAAGTAAGAGGTGCAGGGAGTTGAGAGGGTGTGGTGTTGTGAGGGTTTAACCTAGGATATCTGTTAGTGTGATATGACCTAGAGGCCATTATTATATAGTACTAGTTTGTATATTACATTTTGGAAGCTTGGGATATATAGACAGATTTATAACAGTCTTGCTCAATATGGTAGTATGCTACTTGGTTTGTATCTATCTTAATATGTGTATATGTTTCTTTTAACGTATCGCTAATACATATTGATAGAGCCCTTAGGATCTTTGTGTTAGTTATATGTATGCCCTAGAGGCCATTACTGTACATACGTTGTATATTGTAGTGAATGCTTGGACATATATAGGGAGGACTTTCTTTCTCGACATGATAGTATGCTATCTGGTTACACTTTATCTTAACATGTACTCTGATTGTCTCTATGTTACATGTTGATAAAGCCCTTAGGATGAGTACTTGACTACCAGGACTATGATGCAGATCATACTAGTGGGGACAGAGTAGTCGCCAAGTACATCCTTCAAATGTTCCTAGTCGTGGGAGTACCGAGATAGAGCATCGATACTCCAGAGTAGACTAGCGTATGCGCTTCTTGAACCATATGTGGGCGATGGATGATCCCATATCCATTGGTGTTTGACATCAGAGAAGGTATACGGGTGCTCAGTGGAGACTGGGTACACTGGACGGACTCGCCGAGAACTCCCAGATGGTATTATACCTCACGTCAGATGGCAGTTCTCTGGTGACACTGGTACAGGTTAGTTTGTAGACCCGAGATCGTCATAGAGTCTTGTGTGATTCCCACTGTGCTTTGATTTCCATCATACCACGTCCAAGAGGGCGTGCAAAAAGATGGCTTTTGGATACAGTCCCGAATCATATGGAGGTAATGAGCGATAGGAGGGGATTCATCTTTCCCGGTATAAGGAGTTGATGTTGCGCTGTGTTCGATTGGCTATAATTGGAAATCCCTGGCCAGGGTTGCTGAGATTTACTGGTAAGTGTTATCAGTAGTTTCTCGAACTGTTATAGACCTCATATCGATACGACTTATCAAGCTACTGGGGTCTGACGTTTACCACCCCTAGGCGAGATATGCGACATATCAGACGAAGAGACCGGACTGTATGGGAGTGTTACTGGTTGGATTCACGGGAGAAAGTACAGGCTTGCTTGTCGATCTTCTGATCGCTCAATACCTGGGTGGCTGTTACGTTTAGCTGACCGCTTGCAGCTTGTGGGTGTTTGATATGATCATCACCTACTGCCGGCGTATTGACGATTCTTTAGAGTCCTACACAGAGGTTTCCTGGCTCAGGCAAAACGGAGTAGGAACACATATATGATATGTGCGGGACCGAGAACAATACATGTATGTGATATCGTATTAGATTCTCACGATATGTGATATCGGCCGGGTATATGTGATATAGCCGGGTCATCGGATCAAGTGTTGATTCGATGAACTGATACAGATTATATTACTCGGTTATTTGTGAAATAGCCGGATTATCGGATCAAGTGTTGATTCGATAATTTAATGTATAATTATATATTTGATATATTAAATTAGATTAACTAATATAAGCTCACTAAAAGATTCTATTTCTCACTCGGGTAATACATTGATATATATATATATACGATATATGTTAATTGTATTATTTTATTTTGTTACAATAAATATTGTATATGTGATATATAATATTGTAACATGTTATGGTTATAAATGCAATATGATTAGTGGAGATTAAACATGGTTAGGATTTTGATTTGGGTTAATTTTTCTAGAAGTTTCTAGAACTTTTGTTTTGTTTCTTGCAAAGATATTATGTGTTGATATTTTGCAAGATATTTGTTTAACCCAACCCAACCTTTTAACCATGGTTCAATCTCTACAAGAGTTAAGTTTACTTACTTAACCCATGGTTGCATTTCTAACCTCACACATTACTTTCATTATTCATCACAAAAGAAATAGATTATCTTCTTCCTTCTTCTTCCTTGTATGAAAAGCTTTCTAGCTTTTTGTAAACTGATGATAATGAGTGAGATTAAGAAAACAAATGAGAGCTAAATTCCTACTTCATCATCCTCATCTATTCTAGCCACTTAGATTAGGGTGTTTGCTTTGCTAATATTTGATTAGTGAAGCAAAAACTTGGGTTTGAGTTTCTTCAAGGTAGATTATCTTTGTTATCGAAGATCGGAAGCAAGCTTGCATCTTTCTCTTCGTGGAGCCTCTCTAGAGTCCGGAAACTTGATGATCGCAGCGAAGGGACCACAACACGGAGCTTATGAAGTGAAGGACTGGACTACAAAGGTTGTAATCTCAAACTCTTAGAAGTAAAGTTGTTTACTTGCTTATGTTTTCGCCTAATCTCTAGTCTAAGATCTTGGTTAGGGTTGTTCGGCACGTCTAAAATTTAAATCGGGCATGGTTGATACCTTGTAGAATCTTGTGAGAGTGCCTAGTAACCCTACACTTTGCTTGACTACCAGCGTTGTGATAGCAGTCACACTTGTAGGGGTTGGGTAGTCTACAAGCACATCCTTATACAGGTCCCTAGTCGTAGGATTATCGAGACAGGGCATCGATACTCCAGAGTAGACTAGTGTGTACGCTTCTCATCCCAGCTGGGGAGATGGTCTGTCCCACAGCCATCAGTATGTCATACTGGAGATAGTATGCAGGTGCTCATTAGGTTATGAGTACACTGCACAGGACTCGTCAGGAATTGTTGGCTGGTACTATATCTATCGTCAGTTAGCAGTTCCCAGGTGACATGAGTACAACTTAGTCTGTTGACTTGACATTGCTACTTTACCTCAAGTGTGTTCCCACTATTCTTAGATTACTACCCTACCACGGCTCTATTGAGTCGTGCAAACAGGTAGTAGTTGGGTGTAGTCCCGAAGCACTTGGAGGCAATGATGGTTAGATAGGATTCGTCTCTCCCGGTATTGGGGGTTGATATCGCGCTGTGTTTGGAGAGCCATTACACAAAGTCCCTGGCCAGGACAAGCGAGATTTACTAGTAGGTACTCCAGTAGTTTCTCAGGGTGTTTTGGACTACACTCCAACACGACTTATACCGCTATTAGGGGACTGACTTTTTACCGCCCCCTAGGCCCGATATGCAATACTCATAGACGAACAGACCGGACTGTACGGAGATTATCACATTCAGGCTCAGTAGGAGTTCGGATGGGTTTTCCTCATCGGCCTTCTTATAGACATCTACCTGGGGACCGTTACGTACAGCTAGTACCGCTTGCGGCCTGTAGTTAAACCCACTACCAGCGTAATGTCAAGTCTTTAGAGTCCCACACAGAGGGTTGTCCGCTTTTGGGCGAAACGATGTAGAGGTCGTATGGTTTTACGACAGGGTTCGTTCGCATACGCGCACTTATGCGTGTTTGGTGTTCGGGCAGTTGATAATAGTGGGCTTTGGTTTAAGCCGGGTCCTAGTATTTGATTTTGGATAGGTTTATTCTCATTGTATTCGTGTTTCTCGGAACACGGATACGGGTATGTATATACGGTTGATAGGGGCAGAGAAAGAGACACCTCATTAGGGTTTTGACCATTGACTTGATTAAAACCATAATGAGATGGAGGAAATTGTTTACTAATTTTTATTAAACATAATTATGTCATGGCTAATTGGTTTGACCATTTGACTTGTTGACCGTTGTTGACTTAGATATTTTTGTTGAGCATAAGATATTTTGCTTAGCATTAATTGTGACATGATAATGGTCAAATCAAATGAACCATCATAATTATCCGAATAAAACTTATTATTCTTTTTCCTCATATGAGAGCTCTCTTCATAATTCACATACAGATTCTCTCTTATAGCTCTCTCTCCTTCTTCCTCTCTCAAGCCCAAATGTCTTATGAGTTGAGAAACATGGGTTGTTGAGACTTAGCCATCAAAATCCTTCTCTACTCACTTTAGGGTTCTTAGCTTAGCACACCAGGCATCCTAGTTACTTCATTATAGAGGTTGGAGCTCAAGATAGAGACCTTCGGGTAGATCTTCTTTGACGTGGAGAAGCCGGTGAGGAGGCACCATCCACCACCACTCCAAGGACCTTACAACAAGGAGAAGCACAACAAGGAGAAGAAGGACTAGAAGCTTGAGGTATAATCACCTAACATAGTAGTTAGCACTCCTAATTAGTTTGTTAGTTAATGTTTAGCAAAGATCCTCATGGTTAGTCTATGTTACATTGTAAAGAAAAATTAGATTTTTACCTATTCCGCCTCCCCGCAAACTATCGAGGTGAATAAAATAGACTTACAGTGGTATCAGAGACTAGCTAAACAATAACTAACATGTTAGCAAAGCCTTTAGAACTTCGATCACGGAAAAATCCCGAAAACGCGATAAAACTTGCATTTTCTGTCGAGTTTTAAAACAGGTATAAAAATATTTTCAGAGACCTGAAAAATACGTGCAGGCTTTTTATAGAACACTAAAGAAATTTGGGCGCCTAACTCGGTTAGACCACCGTGGAACCGCGGCCGAACCATGCGTTCCGCCGCAGATCCGCGGCCGAGTCAACTCCGAGTTGGTCCAAATTTTTTCTGGTGCTCTCTGTGGTTGTTTTGTGTTTTCTGGGATATTTTGTTTCTGCTCAGGATTTTTTCTGTACAGTGTTGTACTCGGAGTAGATTCAAATATAGTTAATGATCGAAATTCTATAAACTTTAGCTAATCTGATTATATCTGTGATGTGTTATGTATGTTGAACGTCTGCTAATCGCTATACGTCGATTGGTGGGGGTTGCACATATCTGTAATCTGTAATATTGGTTTGTGTATATGAACTTGTTGGATTGTCGTGGATGAATAGCCGGGGATGTGAGATGAGCGTTTATCTTTCATTTGATATAAATTGTAAATTGATGTAATATTATTTTATGGTCCCACATCCGGGTTGAGGTTGTAGCCACCATTGTATATTATTTCTTTTACTGTTTTCTGCTCCTAGGATAGACCCAAGGTGGGGTGGACAAACTACCGGGTACTTTGAAGTGCCGATGTCACGCCCCGCTTCCCAAAATACGGAATACGAGGTGTAGACAAGGCCAGCCATGCTCCTACGGTCAAGGAAATGTCCTGCCGTAGTCACACTTCGGCTTCTGGTTTATCATGGTAAACAGTAAACGATGCGCAGGTAATGAGAAATGCAGTAACTGAAAGATTCAATAATAAAAACTGACCTGAATTGGAACAAACGGAAGTAACTCGGAGTAGTAAGTCAAGAAATCTGATGCACGTCTAGTTCTGATCCAGGCTAAATCTTCTCCTCACACTGAGCATGCATACTCAGGTCGTCAGAGCGACACAATAGCAATATAATATGTATATAATCAAGCAGCAGTTATAACAGTGTAGTAGATATGAATAACAGTAAAACAGCATGAATATGAATGAGCAGTAATCAATGCAGCGGAGCAGTAGAACAGTATAACGATATGTCATGTAAGGCAACACAGAATATAACGTATGAAAATGACAGTAACCCTATCAGTCTCTAAGTCTCACTGCACAGGTCAATAAGCCTATCGTCAGTCCAAGTGTGAGAGTCAACCACTCGCGAGTGTCCTCCACCCAAGGGTAGAACCCAAGGGCAAGGGACCACGGGCCCAACATGTAACGAGTGTATCACGGTGTATATATCACGTACCCTGTAAATCTCCATATAACTCCCTAAATATATAAGCCGGCATGGGACTCCCGAGATTCTGTTGAGCTCACACTTGAACTACCCCACACCCCGTGGTCTACATCAAACGCTAACCATCACCCTAAATACTAATCGATCCGTGACAAGTCTGCGCGAGAACTGGAGGCAGGACCTCCATCAAGCACGTCCCGACTAATACCTAAGATAAATGGCAGTGTCGGATGCCTTATCTGTGACACCCGTGCAAGCGCTTCCATAAGTGTCCCATACCACTTATAGTCACACGTACACGCATCCCACAGACGTCGACAATGCAATAGAAATATAGGGTCGCTGATTGTGCACAAGTACGTATCACTTTTCACTCAATCACGAATGCACGAACACTGACGTACTTGCCACAATCATCACTAGGATCTAACACTGGGTAAATGCACGATGTCACTAGGTTATCACTACAATGATATATGTATGATATGATGCATGAACAGTATAAGAAACGCAACTCAGGTATCATAAAAACAACAGTCTATCACTTGCATGATTTATCATGAAACATAGGTACATAATTTAGCGAAATGATAAACAGGTAGTAATTAATATGTTCAGTTAGCTATCCATAGAATTTTGTTTCAAGTCAATCGGGTTCCAGGATCATTAGTTATGATTATTTCCTTTTAAGCGCACGCGGCTGGAAACCCAATTTCAGAATCAGAAGTCCATTTCGCAACGCATTTTGATCCCAGTTGGGATCATAATTTAGCGACGCTACAGTTGAATAAATTCTAGGGTTTTCAGTAAAGTTTTCAACACAACAAACGGATCTTCAATCGCGTCTGTACGTTAGGAGTTATAATCTGTTTAATATTAACATGTCAATTCTGAATCTGCTAGGACTGTCATGTGTCCCGATATATTAAATTACCGATAAAATATCAAACGGTAACGAAACAGAATGAAACCAGTTGTGTTGTCTAGCTAACAGGTTTATCTACAATAAACAGTGGAGTTCCGCAACCTAAGAGTTAAGTAAATCCTGTGGTACCCATTACGGAACAGCAACCAATAACTGGAGTCGTTCTGGACTGCAGTCCAGAGTCGCACTCCGATCCGAATATCATCACAGTTTAAGTACAGGATTGTCTGGAAACTAGTATATGGTTAAAGTTCATCGAGTCGGCTTCGATTTGAGCTCTCGAACGCACCATTCTAATATGTATATGATTTATGGTGAATTTAACGGTTTTCAGGTGCAATAGAATTTCAGCTTTACGATTAAACTTGGGGGTAGTCATTTTAACTGTTAACAGTCGTATTTTCTAATGAAATTTGCACACGTTAATCATCTCTACAAGGGCCAAAATAATATGTCCAGTTCCGTCAAATACGATAATGATTTTCTATGGTAAAAAGCATCGAACAGTTTTGTGACAATATATAACATCAAGCAAACATGGAATATATCAACGATTCTGATTTGTAATATATACGGAATAGCATGAAAGCAAGTAAGAACTTGCCTGGAACGTCTTGGGGTTGTACGGCAGCGACGCGGTCTACTGTGATGGCCCGACGCGATCACGACAAGTATTTGCCTCGGCTAGATCTTGGCTCGGCCTCGGAACTTGGACTAGGCTTGAAGCTCGGGCATGGCATCAAAGGCCCGGTTGCTGGGGTCTTGACGGTGAGTGTAGTGGTTCACAGAGCGGTATTGCCTAACTCAAGTATCTTCTTCCAAGGTGATGCTCTCAATTTCAATCTACATGCTATGGCCTCACTGAATATTCCTCCCTTTTGGACTAAGATAAAACATTAATTGTCATTTGAGTGTTTGTGTGAGAGAGATAGAGACTGTGAGTGAGAGAGAGTTAGAGAGAGAGAGCTGGAGTAGACAGGGAGAGAGAGAGGAATGTAGAGAGAGGAAGATGGGCTGAGTGTTAGAGAGAGAGAAAGAGGGGGCAGAGTGAGAGAGAGAGAAAGAGGGGGCAGAGTGAGAGAGAGAGAAAGAGGGGGCAGAGTGAGAGAGATGCAGGGTGAGTGAGAGTTAGAGGGAGTTTTACAGAGGGAGAGAGAGAGTGTGAGCAGTGAGAACGAGAGAGAGACAGTGAGAGGGAGATCTGAGATTAGAGAGAGAGATCAGAGAGGGCGCAGAGGGTCTGAGAGAGAGAGGGAGCGACGAGAGGGATGGTGAGAGAGTGTGACGGCGACGACGACGTCGACGATGACGATGACGCGGGAGAGGTCGACGACGAGACTAGAAGCTTGCCGGCGTCGGGGCAGGGGACTCGGGGTGCAGATGAGTGGGTGCAGGGGAGTGGAGTTGATGGGGAAAGTGATGATGATGCAGAGGCGTCGATGGGGTGGCCGGAGGTGCGATGTGCTCGCGAGGTCGGGACGTGAGTTGTAGAGAGGGGAGTCGTCGGGAGAGGAGAAAGGAAGAGAGGGAGACGGGGAAGTGAGGGTTATGGAGACGGGGAGACGAGGGGTGAGCAACGCGGTTGTAACGCTCGTCGCGCGTGATGGGCGGCGACGTGGGCGCGGGCGGAGGAGGCGGCGCGAGAAGCGGATCGCGCGCGTTACCGTTGGGGATTTTAAACGAAGATGAACAGTAGCGGGGTCGGGTCTGAGGGGAAGGCGGGCGTGGGCTGAAGGAGAGAGGGCCTGGGCCGACGAAAAACAGAAAAAGAATTTATTTGGAGAAGAAAGTGGGCTGGGCTGCTGGGCTCGAAATAGAATAAAAGAAGTGATAGGAAAAAGGGAACGGGCTTAGGAAAATATTTTTAAAGGGAAAATATGGTTTATAAATGAATGGGCCGAGGCTGTTTTTTATTATTAAAAGAGATTTACTTAGAAAAATCAAGTGGGCTGGGAAGATATTTGATAAAATTGGATTGGGTTTAATAAAGGGGTGAAGGGAAAAAGAATATGTTTATAAAAATAATTATAATGGGCTGCTGGGCTAAGGAAATAGGGAAAAATAATTGGTGTAATTAGATGTGAGTTATGCCGAGGTTGAGGAATAAGCCAAAGAAAATAATGGAGTTCGGGGCTCGGTAAAATAAGGAATTTTAAGGGGAAAGAGGGAGTGAGCTTGGGGATAAGGAAAAGTGTATACTAGGGTTTAGGTTTTATTGATGAAGGAAAATGGGATTTAGAAGAAATAAATTTATAAATAAAATAAATAAAATTACAAATAAGAATAAATAGAATTCTTAGAGTAATAACTTACAGATTATAGTATAAAAGGGACTGGGTATTACATCATACCACCCTTACAAAAATTTCGTCATCGAAATTTAAAAAAGTAATAGGTTATAGAACATAAGCGAAAGCCATCATAGTGGCAAACTAATATATAAGGATTTACTAAAAATCCGCGGACGAAGAAACTTGAAAATATATATATGTAAGTAAGAACAACATACTGAATGGTAGGTCTAATAAATATAAGGCAGGAACAACTATAAGGGTAAATACATGTATACAAGAATTTAGGTAACAATAGCGAATAATAATACTCGAGGCTTGTTCGATAGATTCGAACCCAAATATGCGCACATATAAGTATATCGAAAGTAGCAATATAGAAATAATAAGTATGAGACACAATCATTTATATTAGTAAACACAGGCACAACACTCGAAAATATAGTAATGAAAATGAGGTAGTGAAAGCTTAGTCGATAGGTTAAAACATTTTAAGGTAATTTGTCAATCGAATAGTTTTAAATCAACTTAGAAAACTCACATAACGGGGAACATGGAACAATATATACGCAATGTTAGTTTGCGCTACTAAAAACGAGAGGAAATAATAGCGTACTAAAAATATATAAAACGGAGTAATTAATAACACGTACTCTTTTACAAAATACTGAAAACTAAATTTCCGAATAACAGTGTTCCTAAATATAGCTAGGGTAACAGGGAAACACAAAGAGGTATAGGTCTAGCTAGGATAATGATTACAAAGAAGTGTGTCTTATTCAAAAGTCAGAGTATGGCGGCTTTAGACTGAATGTTAAGGAGATTGGGATAAGGTCAGCACAGGGAATAAGGGTGAGCAATAAAGGAATACAAAAAGGAACAAAAAAATGTGGGGGAAACAACAGTCGGTACAACACACGAATCAAAATTTGAAGGGTTAGTGAACTCGGAAGTTTCACAAGAACCGTTCTCCTCCCAGAAGGATCTCAAACGGGGCACAGAGGAGGGATAAGGATGGCTCATTCCAAGGATCAAGGGGCCGTACTTTCTAATCAAAACGGGATGGAAACCATACAATGGGTAGGGATGGACAGTCAGGGATCCCGGCAGAAAAGTAAATGGATGCGGGCAATAAACAAGTATTAAACGAACCAATAATCAACAAGTTTACGAATCTAGAAGATTTATTTCATTCAAGATAATTTGAAACAAGCATTCTCGAAGACGGAAAGTGGCCCTAAACTATACACATTTTATTTGGCCAGACGACAACATTAAAAGAAATCCCATCAGTCGCGGTTGTGGAGATTCAGCAGGTTGCGGTAGGCTCGCGCGCTCAGGTAGGGGCGTCCATTTCCATAGCGCCTCGCAGGTATCTCTATTGGAAGTCCTTCCACCATGGGGTCTTGATCTTCTGGTCCTTTTTCTTCAGATAGAGCTTCTTCATCGAGATCCGATTCTATGTGATTTTCTTCTACCGGATTTTCTTCCACGGGGTTTTCCTCAACTGGATTTTCTTCTATCGGGTCTTCCTCGGGGTCTTCCTCTATAAGGTTCTCTTCAGGATCTCCTTCTTCTTCATCGGAGTCAGCCATCACGTTACACTCTGGGGCGGCTACTTCTTCGTCCTCTGAATCGTTGTTTCCGAAGTTGGCACGGGGACCGTTGACCTCATCGTCGGAACTCATCCTCATGTGGTCTAAGGATACGCAGGATTGCGCATCTTCATCCAAATGCGGCGTTGCTCCCGGTGGCCAAGTTATGGAAAGGAAAGTCATGATTAAACAACGGAATACATCAAGAAGAATAGTCAAGTGTATGAAGTATAGAAAGATATGCGGTTGCAGGAACTGAAAATCAGGATAGAAACGCTGTGATCACGAATAATATGAATAAGGAGAAAACAAGAGAATGATACATTATTTTACTGCATTAAATCAAAAGTTCAGTGGATACAAGGTTTCAAACTGAAAGAAATATTCACAAAAGATAACAACATTAATGCTGAAAGTAGATAATCATGAAAAATCCTTCTTCGACTACTATAACGTTGCATTTCCGTCGCGTGAGTTGAATCCTGCGTTAGGTCTGCCTTATCGTCGAAGTTCGAACTACGCGATAATCCTCACTTGGCAGAAGTGGGGAGTGTGGACGAGTTTCTTCCTTGCAGTTCTTTCCTTTCTGGGCAGCCGTTGATGAGGTGTTGGTTGGAGCCACATATCAGACATTTCCCTTGAGCACGGCGACAATCTCTCTGAAGGTGTCCTGGCCTCTTACAATATCCACAGCAAGGGTTCTTATGATGCTTCTGGTGATGCTTCATCTTCTTCTCCTTCCCTCGTTCAATAGGGATCCCTTTATGATAGGATGCTCCCGCTGATGCCTGATTCACCTGTCTTCTCAGTCCTTCAGCTAATAAGTCGTTTGTTCGCTCCTGGGCTTCCTTTAAACCTTGTAGTACACTAAGGATCTCAACGGTCTGATTCTGGGGAGCTGATAAAAACGAAGAGTCGTTGGAAGACATGATCCTGAAATAACAATTTTGAGGATGATTTAAGTCACAAGATTACGGATCAAAATGGATAGGACAAAGATTCAAAAATATCAGAGATGCTGAATTTATTATAAGTGGAGAATCAACTGTATGACTTTAAGTCACTTGATTAGATTACGATAGTGCAATTGCAACCACGTAACCTTGTCAAGTCACCCGGAACCATAGCGAATGGATAGCTGAACACACGATATGAATATGGATCAGGAATGACAAGTTTACAATCTAGACTGAGTGATGTCTTAGATTGCCAAACCATACACGGAAAACTGCAATCCCAATCGATGCAAAACCTGTCTCTGATACCAACTAAACCATGTCACGCCCCGCTTCCCAAAATACGGAATACGAGGTGTAGACAAGGCCAGCCATGCTCCTACGGTCAAGGAAATGTCCTGCCGTAGTCACACTTCGGCTTCTGGTTTATCATGGTAAACAGTAAACGATGCGCAGGTAATGAGAAATGCAGTAACTGAAAGATTCAATAATAAAAACTGACCTGAATTGGAACAAACGGAAGTAACTCGGAGTAGTAAGTCAAGAAATCTGATGCACGTCTAGTTCTGATCCAGGGTAAATCTTCTCCTCACACTGAGCATGCATACTCAGGTCGTCAGAGCGACACAATAGCAATATAATATGTATATAATCAAGCAGCAGTTATAACAGTGTAGTAGATATGAATAACAGTAAAACAGCATGAATATGAATGAGCAGTAATCAATGCAGCGGAGCAGTAGAACAGTATAACGATATGTCATGTAAGGCAACACAGAATATAACGTATGAAAATGACAGTAACCCTATCAGTCTCTAAGTCTCACTGCACAGGTCAATAAGCCTATCGTCAGTCCAAGTGTGAGAGTCAACCACTCGCGAGTGTCCTCCACCCAAGGGTAGAACCCAAGGGCAAGGGACCACGGGCCCAACATGTAACGAGTGTATCACGGTGTATATATCACGTACCCTGTAAATCTCCATATAACTCCCTAAATATATAAGCCGGCATGGGACTCCCGAGATTCTGTTGAGCTCACACTTGAACTACCCCACACCCCGTGGTCTACATCAAACGCTAACCATCACCCTAAATACTAATCGATCCGTGACAAGTCTGCGCGAGAACTGGAGGCAGGACCTCCATCAAGCACGTCCCGACTAATACCTAAGATAAATGGCAGTGTCGGATGCCTTATCTGTGACACCCGTGCAAGCGCTTCCATAAGTGTCCCATACCACTTATAGTCACACGTACACGCATCCCACAGACGTCGACAATGCAATAGAAATATAGGGTCGCTGATTGTGCACAAGTACGTATCACTTTTCACTCAATCACGAATGCACGAACACTGACGTACTTGCCACAATCATCACTAGGATCTAACACTGGGTAAATGCACGATGTCACTAGGTTATCACTACAATGATATATGTATGATATGATGCATGAACAGTATAAGAAACGCAACTCAGGTATCATAAAAACAACAGTCTATCACTTGCATGATTTATCATGAAACATAGGTACATAATTTAGCGAAATGATAAACAGGTAGTAATTAATATGTTCAGTTAGCTATCCATAGAATTTTGTTTCAAGTCAATCGGGTTCCAGGATCATTAGTTATGATTATTTCCTTTTAAGCGCACGCGGCTGGAAACCCAATTTCAGAATCAGAAGTCCATTTCGCAACGCATTTTGATCCCAGTTGGGATCATAATTTAGCGACGCTACAGTTGAATAAATTCTAGGGTTTTCAGTAAAGTTTTCAACACAACAAACGGATCTTCAATCGCGTCTGTACGTTAGGAGTTATAATCTGTTTAATATTAACATGTCAATTCTGAATCTGCTAGGACTGTCATGTGTCCCGATATATTAAATTACCGATAAAATATCAAACGGTAACGAAACAGAATGAAACCAGTTGTGTTGTCTAGCTAACAGGTTTATCTACAATAAACAGTAGAGTTCCGCAACCTAAGAGTTAAGTAAATCCTGTGGTACCCATTACGGAACAGCAACCAATAACTGGAGTCGTTCTGGACTGCAGTCCAGAGTCGCACTCCGATCCGAATATCATCACAGTTTAAGTACAGGATTGTCTGGAAACTAGTATATGGTTAAAGTTCATCGAGTCGGCTTCGATTTGAGCTCTCGAACGCACCATTCTAATATGTATATGATTTATGGTGAATTTAACGGTTTTCAGGTGCAATAGAATTTCAGCTTTACGATTAAACTTGGGGGTAGTCATTTTAACTGTTAACAGTCGTATTTTCTAATGAAATTTGCACACGTTAATCATCTCTACAAGGGCCAAAATAATATGTCCAGTTCCGTCAAATACGATAATGATTTTCTATGGTAAAAAGCATCGAACAGTTTTGTGACAATATATAACATCAAGCAAACATGGAATATATCAACGATTCTGATTTGTAATATATACGGAATAGCATGAAAGCAAGTAAGAACTTGCCTGGAACGTCTTGGGGTTGTACGGCAGCGACGCGGTCTACTGTGATGGCCCGACGCGATCACGACAAGTATTTGCCTCGGCTAGATCTTGGCTCGGCCTCGGAACTTGGACTAGGCCTGAAGCTCGGGCATGGCATCAAAGGCCCGGTTGCTGGGGTCTTGACGGTGAGTGTAGTGGTTCACAGAGCGGTATTGCCTAACTCAAGTATCTTCTTCCAAGGTGATGCTCTCAATTTCAATCTACATGCTATGGCCTCACTGAATATTCCTCCCTTTTGGACTAAGATAAAACATTAATTGTCATTTGAGTGTTTGTGTGAGAGAGATAGAGACTGTGAGTGAGAGAGAGTTAGAGAGAGAGAGCTGGAGTAGACAGGGAGAGAGAGAGGAATGTAGAGAGAGGAAGATGGGCTGAGTGTTAGAGAGAGAGAAAGAGGGGGCAGAGTGAGAGAGAGAGAAAGAGGGGGCAGAGTGAGAGAGATGCAGGG
Source organism: Agapanthus africanus (assembly GCA_030015575.1). Lineage (NCBI taxonomy): Eukaryota > Viridiplantae > Streptophyta > Magnoliopsida > Asparagales > Amaryllidaceae > Agapanthus > Agapanthus africanus. Next base: position 551,612,858 of record CM057344.1, read on the forward strand.
TGAGTGAGAGTTAGAGGGAGTTTTACAGAGGGAGAGAGAGAGAGTGAGCAGTGAGAACGAGAGAGAGACAGTGAGAGGGAGATCTGAGATTAGAGAGAGAGATCAGAGAGGGCGCAGAGGGTCTGAGAGAGAGAGGGAGCGACGAGAGGGATGGTGAGAGAGTGTGACGGCGACGACGACGTCGACGATGACGATGACGCGGGAGAGGTCGACGACGAGACTAGAAGCTTGCCGGCGTCGGGGCAGGGGACTCGGGGTGCAGATGAGTGGGTGCAGGGGAGTGGAGTTGATGGGGAAAGTGATGATGATGCAGAGGCGTCGATGGGGTGGCCGGAGGTGCGATGTGCTCGCGAGGTCGGGACGTGAGTTGTAGAGAGGGGAGTCGTCGGGAGAGGAGAAAGGAAGAGAGGGAGACGGGGAAGTGAGGGTTATGGAGACGGGGAGACGAGGGGTGAGCAACGCGGTTGTAACGCTCGTCGCGCGTGATGGGCGGCGACGTGGGCGCGGGCGGAGGAGGCGGCGCGAGAAGCGGATCGCGCGCGTTACCGTTGGGGATTTTAAACGAAGATGAACAGTAGCGGGGTCGGGTCTGAGGGAAGGCGGGCGTGGGCTGAAGGAGAGAGGGCCTGGGCCGACGAAAAACAGAAAAAGAATTTATTTGGAGAAGAAAGTGGGCTGGGCTGCTGGGCTCGAAATAGAATAAAAGAAGTGATAGGAAAAAGGGAACGGGCTTAGGAAAATATTTTTAAAGGGAAAATATGGTTTATAAATGAATGGGCCGAGGCTGTTTTTTATTATTAAAAGAGATTTACTTAGAAAAATCAAGTGGGCTGGGAAGATATTTGATAAAATTGGATTGGGTTTAATAAAGGGGTGAAGGGAAAAAGAATATGTTTATAAAAATAATTATAATGGGCTGCTGGGCTAAGGAAATAGGGAAAAATAATTGGTGTAATTAGATGTGAGTTATGCCGAGGTTGAGGAATAAGCCAAAGAAAATAATGGAGTTCGGGGCTCGGTAAAATAAGGAATTTTAAGGGGAAAGAGGGAGTGAGCTTGGGGATAAGGAAAAGTGTATACTAGGGTTTAGGTTTTATTGATGAAGGAAAATGGGATTTAGAAGAAATAAATTTATAAATAAAATAAATAAAATTACAAATAAGAATAAATAGAATTCTTAGAGTAATAACTTACAGATTATAGTATAAAAGGGACTGGGTATTACAGCCAAGTGGCCTACTCAATTTGTTGAGGGAGGCTGCTTCACTTCGGGTATTTGTCGGGTAGTTTGCCGCACCTGTAGGGGTCTAGGGTGGGGTTTTGGCTATTCATCACGACCGTGTAATCCGTCTTTCATTACAGGCTCAAACGAAACGCGGATTCCTAGCATATCTAATGTGTTCATCTGTGATCTGGAATGACTATCATTGCGTCTGACGAATGCATATATTTATATATGATATCTAGTAGACGTTGCTTATGTTTTGCATCCGCACTAGTCCAGTCCCCGCTCTGTCGTTAGTTAAGTAACCTAACGGTTGATGACGGGGCTCCGTGGCGAATGCGGATGGTATAAGCGTACGCTATATTTTCGTTGTTTTCTGCAATGGTAGGATCAATTGATGGGAATGTATTATATAAATGCAAAGAAAACAATCCAAAGTTGAATCGTTGGAACAATTTCAAAACCACTCGGTTTTTCCAAAACATCAAAACTTTTAAATGCGAGCTTAAACCACTCCTTTTAAAAGCTATCAGGTTCCTTTAATTATATCAAGTTCACTATGTTCACGGTTTAGCCAAAACCATTCGTAGCCCTCCGTTATTTCAGTTAAGTGTTCAATAGTATTCAAGCCGTGTATTTTGACCTTCGCCAAGGCATAGTGATTGGTAGCTACTGAATATTTATCTGTAGCATAGATAGATGCGTTGGTTTGGGATAGTCGTACTGCTATTTTGGCCTTCGTCAAGGGTATGTACGGGTGGGTTCAAATTAACCTGGATAATGACGGGTAGAACTTAACATGTGACTTATGATATGTTGGCCTTCGTCAAGGTCATAAGAGCATGGGGCAAAAATCCACATCGGGAGTTTCTAAAGAAACTGAAACTTGCTAGTATTGCATACCATTTGGAGTGTGATAATTTTGGTAGGATTCCTTCAACTTTATCACATAATGATATTTGGATCCCGATCCTAATGTGGGTATATGCTACTCCTCGGGAGATTTTTTTCACTTAACGATCAATGCTATAAACCAAGTAGGTGTCTAGAAAGGTATTAGCGGGGATGCGCCCATAAGGAAAAGATGTTATTTAATTAAGAAACTTCGCGAAAGCGTCGTAAAACCTCCCTCGAAGTACCGACACTGGCCTGGCTGAACGGTTAAGCAAGTATTGTGCAGTGAAATCAATCCTGACTAATTCTTCTTTTATGGTTTGAGGAAGAATTCGAGAAACAGTGGGAGCCATCATGTTTAGATAAACTAAAAACCACTCTAAACTTGCAAGAGCATCATGCTAAAGTGTTTCTTCTCTCTCTCCTAATTGCAGCAACCAACAACATGACAGGCCTTAAGTTTTTATTAGATAAAAATATATTGACGGGACCAAACTATAAAGATTGGTTCAGGAAAGTCAAGATGGCAATCACTTATGATAAGTTGGGGTATCTCCTTACCACTAAGGCCCCGCCGTCCCAGGTCCAGAATCCAGCGTCACAGATAAGAAAATCCGTAAGACCTGGGAGATTGACTATGCGAAGGCCAAGTGCCTCGTGCTTGCCTCTATGGACAATGAACATCAGAGGAGGCACGAGAATATAGATCTTGAATCCATATTCCTCCATACCAAGGAATTATATGGAGAGCAATCCCGTATCGCAAGATACGAGACCTCGAAGAATCTATTTCAAGCGAGGTTGGCCATCGGATTACCTGTAGGGGAACACGTCCTTAAGATGATTGGCTACATTGAGGAGCTCACGGACCTCGGGACCACGTTAGAGAATGAGCTATATACTGACTTGATTCTCCAGTACCTTCCTTCCACCTACGCCCAGTTTATCTTGAATTTTAATATGCAAGGTAATGAAGTTGAACTTCCAGAACTCTTCAACATGTTGAGGAGTGCAGAGGGCATCCTACAGAAAGTCAGGGAAACACCCGCTCTGTTTGTTGGTGGAGCTTACTCTTCTAGATCCAAGGCAAAAGCCAAAGGAAAGAAGAAGAAGGCCCCCACCAAACCGAGGGGCGGTGTTAGTAAGGTGGAAGCCAAGGGAAAGGCAAAAGTGGCGGGACAAATAGTGGGAAAGGAAGAATGCTTTTATTGTCATAAAAAGGGACACTGGAAGAAAGATTGCAGGGCTTGGAAGGCCAAGAACCAGGGCCCGAAGCAAGTTGTGGCTTCGGCTTCAGGTGTGTATGTAATTGAAAATTGTTTTTCAATCAACTCTACTTCCTGGGTATTGGATACCGGATCAGGATCTCATATGTGTAATTATTTGCAGGCACTGAGAAGCCGTAGAGTTTTGAAGGAGGGTGATATGACCCTCAGAGTTGCAAACGGAGCAAGCATGGATGCTGTGTCCGTGGGGGAATATCACTTAGGATTGACTAATGGACATGTTTTGGTTTTGCGCAACTGTTATTATGTACCCAGTTTGACTTGTAATATCATATCTGTATCTTTAATGTCTAAAGAAGGTTATGATTTTGCATTTGTAAGCGATGCCGTAAACATCCACCTTAATCATAGTTTGATTGGGTCGGGTACATTAAGCAACGGTATATACGTATTAAACCAACCGCAGATTTTCAATATCCAGAATACACACAAAAGAAAGTCTCCAGAATTAAATCATGCTTTCTTATGGCATTGTAGAGTAGGTCACATCAATGAGACAAGGTTAACCAAGTTACATAAAGAAGGATATTTAGATCCGTTCGAATATCAATCTTATGCAATTTGTCGATCATCTCAAAGGAAAGATGACAAAGACTCCGTTCACTGGACACGGAGTAAGAGCGAGCGAGCTCTTGGGACTCATACACAGTGACGTGTGTGGTCCAATGTCTACACATGCAAGAATTGGTTTTTCCTATTTCATTACTTTTATGGATGATTTCTCCAGGTATGGACATGTCTTCTTGATGAAGCATAAATCCGAGGCCTTTGAGAAATTCGAAGAATATAAGAATGAAGTGGAAAAATAAACCGGCAAAAGTATTAAGACACTGAGATCTGATCGAGATGGTGAATACTTAAGTGCCGAGTTCCTGGATTACCTAAAAGAGAATGGAATTCTCTCTCAGCTTACTCTTCCATATACTGTTAGTTATATGTATGCCCTAGAGGCCATTACTGTACATTGGATATATATTGTAGTGGATGCTGGGACATATATAGGTAGGACTTTCTTGCTCGACATGATAGTACGCTATCTAGTTGCTCTTTATCTTAACGTGTATACTTTCTGTCTCTCTGTTACATGTTGATAAAGCCCTTAGGATGTGTACTCGACTTCCAGGACTGTGATGCAGATCATACTAGTGGGGCCTGGATAGTCCATGAGTACATCCTTCAATGTTCCTAGTCGAGGGAATATCGAGACGGGGCATCGATATTCCAGAGTAGACTAGCGTATATCTTCTCGACCCATGCGATGGGCGATGGATGATCCCATATCCATTGGTGTTTGACATCAGAGATGGTATACGGGTGCTCAATGGAGACTGGGTACACTGAACGGACTCGCCGAGAACTCCCAGATGGTATTATACCTCACGTCAGATGGCAGTTCTCTGGTGACACTGGTACAGCTTAGTCTGTTGACCCGAGATCGTCATAGAGTCTTGTGTGTCTCCCACTGTGCTTTGATTTCCACCCTACCACGGCTCTACTGAGTCGTGCAAACAGGTGGTTTTTGGGTACAGTCCCGATTCACATGGAGGCAATGAGCGATAGGAGGGGATTCGTCTCTCCCGGTATTGGGGGTTGATGTTGCGCTATGCTCGACTGGCCATAACAGGAAATCCCTGGCCAGGGTTGCAGTGACCTACTGGTAAGTGTTATCAGTAGTTTCACACATGTCATGGACTTCATGTCGGCATGACTTATCGAGCTACTGGGGTCTGACGTTTACCACCCCTAGGCAAGATATGGGACATATCAGACGAACAGATCGGACTGTACAGTAAGTGTTACTGGTTGGATTCACAGGAGTGTGAGCGGGCTTGCTCGTCGATCTTCTGATCGCTCAATACCCGGGTGGCCGTTACGTTTGGCAGACCGCTTGCGGCTTGTGGGTGTTTGATATGATCATCACCTGCTGCCGGCGTATTGACGAGTCTTTAGAGTCCTACACAGAGGTTTCCTGGCTCAAGCGAAACGAAATAGGAGCGCATATGAGATATGTGCGGGACCGAGAATAATTCGTGTATGTGATACCGTATTCCATTCTCGCGAAGAATGTGTCGAATGGTTGTATGCGATATGACCTAGTTATCGAATCAAGGATTGATTCGATAAGCCGATACATTGGATACTAGCCGGTTATATGCGACATGACCGGGTCATTGAATCAAGTGTTGATTCAATGATTTAATGTATAATTATATATTTGATATATTACTTTGCATCAACTAGTATTGGTTCACTTTAAATGGATTTTCTCACTTGAATTGTGCAAGTTGTATATGTGATATACATTTGTGCACATGATTGTATCATGTTTGATGATACATGTTTACTTGGTTAAGTGTAAAGAATAAAACCATGGTTTAGTTTATGATTAGGGTTTTCTTTTTCCTTTCTTATTTATTTATTTATTTATTTTTGGAAAAGATGAGAAAAGAATGGTTGCTATTTTTTTTGTTTTTAGTTGAAAGTTCTTGAAGGTTTGAACTAGTCCACCATTCTTGTCTTATACTTAACCTTAACCATTCAAGTTAACCATGGTCCATTCTCTACAATTAACCAAGGGTTAATATATGATAAGTATTGATTTATTTATTTTAATTATTCAACACTTATCATATCTTCTTCTTCTTCATCTTCTTCTTCCATGAAGAAAGCTTGCTACATCAATGGCAAGTGATGAAAAAGTGTGAGAAATCCAATTCTAAAGTGAACCCACTTCCTATTTCTTCATCCTCTACCTCTTGCCAAGTAGTATAGGGTGTTTCCTTCACAAGTTTTCATGGCTTGGTGAAGGTGGAGCTTGATCTAGTGATGCCTCGACGTAGATCATCTTCGGCACGTTGTCGACAACCTAGCCCGCCTTTTTCTCCGATGAAACCACCGTGAGAGTCATGATTCGATTTGGACAGCGGAGAGGACTTCATCACGGAGCCTAGGAGGTGGAGGACCAGATCTACAAAGGTTGTAGCCCCTTCCCTTTAGCTATATTTCCGTTTACTTGCTTGCATCGCCTATATATCTAGTTGACGATCCGTATTAGGGTTTGTAGGCACCCGTAAAATTCGATTTGTGCATGTTTGATCACTTGTGAGACTTCTTTAGTGTGCCTAGGAACCCTACAGTGGTATCAGAGCCTAGCTAGAGCCTTAGGCGATGCGTAGACGGAGTTAGAAGTCCGATCGACCCAAAACACCGACTTTAAAATGCTCTCTGGACAATTCTGTAAAATGTGGATTTTTGTAGATTAAAAATATGCAGAAACCTCAGTGCAATATTATAAGAATTACTGTTTAAAACGGGGGCTCTGAATCGTTCATAGTGCGGCGGAACCGCCGCATATTCATGCCTAATGCGGCGGTTCCGCGGCAAGTTGGTCTCCTCTGGCACATTTTTCTGCACAGTAATTCTTATAGTTTATTGTTGGTGTTTCTAGGAATTTTTAATATTTATTCCAGAGTTTTATTTTCTGGGTTGTATTGGGAACTCGGTGTATCGATCGGATTGTCTAATTTTGTCTGTGTGTTTTTCCGGGTAATTTTCAGAATATGTTAAAAAGTTCGACCGGATATAAATACCCACTTTTTCCCCTGCCGGGAAATTTCCAATTGTTGGATTTTTCCGTAGTTTAACGACGTTCTAAGTAGTGCAAGTAACGCGATGGTCCCTCTAGAAGACAACAAACCTTAACTCGATTATGTGACCGTCTTGAACTTCCCTTTGAACCTTCGGGTTTGGGGCAGTACGGCGTGCCACATGTGAGGCGTTGGCTTGACCCTTCTACGGCTGGACCGTTGGTACTGAGGCATGAACTGAATGTTGTTAGACTTATTTCATGTGTTCAGCTATTTCGGGAAAACTTGGGTGTTCGAATGTTCGATCGGAAAGTTTAACATTTTCTATTTATCCGGAATGTGATACAATAATTGGGATTCACAAGTAGTTATGAGATAACGGAATGAATATTATAAACATAGCATTTTAGTCTCACTTGATCGGTTGCCACGGAGTTTTGATGTGATCAAAAGTCCGTCGCAATCACGTAGCGTACGCGGATACTCGCCGGGTAAACTTAATAGACAGCCTCACTCCATAGCCCCGACCAAGTGACTGTAGGAGAACCCCGTCGCCGAAAGCATCCGTTCAGGTGCTCGCGGTAGCGGTGTTCCGCCTTGGTGCACTTTGTCGACGGCGTCGGGGATGCGGCCGTCTACTGAAGTTTGCGACGAGCATTCGATCTGTATGTCGGGAATCCTGTTGAATTGCCTGACTTGGTATTGAAAAGTGTTTTCGATAATGAGACTAAAATGCGGTTTGTAATTGTTAGGCATGCGATGTCTAAGTAATTCGTTTGGTCAGGCATGCGATGTCTGAGGTGGTTGCGGATTCCAACTGTTGTAGTTTTACACTTTCTTTTCTATGACCGTAAGTGTAATATGTGATATCACCGGTTTCGTTGCTATATGTCAACGACAATTAGGATGCGCATATTTACTTACGTTGATGACATGTGATGTTATGTGTTGCTGGATATGTTATATTGGATCGTCGTGTTTGAATAGCCGGAGGGTTTTTATGTGAGATGAGTGTTTTTCATTTTCATTCATGTAAAAACTTGTATGTAATATTCTTTTATTGGGGCACTTCCAGGTTGCGGAAGATGTCACCGTTGATGTATATTATTTACTTTTCTGCACTAGGATAGACCCAAGGAGGGGAGCACAAGTAACCGGGTTCTGGGGTCCAGTGGGAGACCAACTCGAAGAGTCGAGTCCGGGTCCCCTAACCCTAGAATTGGTAGGGTTGCTTGCCGCTCTCGTAGGGGTCTAGGGGTGTGGGATTGGCTATTCATCATGACCGTGGAATCCGTGTTTTATACTGGCTCGTATTGAAAACACGGGCGTCCTAGTATATCCAATATTTCATATGTTTCTTCTGCTGTGATTTATCTGTGATGTGATCATGTGATGTTCTGTGACAGATATTATATATAGTATATATGATATATTATATAAACGTTGCTTATGTTTTACACCCGCGCTAGCCCTACCCCGCTCTGCTGTTAGTTACCTAACCTAACGGTGCAGACGGGACATCGAGGCGAATGCGGATGGCATAAGCGTACGTTATATTTATCTGTGATGTTTAGGTGGACCTTAATGATGGGATATTCATTAATGAGATTAATGAAAGAAAATAAACCTAATTGATGTTGTGGAATCGAATTTCAAAATAAAACCAGGTAGCTGCAGTTCTTGCTTTGCATCGCGGTGTTCATTATAGAACATCCTGCACCTTATTCGATAAGGAAAGGACCGAGATCCCTTCACCGGGAGTGACTCCTTTAGCAATAACTGGCAGATACTACACACTCGGTTTGTCCTTTGATTGCTTCTATAGTTTCTGCTTTGCACAGTGATATATATGATATATCACGCACCTCATTCGACGAGGAAAGGGCCGACGATCCCTTCACCGGGAGTGACCCCTTTAGCAAAACTAGAAAAGCCTCGAAAACATTCCATTTAAAAACCATTTGATTCCGCAACGAGATCAAGTTCAAAGCGTTAAAGGTTTTCACAAAAACCATTCGCAACCCTCCGTCATTTTAGGAAGTAGAGTACTTAGTATTCGTGCTGTGTTTGTGGACCATAGTCAAGACACAGTGTACGGTAGCTAAGTGATGTCTTCCTACACCGCATATGATGCGATTAGTTAGGACAGTCGCGTGACTTTGTTGACCTTAGTTAAGGGTCATGTGGGTGGGTCTAATTAATCACGAAATGACGGGTAGAACTTGACTAGTACTTATGATTTGTTGACCATAGTTAAGGTCATAGGTGCTAGGGGTAAAAACCTTTATCGGGAGTTTCAAGTGTTGAAATTTGCAATGAGATTGCATACCTTCTATATGATAGTTGGATCCCGATACCCACTGCGAGTAATTGTTACTCCTGGGAGAGTTTTGCACTTTGCAATTAGCCGATCAAGTAGGTGTCTAGAAAGGTGTCAACGGGGTTACGCCTCTGGGAAAACGAGGTTTACTGTAATTAGGTCCGTGCGAAAGCACGGGGAACCTCCCTCAAAGTACCGACACTGGCCTGGCTGAAAGATTGGCGAACTTGTAGAGTGTAATTAATCCCGGCTAGTCTTTCCTTTTAGGGTTTGAAGGAAGATTTGATAAAAACAGTGGGAGCCATCCTGATTAGATAAAATATATAACCAATCTAATCTTGCAAGAGCGCACGCAGAGTGTTTTCTTCTCTCTCTCCTGGTAGCGACCATATCACGCCTTAATCAAGATAATAACACGGATGTATTGACCGAACCCGCTTGTTATACTGAGCTGGGGAACGTTGGTCCCGCTCCAACTTATAATTGTTATAAGACAGAGCAGGAAATAGGGGAATACCAGAATTCCTATGCCGCCCAAACGAAGAAAGTGTATATGATGCATCTCCTTCGGGTGTGTTCATTATACAGAACTGTTTCTCAGTATCCTCTGCATCCTGGGTATCTGATACCGGATCAGGATCCCAGATATGTAATCTGTTACATAGGGCTACAAAAAGGTAGAAAAACTGAGAACGGGTGATAAGTTTCATGAGGCAGAAAACGGGGCAAGTGTTGCAGCCAAGTCTGTTGGTCACTGTCACCCTGTATTACGAATACATTGATTCTGAACAAATGCTATTAGATACCGAACCTGATATACAAAATCATATCAGTCTCTTTATTAGTAAAGAAAGGATATAATTTTGTATTGATGGATAATGTTTTGAACATTTCCTATATCAAAAGTTGATCGGTTCAGGCACGTTATCTAAAAGCATTGACGTTCTAAATCAAACTACAGTTCCTAGTATACAGAACACACACAAGAGGAAAAGTTCAGAAATGAACGAATCATTCTTGAGGCATTGTAGACTAGGTCATATCAATGCGACCCGACTGGCTGAAGTTACATTTTAGATGCATATTTAAATCAGTTTGAATTTACATCTTGTGAAACTTGCCAGTCATGTCACAAAGATAAGATGACCATAGCTCTGTTTATTGGAAACAGAGGAAGAGTTAGTAAACTCTTGGGACTGATACATGATGATGTATGTAAGGTCTCCTGTCTACACATGCCAGGACTGGTTCTTTATACTTCATTATATTCTCTGATAATCTCTCAAGATTCAGTCGTATGTTCCTGTTGAAACATAAGTCCGAAGCTTTTGAGGTATTCACAGAATATAAGTTGGAAGTAGAGAACCAAAATAAGGGTGTAAGTATTATGTCCTATGATGAGATCAGGGAAGAGAATACTTGTGCACGGAAATCCTGGTCTATTATAAAGGAGAATGAGATTCTCTCTCAGCATTACTCCTCCGTATACACCATAGCACGATGGTATATCGGGGCGGAGCCATCACACCCTATATGATAAGGTGTGCTCTATGATGAGTACTACTGAGTTACCTGTTTCCTTTTTGGGAGTTATGCGCTTGAGAAGCTGCATACCTATTGAATAGGGTTCGAATCAAATCACTGCCTACCACTTCATATGTGATATGGAAAGGGAAGAGCCCATATCTTAAGATTTGGGGTTGTCTGGCCTATGTCAAAAGCAAAATCCGGACAAGATCGAGGTAAAGTCAGTTGTGTAGAACTGGAAAGGTTCCAGCTATACAAAACTGCAGCTGATGATTTGACAGAACCAAAGAATTCAATAGTTCCCGACGAACCTCAGCCTCTCCGCCGATCTAGCAGGGTTCCTCATCTGCCTGAGAGATACCTCGGTTTCTCGATGACAGTGGGAGCGAGGAATGCATCATGAGATGATGACCCAACTAGTTTCGAGCTGGCCATCAAGAGTGGAACTCTGTAAGAATGGCTGGATGCTTAGCGATCTGAGATGGAATCCATATACACCAACAAAGTATGGACTTTGATTGCGAAATCTGAAGGGTTAAATCCCCATCAGGAGCAAGTATATCTTGAGAAGATTACTTGGTGTAGATGGAAAAGTTGAGACTTTCAAAGCTAGACTTGTTAAAGGTTTTCGTCATCAACCAGGTGTGGAAAATGATGAAACCTTTTCCAGTACCTATGCTTAAGTCCATCCAGATCCTACTTGTCATGGCTACATACCATGACTACGATATCTGGTGGTTGGGTGTCATGACTGCTTTTCTAAATGATGTTTTAGAAGAGTGCGTCTATAAGTACACAGCCAGAGGGCCTCGTAGACAGTGGAAGCAGCGGAAACGTGTGCAAGATGCTTTATAGGATAAAGCAGGCATCGCGGAGTTGGAACATCTGTTTTGATGGATTAGTCAAAGAAGTTGACAGCATCAAAATGGTAGATGAACCTTGTATAAACAAAAAGGTAGTAGGGAGTATGGTGACGATCCTCGTAGAGTACGTGGATGACATACTCTTGTTAGGGAAGGAGTTTCCTATGCTACGCTCGATCAATCTCCGCTTATCACAAGGATTCTCCATATAGGATCAAAGTGATACCTCCTAAATCCTGAGTTTTCATCTATAAGATAGATGTAATTGGATGCTAGGATTCTCACTTGATGAAGTGAGATTGTATCAATCGATCCTGGGGAGAATCACTGGAAGGGTTCCAGGGTGATAAAGACGACTGAATGTCAGTCACAGGCATTGTCTTTACCCTCAGTAAAGGGACGGTATGTTGGAAGAGTTCCAAGCTAGATACCGTGGCAAACTAGACGATAAAGGCTGGTAACATCGCTATTAAAGATACTACCAAAGAGGCAGTTTGGGTGTATATTGGTTCATAAGATGAACTAGGTTCCTGCCATTGTATGACAATGGAAGTGTGGTTTTGGCCCTGGAACCCTGGTCCCATCAGTGACCCAGACATATTCTGAGGCAGCATCACCTGATCATAGAAATAGTTGATCTCCAGGATGATCGAGATTAGGAGAGTAGACTCAGAGGACAACACGGCGGATCCACTCACGAAGGCCTTTTCCCAAAGAGAGACTTTTAAGGGATGGTTGAGTATGTGATACTGCAGCCACTGCTACAGATGGCCCTAGTGCAAGTGGGAGATTGTTAGTTATATGTATGCCCTAGAGGCCATTACTGTACATTGGATGTATATTGTAGTGGATGCTGGGACATATATAGGTAGGACTTTCTTGCTCGACATGATAGTACGCTATCCGGTTGCTCTTTATCTTAACGTGTATACTTTCTGTCTCTCTGTTACATGTTGATAAAGCCCTTAGGATGTGTACTCGACTTCCAGGACTGTGATGCAGATCATACTAGTGGGGCCTGGATAGTCCATGAGTACATCCTTCAATGTTCCTAGTCGAGGGAATATCGAGACGGGGCATCGATATTCCAGAGTAGACTAGCGTATATCTTCTCGACCCATGCGATGGGCGATGGATGATCCCATATCCATTGGTGTTTGACATCAGAGATGGTATACGGGTGCTCAGTGGAGACTGGGTACACTGAACGGACTCGCCGAGAACTCCCAGATGGTATTATACCTCACGTCAGATGGCAGTTCTCTGGTGACACTGGTACAGCTTAGTCTGTTGACCCGAGATCGTCATAGAGTCTTGTGTGTCTCCCACTGTGCTTTGATTTCCACCCTACCACGGCTCTACTGAGGCGTGCAAACAGGTGGTTTTTGGGTACAGTCCCGATTCACATGGAGGCAATGAGCGATAGGAGGGGATTCGTCTCTCCCGGTATTGGGAGTTGATGTTGCGCTATGCTCGACTGGCCATAACAGGAAATCCCTGGCCAGGGTTGCAGTGACCTACTGGTAAGTGTTATCAGTAGTTTCACACATGTCATGGACTTCATGTCGGCATAACTTATCGAGCTACTGGGGTCTGACGTTTACCACCCCTAGGCAAGATATGCGACATATCAGACGAACAGACCGGACTGTACGGTAAGTGTTACTGGTTGGATTCACAGGAGTGTGAGCGGGCTTGCTCGTCGATCTTCTGATCGCTCAATACCCGGATGGCCGTTACGTTTGGCAGACCGCTTGCGGCTTGTGGGTGTTTGATATGATCATCACCTGCTGCCGGCGTATTGACGAGTCTTTAGAGTCCTACACAGAGGTTTCCTGGCTCAAGCGAAACGAAATAGGAGCGCATATGAGATATGTGCGGGACCGAGAATAATTCGTGTATGTGATACCGTATTCCATTCTCGTGAAGAATGTGTCGAATGGTTGTATGCGATATGACCTAGTTATCAAATCAAGGATTGATTCGATAAGCCGATACATTGGATACTAGCCGGTTATATGCGACATGACCGGGTCATTGAATCAAGTGTTGATTCAATGATTTAATGTATAATTATATATTTGATATATTACTTTGCATCAACTAGTATTGGTTCGCTTTAAATGGATTTTCTCACTTGAATTGTGCAAGTTGTATATGTGATATACATTTGTGCACATGATTGTATCATGTTTGATGATACATGTTTACTTGGTTAAGTGTAAAGAATAAAACCATGGTTTAGTTTATGATTAGGGTTTTCTTTTTCCTTTCTTATTTATTTATTTATTTATTTTTGGAAAAGATGAGAAAAGAATGGTTGCTATTTTTTTTGTTTTTAGTTGAAAGTTCTTGAAGGTTTGAACTAGTCCACCATTCTTGTCTTATACTTAACCCTAACCATTCAAGTTAACCATGGTCCATTCTTTACAATTAACCAAGGGTTAATATATGATAAGTATTGATTTATTTATTTTAATTATTCAACACTTATCATATCTTCTTCTTCTTCTTCATCTTCTTCTTCCATGAAGAAAGCTTGCTACATCAATGGCAAGTGATGAAAAAGTGTGAGAAATCCAATTCTAAAGTGAACCCACTTCCTATTTCTTCATCCTCTACCTCTTGCCAAGTAGTATAGGGTGTTTCCTTCACAAGTTTTCATGGCTTGGTGAAGGTGGAGCTTGATCTAGTGATGCCTCGACGTAGATCATCTTCGGCACGTTGTCAACGACCTAGCCCGCCTTTTTCTCCGATGAAACCACCGTGAGAGTCATGGTTCGATTTGGACAGCGGAGAGGACTTCATCACGGAGCCTAGGAGGTGGAGGACCGGATCTACAAAGGTTGTAGCCCCTTCCCTTTAGCTATATTTCCGTTTACTTGCTTGCATCGCCTATATATCTAGTTGACGATCCGTATTAGGGTTTGTAGGCACCCGTAAAATTCGATTTGTGCATGTTTGATCACTTGTGAGACTTCTTTAGTGTGCCTAGGAACCCTACATATACACCACAACACAACGGTGTATCGGAGAGACGGAACTGAACCCTATTGGATATGGTACGTTCCATGATGAGTAACACTTAGTTGCCACGATCATTCTGGGGCTATGCACTAGAATCAGCTGCATATCTTTTGAACAAGGTTCCTACCAAAATTGTGCCTACCACACCAGATCAGATATGGAGTGGGAAGAAACCCTATCTTCAATATCTGAAGATATAGGGATGTCCAGCTTTTGTCAAAAAGCAGCATTTGGACAAACTCGAGGCACACTCAGTACTGTGTAAGTTTGTGGGATACCCAAAGAACTCCAGTGGGTATCTTTTCTATTACGCAGAGGAACAAAAGGTTTTTATTTCTCGTCATGCCCACTTTCTGGAACATCAGTTTTTAGAAAAAGAAACAGGTGGGAGGGCAATAGAACTGGAAGAAATTCCAAAACCACAAGCTATTACTGAAAGCTTGGTGGAACCAGAAGTTTCAAAAGAATAGGATATTCCCGCACCGCTCCGCAGGAGTAATAGGCTTTCTCATCCACCTGAGAGATACTACGGTTTTCTCATAGATGGGGATAGAGAGGATTGCATTATTGATAATGATGAGCCGACTAACTTCCAGCAGGCCATTCAGAGCACTGACTCGATAAAATGGCTGGATGCAATGCGGACCGAGATGGAGTCCATGTACACCAACAAAGTATGGACTTTGGACATTGCTCCAGAAGGGGTAAAACCCGTAAGCTGCAAATGGATCTTCAGAAAGAAAATTGGTGTAGATGGACAGGTAGAAACCTATAAGGCTAGACTTGTTGCAAAAAGATTTCGTCAAAGACCTGGTTTGGACTATGACGAAACCTTTTCTCCAGTGGCTATGCTCAAATCCATTCGGATCCTTCTTGCCATTGCTTCCTTCCACGATTATGAGATTTGGCAGATGGACGTAAAAACCGCTTTTCTAAATGGAAATTTAGAGGAGTGTGTTTATATGGACCAGCCAGAGGGTTTCATTCAGAGTGGGAGCAGCGGGAAAGTGTGCAAGTTGCTTAAGTCCATTTATGGACTGAAGCAAGTATCGCGGAGTTGGAACATTAGTTTTGATGAAATGGTCAAAGAATTTGACTTTATCAAAAATCCAGATGAACCATGCATTTATAGTAAGATTGTAGCACGAACTGTTGTATTCCACATCTTGTACGTGGATGACATTCTCTTGATAGGAAATGACATTCTTATGCTACAATTTGTTAAAGGGTTCTTGTCACACAGGTTCTCCATGAAAGACCTGGGTGATGCCTCTTACATTTTGGAGATCCGGATTTATCGTGATAGATCTAAAAGGATGTTGGGACTTTCGCAGTCCAGGTACATCGACACCATACTGAAAAGTTTCAGTATAGAAGATTCAAAACGCGGTAATTTACTGGCTTGTCATTTAATCACCGTCTCCAAAGAGATGTCTCCCTAGACTGATTTGGAAAGGGATCGCATGTCTATTATACCCTACGCTTCTGCGGTAGGCTCTATTATGCGATGTTGTGTACCAGACCAGATGTAGCTTATGCACTGAGTGTGGTAAGCCGGTATCAGTCAAACCCTGGGGAGAAGCACTGGATAGCGGTAAAGAACATTCTCAAGTACTTGAGAAGGATTAAGGAAATGTTCTTGGTTTACAGTGGAAAAGACCTCCAGATCGAGGTCTTTGCTGACTCCAGCTTCCAGAGTGATAAGGATGACTCCAAATCCATGTCGGGTTATGTCTTTACCCTCAATGGAGGAGCGGTCTGTTGGAAGAGTTCCAAGCAAGTAACCGTTGCTGACTCAACGATGGAAGCGGAGTATATCGCAGCTTCTGATGCCGCAAAAGAAGCAGTCTGGATGAGGAAGTTCTTAACAGAATTTTAGGTGGTTCCATCCATTGTTGATCCAATACCTCTGTATTGTGACAAAAATGGGGCTATAGTTTTAGCGAAGGAACCCAGGTCCCATCAGAAGTCCAGAAACATCTTGAGGCGGTATCACCTGATCAGGAAGATCGTGGATCGCCGGGAGATCGAGGTTCGGAGGGTTGCTACAGAGGATAACACTGCAGATCCATTCACAAAGGCGATTCCTCAAACGCAGTTCGAGAAGCTATTTGAGATGATAGGTCTGCGATATGCCAGCACATGGCCTTAGTGCAAGTGGGAGATTGTTAATGTGATATGCCCTAAAGGCCATTATTGTATAGTACTGGTTTGTATATTACATTTGGAAGCTTGGGATATATAGACGGATTTATAACTGTCTTGCTCAATATGGTAGTATGCTACTTGGTTTGTATCTATCTTAATATGTGTATATGTTTCTTTTAACGTATCGTTAATACATATTGATAGAGCCCTTAGGATCTTTGCTCGACTACCAGCGTTGTGATGGCTGTCACACTTGTGGGGGTTGGGTAGTCTACTGTAACATTTCAAAAAAATAAAATATTATTTTTGGGAATTTTTATAATTAAATAATATTATATTGAATATTTTAATAGGGCGGTATAATTAAATACCGATAAAATTGGGGGAAAATTGGAAGATTATGGAAATTACTAAAAAGAGGGTGTTTTATGTGAATTATGCAAATTATAAGTTTTTATGATTAATTATACACTATTTAGTGCTAATTGCGATTAAATATCGCTAATCGCGCATTAAGCTTGTTTTGTGCAAAACATGCACCATATCATTTTTACACTTATGTTACATTTTCCTACATGCTTTCTCTTCATTTTTCATTCATGGCTTTGGTTTTGTGAGAAGAGAAAAGAAAAGGAAAAGAAAACAAAAGAAAATGGAATAAAGAATGGAGGGATGGGTATGAGAGAAATTGAGAGGGTGAGGGGTCAAACCTTGGACTAAGCTCCCATTCCTACTTCATTTCTTCATCATTTTCTCTCCTCTCCCTCACTCATTTCTGCTACTGCTGCCCTCTCTCCCTTTGCCTCTCTAGCTCCTCACAATCCATCACAATAAACCCATTAAAATCCCATCTCCTCTTCACAATTTTGTGCACAAGCTCACAAGCTACACTATGGACGAAGAAAATTTTGATTTTGGTGCCCTAGGGGATTCATGGTGCAAAATGAGGTAATTATTCCATCATTAGTGTAGAATTTCAATTCCTTTAGCATCCATGTTAATTTAGAATCGATATTGTGTGGTTTTGGGAACTTTGAAAACTTTAAGTTGAGAATTAGGGTTTTAGTTGAACCCAAAGGTGAAATTAAGGTTAGTAGAGGCTATACAACCCCTGTGGTGATTGATTGGAGACCCAAACCAGAGACTAGAACCCCGGAATACGAACTTAGAAAACCCGATATCGGAAAATTGTGGATTCTGTGAGGGTATAATGAAATCTGCTAACACCCGGGTGACCTGAAAAATATTTAGCAAGTACAGAGGAGTGTGCAGGCACCTAGGAAGCTAACCCCAAGACCCCAGCCCCTACACTCTCATCTGGGCCACAATTAAATTCTTTCTGGCCGCAATTTGCGTCCAGAGCAGGGGGAATCGACTCGTTTTTGTTCCAGGGCTTTGTCTCCTATAAACTAGACCCTTGGCATATGCAAAATTGGCTGATTTGATCTAGGGTAAAATCTGGGACCATTTTCAAGAGTTGCTGTTTTGATTCGGGGTTTCGTTTCGCGTATTTTGAATTCTGGATTTTTGTAATTTGTGTGGTATTCGATCACTTTACGTTTGTACGTCGAAATCGATTGTTATTTGGTGGTTTTGAAAGCATAGTCCATAGGTTCTAACCTATAGGCTTTTAGCGTGTTGTTTTGGATTTTAATTGGGTTTTAATGCGACACGATACGTTATGATGTGTAGGTATCCCACGAAGACTTTGAGACGACAGGCAAGCGCGTGGCGACGTCGGCAATGGAAAACGAAAAGCAAAGTGAGTAGATTTTATCTACGGGGGAAGTCGGGTGGATGGCGTATAGCACCCCCGCAGTTCGATGTATAGTATGATATATATATACTATATATATATGATATCTTTTATATGTGACATGGATATTCAAGATATAATTATGTGTTCATGGTTAGTTTAGGATTATTAGAAGTGAACTAGTATAGCTTCTTAGTCGCGAACCCTAGAATAGGTTTACACCCACATGCACACACATGCTTACTTTGTTATACTTGTGCGTATATGGGGATACGTATATACATATACACACATAGGTATGGGACTCTATATATATATATATACACGTATACCTATACATGGATGATAATAATTGTATATGGTATTTGGAGATGAGTCGATGAGATTGGGCATGGTGCCATGAGATCGGTGATATGATGTGGTTCGTATTATGGGATACGACATGAGATTTTAGCGGGCCTTTGGACGTGTGTTTTACACACGTATGTGTGTGTGTGTGTGTGTGTGTGTGTATCGATGGTATCAGTTGTACTAGACTTAGATCAATACCCTCAGTTTATGAGATATGATGATAAGGATACCAGATAATTGATAAGATAAATGTGATATTCGACCCGTACCCAGAATTGGGATGCCGTACGACGGATTTACGTATGAGCTATGTATTGATGATAGATCTGCACTCTTGACTCGAGAATGTCATATTGTATATTGTATCGTATGTGATACTATTAAGGCGGGATCACCGACTGTTATATTTATATGTATATCGACTCAGATTTAGGTGGTTTCCCTTACCTTTTTCGGTTAGACTGTTCGTTTAGTTCTGTAGTACTTAGTAGATGTTAGACTAGACCCGAGTCAAACCTATTTCAAAACTAACGAATCGTGTATATTTTAAAGACAGGTCAAGGAACTCTACGGATATTTTCAAAAGACGCGTCTTTTCTTTAAAACACCATAGCCCTTATTTTTCTAAACACCACGATTCGTGTTATTTCAAATGGCAAAACTGTATGTTATATGTATATATATATATATATTGATGTAGATTCTTCACTGTTGTATTTATTATTCGTTTTCGGCATATTCTTACTATTCGCATCGCATTGCATGTTTAAATGTGTTTATTATTATACTAAACCCATGCTGTCAGGACACCAGCACCATTATCGATAATTCATATGCTCCACGTACACCTGCTTGCCGGCTCACACATTTCATCATCGATAATTGCCATGTCACTACACGGTAGGATTGTTGCATCAGGATATGACCCCTTGCATGACATACTTGTGTACATACATATTGTACACTCATACTTGCGTACACACATATTGTACACCCATACTTGCATACATACCTATTTGCATATACATAGATGATTCTGGCTTGATTTTGGAGATTTCGGAACCACAAAATATATTTTAAAACTGGATTCATTTTAAAAGCGCGGTTTTCCCTCGATATGTGCATATTACTGTTCCATGTTGCATGATATACAGATATGCTTACATTTCTGTTATATGTCGTATACATCATGCTTTAGATTATACGCATTGAGATATTTGTTTTCATGAGATTTCTGGATTTGGGAACCGTGGTTATTTTAAAAAGGAGTATGTATTTTTTTAAAAACCCGGTTTCCCTTGATATGATATTTTAGTGCGTCCACTATGTGTTTTCTCGGTTCTGAGACGTATGACATGTGAAACCCGATTCGAGGTGTTGGATGAGGCCGATTGCGGGTACATGGTGGACCTGGTATGGTACCCCGGGGCGAGAACGGATTGCTGTGCTGTAGACGGTGAGCCTGGAAGTGGGACTACTACCTACCGGTGATAGTATTTGGACTCGGTGGATATCCGGAGGATACCGACCGGGGTCGAGAGATGATATGGGCCGATCCGGACTGACAGAGCTCGATATATGAGGATTTACGTGTCGATGCTGGGCATGGGTTTCATGATGTTTCGAGTATCGATGCTGGACATTCAGGTTCCATAATTTTGATGTGTCGCGAGGGACACACGTTGATTTATATCCTCATACTTCCATGCATATGCTTTATGATACTTACATGCATGATGTTTTGTGTCATTGGTTGACACGTGGACGGGATCCACATGGATACAGACATTGATTACATAGTTGGATGATATCCATATACTTATAGACTTCATGATATAGTTGATATTGATTCATGTTGATTACATTGATCATACCTCATATTTATGATATGTTGCTACCTGAGGCACTGACACGAGCATTTGGTATTACACTGATATATAGATGTTTACCCTTGCCACCTTATCATGCTTCAGACTTTATCATTTTGAGGATATATATTACTGATCATATTTGACCTACGATTGAGTCATACATACGATTTCTGCTCTGTGATATTTTCTACTCACGAGTTGGCAACTCACCCCCGTTGTGCCACAGTTCTTGCAGGTTTTGCCGTACAGGTTTCATTGTGGCTTTCTGGCACACTGCTTCCATTCTGGGTGATTGCTTTGGTAGGTGGGTTCACTGGCATCGTGACCACCCTTGTGTATTATTTTCATTGTTGTATCTAGAAACTCCATCAACCAGACTTGTATATTGTTTCAGACTTAGAAAACCAGTGTATTATTCTTTCGACCGTAGAGTCGCGCTTGTATTATTATGGTTTTCTTGATGACTTTGAGTTTTGATCATCGCCCTTCGGCATTGTATATTATATTGCTTGCGTGGTTGTGACCGTCGATTGACGAAGAGCTAGCTCCCGCTTGGGAATGCCTTTATTCATATTATGCATGTTGTACCCTTTTAGGGCCAGTATTTACAAAGGAAACTCTGTCGAAATTTTCAGAAAAGACTTGAGATTTTAAAATGCATATTCAGCTTATGTTATTTAAAAACCTCTTGTTTTAAAACATGTTTTCTTCACTTCTTTCTTTAAATGATTTAGATTTCTGGGATTTCTTGGCTTACTTGAATTAGATGGGGTCCTATAGACTTCATATGATTCAAGTGCCAGTCACGTACCACTTCGGGTCGTGACAAAGTCGGTATCAGAGTGCTAGGTTAAGCTTGGTTCGAGTCTAAGTTTGACTATGCGGAGCCTAGAGCGTTAGTATATATACGGAACTTAGGCTTGACCTTACGGAACTTAGACTTAGTCGAGGGGGTATTAGACCCGAACTTTCGTCGCATAGGTTGACCTTGGTTGATGGAGTAGGTGACTTCAGTAGAGCGACGTACCGTGTGTATGTTCCACGGAATACTTACGATACGCTACTCCACTTAAGGAGCCTTAAGATGTATATTTCCTTGCACAGTATTATATTCATTCCTATGATCTATCCTCATCGATATTGGTTATGATTTTGCTGCCACAATTGCACGGGCAGAGAGAGCTACGGCTAAAGTTGCGTCAGCATGAGCTCGTCACAGATGAGGACTGACCAGGGCGTGATTCCAGGGACATACGATTGCATAGAGGCGTCGTTTTATTGTGTTTTCGCACCATGAGCGTTGACGGATCGATTTTACGAGATTTCTCGGACGTTCAGATCAGCACCAGAGGATTGAGCCACTGATAGAGGCCAGCCAGAATGTGATGACCATTGATGTATCACTTATTCATGATGATTGAGTCACTGTTCAGCGTGCAGACGAATGAGTCAGTTGTTGCTGTGAACGACGAGATATTTCCCCAGATGTTGGAGTTATTGCAGTACGAGTTGTACTTAGAGATATGATAGAAGGTCGCTAGTCACCCGAGGATGAATGACTAGGACATGTGGTCCGTTCGCTTACCCCGATGTGAGGTCACCAGATAGATTGATTCCAGCTTAAGACGACTTCACGCAGGTACGTTGAGAGTCGATGGAGACGATTGAATGTCAGGAGCCCATTTTCCAAGTTTAAAGTATTCAGAGACAAATGCAAGTAATGCTATGGACCCTCTAGAAGAATGAAACCCTAACTCGACGTAATGACCATGGAACGCCTTTGAACCTTAGAGTTTGCGGCAGTTCAGCGGTGCCATTTGTGAGACTTGGGTTTGCCCTTCTACGGTTGGTCCACAGGTAATGTGGCATGTACTAGAGTACTATTAAACTGTACCCAAGATGTTTAGCTCTTGGGGGAATTATGGAACCTTGATGAATCGATCGAAAGGCTTGACATCTTTCGGATATCATGTGATGGGATGCATTGCTTGGGAGACTCCAGATACGAGTATAGCCGTCGGAGCACAGTCCATGCAGCCACGATGAGATGATTCCAAAGCAGTCGACAGCAGAGAAAAGTGGAGTAAGAGGTTCGTACGAGATCTTGATGAGATGATGTTCTACTCCGTCGACATCAGAGATACGATACGCATGCAGATGCGTTGATTATTGATATATCTTCCAGAAGGAGTCGCGATGAGAATGCAGCCGTTCCGGAACAAGAAATATATATAGTAAAGGGTGGTAACTTCCGGGCAATTCGGCAGAAACGAGATTTGAGAGAGACCTCGACATGACCTTTCTGGAATACTATACGAGAAGAATTGGACCCAGGAGCGGTCATATTGCGCACACCCAGCAGGCCAAAGTTCAGCATCGTCGACGAGATAGTTGGCCAGAGATCTGTGGAGGATGTGCTAGAGCGAGACTGTTTTCGTCGCCATTCCATATCGAACCGTTGAGCCGAGGAGCTATATATCTAGCAATGCACAGTGAGAGACAAGAGCCTAAAAGCACCAGGCGCCAGACCATGAACAGGAGGCAAGTAGATATCTTGCTCTGCTAGCATTGGATGCACCGACACCTTCTCGACTTTGAAGGAGGAAATATTGACGACGGTATTTATGATTTGTGATTTGGTGATTCGATTATCACGTATCCGTCACCTTGGATTTCGGTATTTTGGGCGATCTATTCGCATGATCTAGTCTTGATGACTGAGTTTCATGATATTTGTTTTCGTGCACCATAGTTGCACCTACTGGGTATTTATATTTTGTGCATAGTTATTACCCTTGAGATATGCTTTATACACCGTTGTGTTGATTTATGATTTGGGCACAGTGATTGCTCTTAATATCGTTTTGTGCCTTAGTCGCACATGTTTATGATTTCATGGATTTCATACAGTTGGGTTGATTTTGTGCACCTGGTATGCACACGATTTGATTTTTGCACTCGGTATAGCTTATATGTGCTTATAGTGCATTGATATGTGTTTTGTGCACGCAGTTGCACACGTTTATGATTTTTACACCTTGGTACACTCGGTGTTGCTATTTACGCATTTGAGTTATTGCTTTGTATTTTGTGCACTAGATGCACTGGATTGGTATTTTGTGCACAGGATGTACTGTATTGGTATTTTGTGCACTAGATGCACTGGATTTGTATTTTGTGCACAAGATGCACTGTATTTGTATTTCTTGCATAGGATGCAGCTGATTTGTGTTCCATGCAGTTGTTGCACTAGATTTTCGTTTCGTGCGTTTGTCGCACCAGATTTATATTTCGTGCATCTGTTGCACCGGATTTATATTTCGTGCGTTTGTTGCACTGGGTTTACATTTTGTGCGTTGGTTGCACCATATCGGTATTTCGTGCATTGGTTGCACTAGATTTACATTTCGTACCTTGGTTACATCCGATTTATGTTTTTGAGCATTTGAGTTACCAGATTATGTTTTTGTGCGCTTTACCGCACTGGGCATTTATATGGACTGACGTGCTTGGATTGGATTTTGCGCATGTTCGACGCTTGATATTGGATTTCGTGATTTCGTGCATGTTGGATGCACATGATTTAGATTTTATTCGTGTATGATGGATGCACCTGATTTGGATTTTCGCGCATGTTGGGCGCATGCTATGAGATGCGATTTTGGTACACACTAGATGCACTAAATCGAGATTCTTCGTGCATATCAAATGCACCTGATATTGCTGTTAGGCACACCCGTGGCCTTTGACAGATGTTTCATGCATACCCGATACACTTAGATGTTGTTTCTGTGCACATGTATGGCACATTCATGGGTTTCGATTTTCGTGCGCACCAGACGCACGTAGCATTCATATGCACATTTTGGGATTGATTTCTTATGGAGCAGTACGTTTTAATGATATTTGCTATTTGTTTTCGTACTGAGCAGGACTAGTCAGAGGACAGTACCTGGGTATATTTCCATGCATTGATAGTTATCGAAGGGATTTCCAAAAAGGGGAGCTATAGTCTCAGTATTTACCAACGTGTCTGATATGACACGAAACGTTTAAAATAAGAAAACCCTTCTAAATTATTTTCAAAAATGGCGGGACGTATATATTAGACAAAGGATAAGTATATATATAGTTATTTTCTTACAATAGACGTCCGCCACTGTGCCGCGATACGCACATCGCACAGCAACATGAAAGGTTTGGCATGTATTTCCTTCAGATGTTTACATGTATAGGTTTGATGTATATCATATTGGTTTCGTTTTGGATTTGACATTTGTGTCTTCACCATGACTCCGATGATTGCGAGATGCTTGACGGAGTTTTGATTTGGAGTTATCTGCTCATTATTCATGCACCTGCATTGCGCTATGATACATTTTATGTATTGATGATTTCGGAGCCCTGACGACTTTGACTTTTTACTAAAAGGTTTTAGTATTTGAGGGGTTTAAATTTAAATTCGGGGACCGAATTTCTTTAAGGGTGGAGATTGTAACATTTCAAAAAAATAAAATATTATTTTTGGGAATTTTTATAATTAAATAATATTATATTGAATATTTTAATAGGGCGGTAAAATTAAATACCGATAAAATTGGGAAAAATTTGGAAGATTATAGAAATTACTAAAAAGAGGGTGTTTTATGTGAATTATGCAAATTATAAGTTTTTATGATTAATTATACACTATTTAGTGCTAATCGCGATTAAATATCGCTAATCGCGCATTAAGCTTGTTTTGTGCAAAACATGTACCATATCATTTTTACACTTGTGTTACATTTTTCTATATGCTTTCTCTTCATTTTTCATTCATGGCTTTGGTTTTGTGAGAACAGAAAAGAAAAGGAAAACAAAACAAAAGAAAATGGAATAAAGAATGGAGGGATGGGCATGAGAGAGAGTGAGAGGGTGAGGGGTCAAACCTTGGACCAAGCTCTAATTACTACTTCATTTATTCATCATTTTCTCTCCTCTCCCTCACTCATTGCTGCTGCTGCTGCCCTCTCTCCCTTTTCCTCTCTACCTCCTCACAATCCATCACAATAAACCCATTAAAACCCCATCTCCTCTTCACAAGTTTTGTGCACAAGCTCACAAGCTACACTATGGACCAAGAAAATTTTAATTTTGGTGCCCTAGGGGATTCATGTGTGCAAAATGAAGTAATTATTCCATCATTAGTATAGAATTTCCATTCCTTTAGCATCCATGTTAATTTAGAATCGATATTATGTGGTTTTGGGAACTTTGAAAACTTTAAGTTGAGAATTAGGGTTTTAGTTGAACCCAAAGGTGAAATTAAGGTTAGTAGAGGCTATACAACCTCTGTGGTGATTGATTGGAGACCCAAACCAGAGACTAGAATCCCGGAATACGAACTTAGAAAACCCGATATTGGAAAATTATGGATTCTGTGAGGGTATAATGAAATTTGCTAACACCCGGATGACCTGAAAAATAATTAGCAAGTACATAAGAGTGTGTAGGCACCTAGGAAGCTAACCCCAAGACCCCAGCCCCTACACTCTCATCTGGGACGCAATTAAATTCTTTCTAGCCGCAATTTACGGCCAGAGCAGGGGGGAATCGACTCGTTTTTGTTCCAGGGCTTTATCTCCTGTAAACTAGACCCTTGGCATATGCAAAATTGGCTGATTTGACCTAGGGTAAAATCTGGGACCATTTTCAAGAGTTGCTGTTTTGATTCGGGGTTTCGTTTTGCGTATTTTGAATTCTGGATTTTTGTAATTTGTGTGGTATTCGATCACTTGACGTTTGTACGTCGAAATCGAGTGTTATTTGGTGGTTTTGAAAGCGTAGTCCATAGGTTCTAACCTATAGGCTTTTAGCGTGTCGTTTTGGTTTTGAATTGGGTTTTAATGCGACACGATACGTTATGATGTGTAGGTATCCCACGAAGACTTCGAGACGACAGACAAGCGTGTGGCGACGTCGGCAACAAAAAGCGAAAAGCAAAGTGAGTAGATTATATCTACGGGGGAAGTCGGGTGGATGGCGTATAGCACCCCCGCGGTTCGATGTATAGTATGATATATATATATACTATATATATATGATATCTTTTATATGTGATATGGATATTCAAGATATGATTATGTGTTCATGGTTAGTTTAGGGTTATTAGAAGTGAACTAGTATAGCTTCTTAGTCGCGAACCCTAGAATAGGTTTACACCCACATGCACACACATGCTTACTTTGTTATACTTGTGCGTATATGGGGATACGTATATACATATACACATAGGTATGGGACTATGTATATATATACACGTATACCTACACATGGATGATGAGGATTGTATATGGTATTTGGGGATGAGTCGATAAGATTGGACATGGTGCCATGAGATCGGTAATATGATGTGGTTCGTATTATGAGATACGACATGAGATTTTAGCGGGCCTTTGAACGTGTGTTTTACACATGCATATATATATATATATATATATATATATATATATCGATGGTATCAGTTGTACTAGACTTAGATCAATACCCCCAGTTCATGAGATATGATGATAAGGATACCAGATAATTGATGAGATAAATGTGAGATTCGACCCGTACCCAGAATTGGGATGCCGTACGACGGATTTGCGTACGAGCTATATATTGATGATAGATCCGCACTCTTGACTCGAGAATGTCATATTGTATATTGTATCGTATGTGATACTATTGAGGCGGGATCACCGACTATTATATTTATATGTATATCGACTCAAATTTAAGTGGTTTCCCTTACCCTTTCGGTTAAACTGTTCATTTAGTTCTGTAGTACTTAGTATATGTTAGGCTAGACCCATGTCATACCTATTTCAAAACTAACGAATCATGAGTATTTTAAAGACAGGTCAAGGGACTCTACGGATATTTTCAAAAAACGCATCTTTTCTTAAAAACACCGTAGCCCTTATTTTTCTAAACACCACGATTCGTGTTATTTCAAATGGCAAAACTGTATGTTATATGTGTGTGTGTGTATGTGTGTGTGTGTGTGTATTGATGTACATTCTTCGCTGTTGTATTTATTATTCATTTTCCGCATATTCTTGCTATTCGCATCGCATTGCATGTTTAAATGTATTTATTATTATACTAAACCCATGCTGTCAGGACACCAGCACCATTATCGATGATGCGTATGCTCCACGTACACCTGCTTGCCGGCCCACACACTTCGTCATCGATAATTGCCATGTCATTACACAGTAGGATTGTTGCATCAGGATATGACCCCTTGCATGACATACTTGTGTACATACATATTGTACACTCATACTTGCGTACACACATATTGTACACCCATACTTGCATACATACGTATTTGCACATACATAGATGATTCTGGCTTGATTTTGGAGATTTCAGAACCGCAAGATATATTTTAAAACTGGATTCATTTTAAAAGAGCGGTTTTCCCTCGATATGTGCATATTACTGTTCCATGTTGCATGATATACAGATATGCTTACATTTCTGTTATATGTCGCATACAACATGCTTTAGATTATACGCATTGAGATATTTGTTTTCATGAGATTTCTGGATTTGGGAACCGTGGTTATTTCAAAAGAGAGTATGAATTGTTTTAAAAACCCGGTTTCCCTTGATATGATATTTCAGTGCGTCCACCATGTGTTTTCTCAGTTCTGAGACGTATGACATGTGAAACCCGATTCGAGGAGTTAGATGAGGCCGATTGCGGGTACATGGTGGACCCGGTATGGTACCTCGGGACGAGAACGGATTGTTGTGCTACAGACGGTGAGCCTGGCAGTGGGACTACTACCTACCGGTGATAGTATTTGGGCTCGGCGGATATCCGGAGGATACCGACCGGGGTCGAGAGATAATATGGGCCAATCCGGACTGACGGAGCCCGTGGGCCAATCCGGACTGACGGAGCCCGATATATGAGGATTTACATGCCGATGCTGGGCACGAGTTTCATGATGTTTCGAGTGTCGATGCTGGACACTCAGGTTCCATGATTTTGATGTGTCGTGAGGGACACACGTTGATTTATATCCTCATACTTCCATGCATATGCTTTATGATACTTACATGCATGATGTTTTGTGTCATTGGTTGACACGTGGACGAGATCCATATGCATACAGACATTGATTACATAGTTGGATGATATCCACATACTTATAGACTTCATGATTTAGTTGACATTGATTCATGTTGATTACATTGATCATACCTCATATTTATGATATGTTGCTACCTGAGGTACTGACACGAGCACTTGGTATTACACTGATGTATAGATGTTTACCCTTGCCACCTTATCATGCTTCAGACTTTATCATTTTGAGGATATATATTACTGATCGTATTTGACCTAGGATTGAGTCATACATACGATTTCTGCTCTGTGATGTTTCTACTCACGAGTTGGCAACTCACCCCCGTTATGCCATAGTTCTTGCAGGTTTTGCCGTACAGGTTTCATTGCGGCTTTCTGGCACACTGCTTCCATTCTAGGTGATTGCTTTGGTAGGTGGGTTCACTCGCATCGTGACTACCCTTGTGTATTATTTTCATTGTTGTATCTAGAAACTCCATCAACCCGACTTGTATATTGTTTCAGACTTAGAAAACTAGTGTATTATTCTTTCGACCATAGAGTCGCGCTTGTATTATTATGGTTTTCTTGATGACTTTGAGTTTTGATCCTCGCCCTTCGGCGTTGTATATTATATTGCTTGCGTGGTTGTGACCGTCGATTGACGAAGAGCTGGCTCCCGCTTGGGGATGCCTTTATTCATATTATGCATGTTGTACCCTTTTGGGGCCAGTATTTACAAAGGAAACTCTGCCGAAATTTTCAGAAAAGACTTGAGATTTTAAAATGCACATTCGGCTTATATTATTTAAAACCCCCTTGTTTTAAAACATGTTTTCTTCACTTCTTTCTTTAAATGGTTTAGATTTCTTGGCTTACTTGAATTAGATGGGGTCCTATAGACTTCATATGATTCAAGTGCCAGTCACGTGCCATTTCGGGTCGTGACATCTACAAGCTCATCCTTATACTGGTCCCTAGTCGTAGGATTATCGAGAGAGGGTATCGATACTCCAGAGTAGACTGGTGTGTATGCTTCTCGTCCCAGCTGGGGAGATGGTCTGTCCCACAGCCATCAGTATGTCGTACTGGAGATAGTATGCAAGTGCTCATTAGGTTATAAGTACACTGGACATGACTCGTTGGGAACTGTTGGTTGGTACTATACCTATCGTCAGTTAGCAGTTCCCAGATGACATGAGTACAGCTTAGTCCGTTGACTTGACACTGCTACTTCGCCTCAAGTGTGTTCCCATTGTTCTTAGATTACTACCCTACCACGGCTCTATTGAGTCGTGCAAATAGGTAGTAGTTGGGTACAGTCCCGAAGCACTTGGAGGCAGTGGCGGTTAGATAGGATTCGTCTCTCCCGGTATTGGGGGTTGATATCGCATTGTGTTTGAAGAGCCATTACACAAAGTTCTTGGCCAGGGCAAGCGAGATTTACTAGTAGGTACTCCAGTAGTTTCTCAGGGTGTTTTGGACTACACTCCGACACGATTTATACCGCTATTAGGGGACTGACGTTTACCGCCCCCTAGGCCCGATATGCGATACTCATAGAAGAACAGACCGGACTGTACGGAGATTGTCACATTCAGGCTCAGTAGGAGTTCGGATGGGTTTTCCTCATCGGCCTTCTTATCGACATCTACCTGGGGACCGTTACGTACAACCAGTACCGCTTGCGGCCTGTGGTTAAACCCACTGCCAGCGTAATGTCGAGTCTTTAGAGTCCCACACAGAGGGTTTTCCTCTTTTGGGCGAAACGATGTAGATGTCGTATGGTTTTACGACAGGGTTCGTTCGTATACGCGTACTTGTGCGTGTTTGGTGTTCGGGCAGTTGATACTAGTGGGTTTTGGTTTAAGCCGGATCCTAGTATTTGATTTTGGATAGGTTTGGTCTCATTGTATTCGTGTTTCTCGGAACACGGATACGGGTATGTATATACGGTTGATAGGGGCAGAGAAGGAGACACCTCATTAGGGTTTTGACTATTGATTTGATTAAAACCATAATGAGATGGAGGAAATTGTTTTCTAATTTTTATTAGAGATAATTATGTCATGGCTAATTGGTTTGACCATTTGACTTGTTGACCATTGTTGACTTAGATATTTTTGTTGAGCATAAGATATTTTGCTTAGCATTAATTGTGACATGATAATGGTCAAATCAAATGAACCATCACAATTATCCTAATAAAACTTATTATTCTTTTTCCTCATATAAGAACTCTCTTTATAATTCACATACACATTCTCTCTCATAGCACTCTCTCCTTCTTTCTCTCTCAAGCCAAATGTCTCATGAGTTGAGAAACATAGATTGTTGAGATTTAGCCATCAAAATCCTTCTCTACTCACTCTAGGGTTCTTAGTTTAGCACACCAAGCACCCTACTTACTTCATTATAGAGGTTAGAGCTCAAGGTAGAGACCTTCGGATGGATCTTCTTTGACGTGGAGAAGCCGGTGAAGAGGCACCATCCACCACCACTCCAAGGACCTTACAACAAGGATAAGCACAACAAGGAGAAGAAGGACTAGAAACTTGAGGTATAATCATCTAACATAGTAGTTAGCACTCCTAGTTAGTTTGTTAGTTATTGTTTAGCAAAGATTCTCATGGTTAGTCTATATTACACTGTAAAGAAAATTTTGATTTTTACCTATTCCGCCTCCCCGCAAACTATCGGGGTGAGTAACATAGACTTACAATATCATATACCAACCATGATTAAAAAAAATGCAACAAATAAAGAAAACTTTCATATTACAAATCTAAATCCATGATAAAAATGAAATGTTTATCATAATGTTTAAATACCATTATCTTAATATCTAATCTTATATCATGTTAAAATAATTAATATATCATTTTTATGATATTGCGCACTTTTCTTTGTATTACCAAAATAATTACATTTTTACGGATAAAATTCCGATACCCAATTTCATAAGCGATATCATTTTTGTAAACTTATTAAATTCATATTTAAACTTATAAATTAATATTTATAATTTTCCAAAATATTACATATATTTTATTTTCAAACTACATGCATTGCGTGTGCAAAATTACTAGTCAATATAGGAGGAAAATTAACAAAAAATAAGAGCAATTAATCTCTACTATATTAATGTTAAAGAAGAGGTATACGGAGTACATGCCAAATAAAACCCTCTAATTTGCCGCCGTCTAACCTACTATAATGTGTCAACTTATTATAGCACTTGTCGTCACCTAAACAGGTATGATGTGTCAATTTATTATGCCACCTGCAATGAACATAATTAAATTCATAAGATATAGAAAAAAATGATTTGTTAGTTTTTTAATTTAAATTACTTTAATTTTTTGTTTGAGAAATATCTCAAATACCTTTAGTTAAGATAATAACGATTTTTCAATATTATTTAAGATAAGTAACTTATTAAATTTTTAAAATGTAAAAATCCAACGAAAAACCTTTAAAATCTATATTATCTTAACTAATTCTTTTAAAAAATTCTCAAATCTTTAACATGTTAATAATATACAAACATGCATCACACGTGCTAAAATACTAGTAATAGGTACTTTGAAAACTTTTAGTTAAAAATAACGAAAATATCAACATCAATCCTTAAAATAATAAATAAGTAAAGAATATTTAAAAAAAATTTATTCTTTAAAAAAAATTCCATATTGAATGAAAATATCCACATCATGCATGCTTTTATTTTAATATAGACGTGCATCACACGTACAAAATACTAGTTTAATATATTAAGAAGTCATCTCATTAATCAATTTCAAAATCAAATTACACCCTTCCTTCTATCCTATAATACTCACGATGGATTAAAGCACCGTGAGCTTGGATACAAAATAAAACAACAAATAGTAAATTGATGGCTCAACACATGAAGATATTCATGGAAACACGTCTAGCAAGTTTAACATACGCCATGACTCACTTTTGCTTTCCACAAGATGAACTTGACCATCGGTCTCTTTTCGTCCCATTACACTTGTAGCAAGACAGACTTATGCCATTAGTTGCTTTCGAGACAGACCTTAGCCCTTGTTACTTTCGCTAAAACGAGAATATATCCTGAAATAGAAGCCGTGGAAGCAAGATAATGGAACATTTAACATTTTGGAGCAAAGTCAGGAAGGAATACATTGAACTATTAAAAATATTTGGGTCATGTCGGCACAAATACTTCTTAAAAAATATAACTTTTTGATGGCTAGCTGATGTGGTAAAGGGATGCGAAAAATAAAAGACGGGTGTTCGCTAGTGATAATGCAAACAATGAATCTGTGAAATGTGTGGTTGACATAGAACATATATACGAAGATGAAAGAAGAAACATTTGGATTATTTTTCCTTGGATGGACCAAAAAACAAGATTTGTTAAATATTAAAAGTAGGTCTGTTATCATATTACGATGATTACATTGAAATAATCCCTCAATACAATAAAACTAGATACATAAATACATGATATTGTTTGAGCATAACATTAATTGGCCAATAAGAAAAACTGAAATCTAAACTAGTACATAAATATCTCTCAGAAAAAAGTAGAAACAAAAGAAGATAATGTATAGGTCATATCAGTCCATGGTCATCATATTTAAAGATGTTGCGATTTTTGAAGGGTAAATCGCTATTTAATACTCAAAATTTCTCCATTGTTGCATTTATATATCTTATTGTTTTCTTTATTGTACTAAAGTACGCTAAAGTACAACTGTTAATGGTTTCCCCTCTCCCCAACATTAAAAGCAGTTAGAATATGTGAAAATAGATTCCCACATGCATAAAACGTGATCCATTTTGGACATTTTGTAGTAAATAAGTTTCTAAATACTATAGGCACCCATAATTATACTTTACTTTTCATCTTTTCTTTAAACTAGGGTTGTTCCTCCTCCATTCTTGATCAATATTCCCTTTCTTGATCTGCTCTCTTGATCAATATGCCTAAATATTAGGGTTTCTTTCTCCACCTTCTTACTCAATTTCCTAAGAAATTAAGGTCACTTCCTCCTCCTATCTCATAGTCTCTAGCTTTCACTAGTAAAATAGGGGGTTGCCCCTACGGATATTGGAATCCGTAGGGGCAGATTTAACTTGGCCCTACGGATTAATCCGTAGGTCTAAAAGGTTGCCCCTACGGGCACAGACGTCCAAAAATAAAAATATTAATTATTAATTTGGTGTTTGCCCCTACAGAGCCGCAAACAAAGGACCTACGGGTATATCCGTAGGGGCAAGTAAATATCGATTTAACAAAACCCCAGATCGATCGCCTACTCTCACTTTTTCTCTCTCTCTCGATCGCGCGCGAAAAAAATCCCCAAATCGCCACGCCGTCGTCGCCACCATCGTTCTCCTCGTCGCCACCGCCGGTTTCGTCGCCACCGCAGTTCTCGTCGCCACCGCGGTTCAGGTCGTCGCCACCGCCGTTCAGGTCGTCGCCCCAGCCCCAGCAGCAGCCATTCAGGTGAGTAAATCTCGAGGTAAATTAAAGAATTTTTGGATTATTTTGGGCTTAGGGTTCATGGCTGGGTCTGGGGTTGCGCGCGCGAGTTGGGGTTGGGCAGGGGTCGCGGTCGCGGTCGGGGTAGGGTTAGGGTTGGGGTTCGGCTGCTGCTGGGGTGGGGCTGGGGTTAGGGTTTGCCTTAGGGTTGGTGTTGGGGTTTAGCTGGCCGCGCTGGGGTTAGGGTTAGGTTGGGGCTGGGCTGGGGCTGGGGGCTGGGGCTGGGTTGGGGTTAAGTGGTGGGGAGTTGGAAAAAAACAAGAAAATGAAAGAGTAATGAATGTGAGAAATTAAGAATGAGAACAATTGCACAACAAATTTGTTGACAAGAAAATGAGAGAGTAATGAATGTGAGAAATTAAGAATGAGAACAATTGCACAGAAAAAGCTATGCTTGACTAGGGGGGATGGTTCTATGTGCTTTCAGAGAGCAACTTAGGGTTAGGGTTAGGTGGATTGATGAAAATAAAATACCATAATTTATAACTATATTACTCATATAATGTGTATGTCATGTGAAAGCTAGATGAAGGTCGAGGCAAGCACAACAAATTTGTTGGATGGGACAATGTCAATAGGAGCTCAATGCTATTTGGAAAAATAATAATTCAAAGACATAGTGGAGTTTCCGATTGGTGGCATGGACTAGTTTGATGTATGTAGTTGGTTTGATTTATGAAAAAATGGGGAGACAACATGCATGTATGCATATAGGTAACATCTGCCAATATGCCATATCCACACCGCAATCTATTTTTGCCTATTGGCTAATATGAAAATATCGGCCCGCGTATATGACATAATCAAAGTTGTTAAATCTTGATACGGTTTGTGTTTCGTTTTTTTATTTATCAGTTCTATCAATGTTGCGTATAACGCTTTATGATATCAGTATCCTACATTTGTAGTTTTAATTGTTGATTGTTATAGATGAATACCATTGCAATAATAGTTTTTGGTTGATGAATGCTATTGCAATGTAGGATGATCAGTTCTATCAATCTTGATCTCAATGGTTTAAAATCATGTCACGCATACAACACGAATGCACAACAAACGCATAATTAGAGAGCGACTCGAGATATTCAGGTTAAAACCAATATATGATACTCGATGATAATATGAAACCTTCATATTCCCATCGATACTCATATATGAAACTAAAAGCGCCACTTAGTCCCCGTCTATCGGTTAACATACGTGCGATGCTCGTCGTGACCTAGAACTATACGAAGGTTGTTAAATATCGGACAGTATAGCTCGATACTAACAACCGTCGTATAGTCTACGCGACGAGAAAATTCAATCGTATGGTAACCCATAGATTTGTCCCGTGTGGACAAGTTAAGAATGTATAAAGCAAACGCCTTCATTCACTTGTGTTTTCATCCGTTTCGAGATATTTCGTCGGCACCTTTCCGCTGGTTCTCCGTGTACAAAGATAGATTAGATGTTCATTTCAACGTTGTTTCACAGCTTTGAAATGATTATCTATTCTATTACAGTGTACTCGGAGAACAGCGGGGAGGTGCTGCCGAAATTTACTCGAAACGGTTGAAAGCACAAGTGATGGGCGTTCGCTCTATACATTCTTAATGGGATAGAAACCTACCCCCGACAGCCGGAACACACACATACAAAAAGAATACACAACAAACGCATAATTAGAGAGCGATTCGAGATGTTCGGGTTAAAACCAATATATGATACTCGATGATAATATGAAACCTTCATATTCCCATCGATACTCGTATATGAAACTAAAAGCGCCACTTAGTCCCCGTCTATCGGTTAACATACGTGCGATGCTCGTCGTGACCTAGAACTATACGAAGGTTGTTAAATATCGGACAGTATAGCTCGATACTAACAACCGTCGTATAGTCTACGCGACGAGAAAATTCAATCGTATGGTAACCCATACATTTGTCCCGTGTGGACAAATTAAGAATGTATGAAGCAAATGCCTTCATTCACTTGTGTTTTCATCCGTTTCGAGATATTTCGTCGGTACCTTTCCGCTGGTTCTCCGTGTACAAAGATAGATTAGATGTTCATTTCAACGCTGTTTCACAGCTTTGAAATGATTATCTATTCTATTACAGTGTACTCGGAGAACAGCGGGGAGGTGCTGCCGAAATTTACTCGAAACGGTTGAAAGCACAAATGATGGGCGTTCACTCTATACATTCTTAATGGGATAGAAGCCTACCCCCGACAGCCGGAACACACACATACAAACGCATAATTATAGAGCGATTCGAGATGTTCGGGTTAAAACCAATATATGATAATATGAAACCTTCATATTCCCATCAATACTCATATATGAAACTAAAAGCGCCACTTAGTCCCCGTCTATCGGTTAACATACGTGCGATAATTTATTTTTTTCAACGACAAACGCACACACAAAGCATATACACGGATTTTCTCCTTTGTCAGTAACTATCCCGTTCTTATATTTCTCAATATAGTCAGCATAACCTACAATTTATATGTTATTCAGTCTAACATGGCCCATGAGTACGTCAGAGTTAAGGACTGGATGTATGTGGATTGGAAACAACGTATGCAACCTAAGTTTGTCGCAGGAGTTGCTGCTTTCATTGAATTTGCACGCGCACATAATAAGATCATAATAGAGAAGATTCTCTGTTCGTGCGATAGATGTGGCAATAAGTACTGGCAGAAGGTAGAATTGGCAGAGCTTCATATTGTAAAACATGGGTTTACTAGACTTTATTCAACTTGGAAATATCACGGGGAAGGAGAAGAATGCAGTACTGCGGTAGAAGAAGGAGAACACGATAATGCGGCAGGAGAAGAAGAAGAATTCGGTAATACGGCAGGAGACGGAAATTTATTTCCATCAGAAGAAATGGAGGATATGGTAGAGGCTGCCCTAGGTGAATCTATTCATACCGAAGATGACATTCCTTCCGGTCAAGGACCGCGTGCGGATAAATATAAAAATTTCATGAATGATGCTAGGAAACCAATTTATGAGAATGCGAAGTATTCCACCCTCTCATGGTTCGTCCAACTTTTCCAGATTAAGTGCCTAAATGGATGGAGCAACAAGTCATTCACAATGCTTCTTTCATTCTTGAAAGATTCTATGCCTCCGGAAAATAATGTGCCCGAAAGATGGTACGAAGCCCAGAAGATGATGTCTGATTTGGGTCTAAAGTGCGAGAAGATTCAAGCATGTCCTAAAAATTGCGTGTTGTACCGGAAAGAGAATTCAGATTTAAAAGAGTGTCCAACATGCGGAGAGGCCAGGTATAAGCCGAAAGATTCTGATAAGAAGCCTGATATACCTGTGAAGATAGCATGATACTTTCCCATAACACAGAGGCTACAGAGGCTATTCAGGTGCAAGAAAACAGCCGAGGCAATGATTTGGCATCACCGTGCTCCTCCAAGCGAAAATGGAAAAATGAGCCATCCAAGAGATTCACCGGCATGGAAGGATTTCGATAGGAGGCATGCAATATTCAGTAGCGATCCTCGTAATGTCCGGCTCGGACTGGCTACCGATGGCTTCTGCCCATTCAACTATATGGCTGGAAGTCACAGTACATGGCCCGTTGTAATGATAATTTATAATCTGTCGCCTTGGTTGGATATGGACCAATCATACTTTATGATGCCTCTTCTTATCGACGGACCAAACTCACCGGGGAACAATATCGACGTCTATCTCCGACCTCTGATCGAGGAGCTGAAAACTTTGTTCATTGATGGTGTAGAGACATATGATTCAAACACAAATACAACCTTCATACTGCGTGCGGCTTTAATGTGGACAATTAATGACTTTCCTGCGTATGGAATGCTATCAGGTTGGTCCGTACATGGTCACAAAGCATGTCCTCATTGCCATGAACACACAACATCAAAATTTTTGAATTTTAGCAGGAAGGTTTGTTATTGCGGCCATCGACGTTTTCTGCCTCCAGACCACCCTTATAGGTTAGACACGGTTCACTTTGATGGTCATCAGGAGCTTCTTGGACCTCCATCCCCATTGTCCGGAGAGGACGTGACTGCTAAATGGGATGGTTACAATAACGTGACCTTCGGGATGGATCCGACGAAACAGGTCAAACCACAATATTGGAACAAGTTAAGCATTTTCTTCGAGCTTCCGTACTGGTCTACAAATTCAGTGCGTCATTGTCTGGATGTCATACATATAGAGAAGGGAGTATCAGAGCACATACTTAACTTGCTTCTATGTAAAGACGGGAAATCGAAAGACAACATGAATGCACGGATGGATCTACAAGAGTGGGGAATAAGAAGTGAACTGCACCCTAAACTGGTAGCGGGTAAACCGGGCAAGTTTGTACTTCCCAATGTCGCTTATCATATGTCACAGCCGGAGAAGAAAAGATTCCTGCAGGTGTTGCATGATTTGAAAGTCCCCACAGGTTTCTCAGGATCATTCAGTAAGAAAATAAAAATTGTGAAGGGCAAGATCGATGGGCTGAATGTTAGTTGTATGTATGCACTAGAGGCCAGTATTGTACAGATGATGTATATTATATTGGATGCTTGGACATATATAGAGATGACTTTCTTGCTCGATATAATAGTATGCTATCTGGTTACTCTTTATCTTAACATGTACACTTGTCTCTTTATACTGTCTGATAGTTACATGTTGGTAAAGCCCTTAGGATGTGTACTTGACTACCTGGACTATGATGCAGATCATACTAGTGGGGACATGGTAGTCCATAGGTACATCCTTCAAGGTCCCTAGTCGTGGGTATATCGAGACAGGGCATCGATATACCAGTGTAGACTAGCGTATACGCTTCTCGACCCATGAGATGGGCGATGGATGATCCCATATCCATTGGTGTTTGACATCAGAGATGGTATACGGGTGCTCGGTGGAGACTGGGTACACTGGACGGACTCGCCGAGAACTCCCAGATGATATTATACCTCACGTCAGATGGCAGTTCTCAGGTGACACTTGTGCAGGTTAGTCTGTAGACCCGAGATCGTCATAGAGTCTTGTGTGATTCCCACTGTGCTTTGATCTCCACCTTACCACGTCCATGAGGGCGTGCAAAATGGTGGTCTTTGGGTACAGTCCCGAGTCACATGGAGGCAATGAGCGATAGGAGGGGTTTCGTCTCTCCCGGTATTGGGGGTTGATGTTGCGCAGTGCTCGATTGGCCGTAACAGGGAAGTCCCTGGCCAGGGCTGATCTGAGATTTGCTGGTAAGTGTTACCAGTAGTTTCTCGACCCGTTATGAGCCTCACATCGGCACGACTTATCGGTTATTGGGGTCTGACGTTTACCACCCCTAGACTTGATATGCGACGTATCAGACGAACAGACCGGACTGTACGGTAAGTGTTACTGGTTGGATTCACAGGAGTGTGAGCGGGCTAGCTCGTCGATCTTCTGATCGCTCAATACCCGGATGGCCGTTACGTTTAGCAGACCGCTTGCGGCTTGTGGATGCTTGATATGATCATCATCTGCTACCGGCGTATTGACGAGTCTTTAGAGTCCTACACAGAGGTTTCCTGGCTCAAGCAAAACGAAATAGGAGCGCATATGAGATATGTGCGGGACCGAGAATAATGCGTGTATGTGATACCGTATTTCATTCTCGCGATGAATGTTTCGATTGGTTATATGCGATATAACCTAGTTATCGAATCGTAGATTGATTCGATAAGTCGATACATTGGATACTAGTCGGTTATGTGCGACATGACCGGATCATTGAATCAAGTGTTGATTTGATGATTTAATGTATAATTATATATTTGATATATTACTTTGCATTAACTGGTATTGGTTCACTTTAATAGGATTTTCTCACTTGTAGTTCACAAGTTGTATATGTGATATACTTTTGTGCACTAATATGTGTCATGTTTGATGATGCATGTAGATTGGTTTTGTGTTAAGACTTAAACCATAGTTATGATAATAGTTAGGGTTTTTATTTATTTACTTATTTATTTATCTATTCCTTTTTGATAAATAAATAAATGATAACAAAATGGTTTCTTTCATGAAGCTTGATGAAGCTTCATGAAGCTTTGACTAAAATGACCATTTTGTCATCATCCTTAACCCTAACCATTCTCATTTGACCATGGTTTATTCTCTACACTTAACCTAGGTTAGAAGATGATAAGTATTGATTTTATTATTCTTTTTACTCAACACTTATCATTTTCTAGCTTCATCTTCTTCTTCATCTAAAAGATAGAAAGCTTGATGCCATCAATGGCAACTTGAGATCTAAAGTGAGAAAACCAATTCTAAAGTGAACCCACCTCCTATTTCTTCACCCTCTATCTCTTGCCAAGTTGTTTTGGGTGTTTTCTTCACAAGTTTCACAACTTGGTGAAGTTGGAGCTTGAACTTGTGCAACCTCGACGTAGATCATCTTCGGCACGAAGCCGACGACCTAGTCCGCCCATTTTCCCGATGAAGCCGACGATTGAGTCGGGATTCAAGATGGACAGCGAGAGGACGCCTACGTGGAGCTAAGGAAGTGGATATCCGGATCTACAAAGGTTGTAGCTCTCTTCTTTTAGTTAAGATGTTAACTAGTTTACCGTTTCGCCTAGAATTCTAGCCAACGATCCGTAGTCTAGGGTTTCTCGGCACCGTAAATATTGAATTTGGCATGGTTGATGCCTTGTGAGACCTCTATAGTGTGCCTAGGAACCCTACAGTGGTATCAGAGCCAAGCTATAGCCTTAGGCGAAGTCTAGACGGAGTTTGAAATCCGAACGAACCCGAAACCCTAACACAAACTTGCTCTCTTGACATTTTCTAAAAACTGGGATTTTTCCAGATTAAAAATATGCAGAAAAACCAGCAGGAATATCTAAGAGTTACTGTGAAATTCGACAGCCTAATTCAACTAACTCGCCGCGGTTCCGCGGCATGAGCATGGCTCATGCGGCGGTTCCGCGGCCGTACGGCCTCATTATATAATTTCGTTTGCACAGTAATTCTTAGTCCCAAGTTCTGGTTTTCCTGGGAATTTTTAATATTTTTTCAAGAGTTGAATTTTCTGGGTTGTTTTGGGGATTCGAATGTTCGATCGGATTATCAAATTTTGTCTGTGTGGCTTTCCGGATAAATTTTAGAATATGTTAAAAAGTTCGACCGAATATAAATACCCAATTTTTCCCTTATCGGGAAATTTCCAAGTGTTGGATTTTTCCGTAGTTTAACGACGTTCTAAGTAGTGCAAGTAACGCGATGGACCCTCTAGAAGACAACAAACCTTAACTCGATTATGTGACCGTCTTGAACTGCCCTTTGAACCTTCGGGTTTGGGGCAGTACGGCGTGC
The DNA here is from genome assembly GCA_030015575.1 of Agapanthus africanus. Taxonomy (NCBI): domain Eukaryota; kingdom Viridiplantae; phylum Streptophyta; class Magnoliopsida; order Asparagales; family Amaryllidaceae; genus Agapanthus; species Agapanthus africanus. The sequence goes on from CM057344.1 coordinate 551,654,713, forward strand.
CACATGTGAGGCGTTGGCTTGACCCTTCTACGGCTGGACCGTTGGTACTGAGGCACGAACTGAATGTTGTTAGACTTATTTCATGTGTTGAGCTGTATCGGGAAAACTTGGGTATTCGACTGTTCGATCGGAAAGTTTAACATTTTCTGTTTATCTGGAATGTGATACAATAATTGGAATTCACAAACAATTATGAGATAACTGAATGAATGTTATAAATCTAGCAGTTTAGTCCCACATGATATTGAAAAGAGTTTTCGATAATGAGACTAAAATGCGGGATTTATATCTGTTAGGCATGTGATGTCTAAGTATTTCATTTGATTAGGCATGTGATGTCTAAAGAGGTTGCGGATTCCAACTGTTGTAGTTTTACACTTTCTTTTCTGTGACCGTAAGTGTAGTATGTTCATATCGCCGGTTTCGTTGCTATACGTCAACGACAATTGGGGTATGCATACTTACTTACGTTGATGACATGTGATGTTATGTGTTGCTGGATATGTTATATTGGATCGTCGTGTTTGAATAGCCGGGTTTTTTTATGTGAGATGAGTGTTTTTCATTTTCATTCATGTAAAAACTTGTATGTAATATTCTTTTATTTGGGGAACTTCCAGGTTGCGGAAGTTGTCACCTTTTGTATATTGTTTACATTTCCGCATTAGGATAGACCCAAGGAGGGGAGCACAAGTAACCGGGTTCTAGGGTCCAGTGGGAGACCAACTCGAGGAGTCGAGTCCGGGTCTCCTAACCCTAGAATTGGCAGGGTTGCTTGCCGCTCTCGTAGGGGTCTAGGGGTGTGGGATTGGCTATTCATCACGACCATGGAATCCGTGTTTTATACTGGCTCGTATTGAAAACACGGACGTCCTAGTATATCCAATGTTTCATATGTTTCTTCTGCTGCGATATCTGTGATGTGATCATGTGATGTTCTGTGATAGATACAGTATATAGTATATATGATATATTATATAGACGTTACTTATGTTTTGCACCCGCACTAGCCCTGCCCTGCTCTGTCGTTAGTTACCTAACCTAACGGTGCATGAGGGGACATCGAGGCGAATGCGGATGGCATAAGTGTCCGTCGTATTTATCTGTGATGTTTAGGTATTTAAATGATGGGACTTCATTAATGTGATTAATGAAAGAAAAGAAACCTAAGATGTTGTAGAATCAAATTTTAAAACAAAAAATAGGTAGCTACAGTTCTTGCTTTGCATAGCGGTATATATGATATACCATGCACCTTATTCGATGAGGAAATGACCGAGATCCCTTCACCGGGAGTGACTCCTTTAGCGATAACTGGAAGATGCTACACACTCGGTTTGTTTTTTGATAGCTTCTATAGTTTCTGCTTTGCACAGTGATATATATGATATATCCCGCACCTCATTCGACGAGGAAAGGGCCGACGATCTCTTCACCGGGAGTGACCCCTTTAGCAAAACTAGAAAAGCCTCAAAATCACTCCATTTTCAAAACTTCATTTGATTCTACAACGATATCAAGTTCATTACGCAATAGGTTTTCAGAAAAACCTGTCGTAGCCCTCCGTCATTTCAGATAAGTCCTATTTAGTATTCGTGCTACGTTTGTTGACCTCCGTCAAGGCGTAGTGTGCGGTAGCTAACTAGTATTTATCTGCTTATGCATATGATGCAGATTGGATTAGGGTAGTCGTGCAGCCTTGTTGACCTCCGTCAAGGGTCATGCGGGTGGGTTTAATTCGATCAAGAAATGACGGGTTGAACTTGACTAGTAGCCTATGGTTTGTTGACCTCCGTCAAGGTCATAGGGTGCTAGGGGCAAAATATTATCGGGAATTTCAAGTGTTGAAATTTGCAATGAGATTGCATACCTTCTATGAGATAGTTGGATCCCGATACCCGCTGCGAGTAAGAGTTACTCCTGGGAGAGTTTTACACATTACAATTAGCCGATTAAGTAGGTGTCTAGAAAGGTGTCAACGGGGTTACGCCTCTGGGAAAACGAGGTTTACATTAATTAGGTTCGTGCGAAAGCACGGGGGACCTCCCTCAAAGTACTGACACTGGCCTGGCTGAAATATTGGCGAACTTGTAGTGTGTAATTAATCCCGGCTAGTCTTTCCTTTTAGGGTTTGAAGGAAGATTTGATAAAAAGCAGTGGGAGCCATCCTGATTAGATAAGATAATAACCAATCTGATCTTGCACGAGCATACGCTAAAGTGTTTTCTTCTCTCTCTCTCCAGGTAGCGACCATTTCATGCCCTAATGAAGATAATAATATGGATGTCTTGACCGAACCCGCATGTTATACTGTGCTGGGGAACGTTGGTTCCGTTCCTTCTTATAAGAGTTATAGGAATGAACAGGAAATAGGGGAATACCAGGATTTCCATGCCACCCGATTGAAGAAAGTACATGTTGATGCATTTTCTTCGGGTGTGTTCGTTACAGAGAACTGTTTCTCCATTTGCTCTACGTCCTGGGTATTAGATACCGGGTCAGGATTCCATATATGTAATCAGTTACATGGGCTTAGAAAAGGCAGAGAACTTGGAGAAGGTGATAAAGACATTAGAGTTGGAAATGGTGCAATTGTTGCAGCTAAGACTGTCGGGGAATATCACCTTGAATTACCAACTGGTAATACATTGGTTCTTAACGAATGCTATTACATGCCGAACCTGATATGCAACATTATATCGGTTTCTTTATTGAGTAAAGAGGGATACAATTTTGCATTACAGGATAATGTTATGAACATTTTCCGTAACCAAAAGTTGGTTGGATCAGGCACGTTGTGCAATGGCATTTATGTTCTAAACCAATCAACAGTTCTGAGCATAACAAACACACACAAGAGGAAGAGTTCTGAACTGAACGAATCCTTCTTGTGGCATTGTAGACTGGGTCACATCAATGCGACACGACTTGCTAAGTTGCATAAAGATGGATATTTAAATCCGTTTGAATTTTCATCTTATGACACTTGCCAGTCATGTCTCAAAGGCAAGATGACCAAAACTCCGTTTACGGGACACGGAGAAAGAGTTACTGAACTCCTGGGACTAATACATAGTGATGTATGCGGTCCCATGTCTACACATGCCAGGGATGGTTCTTCGTACTTCATTACATTCACTGACGATCTCTCTAGATTCGGATATGTGTTCCTGATGAAACACAAATCAGAAGCTTTTGAGAAATTTAGAGAATATAAACAAGAAGTCGAGAACCAAACCGGAAAAAGTATTAAAATCCTTCGATCTGATCGAGGAGGTGAATACTTGAGCAATGAATTCCTGGACTTCCTAAAAGAGAATGGGATTCTCTCTCAGCTGACTCCTCCATATACACCACAGCACAACGGTGTATCTGAACGGAGGAACCGCACCCTATTGGATATGGTGCGCTCTATGATGAGCACAGCTGAGTTACCTATTTCCTTTTGGGGATATGCGCTGGAGACAGCAACATACCTATTGAATCAAGTTCCATCTAAATCTGTACCTACCACACCATATGAGATATGGAGTGGGAAGAGACCATATTTTAAACGAGTTAAGATATGGGGTTGTCCGGCCTATGTCAAAAGGCAAAATCCAGACAAACTCGATGCACGGTCAGTTCTTTGCAAGTTTGTGGGATATCCTAAGAATTCACAAGGGTATCTTTTCTACCATGCTGAAGAACAAAAGGTGTTTGTTTCTCAATATGCCACCTTTTTAGAAAAGGAATTCCTTGAAAAAGAAATTAGTGGCAAAGTGGTAGAGCTGGAAGAAGTTCCAGATACACAAACCATAACTGAAGATTTAGTGGAACCAGAAGATTCAGTAGCTCCCAATAAACCTCAGCTTCTCCTCCGATCTAGTAGGGTTCCTCGCCAGCCTGAGAGATACTACGGTTTTCTCATGGATGGAGGGAGCGAGGATTGCATCATGGAGGATGATGACCCAACTAGCTTCGAGCAAGCCATCACGAGTAGGGACTCAGTGAAATGGCTGGATGCTATGCGGTCCGAGATGGAATCCATGTACACCAACAAAGTATGGACTTTGGAAGTTGCTCCTGAAGGGGTAAAACCCATCGGGAGCAAGTGGATCTTCAAGAAGAAACTTGGTGTAGATGGGAAAGTGGAGACTTTCAAAGCTAGACTTGTAGCAAAGGGATTTCGTCAAAGACCAGGTGTGGACTATGACGAAACTTTTTCTCCAGTGGCTATGCTTAAATCCATCCGGATCATGCTTGCCATCGCTGCATACCATGATTACGAAATCTGGCAAATGGATGTTAAGACCGCCTTTCTAAATGGTCATTTAGAAGAGTGCGTGTACATGACTCAGCCAGAGGGCTTCGTAGACAGTGGGAGCAGCGGCAAGGTGTGCAAGCTGCTTAAATCCATTTATGGATTAAAGCAAGCATCGCGGAGTTGGAACATCTGCTTTGATGTCATTATCAAAGAGTTTGATTTCGTCAAAAATCCAGATGAACCTTGTATCTACAAGAAGGTGGCAGAGAGTAAGGTTGTCTTCCTCGTATTGTACGTGGACGACATACTCTTGATAGGAAATGATATTCCTATGCTGCAATCGGTCAAGCTCTTCTTATCACAAAGATTCTCAATGAAAGATCTTGGTGATGCCTCCTGCATATTGGGGATTAGGATCTATAGAGATAGATCCAAACGGATATTGGGATTGTCCCAATCCAGGTACATTGACACCATACTAAAGAGGTTTAGTATGGAAGAATCCAAGCGTGGGAACTTGCCCACGATCTCTGGAGTCACTCTCTCCAAAGAGATGTCTCCCAAGACTGATTTGGAGAGAGCTCGCATGCAAGGGATACCCTATGCTTCAGCTGTAGGCTCTATCATGTATGCGATGCTATGTACCAGACCCGATGTTGCATACTCACTAAGTGTAGTGAGCAGGTATCAAGCTGATCCTGGAGAGAGTCACTAGACAGCTGTGAAGAGCATTCTCAAGTACTTACGAAGGACTAAAGAGATGCTCTTGGTGTATGGTAACGGAGAACTCCAAGTGGAGTCCTTTACCAATTCGAGCTTCCAGAGTGATAAGGACGACTCTAAGTCGCAGTCGGGATTTGTCTTTACCCTGTATGGAGGGGCGGTTAGCTGGAAGAGTTCCAAGCAGGAAACCGTGGCAGACTCGACGATGGAGGCTGAATACATCGCTGCCAACGATGCTGCCAAAGAGGCTGTCTGGATCAAGAAGTTCATTACTGAACTTGGTGTGGTTCCATCCATTGAGCATACAATACCTTTGTATTGCGATAACAATGGAGCGGTGGCTTTGGCCAAGGAACCCAGGTCCCATCAGCGATCCAGGCATATTCTGAGGCGGTATCACCTGATCCGGGAGATAGTTGATCGCCGGGAGATCGAGGTCAGGAGGGTTGACACGAAGAACAACACGGCGGATCCACTCACGAAGGCCATTCCCCAGATACAGTTTGAGAGACTCTTCGGGATGCTCGGTATGCGATACTACAGCAGCTGGCCCTAGTGCAAGTGGGAGATTGTTAGTTGTATGTATGCCCTAGAGGCCAGTATTGTACAGATGATGTATATTATATTGGATGCTTGGACATATATAAAGATGACTTTCTTGCTCGATATGATAGTATGCTATCTGGTTACTCTTTATCTTAACATGTACACTTGTCTCTTTATACTGTCTGATAGTTACATGTTGGTAAAGCCCTTAGGATATGTACTTGACTACCTGGACTATGATGCAGATCATACTAGTGGGGACATGGTAGTCTATAGGTACATCCTTCAAGGTCCCTAGTCGTGGGTATATCGAGACAGGGCATCGATATACCAGTGTAGACTAGCGTATACGCTTCTCGACCCATGAGATGGGCGATGGATGATCCCATATCCATTGGTGTTTGACATCAGAGATGGTATACGGGTGCTCAGTGGAGACTGGGTACACTGGACGGACTCGCCGAGAACTCCCAGATGGTATTATACCTCACGTCAGATGGCAGTTCTCAGGTGACACTTGTGCAGGTTAGTCTGTAGACCCGAGATCGTCATAGAGTCTTGTGTGATTCCCACTGTGCTTTGATCTCCACCTTACCACGTCCATGAGGGCGTGCAAAATGGTGGTCTTTGGGTACAGTCCCGAGTCACATGGAGGCAATGAGCGATAGGAGGGGTTTCGTCTCTCCCGGTATTGGGGGTTGATGTTGCGCAGTGCTCGATTGGCCGTAACAGGGAAGTCCCTGGCCAGGGCTGATCTGAGATTTGCTGGTAAGTGTTACCAGTAGTTTCTCGACCCGTTATGAGCCTCACATCGGCACGACTTATCGGTTATTGGGGTCTGACGTTTACCACCCCTAGACTTGATATGCGACGTATCAGACGAACAGACCGGACTGTACGGTAAGTGTTACTGGTTGGATTCACAGGAGTGTGAGCGGGCTAGCTCGTCGATCTTCTGATCGCTCAATACCCGGATGGCCGTTACGTTTAGCAGACCGCTTGCGGCTTGTGGATGCTTGATATGATCATCATCTGCTACCGGCGTATTGACGAGTCTTTAGAGTCCTACACAGAGGTTTCCTGGCTCAAGCAAAACGAAATAGGAGCGCATATGAGATATGTGCGGGACCGAGAATAATGCGTGTATGTGATACCGTATTTCATTCTCGCGATGAATGTTTCGATTGGTTATATGCGATATAACCTAGTTATCGAATCGTAGATTGATTCGATAAGTCGATACATTGGATACTAGTCGGTTATGTGCGACATGACCGGATCATTGAATCAAGTGTTGATTTGATGATTTAATGTATAATTATATATTTGATATATTACTTTGCATTAACTGGTATTGGTTCACTTTAATAGGATTTTCTCACTTGTAGTTCACAAGTTGTATATGTGATATACTTTTGTGCACTAATATGTGTCATGTTTGATGATGCATGTAGATTGGTTTTGTGTTAAGACTTAAACCATAGTTATGATAATAGTTAGGGTTTTTATTTATTTACTTATTTATTTATCTATTCCTTTTTGATAAATAAATAAATGATAACAAAATGGTTTCTTTCATGAAGCTTGATGAAGCTTCATGAAGCTTTGACTAAAATGACCATTTTGTCATCATCCTTAACCCTAACCATTCTCATTTGACCATGGTTTATTCTCTACACTTAACCTAGGTTAGAAGATGATAAGTATTGATTTTATTATTCTTTTTACTCAACACTTATCATTTTCTAGCTTCATCTTCTTCTTCATCTAAAAGATAGAAAGCTTGATGCCATCAATGGCAACTTGAGATCTAAAGTGAGAAAACCAATTCTAAAGTGAACCCACCTCCTATTTCTTCACCCTCTACCTCTTGCCAAGTTGTTTTGGGTGTTTTCTTCACAAGTTTCACAACTTGGTGAAGTTGGAGCTTGAACTTGTGCAACCTCGACGTAGATCATCTTCGGCACGAAGCCGACGACCTAGTCCGCCCATTTTCCCGATGAAGCCGACGATTGAGTTCGGGATTCAAGATGGACAGCGAGAGGACGCCTACGTGGAGCTAAGGAAGTGGATATCCGGATCTACAAAGGTTGTAGCTCTCTTCTTTTAGTTAAGATGTTAACTAGTTTACCGTTTCGCCTAGAATTCTAGCCAACGATCCGTAGTCTAGGGTTTCTCGGCACCGTAAATTTTGAATTTGGCATGGTTGATGCCTTGTGAGACCTCTATAGTGTGCCTAGGAACCCTACACTGAAAAGTCATGATCACCATGTTATCGTGGAGCACCTTCTTCCATTAGCCCTCAGGACTTCTCTCCCCGACTCGGTTGGTCTAGTAATCAACGACCTATGTTGTTTTTTCAGGGAGTTGTGTGCTAAAACACTGGAGGTTGCGACGCTGGATAAACTAGAAAATTCTATTGCGTTGATACTTTGCAAGTTTGAGCGTATTTTCCCACCGTCATTCTTCGATATCATAATACACTTGACGGTTCATCTTGCAACTGAGGCGAAACTAGCCGGACCGGTACAATATCGATGGATGTATCCCGTCGAGAGGTACGTGTAATTTTTCGTTTCACGCAATTTATAAATTTATTGTTGTCATGTATGCCCGTATTTATTTATTCAACATATTCTCATTAGGTACCTTTACACTCTTAAGAAGTATATACGCAATAAAAATCGACCAGAGGGTTCTATCATGCAAGGTTATCTTCTTGATGAAGCAACCACATTTTGTTCCCGCTATCTGGACGAGAACATTGAGACAAGGCTTAACCGACCACGAAGAATTCAAGACGGGCCATATGGTAAAGCCGAGTATAAGAGGGTAGACACTATATTTATCAACAAGATATACCGGTTTATCTTGCTTAATTGCGCATGTCTTGAACAAATTAGAGAATAAGTTCTTTTGGATTAATTGTTATATCTGTGTTTGTGTGTGTATGAAATGACATAATATTAATGTCACAATTATTTGTCGAAAACAGAACTCATTTTAACGAGGTACGTGAGGGGCATCCTGATTGGAACGAAGAACGTTTGGAAAAATACCATCAGGATAATTTTTGTGATTGGGTCACAGAGCATGTAAGTTATTCGAATTACATTTTATTGCTATCAGTTTTAATCTAAACTTGTATCGTTATGTATTTGTCGTAAAATTTGTTTTGTTAGATCCACGATCCGAACTTGTCAGCATCATTTGAGAGTGATTCAAGATGTTTAGCTCAATTTCCTAGTATGGAGGTTGCATATTACAAAGGATTTGGTGTCCTTGGATACAAATTCGAAGTTAAGGACATAGAAACATCTAGAACCACTCAGAATAGTGGGATTGCGACGGTAGGATCGGACGGTGTGATTTACTATGGGTACTTAAATTGTATACTCGGCATCCACTATCCCGGACGATCAGAACCCTTTTATATATTCCAGTGTACTTGGTACGATCCGCGAACCGATACGGACAGGTGGAGAAGCGGTCTTGGGACTTGGAAAGATGAATATGGATTGACCAGTGTGAACATACTTCGATTTTACGGTCAGGACGATCCGTTTATCTTTCCGAACCAAGCGTTCCAAGTATACTATTCACAATATTTGAAGCATCCGGGGTGGAGTGTTGTATGCCGATGGAAACCCAGAGATGTCTACGATGTCCCAGAATACGAGGACAGCGATGAGGACGAAGAAGAGAGAAGGCTTAAAGTGCTCCGACCGTCTGTTTCGAAGGACGGGTTGTCTTCGACCGATCATGAAGTTACGTGGGTTAGAAATGACATCGACGATGAAATCCAAGTAGATATGTATGATGCGCCCACGAAACGAAAAAGGTTATCAGTAATGTTATATTATTACTTCACATTTTACGCCCTATACATATATAGTCAATACTTTTAATGATTGTCTAATGCGTCCACGAACCGTTTATCTAGATTTGATGACGATGTCGGGAGCAGCGAGGGGCGGCAGGAGCTCCAGCCGCGGCAGAGGCAGAGGCAGAGGCAGAGTGGTTCTGCCGCCCGGAGAGCTCCGTAGGGAGCTTCAGAGGGCCGGTCTTGCACCCAGATTGGAGACCCCTTCGGATGCCTCCTTCCGTGTGGATTTTGCCACATCTCCAGGTATACTGCACGCATATCCATTTTGAATGTAATATTACAGATATTCATGCCTGTTTATGTCAAAATTACTTATATTGTCAATGTTTGATTGTCTAGTTGTTGGTGATGCGTCCACATCTGGGACAGAGGCCACCCCCGCTCCTCCAGGTATGTTTATATATCATATAGTGTATGTATATTGATTTAGAATGCTATATCATAAATACACACATTCCTTTTGCTCTTACTTAGCAATTTTTATTATTGTCTAGCTGTAGGTGGTGACACCACCGCACCTGCGGGTATGTTTATATATCCTATAGTGTATGCATATTGATTTAGAACGTTGTATTATTGATTTACACATTCTTTTTGCAATTACTTATATAATCTATTTTTAATTGTCTAATTATAGGTATACCCTCCACACCTTCCGCAAGGGCCACTCCTGCCGCTTCCATACCCTCCGCATCGTCTGCAGGTTAGTATGAATAAATTTAAAATATTTACTCATTTTACATATGCTCTATAGAATAAATATGAACTTCATGGAAATTTAGCGTCGATATTTATTTTCTAGTTGGAGGGGATGCGTCCGCATCCGGGACCCCGGTTGTTCCTCACCGGAGGAACTATCGTCCCGTTCGTGCTGCTGCCCGGGCCCAGGCTCGTGCGATAGTCACCGGAGGTATATATCACACTTGAATTTTCGTTTAACCTTGATTTCTTAATACAACTTTGTCTTATTATTGATTGTCTTGATATTTCGTGCACACGCAGGGCCTCCCCATCCCCAGAGGGGGACTCGAGGCCCGAATCAGTCCCATAGGCCGAGGCCTGACAGAGCTAGGGGGGAGGCAGCATTCCCCCTTTTTTTTACCCTTGACTATCGCTATACCGGTCCTCATGCCGAGAGGTTCGGCCGGTATTTGGGGGACGAGAGCCGGCTCGTGAAGAACTATCCACTTCACGTTGAGTGGGGCGAGCAGCACCAGCGCTCATTCGCCCTCTTCTTTGATCAGGCTCGGGTATGTATTAATATATATTTTCATTTGATCTATCCAATATATTTATTATTAACACCTGCAATCTAATAACAATGTTTTTTTGTATTTTCAGTTGGATTACGATTTTCAGCTTGCAGCCGACCCTGATCACCCGGGGAGGGTGCTCGACCTTCATGCTCTGTACAATGGCCTGATGAAGAACATGCAGGCCAAGATCCGATACAACAGGAATGAGCTGAAGGCCGACTGCTACTCCCTGTGGATGGCGACCCTCGAGGCAGAGAGAGCGGCCCTCCTATCTACTCCGACGTTTGCGAGAGTCGACGTAGAGACATGGCCTCTATTGTGCGCTTATTTCGACTCCCAACGCAAACAGGTATGTATTTTAAATGTAATTCATTATTTATGATATAATTTATTTCTTTGTGTTTCTTAATTAGAAAACTAAATGTTAATGTGTTGTGCAGAAACAGGCCGCTCAGAACACAGAGAACAGGAAGTCGGCGAAGAGGGGTCGCCCCACTTACACAGGTGGCTCGAGGAACATTACTCGAGCCATGGAGTTATCGGTAAATTACAATAGACCGACGTTTGTGATATTTTGCAATATTAAGAGTTATTTTCTAATATTTCTAATATTAAGAGTTACTTTCTAATATTGCATACATCTCGGACCGTGGCGTCAGGTGGTACACCGAGCGTGCTGTCCGCATATCTTGCCGTCCACGGCACCTCGACAGATTCCGCCACGGGCGAGGTTCGATATCCCGACGTCGCTACTCAGGAGTACTGCGTAAGTGTTAATATTTTTTCTATCCAAATTTGAATTTTTAGTTTTGGAAGGTTCAAGTTTAAATCTTATACTTATACTTTACTGCTTAATGTGGGTATAGGAGCGGGTGGTTGAGCAGGCCCAGGCCTCGGGGATCGATTTTACCGGACAGAGCGATCCAAGGCTGCTGACCCCAGTTCTGGACGCCGCACACGGAGGGCACCACGGAGGTTGGGAGAGAGGCCGGGGACTGGGCCCTAGCAGGGCCCATATGAGGTTGGACTCCACCCCGGCGGTTACTTCCTTCGTCTCCGGTGACCGACGTGTCCATCAGGAACTGGAGAGCTTGAGGGCCACCGTTCAGGAGTTGAAGGAGATGCTGGTATGTATACTGCTTTATAGTAAAATATCATGTCATATTATATAGATATCAACATATCCATAATTAGTACGTAGCTTGAGCTTATTTGGTTTTAGACTTAAGTTTGATTAATCATACATACAGATGTAATTAAAATAAACAACAAACTAGATATCCAAACGGGGTTTCGAAATAACTTAATAATGATACGAATTCGAATAATACACAGTTCTTACACGCTTATTACACACGTTAGGTCCAGACGCGACAGGGTACATCGGCCGAGCCTCCACATGCATTTCCTTCGGCTGCGGCTCCGCAAGCCACTACATCGGCTGCGCTTCCGCAGACAGCTCCTGTAGCTCCACCGCCCACTCAGACTCCCGCAGCCGCGGCTCCGCAAGCGACTACCTCAACGGCGGCTGCGCAGACCACATCGCCAGCTCCACAGGCCGCTCAGACTCCCGCTCGTGCCGAATTGCAGAGTTTATTGACCGAGGAGCAGGCGCGCGTTATTCTATCGTTATTCAGAGGTGGAGCTGGACCGATCTAGGGTAGTTTTTTGGTTCTTATTTTTTGAAACATGTACTTATTTATATCATACACATTGTACTACATTTTGAAACGATATCAATATTGGTTTATATTTATATCATATTCGGTTTTTGGATTTCTTTTGTATATTATATGCATGAGATGTGATTATGAATACTGCGATATATGTTGTGTGATGATTATTTTTATATTTGATTGATGTATATATTATTGTGCACAGGGCGGGAAAAAATCAGGCAGCACTTTTTTAAAAAAAAAATACAGACAATATGTACCTACGGATTAATCCGTAGGCACACATGTTGCCCCTACGGTTATATCCTTAGGGGCCAAATGTCAGCAGTAACTGACATTTAACCCCTGATCTCAGTACCAGGGGTTGGACGTGCCCCTACGGATATGTCCGTAGGGGCTACAGCATATCCCCTACGCATATATCCGTAGGGGCAAAATATCAGGGTTCCTGATATTTTGCCCCTACGGATAAGTACCTACGCAGTTATCCGTAGGGGGTTAAACTTGGACCTACGGACATGTCCGTAGGTACACTTAAAATATTAAAAAAAACCGTAAATAATATAAATTTTATTACCCTACGGCTTAGTCCGTAGGGACAATAGGACCTACAGAGATATCCGTAGGGGCAAGATTTTGCCCGTAGGGGCAAGTTCAGGATCTCAACTTGCACCTGCGGCCTTTGCACCTACGGGGTATTTTTTCGCCCCTACGTATATATCCGTAGGGGCAGTGGGTTGTCCCTACGGATAGGGACAACCCTTATTTGTAGTAGTGTTTCCCTCATGGATTACTCCTCTTTTTCACGAAGGTTACAAAATGGGAGAGATGAAAGTGAATAGATTATTTCTACTACCTCTTTTGTTTATTATATATGAGGGTAAAAAGTACATTCAAAATGCAACTTTATATTTTAGAGTATTTTAATGCAGTGAAAAAAAATAAGGTGTATAAATGCAACAATGTTGAAATTTTGGGATATTTAATAGCAATTTATCCATTTTTGAATGTGATTGCAATTATTTTAAGAAATTTTTGACTGAAAGTCGCAAGTGTTTGCATTTATTTTGATAAGCAGTGGAAACTAATATATTATTAGAAAAAATTAACATATCTCGAAAGGAATGAACCTAATAACACTTGTTAGTATATTTCTGGATGAATTTATTATCAGAAATGAAGCAAACAGTAAATTTCTACATTTTCCCAGAAGTTTAGGATAAAAGATATCCTACTAGGCTTCTACTTTGTTAGATTTGCATAACATAACATGGATATTTTAGATTTGAAGTAAAACCTACACAAGGTCTTAAGATTGCCCTACTAAATTTTTTAGATGTACCAGCGTTTTGGCACGTGCATTGCACGTAATTATAGAAAATTTTATAATAGATTTTTTTATAATTTAACTATGTGTATTGCACTTGTAAAATAATGATCATTTAATTATGTGGATTGCACATAACACAATGATGTTTTTTGTTTGATTTCTCTGAAAAATCAAGAAGCCATATTATCAATCAATTTCAAAATTAAATGACCAATTTCCTTTTGTCTTATAATAGTAGAGATATTTGTGCAACCCTACAATCTCCAATCCACCTCTCACTCTTGACTCTATTAATGCAAATACTTGAAATCATACTTTATGATAGCTTATTAAATTGAAAATCTATTTATTATATTACCTAGATTCCTTTAATCTATATATTTAACATCAATATTTGATTTTGTCCACCATCTCAAACACATATTGCCAATTGAAAACTTCAAAGATACTAATCTCTAGTCTAGTCTTGTATATAGCGTGTGTGTGTGTATAAAGAAGATCTAATAATAATCTCTCCCTGTGAGAATGAATAAATATTTTGGTAATATTTTAGATTTTGCATACAAAAAGTGAGACTTTGTATACAAGACAAGAAGTGAGCATGACATGTTCATGAGACAGCATATAAAACCTATGAGATTACATTCGTACAAGTTGCATTGATGCCACATGGGTATTTTATTATCTTGCTTATGGCTAATGCATTTTAGTTTAGTTGGATCCATATACTCAGGGATTAATTGTTGAGAATGTTGATATTTAGTCTCATATTGAAAAAAATATGTGATGCATACTGTTTTAAGATAGAAAGATGGGATGAAGTTTCACAAGATTTGAGTCTTTTTTATGGACTCCTGCCATATTAAAAGCCAATCTGCATCCATGTGCGGACCATAAGCACTTGTACTTTGTACGCGAAGTTTTCGTTGCACGTAGTAAGGAGAAAAGAGATATGAGCGGCAGCCTTCTTTTAAAAATGAGCTTTTACCCCAAAACATACATAACCTCGCCGTCTCATACCCCTTCCCTCCTTCCTTCTCTCTCTCTCTCTCTCTCTCTCTCTATATATATATATATATATATATATATATATATAAAAGAGGAAAACAGGCTTTCGATATAAGACGGGTTTCATCCAATATGACTCAAACCATATGGAGTTTATCCCAATTTATATTTTATACCCATATACATCCCACAATTTTCCCGATGTGAAACTATGTTAACCGCATTCTCAACACTCCCCCCATCACGTGCAAATGTACAATTGCAACGAGGACTTCTACATGTGAGTGTTCAAACCTTATTTGTGCAACGTGGACAAACAAACACGCAAGCTTTAATACCATGTAAAACTCAGTTTGTGTAACCCTCAAAATTTCAATACCTTCTTATTATACTTCATCAATAAAAACCTGTATTTATTTGATTTTGGAATTTTCCATATATTCTGTTTTCTATTAAATATATTATTTTGTTTTCTATTAAATATATTATTTCTATTTAATTCTCCATCTGTTTTTCCTATTATTTTAACTCAGTCCCGTTTCTATTAATTAATTACTTAGTTATTTATTCACTCGTCTCTAAACCTTTTATTTTTATTTTGTATAACCAAATCTCATTCCTTCTTTTCTTCCTTCTTTCTTCAATTTTTTTAACAGACCATCTCCTTCCTCATTTAAACCAAAACTCAAACTCATCCAAGGCCTTCTTTCTATCATGGCCTAATTAATTTCCCAGGATCTGCAACAGTTCCTGTCCTTCTCTTTCATCTCTTCTTCCATTTAGTTGTTCCCTCAACTGTTCACATCTTCGCAAATGAAACCGATCTCTACCTTTCCCCCTCCCTCAATTCAAAACCCACAGACCCTCTATCTACCTCTCTCATCAATTCTCCCCCTCTATGTCTCTCCATATATATCTCTCTCACTCTCCTTCTTTCCCTTATCTTTCTCCTCCAAAACCACACTAAACCCTTGTCCTCCATGGCCGACCACCATCACCTTGGTCGAACCTAGCGCCCCCGCCCTCTTTTTTGCCGAGCTCCACCACGGCAGCTCCTTCATGATCCACACACCATCATCTTCTCCTCTAGCCTCTAGCCGAACCATCGGAAGAACCAAACCCTCGTCCTTCGACACCCATTCGATATGACCACGAGCTGTGAAACAAGACTCCAAGGTCGCGCCTGAGTCCATGTGAACAACACAACCATTTTCAGGCCTCCAGATCTCTGTTCTGTCGACATTCCAAGTTTGTGCACGACGGTGTTCGATGAAATGCCTCAATGAATTTCCGTCGTTTCCTTACATCCTAATCATGAGTAAGTCCATATCTCTTTCCCTCTATTGTTGTTTCTTGTTCCCTACGCATGGGGTAACAACCTACCCCATACTCACGTTCGGAGTCCTATTGTAGTCTACACCATTAATGTTACAGCCGGTACCAGTGATCTCGGTGTCCTTGGGGAAGGGAGAATTGAAGTGGGTTTGCAATCTCGTGACCATTTGTTTCCATTGGATTGTTTCAATTTTCAAGGCATGTAAGTGTCTTTGTTTACCATTTGTAGGTAATTAAGGGAGAAATCTTTAACAAATAAAGTTTGTTACTTTTATTTTCTACTTTTTGTTTAAACCAGGATTACTTTCCCTTGTTCGCCTGGGTCTACATTACATGAAATGCCCTGTACTTGCGAACAAATAATTAATGTTGGTTAATTTAAAATATTATGTAAACCTGTTTAATAGTAGTATAATAGTTTAATATGTTTACAAGATTACATTAATTTGGGATATGTATGAGTTTGCATTACATTTTTGGTAGACAAAGTGCTATGTTTAATAGGTAAAACTATACATGATAAATTTGTCAATGTTCTTTATGTTATTTACCATTAAATAGTATATAGATTGAAAGCAAGTATCAAGTAAATGGTTTATTTTGTAGTGATAATTGTTACAGTAAATTTTATATACTTTATTACAAATAGTAATTCATTAGAATGTTAGTTTAATGATTGCAAAGAATTATAAAAGATTATTATACAAACTTATATGTCAAATACTATATTACTTAATATCTTGCACTAAATATTACTTATCTGTATCTAATTGTAACTAATAACAATTTTTCATTTATATTTAGTTAAAAGAAAAAGAGGTTTTCAAATTAGACTTTTATAATAAAATACCCTTAACTTTAAAAAGGGTAGTTGTTTACCGCCGAAAATCAAGACAAACTGGGATAGAATTTCTTGCCTGAATTTGGAGGCATATACTATATGGAATATATCAATCCACCTCTCCGAAAATACCAAGTTGATTTATGGTACCGTATATCGAAAGTTTGGATGGATACGACCGTTGTAACTGACTTTTAGATTCCTCTTCACGGATGATGGGTTTATTGATTATGAGGACGCTTTTTCCTGCAAGCACAAGCCCCTGCAATAATTATGTTATCGCCAAGCGATAACAGCTTTCTACACTTTATGTTTAATCTTTTGTGTCGTCGTGTTTTTGTTTACTTTGGATTGCTCTTGAATTGCATACGGAGACTAATATATGTCATCGTCCGTAAGGCGCGAATTAGTTCAAATCCGTATATATTAGGTTTGGTATTTGGATTCACGTTGGTGTTTTTGTTTACCAACGGGAGTTGAAATTAGGACGCAATTCTCATATCTTGCACTAAATGTCTATCAGTTCACGGGATACTTGATTTTGATTTAAGAATCGTTAGTCATATTAGGAACTAAGATCAACCTAGAAACAGTGAGCATATAGGCTCAATTGATCATTTGATCGCATATGAAGCATGGGTTTCTATACGTAGAAAATTTTGGTTATGTTCTAAGGTTTGGCTTGTCATCAGGTGCGTGTCACGACCCGAATGTGGAAACGTGACTGGCACTTAAATCACGCAATGTCTAGAAACGTAACGTAATTCAAGTAAGCCAAAATCCCAGAATCTGAACCGTGAAATGAATAGAGTGATAAAATACATGTCTTAAAAGAGTGATTTTAACAAAATAGTGTTACGTCAAAATCATTTAAAAGCATCAAGTTTTTCTGAAAATTTCGGTAGAGTCTACTTTGTAAAACTGGTCCTAAAACGGTACATAATATGAATATATATAAGTAACGATAAAAAGGCATCCCCAAACGGGAGCTAGCTCTTTACCGAATGGCGGAACACAACCATATGCAAGATATATCATAATAATATGAAAAACCGTATAAAAGCAAGAATCAGAAAAGCATGAAGTCGGCTCACACGAACTCAATACCAGATATCAAAATAAATACAAGTCTCACAATCTCACAGTCTAGGTCCAATATACAAAATGATAGATGGAGTGTACTAGATACAAAAGTAATTATATATGGTGGGAACAAAAGAATATCCTCACAAATCCACCTATAGGCAAAGTGCTCAAGTCGAAGCAAAAGAAGCAACAGGAGTAGTAGCAGTGCGCCCACCGCGACTATGCTGACGAGTCGGTCCTGCAAGACACTATGGCACAACGGCGGTGAGTTGCCAACTCGTGAGTAGTAAATAATATCTAATGAGACAATCACAAGCATGCATGCAAATACGTTAAATACTATGTATAAACTATGATGTGATGTACTAGTATGAATGCGACATGAATAAATGATCAAGCATGAAATCCGGTACATCTGATGTGAGAAAACTGAGTTTTTATTTTAGAAAATCTTCGGTATGGTAAACCAAAGTATCATCAATAGAAACGATAGAAATCCGTATCAAGTATCGACACACAATATATATCAATATCTCTGGTGCCGTCTTTCAGATCGGCCTAAATCTGTGTAAATCACACGACTTCGGTCGGTATCCTCCAGATCTCCGCCGGGCCAATAATCACCGGTAGGTAGTGCTCCCCTGCCAGGCTCAACGTCTCACTATACAATCTTCTTGCTTCGGGGTACCTCATCGGGTCCACCATATACCCGCAGACGGTGCCTCCTCTCTCCTCGAATCGGGTATATGTATATACGTGGCTCAATAACCGAGAAAAATCATGGTGGACGTCATACATCATATCACGAGAAAACCGCAATTTCCATTTTAAAATGATCATAAGTTTATAAAAGCCTTTTTGCGGTTTTCCACAAATCCAGAAATATCATGAATACGGAAATCTCCAAGAAAAATCACAATATATACATATGTCGATGATGGTGAATGTCCATGATATCAATATGATGCAATGAGATGAATGGCTTGAAACTACATATCAATAGTGATGAGATGAATGGCTTGAAACTACATATCAATAGTGATGCAATGCTCAAATACCGATTTTTAAGCGAGTTCTATAGTGTTCGTGACATAGCAATTACCAATGGCGTGTGTGTTTGCATAAAATAGTGCACGTGCGGCATAAACATTGGTAAGATGCAAGTGTCCTAGGTGATACTATCAATGTGCATGATGATGCAAGTGCAATATGAACATGTTATACGCATATGAAGACAAGAGTTATAAATAATTCCTAACTATCGGGCGCTTTGCGCCATCCAAGTGATTTCTTCATAGATGTGTATATCTACTCACCGGAACGCCTCGGCTATTCGAATCCGACCACCGCCTTTCCTTTCTTTGCCGTGTCCGATGTCTCCGCAATTGATCCTAGAATCGCACAAAACAATACATAAGGCTAAACACTCGATAAGCGTGAAGTCATGATAAAACGGAGGAATTAATGTCACAAGTTAAACGCGTGTGCACTTGGTGCACAAAACGCGTGTGCACTTGGTGCACAACATCTCAATGCATATAACCATAAAGTACGATGTATGCAATATAGAGTAATAATATGAGCATATCTAGTATATCATGCAAGCATGTCAAGTTATAATACTGAACAATGAATGTACTTTTACGGTAAGAGTAATATCATGATAGGCAGTTCTACTGTGTAAGTAGCATGGCAATTACCGATGATGGATGTGTGTGAGCCGGCAAATCTGTATAAGTGTAACATACGCATCAACGGTAATTGTGCAGGTGTACTAGCAATGATATCATATAACATTAAATACTGGATACATGATAGGTATCACACGAGAAATAATCCAACAAAATATGCACTATAATAAGGTAGCCTCTTTATGTCAACGATCCCGCCTCATAGTATCAAGTGTCGCAATATCCTCGATCATCATTCTCAATTCATGAGCGCAGATCAAACATTCGGTAAACGCATCGCGCACGGTAATCCATCGTACGGTGTCACAAACAGAGTCGGGAATCTATCATCCTATTCACCAGCAAAGGTATGGATCTATAATCTCGTACGACACACCTTATCAATCACATAACACATCTATATCAATCTTATATCATGTCATCTTGCATATACGTCATATTTTGTTAATCTAAATTCATATCGATCTTGATCTCATATCCTATCATTATCAACTCATATTTGTCCTCTTTCAATTCATATTTATCATGATTCACTTCTCATTTCATATTCTCATATATTAATCCGAGTCATCTATATCTATCATCTCAATATCCCACATCATGTTATCTTATATACCTATATCATATTATCAAGCCAATATATATTTATTAGTGTCAAATTTTATCATATCATCTCTTTCTAAATCCTATAATCATGTTATCTTAAGTTCGTAGTATATCATTTATCAAAATTATAAGTTATAAAACGATCTTCTATATCATTGGTTGCGGAGGTGCTATATGCCATCCACCCGACTTCCTCCGTAGATATAAATCTACTCACCTGCTAAACTCCTCGCTTAGCCGAAGTCGATGTGTTTCGTCGTCTCGGATGTCCACGCGAAGGTACCTGCAATTCAACACATATCAAAATGCAATTAAAACCAAGTCCGGAAAACCGATATGGCACACGAATCGCTTATAGGTTAGAACCTATAGCCTACGCATGCAAAATCAACTAAATAACCCTCGTTGTTGACGTACAGACGTCCAACAACCAACTCAAATCCAAACACCAAAACTACGAATTCAAATATCTTTAAAACATAGCCAAAACACTCTCGTGTAGCTCCCAGATTTTGGCTCATGTCAATTGGGACTAAACAACCAAGTACAGGGGATAGGTTATAGGATAAGTGAGCTACAGGCAAAACCACAATACCAAAGCCAATAGGGGACCCGGCGAGAAGCCCAAAAAGTCCGGTGTCGCCGGTTTTTATAAGGTAAAATGGGTTCGTATTTTGGTGGTGGTCTTCTAGTGGTTAATCTAGGTCAATGGACTTGTTTGATTTTCTTAAAAATATCCCAAATAGCTCTAGATACCCTGTAGGCCTCTAGGTTTCACAAAAACCGATACGGGAAAATTCTAACTTCGTGTTTTGGGTTCTATTCTCATTACCAAGTCAGGAAAAGCATCACTAAGGTCCTACAACACTCACTACACCTCAATTTACCTCTTAACATCAACTTGGAAATTTCCAAGATCATATAACGTAACTAAATCAAATTCTAAACTAAAGTAGGATATATAAACACAAATACTAATCTAAAAGTGAAGAGATTATCTCATTTGGCAATTTAGGAAAATTCTTGAGTTGCTCAAAGTCTTCAAAATCCAAACTTGAATGGTTCAAAGGGTTTAAGATAGGCTTGTGCATCTTTATTGTGAAGGTGGCATGTAGTTTTGAACAAGGATGGGAGATGATACATGGAGGTAGTGAAGGGTGAAGGAGATGAAGGAATTAGTGAAGGAAATGAAGAAATAAGAAGAATAATTGAGAAGGAAGAAGATAAAGAAGTCAAAGATCTCTTAATCTCACACTCTCTCTCTTTCTTAAGCTCACTCTCTCTATCTAAATATCTCTTTTGTCTCTCACACATTAACCATTGCATCTATTTCTTTTCTTTTCTCTTTTTCTTTCACAAAACTCACAAGTCACAAACACAAATGAATAACATACACATGACATGGCGCACTAGCTATGGAAAAATGTAAAAATACGGATTTGGCTTAATCGCGATTAGTAGTGCACTAATCAAGTTTAATTTTAATTTGCATATCATTAATTATAAAAATACCAAAATCCGATAAATATCATTATAATAAATAAATCATTTTAATCTTCGATTATTTCCAAATATTTGTATATACTTATACCATTTTACGAAAAACCCATATTCGCAAATCGAATAGTTTTCACGAAATATATTATTTTAATATTAAATTTCCAAAAATAATATTTATATTTCTGAAATGTTACACTAGCCATCCTGTCGAGGAACGTCTGTGGATCCTCCGCTGCATCTGTGCCGGTGAAAACTGAAGGCTTCAACCTCATAAACTCCTGCAGTAATACTGTGATAGTCTCGGTAGCAGCAGATACAACTGTCTGGGTAGCAGGTACAATCACAGTCCCCGTAGTAGGAGAAACATCATCAGATCTCAGTGCTCGGCTGACCTCAACTAAAGATCCAGTCATCTGGCGCAAATCCTGAATGCTCGCCTCCAGCCTAATTATCCGGCCTGGAGAAGGGGGATCGGTCTGTCTCTGAGGGGTAGGCGTACCGCCCTGGTCGGTCCTCATCTCAGACGAGCCCACTCTAACATCATCTCTGGCGGCGGCCCTCTGGGCCTTCGTAGTTTTCGGCGGCATAGTGTCTGGAACAAGAAACATGATTTGATAAGAATATAGCAGTCGAATCAAAAGGATAAATGGAATTAAGGAAGGAATTACAAGCAAATATATATCCTAAGGTCACTTAGGCGAAGTATCGTATCGTGAGTATGCCGCGGAACATACACACGCCACGTCACTCTGCTTAAATCAACCACTCCATCATATCAAGGGTCATTCTACACTCAGAAAGGTAAAACATAACGCTCTGATACCAAATTTGTCACAAACCGAATGTGGAAACGTGACTGGCACTTAAATCACGCAACGTCTAGAGGCGTAACGTAATTCAAGTAAGCTAAAATCCCATAATCTAAACCGTGAAAAGAATAGAGTGATAAAATACATGTCTTAAAAGAGTGATTTTAACAAAATAGTGTTACGTCAAAATCATTTAAAAGCATCAAGTTTTTCTGAAAATTTCGGTAGAGTCTCCTTTGTAAAACTGGTCCCAAAACGGTACATAACAAGAATATATATAAGCAATGATAAAAAGGCATCTCCAAGCGGGAGCTAGCTCTTCGCCGAATGGCGGAACACAACCACATGCAAGATATATCATAATAATATGAAAAAACGTATAAAAGCAAGAATCAGAAAAGCATGATGTTGGCTCACACGAACTCGACACCAGATATAAAAATAAATACAAGTCTCACAATCTCACAATCTAGGTCTAATATACAAAATGGTAGATGGGGTGTACTAGATACAAAAATAAATATACATGGTGGGAACAAAAGAATATCCTCACAAACCCACCTATAAGCAAAGTGCTCAAGTCGAAGCAAAAGAAGCAACATGAGTAGTAGTAGTGCGCCCGCCGCGACTATGCTGACGGGTTGGTCCTGCAAGATACTGTGGCACAACGGGGGTGGGTTGCCAACTCAGGAGTAGTAAATAGCATCTAATGAGACAATCACAAGCATGCACGCAAATGCGTTAAATACTATGTATAAACTATGATGTGATATACTATTATGGATGTAAGTCCATGCTACCTCTCCCGGTACTTTCGGGCATGCGGAATTTGGTGAAAAACAATTTTCTTAGAGGTGGTAACATGGACTCAAAACCGGATCTTTGTTAAACATCTAACTAACAACCTAACTACGAGTTGCTAACTACTCGATTAGGGGGTTATACCTTTCTTTTTCTCGAACTCTTTCGTCTTCAAGCTTCGATGGTCGTCCGAACCGGCTTCTCCCCGTCGTCTCCTTGCGCCGAAGATAGATCCACCTGAAAGCTTCAACCTTTGGCTCCTTCTTCGAACTTTGAAGAAACTAGTTCACTCGGTTTGCTAAACCTTGTGAACTTCGTTTCGCTTGAGCCAGGAAACCTCTGTGTAGGACTCTAAAGACTCGTCAATACGCCGGCAGCAGGTGATGATCATATCAAGCACCCACAAGCCGCAAGCGGTCTGCCAAACGTAACGGCCACCCGGGTATTGAGCGATCAGAAGATCGACGAGCAAGCCCGCTCATACTCCTGTGAATCCAACCAGTAACACTACCGTACAGTCCGGTCTGATCGTCTGATATGTCGCATATCTCGCCTAGGGGTGGTAAACGTCAGACCCCAATAGCTCGATAAGTCGTGTCGATATGAGGTCTATAACAATTCGAGAAACTACAGGTAACACTTACCGGTAAATCTCAGCAACCCTGGCCAGGGATTTCCTGTTATAGCCAATCGAACACAGCGCGACATCAACCCCCTATACCGGGAGAGACGAATCCCCTCCTATCGCTCATTGCCTCCATGTGACTCGGGACTGTACCCAAAAACCACCGTTTTGCACGCCCTCTTGGACGTGGTAAGATGGAAATCAAAGCACAGTGGGAACCACACAAGACTCTATGACGATCTCGGGTCAACAGACTACTCTGTACCAGTGTCACCAGAGAACTGCCATCTGACGTGAGGTATAATACCATCTGGGAGTTCTCGGCGAGTCCGTCCAGTGTACCCAGTCTCTACTGAGCACCCGTATATCATCTCTGATGTCAAACACCAATGGATATGGGATCATCCATCGCCCATCTGTATGGGTCGAGAAGGTATACGCTAGTCTATTCTGGTATATCGATGCCCCGTCTCGATACACCCACGACTAGGGACTTTGAAGGATGTACTTATGGACTACCATGTCCCCACTAGTATGATCCGCATCATAGTCCAGGTAGTCAAGTACACATCCTAAGGGCTTTACCAACATGTAACAGAGAGACAATCAGTGTACACGTTAAGGTAAAGATCAACCAGATAGCATACTATCATGTCGAGCAAGAAAGTCCTCCCTATATATGTCCCAGCATCCACTACAATATACATCCAATGTATAGTAATGGCCTTTAGGGCATACATATAACTAACACCCTCACGGCTCATGAGATTTGAAAGTCTTAAGTTACAGAAACCTAAACCTGTTCTTAAGCAAATCCTCCACAACCTTCGATATTGCCCTATAAGGGACTCAATACTGACCCTTGTATACAATCCACGGGCGCGAATAAACATTTCCCCAGCAAAGTCCAACCCTTGTAGGTCCTCTCGATCCATAAGGAGAAAGCCCTCTTGTAGGATCCCTACGACTTACAGAGGAACACACACTTAGGAATCCTCACGATCCCTAAGGAGAAAATACACTTGCAAGATCCTCACGACTTGTAGGGAGAAATACCTTTTGTGAGACCCTTACGGCTCATGAAGTCAAAAGCCTTGGTCGACAGGACCCTTAACCCTGTTTGCCGAGCCACCTTTGTTCATCATCGACAAAGGCAAATGATGATTCGCTCCTGGCGACATTCCAGTTGTAGCGGTGCTAATGTCGAAATCGGTGTCTAAAATCCAAGCTTGCGGCGAAAAAGCTAGCAAGCCACACATGCCTACAAAATAGCCGAAATGATGGGGCAACTTGCAATAAAAAGCAGCAAGTAAAAATGTATGCATGAAAAATAGCCGAAATGATGGGGCAACTTGCAATAAAAAGCAGCAAGTAAAAATGTATGGATGAAAAATAGCCGAAATGATGGGGCAACTCGCAATAAAAAGCAGCGAGTAGAGAATAAATAACTAGCCGAAATGATTGGGCACCGCGAAAAATAGCCGAAATGATGGGGCAATCGCGACCTTCACGATATAAAAGCTGAAATGATAGAGCATCGCGGAAAAAGAAATAAAATAAAAGTGAAATCCTCGCCCTACAGGTGATGTTACATCTATCCCTGTATACAATCCAGGGGCGCAAACAAAGAAGGGATCATACTCCTCCCCCAGGTTTCATCATAACAAGAAGCCAAATCTCGACGGTTCACAGATAGCCTAGAGATCATCTCGACGTTCGTCTCATGGCAGCAGACACAACATCAAGCGAAACGGAACAGCGGCAACCCCCAGTTCCATGGCTCGGCGATATACATATCACCAAGAGTCAAACCTCCATTCCGTGAAATGCGGATATATTCAGCAAAATTCCTGGTTACGTGGAACGCGGATAACGTCACTCTTTGACCCCGTGGAAAACGTCCAGAGCGAATCCTGGTCCTCGCAGAGCACGGCAGTGAACCCGTGTGAAGCATCCAGAGCGGAGCCTAGTCCTCGCCTAACGCGGCAGTGAACCCGTGTGAAGCATCTAGTGCAAAATTCTTGGTTACGTGGAACGCGGATAACGTCACTCTTTGACCCCGTGGAAAACGTCCAGAGCGGATCCTAGTCCTCGCAGAGCACGGCAGTGAACCCGTGTAAAGCATCCAGAGCGGAGCCTAGTCCTTGCCGAGCACGGCAGTGAACCCGTGTAAAGCATCTAGTGCAAAATTCCTGGTTACGTGGAACGCGGATAACGTCACTCTTTGACCCCGTGGAAAACGTCCAGAGAGGATCCTGGTCCTCGCAGAGCACGGCAGTGAACCCGTGTGAAGCATCCAGAGCGGAGCCTAGTCCTTGCCGAGCACGGCAGTGAACCCGTGTGAAGCACCTAGTGCAAAATTCCTGGTTACGTGGAACGCGGATAACGTCACTCTTTGACCCCGTGGAAAACGTCCAGAGCGGATCCTGGTCCTCGCAGAGCACGGCAGTGAACCCGTGTGAAGCATCCAGAGCGGAGCCTAGTCCTTGCCGAGCACGGCAGTGAACCCGTATGAAGCACCTAGTGCAAAATTCCTGGTTACGTGGAACGCGGATAACGTCACTCTTTGACCCCGTGGAAAACGTCCAGAGCGGAGCCTAGTCCTCGCCAAGCACGGCAGTGAACCCGTGTGAAGCATCTAGTGCAAAATTCCTGGTTACGTGGAACGCGGATAACGTCACTCTTTGACCCCGCGGAAAACGCTCAGAGCGGAGCCTGGTCCTCGCCGAGCACGGCAGTAAACCCGTGTGAAGCATCCAGAGCAAATACCGGACTGTGGAGTCCTTAAAATCCACGGACTATGACGTCCTTAACCTCGACCGTGATGTCTTAAAACTAACGATCAACCACCCCGATTCCTTACAGATTTTGCCTTGGTTTAAGGGTACATCTCTTCACTCCTTTGATGCCTGGCGTTGTAATTCCTCAACGTCTTCAAAGAGGTGACGGGTCCCTGCAACCACACATCGGACTGTGGAGTCCCTAAATCCACGGACTATGAGGTCCTTAACCTTGACCGTGATGTCTTAAAACTAACATCGGACTGTGGAGTCCTTAAATCCACGGACTATGAGGTCCTTAACCTTGACCGTGATGTCTTAAAACTAATATCGGACTGTGGAGTCCCTAAATCCACGGACTATGAGGTCCTTAACCTTGACCGCGACGTCTTTAAACTACAATACCTGGAGAGACCCCTGACTCCGTGAAACACGGATAAGGATGATCACATCCGACACTTGCAGGTCCTCACGACCTGTAAGGAAGAAAAACTTTCTTGTGAGATCCTTACGACTCTCAAGGGAAAACCCGCTTAAGGATCCTCACGATCTTTAAGAAGAACTCACACCTATGGGATCCTCTCGACCTGTAGGGAGAAAAACTCTTTATGAGACCCTCGTGGCTCGTAAAATGCAAAAGTCTTAGGAAGCAGATCTTAACCCTGAATCCTAAGCCATCACTGTCCTGCAAGGAGATCGAGGTAGAATATCCGCAGAATACATTCAATAAAAAGGGGGACACACCATTGAGAAGAAAAATGTATCTTTTATTCATAAACCAAAATGGATACAAAGTACAATTCATAAAAGAAACAAAAAAGAAAGATACTCTCATCCATGAGTATGTACAAAAAAGGGAAAAAAGATACAAGTCCTCAAGCCGGCGGGCGGTGCAATAATTTTACCAGCTCGTCATTCTGTTGCTGAGCCACGGCTTCATGACGCAAGATCTCCAGAAGACGAGCCTCCGCTTGAGCTTGCTGAGCCTGATACGAAGCGAGCCGAGCTTCGAGCTCTTTCTCGGTGGCTTTATGAGCCTCGACCCTCTCACGAGTGAACATGGCAGCTTTATCGAGAGCCACCACCTCTTTTATGGACTCCTGAAGCACCCGCCAGAGTTCGTATGCTTTGTTGGCCTTGGCTGTGAGGCTGGCCTGAAGCTCGCTCAGCGCCTTAGAAGCCAATTCCCTCTCCGAAAATTTACGGCCGAGCCCTTTTCTCGCACAACAATATGTTCGCTACGTGTCGCTCTATCAGGCCACGTAAGCTCGCTTTCGTGACCGCGGCCTTGGAAACAAGACATTTACAAGACCGTATAAATGGGCTTCCAGTCGACGGGAATAATCGATCTAAAACGCGCTCACATCACCTGACGTGAAAGGCAACAAGAAAGGTTTCCGACATATTTCAAGCATGTGTTCGCAATCATATGAGTATTCAAAAAAAAATAATAATAGCATTTGCAATCGCATGAACATTCATAATGCCTAACATTCATAATGCCTAAAAAGGTCTGATGCGCAGGAAAGTGATGATAGCATTTGCAATTAAAGAATGTTCTCATGAGAAGAATACAAAGTTTATTTATGCAAGCGGAAACATACATACTAGCACCAAGCCTACATGGAATTTCGGCATAAAGCGTAAAAAAGGAGGGACTAATTTAAAAATGTTCTACGCTAACGGAAAAGGTCACCAAACATGGGATCAACGGCACAAGGGTTAATGAAGCAGAGGACAAAATTCTCCATCTCTCTCTCTGCTTTCTCCAGCACGTCAAAGCGACGGTTCTCACGAGGAGTCGCTCCCCATCGATTGGCGCCGTGTTCGTCCGCGAAAGCAGACATAATAGCTCGCCGGGCCTTGATCTGGCTCAGCAGATGAATTGAGCAATCCTTCAAAGCCTGAGTAATCAGGCACGCTTCATGAAAACCCTCGAGCTTTTCTTCTGCCGCGTCGAGCATCGCCAGGGTCATCTCCGCCGGGTGAGGAGGGATGTCGGCAAGCACGGCCGTGAGAATTATCCGGAGCCAGAGAGAACCCATCGGGAGGGGGGACCCCCTACGGATCGAGAGTTCATGCATGGCTGAGTCGCATTCGTTGTCGGTAAGGAGGGGATCCACCAACCGAGCAGCAAAGCGGGGGACCATCTCCTCAATAGGAACTTCCCATGGCTGTCGACGAGCATGAGGGCGATTGCAGGCCATGGCGCTCGTTTGTTTCTCAAGACAAGTTACTCCAAGATAAAAAAATAATAATAATATAAATCTCTTTGTGAGGGGAAAAGGAAGCTATAGCCTCATATATAAGGAAATGCATTAAGTGCTGTGCGCGGAAAATCTTGCATGGTGAAGCTATTTCCAAGGCCCAAAAAAGGAAAGGCATCGAAAATCAAGGAGATGGAACTATTTCCAAGGCCCCTTTTTCCGCGTCTGATATTGTGCACTGAAAATAGGGCATGGGAAGATTCTGTGAACAGCCACATCAAGGGACCCCACGTGCAGACTTCGTGAGGCCTAAACCTGATGTACACTAAAAAAAAATGGAGTAGCACCCTGCATATTGAAAGCACCAACAACAACAGTAGCAAAATGATAAAATCCCAGAGAAAAGCATGCAGACATACAAAGACATAATAGAACTTATCATTCATACTTCAAGAAGGTCATACAAAATAAAGAGAAAACTTTTACAATGGTAAGACTTCAGACGCGGGGCACGGATTGAGAAACTCAAGCTTAACCTTGTCCAAGATCCTCCAAGCATTTCGAACCTCCTGAGTATGTTTTCTCTCACGATCGCAAGCGTCGGGGTCCTCGCGGATGTCCTCCACCCTCCGGTAGGCGGCAAGTATGGCCGACTGCTGAAACGCCTGGTGCAAAAGATCGATGAGGTTGTCACGCCTTCTCTTCGAGATCAGACTCATCAGATACACCGAATGTATCTTATCCTCGGCAACGTCCAATGCCCTGAGTGGCACACCGGCACAGAAGAGAGGAAGCGCCTCCCAAATCGCCAGCACGATGAGCCTCAGAAGAGAAGAGCGACGGGGGAGTAGCCGATGGTTGTACTCGTCAAAGCGGCTCATAATCTCAGCACACTGAGCGTTGGTGAACTCCTGATTCTGACTACGGCCCAGGGCACGAATATTCCCATAGGAAATGATCTCGTCAAGACCATACAGATGGGCATCCATAATACCTGAAATAAAGGTCATGAGAATCATTAGAAAGTTCTTGTTTCATCAATTGCAGAAGGACAACCTCGGGCCAAGAGACCTCAAGAAGGCTCCACGTGAAGAAACTGAGTTCTTCACAGGAATTAAATTCCTTTTAGAAAAGGGAATTAAATTCCCATAAAACATTTTGTTGAAACGGAATTGAATTCCACAGATTGTCATCACCACTTCCCTAAAGTTCATTTAAACCCTAAGAGATCTACAGTTTGAAGGTTAAGCGGTTTCATGTTCTTATGGAAAAACCTGAAGAAAAAAGGGTAAAAAACCCTTGTTTTGGATTTAAGATCCAGAGGAATGTGAAGGTCCATCGTTTGTCCAAGAACATTACCTGAGGAAAAGAATTCTTTTCGAACAGAGTTAAACTCTGAAGATTGTTTCAAGACAGAGAACTAAGCTCTGGAAGCGAGAATTAAATTCTCAAGGAAAAAGTTCTCAGAAGAAGAAGATGAGCAAAGTGAAGGCTCCTATGAAGAGACAGAGGTATTTATAGAAGGCAATGGAAACGTTTCATCTCCCCAGATCCCTAGAGGAATCCAACGGTCACAAGAGGTGACAGCGTTGCACTCACGTGCAGACACGTGAGAACAACGCTGTGGGGGCATTTGTTTCCTGATTTAAAATCAGAAAAGCTTATGGAAAAAGCTTCAGAAGAGGGTCACATGCTTACACGTGACCAGCAGTCACGTGTTGGCACGTGACATCTAAAAGCATCATCAAGGCAGATTCAGCTTCCTGACTACATCAAAGAAAAGGGCTTCAGAAAGGGTCACGTGCTCCCACGTGACCAGGGTCACGTGTTGGCACGCGACATTTTAAAGCGGATTCAAAGGCACATCGGTTCCCTGATCAAATCAAGGAAAAAGCTTCAAAAGAGGTCACGTGCTCCCACGTGACCAGGGGTCACGTGTTGGCACGCGACGCTCAAAACATCAGAATTGTTCTCCAGTTAAATCAAGAAAAAGAGTCCAGACAAGGGTCATGTGCTCACACGTGACCAGGGGTCACGTGGTGGCACGTGACGGTTAAGCAGCAACCAGAAGACAGAGCGCAAAAGGAAAGAAGAGGGCTCATTCCAAAGAGGGTCACGTGCCCACACGTGACCATGGGTCACGTGCCCACACGTGACCGGCTTTCAAAGCCCATTTTGTTAACAGAATTAAATTTTGAAAGAGATTCAAATCTTTCCAAAGGAAAGCGATTATCTGGAACCAATCGAATTGAAGATTTAGAGGTGATTAAATATCATCTATCCATGGGAAAATCTCGGGTTTGGAAAGATTTCCCCTTTAAATCTAACCGAAATAACAAAGGAGAATCCCTGGATTTGAAATCCAATGGTGAATAAAATTCACCTAATAATCCAAAGGTCAAAAACGAATGATGGATGCAAATCAAATCTCTCAATGAAGATTCGTCAAAAAACTAATTGATTCGGCTGCTTCTCCTATAAATAGGAGCCAAGAGACACAGGGATGGAGAGATAGAGATAGATACGCAGAGAAAAAGAAAAGGGAGAGAGCCTTGATACTTTGAGGAATTTGGATCTTCTACAAAAAAGAAAACCCTAGGTAAGAAAGGGAAGGCTCCTTGAAAGAAAGGAGAATTTAATTCTCGACAGAGTTTAACTCTGATATATAAAACAGAAGAACATATTTCTTCTCTCTTTGATAGAGGATCTGCAAAGTGCACATCTCCCCTTGAAGTTGAGAATTTAATTCTCAATGGGTCGAGATCCTGCCATGCAGATCCAAAACATAGAGAGGGAACGGAAGCACGAGAATTTAATTCTCACAGAACTATAGGAATTTAATTCCTTTAAAATAAAATTAGGGTTTAACCCTGTGTCATGGGAATTTAATTCCTTCAGAACAAAGAGAAACAGGGTTTAACCCTAATTAAGAACGTAGTTCTGTTGAAACAGCGGGAATTTAATTCCCTTAATCATAATTTAACAGAGAATGGGAGTTTAATTCCTTAAAAGCTTTTATTAGGGTTTAACCCTATTCAGTTCTTCACATATATGAAGAATTTAATTCCTACAGAAAATTCAGAGTCCAACTCTATTCCAGAATATAAATCTTCGAAAGGAAGTAGGAATTTAATTCCTCTGAAATTATTGTCAGTGTTCAACCCTACGAGGAATTTAATTCCTGGAAAAGATTAACAGATCCTCTAAACAACATACATAGAGGCAGGGTCACGTGCCACCACGTGACCCCCCCAAAAAGACCTACAGAAAGCTCCCTTTGAGGCAGTGCCCCACGTGACCCACGTGACCCTTGACAGAAGCTTTAACACACAAGCATTTGAATGCCCGTCACGTGATGGCACGTGATGCTCTGAAAGATGCGATAATCTCAGCAGAATAAATGAAGGGAGGGCGCTCTCACGTGTCGCCACGTGACCCCTCTTGCCTTAGTGTTTAACACTAATTTGAGATCCTGTTGCCAGTGTTTGATACTGATCTGTTTTAGTGTTTAACACTAATTTGAAAGCCCTGTTGCTGGTGTTTAACACCAATTATCTTTTAGTGTTAAACACTAACTTGTCAATCTCATTCTCAGTGTTCAACACTGGTTGGTCTTTAGTGTTTAACACTAGACATTGGTCCAATTGGCTAAATGGATAGAGGCAAAGCCTCTCCTGATTGGACTTAGCCCAAGCTGGCCATAAGTCCTCAATTCGTAATCAACTGGGCTAATGGGCTTATAACATAATTAATTGGTCTTGATCCCAAATTGGGCCAAGGACTATTTAATCCACTCCGGTTCTAGGGTACATCTCTTCACTCCTTTGATACTTGGCATTGTAATCCCTCAATGTCTTCAAAGAGGTGACGGGTCCCGATGACCACACATTGATATGGACTGTGGAGTCCCTAAATCCACGGATTATGAGGTCCTTAACCTTGATCGAGATGTCTTAAAACTAACAATGGACTGTGGGGTCCTTAAACCCATGGACTATGAGGTCCTTAACCTTGACCGAGATGTCTTAAAACTAACAATGGACTGTGGGGTCCTTAAACCCATGGACTATGAGGTCCTTAATCTTGACCGAGATGTCTTAAAACTAACAATGGACTGTGGGGTCCTTAAACCCATGGACTACGACGTCCTTAACCTTGACCGAGATGTCTTAAAACTAACAATGGACTGTGGGGTCCTTAAACCCACGGACTACGACGTCCTTAACCTTGACCGAGATGTCTTAAAACTAACGATGGACCGCAATGTCCTTAAACTACCCATGGACCGCAATGTCCTTAAACTAGAACAATAGAGCCCTGCATGCTCTTTTGTCGGATCTAAACGGTCCCGTTAAGCTGATCTTAGCTTCAAAGATGGCTAACGTATCCTTAAACCTTCAAACAGACTGGACTATGAATCCCCCAAATTAACTCTGGCTCGAGGGTACATCTCTGAACTCTTCTGACATCCGTCTTTGTAATCCTTCAACGTCGTCAGAGAGGTGACGGGTCCCGACGGCCATACATACGATGGACCATTATGTCCTTAAACTGGAACAATGGAGCCCAAACGCTCCTTTGTCGGATCTAAACGATCCCGTTAAGTTGATCTTAGTCTCAAACTAGACTAACGTATCCTTAACAAACGTTTGAGTTGATCTTAGCCTCAAGTATGGCTAACGTATCCTCAAACCAAACCCCCAAACCCAAATCTAAGATAACACGGATTTGGACTAGTCCACGCCCTACGGGCGACGACATAACTCGGTCTCCGTAAACAATCCACGGGCAACAAAACATAAAATAAACGCACACAACACGAAGTGACCATCTGGAGAATGAGAAAGTTGTTACCGCGATGCGGTAGCGTAATTAACTGCAGGGGCTTGCGCCTGCAGGGAAAAGCGTCCCCACAATCAAAAACCCCTCAAACGAGGGGGAATCTGACGAAGTCTGCTACATCGGCCGCATCCGTTTAAACCTTCGATACATGGTGCCATAAATCAACTTGGCATCTTCGGAGAGGTGGACGGATAGCACCAATTAGCATCTGCCCCGAATTTCAGGCGAGACGCCATGTCGCGCCGTCCTTCGGAGGGGAACATCTATCATTGCTATATATTTATATATGATAACTATTTAGGCGTTGCTTATGTTTTACAGCCGCGCTAGCCCAGCCCCCGCTCTGTCGTTAGTTAAGTAACCTAACGGGTGATGACGGGACCCCGTGGCGAATGCGAATGGCATAAGCGTACGTCATATTTTGGTTGTTTTCTGTAATGGTAGGATTAAATGATGGGACGCATTAAAAGGACTAATGCAAGAAAATAAACCAAGTAAAAGTCGATTGGAACACTTTGAAAACCACTCGGTTCTTTTCAAAACTAAACTTTTAAACGCGGAGCTTGAACCACTCCTTTTAAAAGCTATCTCGTTCCATCGATTATATCAAGTTCACTACGTTCACGGTTTCGCCAAAACCATCCGTAGCCCTCCATCGTTTCAGTTAAATATTCGGTAGTATTCAAGCTATGTATTTTGACCTCACGCCAAGGCATAGTGATTGGTAGCTGCCGGATATTTATCTGTTGTATAGATAGAATGCGTTGGTTTGAGACAGTCGTACTGCCATTTTGGCCTACGTCAAGGGTAGGTACGGGTGGGTTCAAATTAACCGGGATAATGATGGGAAGAACTTGACATGTGACTTATGACATTTTGACCTCACGCCAAGGTCATAAGAGCATGGGGCAAAAATCCACATCGGGAGTTTCATAAGTACTGAAACTTGCTAGCGCTGCATACCATTTGGAGTGTGATGATTCTGGTAGGATTCCTTCGGTTTTATCATGCAATGATATTTGGATCCTGATCCTACTGTGAGTATATGCTACTCCTCGGGAAAACTCTCACTTAACGATCAATGCTATAAACCTAGTAGGTGTCTAGAAAGGTGTTAGCGGGGCTACGCCCACAGGGAAAAGAGGTTACTTAATTAAGGAACTTCCCGAAAGCGTTGGAAAACCTCCCTCGAAGTACCGACACTGGCCTGGCTGAACGGTTAAGCAAGTATTATACGGTGAGATTGATCCTGACTAATCCTTTCTTTACGGTTTGAGAAGGGATTCGAGAGACAGTGGGAGCCATCCAGTTTAGACAAACTAAAAACCACTCTAAACTTGCAAGAGCATCATGCTAAAGTGTTTCTTTTCTCTCTTCTAATTGCAGCGACCATTCAACATGACCGGACTTAAGTTATTACTAGATAAAAACATATTGACAGGGCCAAACTACAAAGATTGGCTCAGGAATGTCAAGATGGCAATCACTTACAACAAGTTGGGGTATGTCCTTACCACCAAAGCTCCCACTGTCCCAGGTCCCAAAACCAGTGTCGTAGATAGGGAAATCTACAAAACCTGGGAAATAGATTGCGCGAAGGCCAGATGCCTCGTACTAGCCTCGATGGACAACGAACATCAGAGGAGGCACGAGAATATGGACCTAGAGTCCATATTTCTTCATACAAAAGAACTGCATGGAGAGCAGTCTCGTATCGCAAGATACGAAGTGTCGAAGAAGTTGTTTTCGGTAAGGTTGGCCGTCGGATCATTGGTAGCGGAACACATGCTTAAGATGATTGGCTACATAGAGGAGCTCGCGGACCTTGGGACCACGTTGGAGAATGAACTCTATACTGATTTGATTCTCCAGTCCCTTCCTTCCACTTACGCCCAGTTTATTCTTAACTTCAACATGCAAGGAAAGGAGGTTGAACTTTCCGAACTTCTGAACATGTTGAGGAGTGCTGAGGGCACCCTACAGAAGGGTAGGGAGACATCCACTTTGTCTCTTCTAGATCCAGGGCGAAAGCCAAGGGTAAGAAGAAGAAAGCCCCGCCAAACCAAGAGGCGGTGTCGGTAAAGTGGATACGAAGGGAAAAGGAAAAGCAACAAAGATAGCGGGAAAGCTGGTGGGGAATGAAGAATGCTTCTATTGTCACAAAAGTGGTCACTGGAAACAGGATTGCAAGGCTTGGAAGGCCAGAACACAGGATTTGAAGCGAGTTGCAGCTTCAGCTTCAGGTGTGTATGTTATTGAAAACTGTCTATCAATAAACTCTACATCCTGGGTATTGGATACCGGATCAGAATCTCATATCTGTAATTCTTTGCAGGCGTTGAGAAAGCGTAGAGTTTTGAAGGCAGGTGACATGACCCTCAGAGTTGCAAACGGTGCTAGCATGGATGCTGAGGCCGTGGGGGACTATCACCTGGGATTGTCGGATGGACACTTTTTGGTTTTGTGTAGTTGTTATTATGTACCAAATGCAACCTGTAATATCATTTCTGTATCTTTATTATCTAAAGAAGGTTATGAATTTGCATTTGTAAGTAATGTAGTGAACATTCACCTTAATAAAGTTTTGATTGGGTCAGGTACATTGAACAACGGTATATACGTATTAAACCAACCACAGATTTTCAATGTCCAGAATACACACAAAAGAAAGTCTCCAGAAATCAATAAAACTTTCTTATGGCATTGTAGACTGGGTCACATCAATGAGAGAAGGTTGACTAAGTTACATGCAGAAGGATATTTGGATCCATTCGAATATCAATCGTATGCAACTTGTCAATCCTGTCTCAAAGGAAAGATGACAAAGACTCCGTTCACTGGATATGGAGTAAGAGCGAGCGAGCTCTTGGGACTCATACACAGCGACGTGTGCGGTCCAATGTCTACACATGCGCGAAGCGGTTATTCTTACTTCATTACTTTTACGGATGATTTCTCAAGGTTCGGACATGTCTTCTTGATGAAGCATAAATCCGAAGCTTTTGAAAAGTTCCAGGAATATAAGAATGAAGTAGAAAAACAAACAGGCAAAAGTATCAAGACACTAAGATCTGATCGAGGTGGTGAATACTTGAGTGCCGAGTTCCTGGGTTACTTAAAAGAGAATGGAATTCTTTCTCAGCTTACTCCTCCATACACTCTGCAACATAACGGTGTATCGGAGAGACGGAACCGAACCCTATTGGATATGGTACGGTCCATGATGAGTGACGCTGAGTTGCCGCGATCGTTCTGGGGATATGCGCTAGAAACAACCGCATACCTTTTGAACCGTGTTCCCACTAAGACTGTGCCTACCACATCATATGAGTTATGGAGTGGGAAGAAACCCTATCTTCAATACTTGAAGATTTGGGGATGTCCAGCTTATGTCAAAAAGCAGCATGCGGACAAACTAGAGGCACGCTCAGTACTGTGCAAGTTTGTGGGATACCCAAAGAACTCCATGGGGTATCTTTTCTATTACGCAGAGGAACAAAAAGTCCTTGTTTCTCGTAATGCCCATTTTCTGGAACACCAGTTCATAGAAAAGGAAATAAGTGGGAGCGCAATAGAACTGGAAGAAATTCCGGAACCACAAGCTATTACTGAAAGTTTAGTAGAACCAGAGGGTTCGAAAGATCAAGACATTCCCACGACACTCCGCAGGAGTAGTAGGCAGTCTCATCCGCCCGAGAGATACTACGGTTTTCTCATTGACGGGGATAGAGAAGATTGCATCATAGATTTTGATGAGCCTACTAGCTTCCAGCAAGCCATTCAGAGCGTCGACTCGGTAAAATGGCTGGATGCAATGCGGACCGAGATGGAGTCCATGTACACCAACAAAGTATGGACGTTGGACATTGCTCCAGATGGGGTAAAACCCGTAGGATGCAAGTGGATCTTCAAAAGGAAGATTGGTGTAGATGGACAGGTTGAGACCTATAAAGCTAGACTGGTTGCAAAGGGTTTTCGTCAAAGACCTGGTTTGGACTATGACGAAACCTTTTCTCCAGTAGCTATGCTGAAATCCATTCGGATCCTTCTTGCCATTGCTGCCTTCCACGATTATGAGATTTGGCAGATGGACGTAAAGACAGCTTTTCTAAATGGACATTTAGAGGAGTGTGTCTATATGGACCAGCCAGAGGGTTTCATTTAGAGTGGGAGCAGCGGAAAGGTGTGCAAGTTGCTTAAGTCCATTTATGGACTAAAGCAGGCATCGCGGAGTTGGAACATCTGTTTTGATGAGACGGTCAAGGAATTTGGCTTTATCAAAAATCCAGATGAACCATGCATCTATTGTAGATTTGTAGCGAGAACTGTAGTATTCCCCGTTTTATACGTGGATGACATTCTCTTAATAGGAAATGACATTCCTATGCTACAATCTGTCAAGGGGTTCTTGTCATACAGGTTCTCCATGAAAGACCTAGGTGATGCCTCATACATTCTGGGTATCCGGATCTACCGTGACAGATCCAAGAGGATATTAGGACTTTCACAGTCCAGGTACATCAACACCATACTGAAGAGATTCAGTATGGAAGATTCCAAGCGCGGTAATCTACCGGCTTGTCACGGGATCACCCTCTCCAAAGAGATGTCTCCCAAGACTGATTTGGAGAGGGATCGCATGTCTATTATACCCTATGCTTCTGCGGTAGGCTCTATAATGTATGCGATGTTGTGTACCAGACCGGATGTGGTTTATGCACTGAGTGTGGTAAGCAGGTATCAGTCAAACCCTGGGGAGAAACATTGGATAGCAGTAAAGAACATTCTCAAGTACCTGAGAAGGACTAAGGAGATGTTCTTGGTGTATGGCGGAAAAGACCTCCAGATTGAGGCCTTTGCTGACTCCAGCTTCCAGAGTGATAAGGATGATTCCAAGTCCATGTCGGGTTTTGTCTTCACCCTCAATGGAGGGGCGGTGTGTTGGAAGAGCTCCAAACAGGAAACTGTTGCTGACTCGACTATGGAAGCGGAATACATCGCTGCATCTGATGCCGCAAAAGAAGCTGTCTGGATGAGGAAGTTCTTGAAAGAACTTCAGGTGGTTCCGTCCATTGTTGACCCAATACCTCTGTATTGCGACAACAATGGGGCTATAGCTTTAGCGAAGGAACCCAGGTCCCATCAGAAATCCAGACACATCTTGAGGCGGTATCACCTGATCAGGGAGATCGTGGATCGCCAGGAGATCCAGGTTCGGAGGGTTGCTTCAGAAGATAACACAGCAGATCCATTCACCAAGGCCTTGCCCCAGACTCAGTTCGAGCGGCTGATCGAGATGATAGGTCTTCGATACGCCAGTACATGGCCTTAGTGCAAGTGGGAGATTGTTAGTGTATATGCCCTAGAGGCCATTACTGTATCATACTAGTTTGTATATTACTTGATGGAAGCTTGGGATATTCACAGTTATATATACAATCTTGCTCGAAATGGTAGTATGCTACTTGGTTTGTCTCTGCTTTAATATGTGCATGTGTTTCTTTTAGCATATTGCTGATATACATATTAGTAGAGCCCTTAGGATCTTTGCTTGATTACCAGCGTTGTGATGGCGCTCACACTCGTGGGAGCTGGGTGATCTATAAGCACATCCTTATACAGGTCTCTAGTCGTTGGACTATCGAGACAGGGCATCGATACTCCGGAGTAGACTAGCGTATACGCTTCTCATCCCAGTGTGGGAGACGGTCTGTCCCACAGCCGTCAGTACGTCGTACTTGAGATAGTATGCGGGTGCTCGTTAGGTTACGAGTACACTGGACAGGACTCGTCGGGAACTGTTGGTTGGTATTATACCTATCATCAGTTATCAGTTCCCAGGTGACATGAGTACAGCTTAGTCCGCTGACTTGACACTGTCACTTCGCCTCGAGTGTGTTCCCACTGCACTTTGATTACTACCCTACCACGGCTCAAAGGAGTCGTGCAAACAGGTAGTTTTTGGGTGCAGTCCCGAAGCACTTGGAGGCAGTGACGGTTAGACAGGATTCGTCTCTCCCGGTATTGGGGGTTGACATCGCGCTGTGTCCAGGAGAGCCATTACACGAGTAGTCCCTGGCCAGGGCAAGCGAGATATACTGGTAGGTTTCCAGTGTTATCTCAGGGTGTTCTGGGCTAAACTCCGACACGACTTGTACCGCTATTAGGGGACTGACGTTCACCGCCCCCCTAGGCCCGCCATGCGATGTATCAGACGAACAGACCGGACTGTACGGAGACTGTCATATACAGGCTCAGTAGGAGTTCAGATGGGGTTCACCTCGTTAGTCTTCTTATCGACATCTACCTGGGGACCGTTACGTACAGCTAGTGCCGCTTGCGGTCTGTGGTTAAACCCACTGCCAGCGTAGTGTCGAGTCTTTAGAGTCCCACACAGAGAGCTATTCGCCTTTAGGCAAAATGAGTAGAGGTCGCATGGTTTTGCGACAGGGTTCGTTCACATCCGCGCACTTGTGCAAGTTTGCTGTCCGGACAGCTTATACTAGCGGGCTTTGGTTTAAGCCGGATCCTAGTATATGATTTGGGATTGGTTTTATCACATTGTATTCGTGTTCCTCGGATCACGAATACGGGTGCGTATGCACAGTTGCTTGAGACAGAGGGAGAGGACTTTGATTAGGGTTAATGACTATTGTCATTTTATTAACCCTAATTCTTATGTGTGTATTATGGTTAATTGATATTAGTTTAAATAATTGTGCATGGTTATGGTTGTTGACCATTTGACCTTCTTGACTTCTTGACCTAGGTTGACACTTTGACCATCATCATTTCATTTGGAAGATGCTCTTTGATCCTTGCAAATTGCATTAAAAATGAAATGATAATGGTCATGTCTTGATTAACCATGACAATTATCTAGCTAATTATCTAATTACAATAATTCACACATATATGAGAGAATGCTTCATATTTTCTCTCATTCTATTATTCACTTTCTCTCTCTTGTTCTTCCTCTCCCTCAAGCTCTCCCCTCTCATGTGTTGAGAAACACTTGAGCTTGAGAAAAACCCCTTCTTGATAATCTCTACTCTCATCTAGGGTTTAAGGATTAGCACTTCTTGCACCCTAGTTACTTCTAGCTTGGAGTTGAAGTCAAAGGTTGAGGCTTTCGGGTGGATCTTTCTTCGACGTGAGAAGACGACCAAGATGACCTCTTTCCACTACTCCAAGGAGCAAGGAGAGAAGGACATAAAGCCCTAGGTATAACCTTTCTAACACTTAGCTAGTTTCTAGTTAGCTTTAGCTTGTTTTTGTTTAGCAAAGATCCTTCTTTGTCTAGTCCATGTTGCCTAAGTTGATAAAAATTTGATTTTTATTCTGTTTTCCACCTCCCCGTAAGTACCGGGGTGGGCAACGTGGACTTACATTGATCACATCAAAATTCCGTGGCAACCGATCAATTGAGAGTGAACTGCTAGATTTATAACATTCAAATTAGTTATCTCATAACTACTTGTGGATTCCAAATATTGTATCACATTCCAGATAAATAGACAATGTTAAACTTTCCGATCGAATAATCAAACACCAAAGTTTTCCCAAGTAGTTCTCAACACTTGAAATTAGTTTAAAAACATCTATCACATGCTACAGTACCAATGGTCCAGCCGTAGAAGGGTCAAGCCAACGCCTCACATGTGGCACGCCGTACTGCCCCAAACCCTAAGGTTCAGAGACGGTTCAGACGGTCATATAATCGAGTTAAGGTTTGTTGTCTTCTAGAGGGTCCACCGCGTTACTTGCACGACTTAGAACGTTCTTAAACTGCGGAAAAATCCAACACTTGGAAATTTTCCGGTAGGGGAAAAAGTG
The DNA here is from genome assembly GCA_030015575.1 of Agapanthus africanus. NCBI lineage: Eukaryota > Viridiplantae > Streptophyta > Magnoliopsida > Asparagales > Amaryllidaceae > Agapanthus > Agapanthus africanus. Next base: position 551,696,343 of record CM057344.1, read on the forward strand.
AGTTATTGATATCCGTTCGAACTTTTTAACAGGTTCTAAAATTACCCAGAAAAACTAAACGAAGTTAAATTATCCGATCGAATCAACGAGTCCCCAATACATCCCAGAAAACTCAACACTTGAGTATAATTAAAAATACCCAGAAATATAAGGAAACACCTACGGACATTACTGTAGGAAAATAAAACCCTAATCCCCAGAGACGGCCGCGGAACCACGGCGCAAGCAAGGGTCTTGCCGCAGTTCCGCGGCGCTTTAATGGAATTAGAGGGTCGTATTTTACAAATATCCTTAGAATTCCCTGCTGATTTTTTGAGTATTTTTAATGCAGAAAAAATCACATTTTTACAAAATTTCCAGAGAAGGGTATAAACCGGGGTTTCGGGGTTCGATCGGACTTTAAACTTTGCTTAGACTTCGCCTAAAGCTCTAGCTTGGCTCTGATACCACTGTAGGGATGCTAGGCACTGTTACAAGGGTCTATAAGATATCAACCATGCCCGATTTAAAATTTAGACGTGCCGAACAACCCTAACCAAGATCTTTAAACTAGAGATTAGACGAAACAAAGCATGTTAAACACTTTAACATCTAAGAGTTTGAGATTACAACCTTTGTAGTCTGGTCCTTCACTTCATAAGCTCCGTGTTGAGGTCCCTTCGCTGCGATCATCATGTACCCGGACTCTAGAGAGGCTCCACGAAGAGAATGATGCATGCTTGCTTCCGATCTTCAACAACAAAGATGATCTACCTTGAAGTTTCTTTAACACAAGCTCTCACTCACTAAATGAAGTGAACACCCTAATCTAAATGGCTAGGATAGATTAGGATGATGAAGTAGGATTTTAGCTCTATTTTATTTTCATAATCTCACCCATTTTCATCACAAGAATCAAAGCTAGAAAGCTTTGCAAGGAGGAAGAAGAAGATGAACAATGAATAAATCCATTTGTGATAAATAATGAAAATTATCATAATGATTAATAATGCAACCATGGTAGACTATGAAGAGGCTAACCTATGTAGAGACTTAACCAAGGGTGAAGGGTTTTGGGTTGGGTTAGAAAATATCAAGCATAATATCTTTGCTAGAAACAAACTAAAACCTTCTAGAAGCATCAAGAAAGATCTAACCCAAATTAAACCCTAACCTTGTTTAATCTCCACTAAACATGTTGCATTAGTAATCATATCATGTTACAATATTATATATCACATATATAATATATATTTGTAACAAAAAGAAAATAATACAATTAACATATATCGCATATATATCAATGTATTACCCGGTGAGAAAATGAATCTATAAAGCGAGCCAATATTAGATAATGTAATTCAATATATCATATATATTATTATACATTAAATTATCGAATCAACCCTTGATTCGATAATACGGCTATATCGAATATAACCGACTAATATATCATGTACCGATTTATCGAATCAACACTTGATCTGATGATCCGGCTCATATCAAAATAACGCGAGAATATAATACGGTATCTCATATCACATTATCCTCGGTCCTGCACATATCACATATGTGCCCCTACTCCATTTTGCCTGAGTCAAGAAACCTCTGTTTAGGACTCTAAAGAATCGTCAATACGCCGGTAGCAGGTGATGATCGTATCAAACACCAACAAGCTGCAAGCGGTCAGCTAAATGTAACAGCCATCCAGGTATTGAGCGATCAGAAGATCAACAAGCAAGCCTATACATTTTTCTGTGAATCCAATCAGTAATACCCCCGTACAGTCCGGTCTCTTCGTCTGATATGTCGCATATCTCGCTTAGGTGTGGTAAACGTCAGACCCCAGTAGCTTGATAAGTCATGTCGATATGAGGTCTATAACAATTCGAGAAACTACTGATAACACTTACCAGTAAATCTTAGCAACCCTGGACAGGGATTTCTAGTTATAGCCAATAGAACACAGCACAACATCAACTCCCTATACCGGGAGAGACGAATCCCTTCCTATCGCCCATTGCCTCCATGTGATTCGGGACTGTACCCAAAAGCCACCTTTTTGCACGCCCTCTTGGACGTGGTATGATGGAAATCAAAGCACAGTGGGAATCACACAAGACTCTATGACGATCTCGGGTCTACAGACTAACCTGTACCAGTGTCACCGGAGAACTGCCATCTGACGTGAGGTATAATACCATCTGGGAGTTCTCGGCGAGTCCGTCCAGTATACCCAGTCTCTACTGAGCACTCGTACACCATCCTTGATGTCAAACACCGATGGATATGGGATCATCCATCGCCCATCATATGGGTCAAGATGCGTATACGCTAGTCTACTCTGGTGTATCGATGCCCCGTCTCGATACACCCTCGACTAGGAACAGTTATAGGATGTACTCGTCGACTACCGTGGTTCCACTAGTATGATCTCATCATAGTCCCAGTAGTCGAGTACATATCCTAAGGGCTTTATCAACATGTAACATAGAGACAATCAGAGTACATGTTAAGATAAAGTACAACCAGATAGCGTACTATCATGTCGAGCAAGAATGTCCTCCCTATATATGTCCAAGCATCCACTACAATATACATCGTATGTACAGTAATGGCCTCTAGGGCATATATATAACTAACACGTATCCTCGGCAACGGCACCATTTGATTGATCTAGAATTTATGTGTAGTGGTTGTAGTTAACCGCAATCAATAACGGTGTCGCGTGTAGCTAGACCGAGATGAGTACGGGTCGTCCTCTGGGAAACGTTGAATCTTTTAATCTTACTTTAGATGTGTTGAAAAAGAGAGGAGGATAAAGAATATTGAAGAATGGTTGTAGGATCTAGATCTACGTTAAACACTGATGAAAAATATAGATCAAAATTAACTACGGAGATAAGTTTATATGAGAAGGGGGCTTGTAGGGTTCATTACGATTTAGTAGTTATGGATGATTAATTAAAGATTACCCTTTTTATCCTTTAATAGATTTAAAACTAGAACGACGGTGATGCATGTAGATTAGGGTTTCTGGAGTGAAAAGGGTTCCCACTCTTAACCCCTATCTCGACATGGAACTCCGTTCATATCTAGCCTTTACCAAAACAATCATTAATCTAATCTCTAATCGCGGTCGAGACTAACAATAAATTGGTAGCGCGCCCGATTAGGATGTTAATGATTCTTTTGATAAAGTTTATAAACTTTATAGGACGTAAAAAGAGTTTAAAGATCTTCATCATCCATTAACCTACCCTAATCCTACGAACTTAACAAGCGGAGAATTACTCGTGCATGTTGGGAGAAGAAGAGATGGAGAGAGAATTCATAATGAAACTACAAAGAAATAGAATAAGAAAAAGAACTATCTTTATTAATCAACAAAATTCATTTACACTTTGTTCCCTTAGAAAATGATTATAAATACTAGTTTGCTTCTCAATCTCTTCTAAGGAGGTAGATGAACCGTTGATGATCAGCCTGGATGCGTGAGCCGTCGTGGACTTCGTGATCGCGTCGACTTGATGATTTTTCCAAGAGGCTCTCGGTCCTTATTTATAGTCCCAAAGCCAGAATCCTAGATGCTTAAATTGGAAACTAGTAGTTAAGATCCAAACTGAAAAATCCCAACTCCTAACTCGTCAAAACCGCGGCGGATCTGCGGCTAAATAGTGACATCTTGGGCTCAATCTTCTTGTGGGCTCTTCTGGTGATATATGGTGATCTTTTGAATATCAGGAAACTGAAAATCTTCTTGTAGTTACTGCCAGACTTGATTTCATAGTTTGTTTTCTTAATTAGGCAGGTTTGCACTAACAACTTTGATTCCCTTGATTTTAGCCCTATAAATTCTGCATAACTCAACAAATAATATTAGTAGAGTTTGTTTTATTAATTAAGATTTGGTCAATGGTATTTATGCTTATTTTCCTACCAAATGTTAATTATAATATATAAACACATAAAAATAGTATTTTTACAAATAAACCCTCATATGTATTATATATTATTATAAACACCTTTTCTAATATAGAAATAGTAGGAAAAATATCATATTAAATGTACAGTTTTATCAACTGAACAAGGAGATATTTTGATCTCTGTGGTTTCTTTACCTAAGGTTTGAGAGGAGGAAGATCTTCTTCTCTTCTTGAGAATTCAATTCTCTGTTGTTTTTTAGAGCCTTCTGTATCTTTTGCAAAAGCTTATGGGGGGTTCCTTCTATATGAGATTTGAAGTCTCAGGTTCTTTATACAATAGAGACAAACTGCTAATTAGTTTTGAGAAAATCTCTCATTGGGAGATTCCAATTGATTTAATTGGTCTCAAAACTGATTTGAGAAATTTTACCCACCGTTGGATCTTTGATTCAAATGTTTCTATTTTACAGAATATGTTTTCTTGTTTTTAGCAAGATTGGGGAAATATTTTTCCATATATAGAATTTATTCTGTAAAACGGTGATTTTTAATTACCATTGGATTTTTAATCTAAGAGTTCTCTGTTTTACATAGAGCAACCTTTTTTGTTTGTAATGATTGAGGACAAATATTTCTCAGAATAGAATTTAATTCTATTGTTTAATGATTTATCATCACCATTAGATTTTTGATCCAACGGCTCTGTTTAACAGAGAATATCCTAACTTTTTGTTAGGGAAATATAGAATTTAATTCTACTTGTATAAATTTGGACGCCGGCGCTCACGAGTTGTGCACATGGGCGCCACTTAAGAATTAAATTCTTATTTATGATAGGCGTTTCTGTGTTTTGTACATTGGCGTCCATGTGAGGAGCACGTGCGGCGTTATATAAGAATCTAATTCTTATATAATAAGCACTCCTGTGTTTGGCACATTGGCGCCCACGTGAGGAGCACGTGCGGCGCCATCATAGGATTTAATCCTACAAGATTGGCGCTAGCGCCCTCGTGAAGAGCACGTGAGGCGCCACCTCATTAAAATTCAACAGAGCTTAGCTCTTTTTATATTGTTTAAATTTTTGGGAACAAATTCCCCCCACTATTGTTCTCACATTGCTCATACGTGGGTGCAACGGTGTCACTTTTTCTACTGTTTGATCTCACAAGGAGTTGAACCGTCCCTTCACATCTTATAAATAGGATCTTTGGCCTTTAAGATGATTGTCGTTTCATCTTCTTCTTGCTTCTTCCTTGAGAATTCAATTCTCTTCTCAGAACTTAGATCTCTGCCCACAAAACCTCTTAAAATTGAACTCTGTTAAAAAAATTGGTAAGGATTATGACCAAAATTTCTCTTAAAGGAATCTCCTTTTCTGTTTTGGATTTTTAACCCATTAACAGAGCTTGGCTCTTTTCTTTAAATGATCTCTTAGATTTCTTAAAAAAAACTTTTATTTGAGTAGACCGTGGGTCTTAGAGATCTTAGGGTTTTATCCTATTATTGACTTCTGATCTTTGAGGATTCTCTGGAATTTAATTCCATTTTATTTCCCATGGGGATTTTAGGGATTTAGTCCCATTATCGGAGGAATTTAATTCTAGTTTGTATTACAGAGCTTAGCTCTGAGAAATTTTGAAAATTTTTGGGAATTTTATTCCTCTTTCCTATTTTCTTTTAAGGTTCTATCACTCTTCTTACAGATTTGGATCTGTTGCAGAACTCATTTTTCGAGAACATTGGGAGTTTTGAACTCCACTGCTCAATGAGATTATTCATTTAATGAGATCTTTTTGGATTCTCACAATGGGTGCATGCCTCATTATTGATGAGCCGTCACCTTGATTTTATGGGGCCCATTGATTTTCCTTTAGACTGCAGTGATTTTAGTATTTTGATTGCTAACTCCCATTGGTTTTTCTTTTCAGATACTATGGCTTCTAATTTGTATGATCTTGAAGAGATTATCTTTTATAAGGAGATTCGCATCCAAGGTCGCTGTCAAGGCTAAGAGTTTATTGATGCCCAATGCGCTGAGGTAATACGTCGCTTCGACGATTATTACGGTCGATTTCTTCCCCTCCGTTCTGCTCTTTTAAAGATCGTTGTTGGATCGATCTGGGAAGCTATACCCGGGCATCTTGAAGTTATGCCACTCCAATCACTCGATGACGCCGAGGATAAGGTACATTCAGTGTACTTGATGGGGTTGATCTCAAAGAAACGGAGAGATGATCTCGTCGCCATCTTGCACTGCGTCTTTCAACAGAAAGCGATAGTATCAGCATATTAGAGGGCGGAGGATATTAGTGGTGACCATGATGCTTGCATCCGAGAGAAGACGCACAAGAAGATGGTTGATGAGGCTGAACGTGCATTGCTCAAGCTTTCTTTTGAGTTTAAGAATCCATGTCCAGAGTTTAGCGTTTTACCATTGTAAACATTTTGATGATGTTTTTTTTATCATCCTTATCACCAATGAATAAATTTCTTCGAAGTATGAATGACAAAGTTCCCCCTTTTCTTTACGCCAATGCCCGTATGTACCTCACGTGAGGGTTGTTATATATATATATATATATATATATATATATATGTAATACCCCAGGTGGAGTTAGGGCTGAATACCACCTACCCCGTGAGAAGTAAGATGTTATCCGGTATCGAGGTGGGGATGTAACTGATACGGATGCACACGGGGACCCACCAGAACAATGAGGAGTATCGAATTCCATTCCGAAAGAGGGCACGATCTGAACTATAAATGGAATGATACCACTCTTATAACACAGAGGCGCCTTTTGGATGAATTGGAATTCCGGAGTTCGAAAAACTCCGTAGTAAAGCGTGCTTGAGCCAGAGAAATTCTGGGATGGGTGACCTACTGGGAAGTAGCCCCGGGTTCATTCAAAGGGACAAAACCGTGCGGTTTCGGCTTGAGCGGAAAATACCATCTGTGTTTGGGGGTGGGTCGTGACAAATATGGTATCAGAGCCGGTCCCTCAAAAGTAGGTCTGTGGTTCGAGGACGAACCATTGTTCTAAGTGGAGGGGGGAGGGGGGAGGGGGAATGTAATACCCCAGGTGGAGTTGGGGCTGAATACTACCTATCCCGTGAGAAGTAAGATGTTATCCGGTATCGAGGTGGGGATGTAACCGATACGGATGCATATGGGAATCCACCAGAACAATGAGGAGTATCGAATTCCATTCCGAAAGAGGGCACGATCTGAACTATAAATGGAATGATACCACTTTTATAATACAGAGGCGATGAATCAGAACTCCGGAGTTTCAAAAACTCCGTAGTTAAGCATGCTTGAGCCAGAAAAATTCTGAGATGGGTGACCTACTGGGAAGTAGCCCCGGGTTCATTCAAAGGGACAAAGCCGTGCGGCTTTGGCCACAGCGGACAATACCATCTGTGTTTGGGGGTGGGTCGTGACAATATATATATATATATATATATATATATATATATATATATATAGCGCCGACGATCACGTGTTATGCGCGTGAGACGCTGCTACTGGATTTAATCCTGAAAGAACTAGCATCGGCGCTCACATGTCATGCACATGAGGCGCTGCTACAGGTTCTAATCCTGAAAAGAATCAGCGCTAGCACTTGCGTGTCATGCACATGTGGTGCTGCTGAGGGAGTCGTTTCACCTTCTTACTCTGATTTCCATTAGTCAACCTTTTCTTTTCCCATGCCTTTTTTGTCAGGCCTTGGAAATAATTCCACCATGCATAACATTTTCTGTGCCTAAATTTGAATACTTCTCTTTATATTCCGAAGCAATGATCTTTTTCTTCTTCATAAGGAAAGAACCATTTTTTTAACAGATCAAGAGTTATGGCTTGCAATCATTCTCATGCTCGTCGGCAACCATGGGAGGTACCGAGGGAATTGTTCCTCATTTTGCTGCACGATTGGTGGATCCCGTTCTCACAGATGACCAATATTACACGATGATGTACGAGCTTCTGACTCGTAGGGCTCTCCTCTTCTTATTGGATCCATTTGGCTCTGGATGATATTCCTTTCCGTGCTTGCTGATATTCCTCCTCATCCGGTGGAGATGACTCCGGTGATGCTTGACGCAACGGAGGACAAAATCAAGTGCTTTCATGAGGCAGATTTGATTACCCAGCCTCTGAAGGATCGTTCTGTTCAGTTGTTAAGCCAGATACGGACTCAGCGGGCCATCATGTCTGCCTTCGCAGATGGGCATGGTGCTGACCGATAGGGAGCGACTCCTCTTGAAGATTGTCGTTTCGACATATTGGAGAAGGCTGAGAGGGCTTTAGAAAACATTATTCATATTTTTGTAAACCCTTGTACGTTTGATCCCATGTTCGGTGATCTGTTTCGTGCAACATGCATGTGCGCATGCACTTCACCCTTTTTTTAAAGTGCGAGCGCCACTGATATGCACGTGTCATGCGCTAGCCCTCCGCATGTGTCATGCGCTAGCTCTCCACACACATATATAAATCGGCATGCTTTCAACGCTATTTCCATTCAAGTATGCATGCATTTGTAAGTGAGCGCTTAAACAGGTGTGAATCAAATGCTCTCCCCACTGCCTTGCATAGCATACGGGTGGTTTTGGGCCGACATGTCATATGCAGCTTTTAGAATTTCGATCTGAGAAGATGGCGAGTGGACACAAGCGTCGTCATCCATCGTGAACTCAGATCTCAATTCTTAAGAAATGTGGTTATAAGCCCTGAAGCCCATGAGTTGCTCCTTTCCAGGATTCTTGATGTCTTGATCTGGCGCGAAGTAGTTTATGTACTCATTTCGGAGTTTGTAGGTTATTCACTCATTTCGGAGTTTCTAGTTTATTTACTCGTTTCGGAGTTTGTAGTTTATTCACTCATTTCAGAGTCTCTAGTTTATGTACTCATTTCGGAGTTTGTAGTTTATTCACTCGTTTCGGAGTCTCTAGTTTATATACTCACTTCGGAGTTTCTTTAGTTTACCTCCCTTGGGTTTATAGGCAAACTTGTCCTAACGTTGTATGTAGATAACCCATATTCTTTTTACGACAGAGGTCCGTTAGGTTTGTGGTACTAGGGTTTTAGACCGTGGTACAGTCGCGTTGGCTGATGTATTCTTCGATATACAGTCTTTAAGCTGTTATTTAAGTAACCCCGCGACTGTCGTGTCTCTGATCCCTTCGAGGGATGGACAAGACGTCTTCAAGTAATCTCCTTAGCTTATATTACCGTCGGAAGAGCAAGCGTTAAGAATTTTCCATGATGCTTTTTACTTGAGGTTAGGCTCAATTTGGAGGCCCGATGAGTCATAACCGCACCCTTCTAGGGTGGGATGATCTCCAATAATCTTTAAGCTTTATATGAGTTGCTGTCAAGACCCGAAGCTAGGAATATGCCATCACTTCATTTTTTTACTTTGACAATGTCGTGCCGATTTTTTGCTGAAGTAGGGTAGACATCTGTAGGACCTCTATGCTGTATGTATTGCAATTGAAGTCCAGAACTAAGAATATGCCATTGCTCCAATTTCATTTGATAGTCGTGTCTGCATCCTGCTGAAATGAGGGGGAACGTTGAGATAGTCTCTAGGTTGTATATGAACCGTTAAGACTTGGAGTTAGAATTTTTCCATTACTCCACTTTTATTTGATTGTTGTGTCCGCACTCTGCTGTAATGAGGAGAGCGTCGGGATAGTCTCTAGGTTGTATATGAACCGTCAAGACTTGGAGTTAGGATTTTTCCATTACTCCATTTTTGTTTCAACCCTTGGGTCTTTCTTTTTGATGATGACATCGCGTCTACATCCTGCTGGAATAAGAAGCACGTCGAGTCGATCTTTAGGCTGTAATGTTACCATCGAGACCTGGAGCTAGAAATATGACATTACTCCACTTTTATTTGACCCTTGGGTCCTTGTAGACGTCGCATCTGCACCTTGCTGGAATAAGAGGGACGTCAAGTTGAAGCTAGGATTTTGTTATTACTCCGTTTTGATTTGGCTCCTTGGAGCTTTGCTGACGTCACGTCTGCACCCTGTTGGAATGAGAAAAACGTCGAGCTGAGCTCTATACTGTAGATGTTGCCGTCGAGTTCTGGCTCTCCCTTTGACGGAGCCTGGTGGGAAAATATGGTTCCCTTTCTTTCATTTGTGCCCATAGATTGTATATAGGGATCGGTGTGGACCTACCTGTAGGGCAGAGGAAATTTTATTTCGCGATGCTCTATCTTTCTCAACGCCTGCACAGAATTGCAGATATGAGAACCCGAACCGGTATCCAATACCCAAGAAGCAGAGTTTATCGAAAAACAGTTTTCAGTTACGAACACACCTGAAGCTGAAGCATCACCATGTTTCCTTTTCATGAGACTAAGGTACTCAGTACAGTTCCGCTTCCAGTGCCCCGTCTTCTTGCAAAAGAAACATTCTCCTTTTCCCGACTCCACAGTTTTGGATTTTTCTTTCCCCTTTGCCTTCTTGATTCCACCTCTCGGCTTGGTGGGTTTCTTCTTGTTCTTTCCCTTGTCCTTGGCTTTTGGGACAGAAGAGGAAGATTGTCCAACAAGCAGAGAGGGAGACTTTGCCTTAAGCGTGCTCTCCGCATTTCTTAACATATTGAGAAGTTCAGGTAGTGACTTCTCCATGTTGTGCATGTTGAAGTTCACTATGATTGGAGCAAAGGCAGAGGGAAAAGACTGTAGGACAATATCAGTATATTGCTCGTTATCCATTGTCCATCCGAGACCCTCAAGCTCTTCAATAAGAGCTATCATCTTCAAAACGTGGCCACCTACTGATATGCCAGGAGCCATCTGCATCTGAAACAGCTTTCGAGACGCTTCGTATCGAAGGACGAGATTGCTCCCCATACAACTCTTTTGTATGAAGAAAGATGGATTGAACATCCATCTCCTCGTGCTGCTTTTGATGTGTATTGTCCATCGATGCAAGCGCAAGGCATTTGGCAGTAGCACAATCAATATCCCACGTTTTGCGGATCTCCCGATCCACAACAGAAGATTTAGGGCCTGGGGTGGGCGGGGCTGAGGCAGTGGGGACATATGATACTTTATCATATGTGAGAGCAATGTTAATGTTCCTCAACCAGTCTTTATAGTTCGGTCCGGTAAGCTTATTTTTCTCTAATAGTAGCTTAAGTCTAGTCATGGTTATCTTCCATTAGGAGAGAAAAGAATACACTCAGCGAAAGCTCTTGTAAAGATCAGATTGGTTATTTATCTTATCTAATCGATGTCTCCCACTGCTTTTATCAAATTTTCCTCCAAACCTTAAAAGGAAAAAATTAGCCAGGATTAATTACATTCTACAACTTCGCTAACCGTTCAGCCATGCCAGTGCCGGTACTTCTGAGGAAGGTTCCCCATGCTTTCGCACGGACCTAATTAAAATAAACCTCATTTTTCCAGAGGCGTAGCCCCGTTAACACCTTTCTAGACACCTAATGAGTTAGCTGATTGTAAAATGCAAAACTCTCCCGGGAGCAACTATTGCTCACAGTGAGATCGGGATCCTACTATCACATAGAAGGTATGCAATCTCATTGCAAATTTCAACTCTTAAAACTCCCGATATGGTTTTTACCCCTAGCACTTATGACCTTGGCTACGGTCAACATATCATAAGTACTAGGCAAGTTCTACCCGTCATTTCACGATTAATTAGACCCACTCACTTGACTTTTGGCTATAGTCAACATAATCATTTAACTGTCCTAATTAATCGCATCATATGCTGTATAGGAAGGCATCACTTAGCTACCATACACTACGCCTTGGCTAAAGTCAACATACGTAGCACGAATATTAAGTACTCTACTTCCTAAAATGTTGCAGGGTTGCGAATAGTTTTTAAGAAAACTTTTAACGCTTTGAACTTGATATCGTTGTAGAATCCAATGGTTTTAAAAGGAGTGGCTCAAGCTCCGCAATTTGAAAACTTGCTTTTTCACAAGAAGACGTGTAGGTTTCAAATCTGATTCTACAACATCTTTTTAGGTTTCTTTTGCTTACATTAATCTTATTAATATAGTCTCATCATTTAAGTCCTTAAGCCATTACAGAAAAGAAACGAAAATAGAACGTACGCTTATGCCATCCGCATTCGCCACAATGTCCCGTTATGTACCGTTAGGTTACTTAACTAACGACATAGCGGGGCGGGACTAGCGCAGATGTAAAGCATAAGCAACGTTTATTATATATCATATATATAATACACCATTCATCTCCATATATAAAGTGATCACATCACAGAATATATACAGCAGAAGCACATATATGAAAATACAGGATATACTATGTGGTCTGTATTTAGTATTTAGTCAACAATAGAAAAAACGGATTCCACGGTTGCGATGAATAGCCAAGCCCACACCCCTAGTGCAGGGTTACTAGGCACACTAACAAGGTTCTACAAGGCATCGACCATGCCAAAATTAAAATTTTATATGCCGAATAACCCTAAGCAAGATCGTATACTAGAGTTTAGGCGAATCATATAGCAAGTAAACAACTTTACTCTAAATGGAATACGAAATACAACGTTTGTAGATCGGTCCTTCACTTCATTTGCTCCTTGTTGAAGTCCCTTCGCTGCGATCAAGGTTCTCTCGGGCACTTGCATGGCTTCACGACGCGAAGGATGCGACCTTACTTGAAGTCTCCGAGGCCGAAGATGATCTACGTCGAGGGAATTCCAACTCAAGCTCCTACTTCACTAACTAGAGAATTAGTGAAACAAACACCCTAAACTAAAGTGCTAGTCTAGTAGAGGATGGAGAAATAGGAAGTGGGTTCTCTTTAGAATTTTGTTTCTCACAATCTTTCTCACTTTAGATCAAACCCTAGTTTTCTTTTTCTTTTTAGCAATGAAGAAGAAGAAGAAGAAATGAAAGAGATGAGGATAATGATCAAGTGAGAAGTTTAACTATGGTGAGTGAGTATCATATACTAACTCTTGTAGAGAAGTAACCCTAGGCTAAAGTTTATGGTTAACTCTTGTAGAGAATTAACCCCCAGAAGGAAATAGGTAACTCGGCTGTGCTCATCATAGAGCGCACCATATCTAATAGGGTGCCGTTCTTCCGTTCCGATACACCGTTGTGCTGTGGTGTATATGGAGGAGTCAGCTGAGAGAGAATCCCATTCTCTTTTAGGAAGTCCAGGAATTCATTGCTCAAGTATTCACCTCCTCGATCAGATCAAAGGATTTTAATACTTTTTCCTGTTTGGTTCTCGACTTCTTGTTTATATTCTCTAAATTTCTCAAAAGCTTCTGATTTGTGTTTCATCAGGAACACATATCCGAATCTAGAGAGATCGTCAGTGAATGTAATGAAGTACGCAGAACCATTCCTGGCATGTGTAGACATAGGGCCGCATACATCACTATGTACCAGTCCCAAGAGTTCAGTAACTCTTTCTCCGTGTCTCGTAAACGGAGTTTTGGTCATCTTTCCTTTGAGACATGACTGGCAAGTGTCATAAGATGAAAATTCAAACGGATTCAAATATCCATCGTTATGCAACTTAGCTAGTCGGTCGCATTGATGTGACCCAGTCTACAATGCCACAAGAAGGATTCGTTCAGTTCTGAACTCTTCCTCTTGTGTGTGTTTGTTATACTCAGAACTGTTGATTGATTTAGAACATAAATGATATTGCACATCGTGCCTGATCCAACCAACTTTTGGTTTAGGAAAATGTTCATAACATTATCCTGTAATACAAAATTATATCCCTCTTTACTCAACAAAGAAACCGATATAATGTTGCATATCAGGTTCGGCATGAAATAGCATTTGTTCAGAATCAATGTATTACCAGTTGGCAATACAAGGTGATATTCCCCGACGGTTTTAGCTGCAACAATTGCACCATTTCCAACCCTTATATCTTTATCACCTTCTCCAAGTTCTCTACCTTTCCTAAGCCCATGTAACTGATTACATATATGGGATCCTGACCCGGTATCTAATACCCAGGACGTAGAGGAAATGGAGAAACAGTTCTCTGTAACGAACACACCCGAAAAAAATGCATCAACATGTACTTTCTTCACACGGGTGGCATGGGAATCCTGGTATTCCCCTATATCCTGTTCAGTCCTATAAATCTTATAAGAAAGAACGGAACCAACGTTCCCCAGCACAGTATAACATGCGGGTTCGGTCAATACATCCATATTATTATCTTTATTAAGGCATGATATGGTCTCTACCTGGAGAGAGAGAGAAGAAAACACTTTAGCGTATGCTCTTGCAAGATCAGATTGGTTATTTATCTTATCTAATCAGGATGGCTCCTACTGTTTTTATCAAATCTTCCTTCAAACCCTAAAAGGAAAGACTAGCCGGGATTAATTACACCCTACAATTTCGCCAATCTTTCAGCCAGGCCAGTGTCGGTACTTTGAGGGAGGTTCCCCGTGCTTTCGCACGGACCTAATTAAAGTAAACCTCGTTTTCCCAGAGGCGTAACCCCGTTGACACCTTTCTAGACACCTACTTGATCGGCTAATTGTCCTGTGTAAAACTCTCCCAGGAGTAACAATTACTCGCAGTGGGTATCGGGCTCCAACTATCTTATAGAAGGTATGCAATCTCATTGCAAATTTCAACACTTGAAATTCCCGATAATGTTTTGCCCCTAACCCCTATGACCTTGACAAAGGCTAACAAATCATAGGATGCTAGTCAAGTTCAACCCGTCATTTCTTGATTGAATCAAACCCACCCGCACGACCCTTGACAAAGGACAACAAGGTCGTACGACTACCCCAAAACAATCTGCATCATATGCATAGGCAGATAAGCACTATTCAGCTACCGCACACTACGCCTTGACAAAGGCCAACAAACGCAGCACGAATACTAAACAGTTCCTATCTGAAATGACGGAGGGCTACGACAGGTTTTTCTGAAAACCTATTGCGTAATGAACTTGATATCGTTGTAGAATCGAGTGAAACTTTGAAATGGAGTGATTTTGAGGCTTTTATTAGTTTTGCTAAAGAGGTCACTCCCGGTGAAGGGATCTCGGCTCTTTCCTCATCGAATAAGGTGCAGGATATATCATATATATCGCTATGCAAAGCAAAACTCCAAAAGCAGTCAAAAGTCAAACTGAGTATTGTAGCATCTGCCAGTTTCGCTAAAGAGGTCACTCCCGGTGAAGGGATCTCGGCTCTTTCCCCATCGAATAAGGTGCAGGGTATATCATATATACCGCTATGCAAAACAAAACTGTAGCTACCCCTTTTTATTAAAATTTGATTCTACAATATCTTTTAGGTTTCTTTTCTTTCATTAATCACATTAATGAAGTCCCATCATTTAAGTCACCTAAACATCACAGATAAATACGACGTACACTTATGCCATCCGCATTCGCCTCGATGTCCCCTCGTGCACCGTTAGGTTAGGTTACTAACAGCAGAGCAGGGAAAGGCTAGCGCGGGTGTAAAACATAAGTAACGTCTATATAATATATCATATATACTATATACAATATTTATCACAGAACATCAAATGATCACATCACAGATATCGCAGCAGAAGAAACATATGAAACATTGGATATACTAGGGCGTTCGTGTTTTATTTTGAGCCTCTATAAAACACGGATTCCACGGTCGCGACGAATAGCCAAACCCACACCCCTAGACCCCTACGAGAGCAGCAAGCAACCCTTCCAATTCTAGGGTTAGGAGACCCGGACTCGACTTCTCGAGTTGGTCTCCCACTGGACCCTAGAACCCGGTTACTTATGCTCCCCTCCTTGGGTCTATCCTAGTGCGAAAAAGTAAATAATATACAAATGGTGACATCAACCTCAACCTGGAAGTGCCCCAATAAAAGAATATTACATACATATAATTTACATGAATGAAAATAAAAACTCTCATCTCACATAAAACCCCCCGGCTATTCAGAACGCGACGATCCAATATAACATATCCAGCAACACATAACATCACATGTCATCAACGTAAGTAAATATGCGCATCCCAATTATCGTTGACATATAGCAACGAAACCGACGATATCACTTATTACACTTACGGTCGCAGAAAAGAAAGTGTAAAACTACAACATTTGAAATCCATAATCTTTTTAGACATCGTAAATCCGAAATATCACATATTTCGCATTTCATGCCTAACTGTATGAATTCCAGATATTGTATCACATTCCAGATAAATAGACAGTATTAAACTTTCCGATCGAATAATCAAATACCCAAGATTTCCATAATAGCTCAACACTTGAGCGGAGTTCAAAAATTCCAGAATACGTCACAGTAGCAACGGTCCAGCCGTAGAAGGGTCAAGCCAACGCCTCACATGTGGCACGCCGTACTGCCCCAAACCCTAAGGTTCAAAGGGCAGTTCAAGACGGTCACATAATCGAGTTAAGGTTTGTTGTCTTCTGGAGGGTCCATCGCGTCACATGCACGTATTTCCGAAAGATTTAAACCCGAGAAAAATTCAACACTTGAATGTTTTTCGTGCCGGAAAAAATTGAGTTAATGATTTCCGTTCGAACATTTTAATACTTTCTAAATTATCCGGAATAACAATACGAAATTAAATCTTCCGATCGAATTGACGAATACAAAAGGATCCCCAGAATACTCAACACTTGAGTCAGTTTAAAAATACCCATAAAATAGTACTATCAGATAAAAGTATTACTGTGCAAACCCCAAGTCAAGAACTCACTGTACGGCTGCGGTTCCGCGGCACAAGCAGGGTATTGCCGCGGAACCGCGGCGGTCCATACGGATGACGTCACCAATTTTGCACCGTAATGCTTAGAAATCCCTGCTGTATTTTTAGGTATTTTTAATTCTGAAAAAACCCAGATTTTGAAAAAAGTCCAGAGAGGGAGTCATTTTGACGTTTTCGGGTTCGATCGGGGTTTTAACTTCGTTAACACATCGCCTAATACTCTAGCTAGGCTCTGATACCACTGTAGGGTTACTAGGCACACTAACAAGGCTCTACAAGGCATCGACCATGCCAAAATTAAAATTTTATATGCCGAATAACCCTAAGCAAGATCGTATACTAGAGTTTAGGCGAATCATATAGCAAGTAAACAACTTTACTCTAAATGGAATACGAAATACAACCTTTGTAGATCGGTCCTTCACTTCATTTGCTCCTTGTTGAAGTCCCTTCGCTGCGATCAAGGTTCTCTCGGGCACTTGCATGGCTTCACGACGCGAAGGATGCGACCTTGCTTGAAGTCTCCGAGGCCGAAGATGATCTACGTCGAGGGAATTCCGACTCAAGCTCCTACTTCACTAACTAGAGATTAGTGAAGCAAACACCCCAAACTAAAGTGCTAGTCTAGTAGAGGATGGAGAAATAGGAAGTGGGTTCTCTTTAGAATTTTGTTTCTCACAATCTTTCTCACTTTAGATCAAACCCTAGTTTTCTTTTTCTTTTTAGCAATGAAGAAGAAGAAGAAATGAAAGAGATGAGGATAATGATCAAGTGAGAAGTTTAACCATGGTGAGTGAGTATCATATACTAACTCTTATAGAGACTTAACCCAAGGCTAAAGTTTATGGTTGGGTTAAGAAATATCCATAGTAAAAACAAATTTAGTGGATTTAGTCAAATGCTTCCACAAGCTTCCACAAGCTTCAAGCATTTAGCTAATCCTCCACTAATTTTGTAATTACTTTGAATATTAAAATCCAACATAAAAGATAGCATGGTGTAAGTCTCATACACCCAAGTCTAGTGTATCATCAACCATGATACAAAAGAAAACACTTTTAATATATATATCATATATATATATATATTCAAGTGTTCACATGTGAGAAAACCCCTAAAGTGAACAAGTATTAATTAATGCAAACTAGTATATCAAATATACAACTATGCAATAAATTATTAAATCAACATTTGACTTAATAATCCGGTCATATCTCATATAACCGACTAACATCCAATGCATCGACTATCGAATCAATACTTGATTCGATAACCCGGCTATATCATATATAGCCGACCGATACACTAAGTCGCGAGAATAGAATACGGTGTTACATACACGCATTATTCTCGGTCTCGCACATATCACATACGTGCTCCTATTTCGTTTTGCATGAGCCAGTAATGTAAGTCCACGTTGCGACCCCCGGTTCTTACGGGGAGGCGGAAACGGTATAAAATCAAAATTTTAACGCAAGAGGCAACATGGACTAAGCTAGGTCGGGATCTTTACCTAAACTAAAACTAGCATACTAAGCTAAAGATATTTAGCTACTCGGATAGAGACGGTTATACCTAAACTTGAACTCCTTCTCTTCAAGCTCTGATGGTGGTCCGATGGCTCCTTCTCGTCGTCTCCGTACGCCGAAGATAGATCCACTTGAAAGCTCCAACCTTTAGCTCCTTCTTCGTTCTTTGAAGAAACTAGTTCACTTGGTTTGCTAAACCTAGTGAACTAGAATGAGTAGAGAGGAAATAGAATGGGATTTTATCTATGGTTCTTGATTCTCAACTCATGAGACAAGAGAACCATAGATCAAGAGAGTGAGCAAGAGGTTGAGGGTGAGAGCAAGAGGAGAGCTCAAGAACAAGAGAGAGAATGAGCAAGAAAGAATGAGCAACTCTTTTGTCTTTCACCCTCTCATAATCCAAAGTGATCATAACTCATCATATCAAAAAAGTCTTATGTGATGGTTAGAAGCAACCATAACCTTATCATGTCATGCACTCATTTTACTCAAATGAGCAAGCAAGAAAAAGTCTTTGGCATGAAATGATAACCATGGTTATCATGATGGTCAACTAGTCAAGCCTAGTCAACCGGTCAACAAGTCAACAAAAGTCAACAAGTCAACAAAGTCAACAAGTCAACAAAAGTCAACAAGTCAACAACCATATCACCATAATACTTAATTAATATAATAGTTAATCACATATCATATTCTCATTAGGGTTGAGCAAAAAGTCAAAAAGTCAACGGTCAACTGTCAACAACCCTAATGAGAATCCGCTGTCTGTGCCTCCCTGTCAACTGTGCATACACACCCGCATCCGCGTTCCGAGGAACACGAATGCAAACTGGATAAATCCAATCCCATAAGGTACACTAGGATCTGGCTTAAACCAAAGCCCGCTAGTGTAAACTGTCCGGACACTGTACGTGCACAAGTGCACGGATGTGACCGAACCCTGTCGCAAAACCATGCGACCTGTCGCAATACCATGCGACCTCTACTCTTTTGCCTAAAGGCGAAAAGCTTTCTGTGTGGGACTCTAAAGACTCGACACTACGCTGGCAGTGGGTTTAACCACAGACCGCAAGCGGCACTAGCTGTGCGTAACGGTCCCCAGGTAATGCCGACAAGAAGACCGACGAGGCGAAACCCATCTGAACTCCTACTGAGCCTGAGTGTGACATTCTCCGTACAGTCCGGTCTGTTCGTCTGATACATCGCATGGCGGGCCTAGGGGGCGGTAAACGTCAGTCCCCCAATAGCGGTACAAGTCGTGCCGGAGTGAAGCCCAATACACCCTGAGATAACACTGGAAACCTACCAGTATATCTCGTTTGCCCTGGCCAGGGACTACTCGTGTAATGGCTCTCCTAGACACAGCGCGATGTCAACCCCCAATACCGGGAGAGACGAATCCTGTCTAACCGTCACTGCCTCCAAGTGCTTCGGGACTGCACCCAACCACCACCTGTTTGCACGACTCCTTTGAGCCGTGGTAGGGTAGTGATCAAAGTACAGTGGGAACACACCCGAGGCGAAGTGACAGTGTCAAGTCAGCGGACTAAGCTGTACTCATGTCACCTGGGAACTGATAACTGACGATAGGTATAATACCAACTAGTCAGTTCCCGACGAGTCCTGTCCAGTGTACCCGTAACCTAACGAGCACCCGCATACTATCTCAAGTACGACGTACTGACGGCTGTGGGACAGACCGTCTCCCACACTGGGATGAGAAGCGCATGCGCTGGTCTACTCCGGAGTATCGATGCCCTGTCTCGATAGTCCTGCGACCAGGGACCTGAATAAGGATGTGCTTATAGATTACCCAGCCCCCACTAGTGTGACTGCCATCACAACGCTGGTAATCAAGCAAAGATCCTAAGGGCTCCACTAATGCGTATAAGTGATATACTGAAATAAACACAAGTACACATTGAAGTAGAAACAAACCAAGTAGCATACTACTATTTTGAGCAAGATTGTATATATACAAGGTGAATATCCCAAGCATCCATTAAGTAATATACAAACTAGTATGATACAGTAATGGCCTCTAGGGCATATACACTAACAAGTAAAACCTCTGTGTAGGACTCTAAAGACTCGTCAATATGCCGGTAGTAGGTGATGATCATATCAAGCACCCACAAGCCGTCAGCGGTACTAGCTGGACGTAACGGCTACCCGGGTATTGAGCGATCAGAAGATCAGCAAGCAAGCCCGCTCCAACTCCTGTAAAAGCCTGCCGGTAACACTTCCCGTACAGTCCGGTCTCCTGGTCTGATATGTCGCATATCAAGTCTAAGGGTGGTAAACATCAGACCCCAATAACCGATAAGTCGTGCCGATGTGAGGCTCATAACGGGTCGAGAAACTACTGGTAACACTTACCAGTAAATCTCTAATCAGCCCTGGCCAGGGACTTCCCTGTTACGGCCAATCGAGCACAGCGCAACATCAACCCCCAATACCGGGAGAGACGAAACCCATCCTATCGCTCATTGCCTCCATGTGACTCGGGACTGTACCCAAAAATCACCGTTTTGCATGCCCTCATGGACGTGGTAAGGTGGAAATCAAAGCACATTGGGAATCACACAAGACTCTATGACGATCTCTAGTCTACAGACTAATCTGCACAAGTGTCACCAGAGAACTGCCATCTGACGTGAGGTATAATACCATCTGGGAGTTCTCGGCGAGTCCGTCCAGTGTACCCAGTCTCCACTGAGCACCCGTATACTATCTCTGATGTCAAACACCAATGGATATTGGATCATCCATCGCTCATCTCATGGGTCGAGAAGCGTATACGCTAGTCTACTCTGGTATATCGATGCCCCGTCTCGATACACCCATGACTAGGGACATTGAAGGATGTACTTATGGACTACCACGGCCCCACTAGTATGATCTGCATCACAGTCCAAGTAGTCAAGTACACATCCTAAGGGCTTTATCAACATGTAGCTATAAGACAGTATAAAGAGACATGTATACATGTTAAGATAAAGAGTAACCAGATAGCATACTATCATATCGAGCAAGAAAGTCCTCTCTACATATGTCCAAGCATCCAATATAATATACATCATCTGTACAATACTGGCCTCTAGGGCATACATACAACTAACACCTAGACCCCTACGAGAGCGGCAAGTGACACTACCAATTCTAAAGTTTAGGAGACCCGGTCTTGACTCCTCGAGATGGCCTCTTACTGAACTCTAGAACCCGGTCACTTGTGCTCCCCTCCTTGGGTCTATCCTAATGCGGAAAAGTATATAATATACAACAATGGTGACATCATCCTCAACCCGGAAGTGCCCTAATAAAAGAATATTACATACAATTAATTTTACATGAATGAAAAGAAAAACTCTCATCTTACATAAAACCCCCGGCCGTTCATTCACAACGATCTTGTATATCATATCTCAGCAACACATAATATCACATATCATCAACGTAAGTAAGTATGCGTACCCAATTGTCGTTGATGTATAGCAACGAAATCGGCGATATACCACATATTACACTTACGGTCGCAGAAAAGAAAGTGAAAAACTACAACAATTGGAATCAACACTGCTTTTAGACATCATAAACCCGGAATATCACATATTCTGGATTTCATGCCTAACAATGCAAATCTTATATTTAGGTCTCAACTATGAAAACACCTTTTCAAAAGAAGCCGGGTAATTCAACAAGATTCCCGATTCTACCGAGGCCAAAATATTAGATTTACACGCAACTAATTACTTTTCACAAAACTAATTAGTGTAGATTCCAATTATTGTATCACATTCACAAATATCTAGACAATGTTAAACATTTCGATCGAGTCACCAAACACCCACAAATTGCCCCGAAAGCCCAACACTTGAGCAAAACTAAAATACCCAAAAACGTGCCACAGTGCTTATGGACCAACCGTAGAAGGATCAACCCTTGCCTCACCTATGGCGCCACAGGACTACGGCAAACCCTAAGGTCTGGCCGTGATTCCATGGTCATAGAATCGAGTTAGGGTTATGTTTCTCTAGAGGGTCCATAGAGTTACTTGCACGAACATTCAAATATCTTTAACTTGGAAAATTCCAACACTTGGAAAATTTCCAACGAGGGTAATGAGGTGGTGTGTGATGTTCGTTTGAACTGTTAAATGTCGTCCAAGTTACCAATACAATGTTAAAATATACGACTACGAAATACTCCAAATTAGCCCCTAAGCAAAATTAACATCATATGAAATTTTGGGCTAAACAAACAACACCTGAAACCCTAAAAACTACAGACCAGAGCACTAGAGCAAAACAAGACAATTTTGATGCAGGGGGGCCGGCCAGGCCGGATTTATGAGGGATGTGGCCAGTTTTTTAGTGGTGGATTTGCCTCGTTTTTCTTTAGTATTCTCAGTACATCATATGTAAACTTCTGCAGTTGCTAAAATTTTTTTTCGAGCCCATTTTAAAATCGACGGAGAGCAATATTTAGGGTTCCAGAAAATCGTTATTTCAGAGTTGTTTCGGTTTCGCAATTAATCTAACATCGTCTAAGTTTCTAGCTTGGCTCTGATACCACTGTAGGGATTCTCTAGCACCATCTTATGTTTTGGGTTGCATCACACATGCCATATTAAAATTTTAGGGGGTGCTAAATAATACCAACCATGAATCGAACTAGAAAAATAGAGTAACAACATATAGTATCTCATACTAAATAGTGTCTAACACTAAGTGGGGAGAAATACAACCTTTGTGGACCTCCTCCTTGACTCCTTAGATCGAGTAGGGTTTGAACCGGTTCGCTTGAATCCTTCCAAGTCCACGATGATCCACCACGAAGTCCCTTTGCTCAAGCTCCTAGCTTCACTTGATCTATGAAGAAGTGGAGCAAACAACCTACACTAATGGGCTAGACTAGTATAGACTGGTGATGTGGGTTTGGATCTCACTTAAAAACCTTTTCTTTTTAATTTCTTCTCTTTCTTTTTAAACCCTAGAGAGCTTGATGGAGAGAGAGGAAGAAGGAGATGGCTCAAACTTGACTCAAGAGAATAATGCTAACATAACCCCAAGCCAATGAGAGTAATGCCATGCTAAACTATGGTTACAAAATATCTAGATATTTTGTGACTTGAGGTTAAGCAAAACCATGGGCTACAAAACCATGAGCAAATGAAACCATTGACTTTGTTCAACTCAAAAGAGTTGAATAGTCAACCTTGATTTTGTTGCCATTTTGCTTTTCTCAAATAAACAAAATATATAAATATGTTACCATATGAGTCTTGCATTGCCACCACCAATGTATCATCAACCATGACACATGTATGCTTGCATATGTGGATCCATATCAACATATACATACACTCATGCATGCATCATAAACAAATAGGTTTTAATAAATGAGCTAATGGACTTAATATTAAATCAACACTTGATTTAATAACCCGGTCATATCACATACGACCCGTCCAATAGTAAATGCCTGATTAAAATACGGTATCTAATACTCGCATTTAATCGAGCTCCCACGCATATCCCATATGCACCCCGCATTGTTTCGCCTAAGCTAGGAGACCCCTTTGTGGGACTCTAAGACTCGTCAATATGCTAGCAGTAGGCAGTGATCACATCACATGCCCACAAACTGTCAGTGCCACAAGCTGTACGTAACGGCTCCCAGGTATTGAGCGATCAGAAGAAACACAAGCGAACCTGCTAAAACTCCCGTCGAGTCAACTGGTAACACTTACCGTACAGTCCGGTCTCTTCGTCAATAGTGCTGCATATCAAGTATAAGGGTGGCATCGTCAACCCCATTAACCCAATAAATTATGCCGGTATATGGCTCATAACAGATCGAGAAACTACTGATAATACTAATCAGTGAATCTCAGCAGCCCTGGCCAGGGACTTTCTGTTATAGCCAATCATACATAGCGCAACAACAACCCCCAATACTGGGAGAGACGAAACCCCTCCTATCACTCATTGCCTCCATGTGCCTCGAGACTGTACCCAAAATCCATCTGTTTGCACGACTTAGTAGAGCCGTGGTAGGGTGGAGATCAAAGTACAGTGGGAGGACACACAGACTCTATGACGATCTCGGGTCTACAGACTAACCTGTACCAGTGTCACCTGAGAACTGCTATCCGACGATAGATATAATACCACATAGGAGTTCTCGGCGAGTCCGTTTAGTGTACCCAGTCTTACTGAGCACCCGTATACGGTCTTTGGTGTCACCACACCAATGGATATGGCATCATCCATCGCCCATCATATGGGACAAGTAACATATACGCTAGTCTACTCTGGTGATATCGATGCCCCGTCTCGATACACCCACGACTAGGAACATTTCAAGGATATGCTCATGAACTACACATGTCCCACTAGTATGATCCGCATCATAATCTCAGTAGTCAAGTATATCCTAATGGCTATATCAACATGTACCAAATGAGTGAAAGCATGATCAAATGAACATGTCAAGATAAAGTGCAACCAGATAGCATACTATAATGTCGAGCAAGAATGTCCCCTGAATACACACACACATACCGGTACATACACTATCATATAATGGCCTCTAGGGCATACATATATCTAACAGGTGGGGGATATAATTATTTATGCCTGTTGATTGTATACAAGGGTCAATATAGGACCGCCTGTAGGGCAACATTAGGGGAATATAAGGGCTTAAGAACAGGTTTAGATCCCTGTAACTTAAGGCTTTTGAATCCTATAAGCCATGAGGGTCTCAAAGGGGGAATTCTCTTTATGACCCGTGAGGATCTCGCAAGAGTATTTTCTCCTTAGAAACCATGTGGATTTCTAGGTGTGATACTTCTTTATGAGTCGTAAGGATCTCACACAGGTATTTTCTCCTCACAAGGTCAAAAGGGTCTTGTAAGTGCACATGAATTTTTTTATTTTACGAGTTTGTGCCCTTTTCGAGTTTTCACAAACTCGCCGGCAGTCCTACTGTTTTTACTCATGAAGCCCTTTCAGGTTTTCATCCGTGCCCATTTTGCTGGCGGACATACCGTTTTTTTATGAGATGAAACTCTTGAGAATGGCTTCGTCATGGGTGACCCTACTGTTTGCCGGTAGGACTTAGGGGTGGCTTCATTGCTGGAGTAGCTATGCAGCCTGTGGGATTTGAATTGCAATCTTTGCCGCTAGGACTTTGATTTGCAATATAGATCTTAAGGGAGTGTATCGCCATGTTTATGAACGTTCCGGTTCATTATCGCCATGTTTGAGTCGAATTTTTAGTTTAAGGACTTTTCGGTCCAATATCCCATCTTGGGGATGAATGTTAGTTTAAGAACATCTCGGTCCATTGCTAGTTTAGGGACATCTTGGTCCATTACTAGTTTAAGGACATCTTGGTCTGTTATTAGTTTAGGGACATCTCGGTCCAAGATTAGTTTAGGGATATCATGGTCTATTGTTAGTTTAGGGACATCTCGGTCCGTTGTTAGCTTAGGGACATCTCGGTCCATTGTCACAATGTTTGAGGCAAAGTTTTAGTTTAGCGACATCTCGGTCCGTTGTCGCCGTTTTTGAGGCGATAGTGCTTTTTGGATACTACTCTCGGAGTTCTGACTCAGTGAGATAGCAAGCGGACACAAGCTGTCATGACCCGAATATGTGGAATGTGACTGGCACTTAAATTACGCAATGTCTAGAGGCGTAACGCAATCTAAGTAAGCCAAAATCCAGAAATCTAAACCGTTTAAAGAAAATAGAGTGAAGGAAAACTTGCTTAAAAGTTAAGTTAACATAGAAAATTACTTTGAAGTCTTATAATAAGCTCAAGTTTTTATAAAAATTTTGGCAGAGTTTCCTTTGTAAATACTGGCACCAAACGGGTACAGACATGGATACATATAAGAAATGAATAACGGCATCCCCAAGCGGGAGCTAGCTCTTCGCCGAACGGAGGAACACAATCACACACTAGATATATCATAATAGTGCGAAATAAGTATCTGAAAGCAAGAAATAAGAAAAGCACCAAGTCGGCTCAAGTGAGCTCGACACCAGAAATAGAATATGTATAAATCTCACAGCTCACAATCTAAGTCCAATATAAAAATGGTGGAAATCGTAGATATGGTAGATGGAGTGTACTAGATTCAAAAGTAAATACATAAGGTGGGAACAAAAGAGTATCCTCACAAACCCACCTACAAGCAAGCTGCAAGTCGATGCAAAAGGAGCAAAAGAGAATGTACGCCCGCCGCTACCATGCTGACGTGTCGGACCTGCAAGATACTGTGGCATAACGGTGGTGAGTTACCAACTCGTGAGTAGTAAGTAACATCTAATAAGGCTATTGTAAGCATGCACGCAAATGCGTCACAACCTACATATACCAATATGATGCGATGCCCTAGTATGAATGCAACATGAATGCATAATGAAACACGGAACCTGAATATGTCTGGTATGAGAAAATCTGTATTCTTATCTTAGTAAAACTTCTGTGCAATAAACTGAAGTATCATCAATGAAATCAACAGAAAATCCGTGTCATGTATCGACACAATATATGTATAACTCAATATCTCAATATCTTGGGCTCCGTCAGTCCGGATCGGCCCATATCATCAAATCTCACGACTACGGTCGGTATCTTCTAGATATCCACCGCGCTAGACATCACCGGTATGTAGTCCTCTCCTTCCAGGCTCATCGTCTACAACTCGAGTTTCTTGCCCCGGGGTACCTTACCGGGCCTACCCGAGATGGTTCATCCTACTCTTCGAATCGGGTCTCGAAAACCAACTCAATCAGGAAAACTCATGGTGGACGTCATATACATCATATCACGAGAAAACTGCAACTTGCATTTTAAAATGATAATAGGTTTATAAAATTCTTACGGTTTTCCCCAAATCCAGAAATCTCATAAATACTGAAATCTCCAAAAAGAATCACAATATATGAACATGTCGGTAATGATGGATGTCTATGATATCGATAATATACAATGCGATGTATGACTAGAAGCTATGTATGAATGATGATGCGATGAGTATATGACTAACAAACCTACATATCCATCCTGATGCAATGAAAAATACAACTAAAAGTCCACATATAATACATGATGCAAATGCACAAATATCGATATTGAGCAAGTTCTATAGTGTTCGTGACATAGCAATTACCAAAGGCTTGTGTGTTCGCATAAAATAGTGCACATGCGGCATGAACCAATGGTAATGGTGCAAGTGTCCTGGGTAATAATATCATATGTAAGAAGATGCAATACCATGATATGAATGATTGGGAGACTACGCATATGAATACAAGAACTACTAATAATCCTAACTATCGGGCACCTTACGCCATTCAGAAGATCCCCCATAGATGTGTACATCTACTTACCGGGACGCCTCGGCTAGTCTGATCCAATCACAGCCTTTCCTTTTCATGCCGCGTCTGACGTCTATGTGACCAACCCTAGAATCACATAATGTAACACATAAGGCTAATATTTTGTAAAACGCGATATCAAGACCATACGAGAAAGCTAGCGCCCACAAGCTAAACGCGTGTGTACTCGGAACACCAAAATGTGAGTGTTATCGTTTGAAAGCTATAGTTGGCGGCTATAAAAGGGACTGGGGGGTTCGTGCTTCGGGGGTGTGATCCTAGTCTAATAACTATCTCGCAATAATTGCAACTTATCTCTGCAACTTCTGGTTTAATAGCAGATCACGAAATGGCACTGAACTTAACTAAAAATTATATTTAAACACTAATTTCAAACAATATGGTGTTTTAGTGTAATATGGTGGATTAGTAAGACTATTAGATATTAAACTACTCTTAATTATCCTAACAAGTCATTTAAAACCCTAATCTTGAACCAACCCTCTCTTAAAAAATCATAAACTTGATTAAAACACCATTCTAAAAGCTAATTAGAACTAGTTAAGGTAAGGATTAGCAAAACAAGAAGAAAACATGGTTTTATAGGAAAAAAACACATATTATATCTCTAATTAACATATAATTATCCTAAACGATTTCTACAGCGTTACACAAGCGTTGTTATCTATCATTGGCCTAAGTCATAACTCTTCAAGCGTAGTATATTTTGAGGAATCGGCCGTTTATTGGCATGAAGGGTCCGCCATGCATATCCATGAGCAGGGAGGCTCCATCTTGGTAGACTTTGTCTATAATGTATGGGCCTTCATAGTTCGGCTCGAACATTCCCCATTTTGCATGATTGGGGATCATTGATCTTTTGATGACTAGCATGAGTTCGCCTTGGCGGAATGTTCTCGGCCTGGTCAGTTTTTCGTATCACTGTGTCATCCTTGCCTTATAAGCTTCCAGACTTTATTGTGCTATAAGGTGAATTTTGTTGAGGGCATCGAGCTCCTCAAGCCTAAATGAGCGTTTTCTTCATCTGTCAACTCGTATCGGACTGCCACTTGTAGAGAAAGGAGTTCTACCTCCAGTAGGAGCACTGCTTCCGCACCAAATACCAACGGGCCATCCTGAACGTTGTTCGGTACGCCCAGAGAGCTTCATGCAGCCTTTCATGCCAATCTTTTTTTTGTTTCTGGACACTGTTTTCTTTATAATCTTTATCAAGGTCTTGTTGAAAGCTTCAGCTAGACCGTTGGTCCGAGGATTATAGACCGAAGAGTATCTCTAATCTATTTTATATTGCTGTGCGAAGCGGCTTATTTTATGGCATCTATATGCTGGCCCATTATCCGAGATAATTCGTCGCGGAGCGACGAACCGATAGATAACATGGGTTTTGAAGAAATGGAGGATATTCTCCATCTTTAACTCCCTTAGTGGTACTGCTTCTGCCCACTTAGAGAAGTAATCAGTCGTTGCCAACATAAACCGATGTCCTTTGGATGATGTCGGTTCAATAGGGCCAATTATATCGGTTCCCCATAGTTCGAACGGCCAGCTAACCACTGTTGGGTGTAGCAGATTTGGAT
Source organism: Agapanthus africanus (assembly GCA_030015575.1). Lineage (NCBI taxonomy): Eukaryota > Viridiplantae > Streptophyta > Magnoliopsida > Asparagales > Amaryllidaceae > Agapanthus > Agapanthus africanus. The sequence goes on from CM057344.1 coordinate 551,725,529, forward strand.
GTTGGTGGATGAAGTCCTCGTGAATTTAGCACGAATGACACTACTTCGCATATTCGAGCCAGTCCTGAATCATTGTGGGCCAATAGTTACCCATTCTTTTTATCTTCAGCTTCATCTTTGGCCCGGCTTGATGAGAACCGCAGAGTTCATCGTGAGTTTCTTGGATGACTTTCTTTGCTTCCTCCAGCCCTAGGCATCTTAGCCACAGACAGTCGAACGATATCTTATATAGAGTATTATTGACGAAGGCGAAAGACAAAGCTCGTTTCATGAGCTGATGTCTAGACGACGCATTTTTGGGTGTTTGTTGGAATTTGAAGTAGTCTATGTAGACTTCCCTCCAATTCTTCACCTTCTCTTCGTCCTCTATTTGAAGGGCTACTTGCTCGGTTGTTTCTTTTCCTTCGGATGGATCTATCAGGTCTTCCACAGATATATTTGTTGGCACCAGAATCCCGCGGCTTTGCACAATGATCTTTACGTCATCGAGGTCTTAATCGGCCAATTCCTTAGCCAATTTGGCCAATGCATTCGCCTTGCTATTTTCTGCACGTGGTATACTCTCCAGGATGTAAGAGGGGATTTGTGTCAGCAGCTGCTGCAATCTTTCTCCATACTTTATCAGCTCTGGCTTGCATATATTATAGTCATCATTTACTTGACTAACAATCAGCTGGGAATCCCGATATATGAGGAGGTCTTTGATTCCCATGTCATTAGCGATCTCTAGACCTGCTATCAAAGATTCATATTCAGTTTTGTTATTAGTCTTTGGCTCTGTTAAGGAAAGGGCATAACGTAATATCCCTCCTTGCATAGTCACGAAGATACGGCCTACCCCAGCTTTGATTATGGGGGTGTTTTGCTTACGCCGCTTCATGGAAGATACTCAATTGAAGTAGAGTTCCCATTGGGAATCATTTTCTTCTTTAGTTGTATCAAACGCATGTTCGTCTGGCAACTCGCAATTTAAGGGGGATTCAGCTGGTATCGGATGCTCCGTAAGAAAGTCGGCAATGGCCTACCCTTTCACTGCTTTGAGGGGACGATACGTTATCGAGAACTCCATCAGGAGGATGGCCCATTTGGCAAGCTTTCCTGTAAGTATGGCCCTCGACATTAGAGATTTAAGAGGATCCACCTTTGATATGAGATGGACCTCATATTCCAAGGCGTAATGTCTGAGCTTCGTTATTGCGAAGATCAATGCCAGGCAATGCTTTTCGATGGGGGAGTAGTTGTTTTCTACCCCCAGGAGAATTCGACTCAAATAGTACAAAGCTCTCTCCTTTCCCTGATCGTTCTCTTGTGCCCATAGCGCGCCTAGAGAACCCTCAAGGGCCGTTGTGTATAGGATAAGGGGTTTTCCCTTAATCGGAGCGGTCAATACCGGCGGATTTTGCAGGTATTGCTTGATTTCGTCCAGTGCATTTTGGCATTTTTGATCCTAGACGAACGAGGTCCCCTTCTTCATCAAATGACTGTAGGGACGGTATTTTCTGGAGAGGTTGGCTATGAACCGCCGGATATATGCGAGCTTTCCTGAAGAGATCGCAACTGTTTGAGAATTCTTGGCGTGGGCAATTCCATAATCGCCTTGATCTTTGAAGGATCGATTTCGATCCCCCGGTGACGTTTGATGAATCCTAGGAATTTGCCTGAGGAGACTCCAAACGCGCATTTTAGAGGATTCATCTTCAGATTATACTTCCAAAGACGTCGGAACACTATTTTTAGATGTTCCCCATGTTCTTTGTGAGATTTGCTTTTAACCACAAGGTCGTCGATGTAGCATTCAACAATCTCATGGATGAGGTCATCAAAGATCTTTGTCATGGCCTTCTGGTAGGTAGCGCCAACATTCTTTAAACCGAAAGGCATCATCTTATAACAGAATATGCCCAGTGGGGTCTGAAAGGCGGTATGCTTTTGGTCTTCTGGATGCATTTTTATTTAGTTATATCCTGAAGATCCATCCATAAAGGAGAAGACCTCATGGGTAGACGTGTTATCGATCATCAGCTCGGTAACAAGTACTAGGAAGTCATCCTTCAGGCAAGCTTTGTTGAGGTCCCGAAAGTCCACGGAGCTGCGCACCATCCTCTTTTTCTTCATTACTGAAATGATGTTAGAGATCCAGTCGGGATATTGAACTTCTTGGATGAAGCCGGAGTCGATTAGTTTCTTAACTTCAGTATTGATGCTCATCTCAAGTTCGAGTCGCATCCTTCTCGGCGTCTGTTTGATTGGCTTTATGTCCGGCGATATTGCCAGTTTATGTACCGCTACTTTTGGATCTAAATCCGGCATTTCAGAATAGTTCCAGGCGAAGCAGTCTTTATATTGCATGAGCACTTCTTTTAACATGGCTACCTATTTTTCAGATATTAGCTTACTGACAAACGTCGGCCCTGGATCATTTTCTGTCCCTAAGTCAATTTTTCTTAGGTTGTCCGCCGTGGTATGTATCCCATCTTCCAGCTCTTTTTGTGCTGATGGAAACTCTGAGATCACCTCTTTCTTGTCTTCATTTGCGAAGCACATGTGGAGGTCATCCATAATCTCGTGCCCTCTCTCTTTTGAGAGTGTTATCATATGGAAGGTATGAGTTCGCTTCCATTCTTGATATTGAGATGGTCCTATCCTCACGGTATAGGTCCTCGTTGGCTCATATTTTTGCGGCAAGGTTACCCTCCAGTTGTCGGATAAAGCGAACCTGCCTTGTTGATACTGGTCTTCTACCCAGTCTTTGAAGGTGAAGCAGTCTTCAAGGGGATAATCTATTACTCGGTGATAGGGGCAATAATCCGGATGATAGACCTCGTTTATTTGTTCGAGGTGCCGAGACTCCGGAAGTGTCATCATTTGGTGCTTCATGACAAGATTGAATATTTTCCTTGTCTTGTCTTGGGGGAATGAGTATTTCCGATCCATCTTCTTTATAAAGGACGGGCTCCAACCGAGCTTTTCTCGATTACATAGCGTCTTGATCCACTTTGTTGTTTTCGAACGTTGTTTGCGTTCTTTTCCCTGTTTTTGCCTCTATTTCGGGATTTTCCCCTTTCGCGAGTACATACAGTGGGCCGGAGATGAAGAACATTAAACTCTTTGTAACGTTTTACAATTCGTTATGCGAATTTTTCCGTTTTAGGGTAAAATAGTCGGTATTTTCCGTTTTAACCCGATTGTGATCAAACTTCCGTATAAACTTGTCGGCACCTAGTTTAGCTAAAATAAAGCTAGTGCGCGAGCTTTGGTGGTCAATGAGAAGTTTTGGTTCACATAGAATTTCCCATAAATTAAATATTATTTTAAGTGGTAAATTATGCACGTAAATTGTGGAATTACTTCTTATGAGAATCATTGCTAATCTAATCACTAGAATTAGTTTAGAACCTTCTTTTTTAATATCTGGATATTTTGTGATGACTAATGGTTTAAATTTTTAAAAAGAAAATAAAGAAGGAAAATGTGGCAAATTGCATTTAATGTTGCATTTATTGTTTTGTGCTAGAATATTCCTTGCATTTTACACAAAACAACCCCCCATTCCTTTGGCCGAGCCCCCCATTTCTGCCCCAAAAGTTTTCCTAGCTCTTTTCTTCATTCTTTTGCTGTCAAAACTCATCAAAAATCCTAAAATAAATCCACAAATTCCTAAATAAAATTAAACCATCAATTTTCCTTCACTAACCTTGCTTGGATCTTCATTAAAAAATTGGTTTTTGGAGGCAAAGATGATGGATCAAGTTGATCATTTGTGTTCTTGTTAAGGTATAATTTCTTACCTTAATCTTTAATTATTATGTTTAAATCTTAATCTAGCTATTTAATTGATTTATATAGCTTTAAACTCATGATAAATTCATTATTCATAATTTTTAAGAAATTCAAGTTAGGGTTAAAACTTGATGATGTGTTTAATGTTAATTGAAGTTTATGAAAACTTATTCTAGTGGTGGAATATGATAATTATTGCTAATTACTACTTTGCCTAATTAAAAGTTTTAGCTTATTAGGTTTTTACTAAATTTAATTAAGCAAGTTTAAAAATATGGATGTGGTTTGGATAACTTAGTTAAGCTATTGTAAGATGTTTGAAACCGCTTGATATGTGTTAGTTTTGAACTTGTGCGAAATATTGCGATAAGTTGTTAACTAGGTTTCGGTGTATTTTCGATGTGGGTTCAATTGGTTGTTGCGAGATTATATCTATTATATTCCTCGTGTTTGATTATGTTGGGTTTGCGCGATCGGGGCGATCGGAGTCTAGACTTGGTGTTTCGTAGTTTAGCGACCCTAGTTAGGGTTTTTGCCGATGTCGTGCGTGTTAGGTACGCTAAGTGCGCAGTGCAATTTTCTGGGCGTTATCCTTGCGTTTCGTTATCTTTTTGTCGGCGTAGGATATTTAGCTTATGTGATGTGTTTGTGAAATTTTAGGATCGCAAGCGGGAACTTCGGACGCTGCAAACAAGGGGAAGCAGGTGGTTGGCTTTACTTAGCCAGGATCGTTGGTGAGTAGATTTAACATCTACAGGGGGATCGCCCGCATGGCGTTATGCGTCTGGGCTAGATCAAATGATATGACCTTTAGTGTTTAGTATATGGACTCTGATCAGTCGAAAATATTGCATTTTTAACACATCAATTTCCCTACTCTTTGCAATCATCTAAAGCTGTTTGGTATAAATATAGCACATATTAGCAATTTGTCTGCAAAATATCAAATAACATGTGTTATACATTATAACCGGTATTTTAAGGGAAATTGAGTGTTTATTATTGCACGCATGATCTTTTGTATATCAACACTTGTCTCGAGATTGTGTGCAGGAAATTCTCCAGGTAAAAGAGCCGGAACAGCTAAAAGTGCTGATAAAATACGCCAAGTCCAAGACTTATGACCTGGCAGTAAACAAGAAAGTCTAAAAATATTCCAGACATCAGGAAATAACCATAAGGCCAACACAAATCAGCACAGAAATTTTCATGCAGCAACTCCACCAACAGGCCGTGGATCCGCGACCAAGTTGGCCTATCTGCTGCGCATCCGCGGCCTTGTTACCTTATCAGTGGCTCAAATTCCTCCACGTGGCTTACAATAACGGCCTCAGCTTCTAGAAGAATCCCAAAGAGCACGTGGCTTTATCCAGAAGGCTCGGCCTAACAACCTTATCCTAGAATATTCCTTATTTTAGAATATTCCCTCCAACAAACTTCTTCTAGAAGACTCTCTCTAACAACCTAGCTTTGGAGGGAAGATTCAAATGAGTAGTTATAAAAAGGGATCTAGATCTAGGGTTTTGAGGTTGTTGAATTTGGAGAGAAATCATTTTGAGTGGTAAAAGAATTATAGTGAGATCCAAATCATTTCTAAATCAAATTGAGTGACACAATTTGATCCAAATCAAGATCCACCGAGTACCGAGCCAAAGCAAGCCTTCAACCAGCCTTTTGAAGTAACACCGATCTTCATCCAAGCAAGAGATCCATGACGATCCGCGACTTAAGAAGACGATCCGAAGCTACTTTCGACGATTGAGTTCTCTCCTCAAAATCTTGTAATCTTTGAGTAAATTGTAACGAAACGTTGATTTATAAAAGGTGAAAATTCTTGATCTTGCTTTTCTTTACATTCGAGCATTATGAAGAGTTATCAATTCTTGATTGTTTTCTTTTTCATGATGTTTGAGTGAAAACTCCGCTTGTGGAGGAATCGAGAAAATAGATAGATGTTGATGATTAAATTCTTGAACGATTCTTAAGTCTTATGAGTTTTGTAAGCTTTAGGAAATTGAATTAACGACGACCTAGTTTTGAGCGAGATGCTTTCTTGAATGTTTTTGCTCTAAATTAGAGATCAACGATCGATAATTGAATTTCCTAGAGGCTAGAATTTGAATGCTAATCAAAGAAAGAACAAGGGATGATGATGAAGAAGCCCTAGTTTCTTCAATAGATCCCAAACCTCGTTGATCGTCATCGATCTAGCAACAAATCTTCAATAAATAAGAATTTATAATCATAAGTATTCATCATCACTATCAATTGGATCGATTCCTACAAGCCTCTTTACAAATCTTGATAATTCAAACTATTTTGATATTTTCTTGATCTTTAGTATTTCTTGATTTTAGATCTAGTTCTTGATAATTCTTGAAACTAAATTTCACAAATCTTGAATCAATTTTCTTGCAATTTTCTTTTATCTTTTCATTTCGACTCATCTAAAACAAAATCGATCAAAACACACATCTCAGTGGACGATCCGTACTCATTAACGCGCTACATCGACACCGTTAATTTATTGCGGTATAAATTTCTTTGGTTGTGACACATTCTAAACAAGACACGGAAACGATCAATCAAATGGCGCCGTTGCCGAGGATGTGTGCTATTTTGTTCGTTTTTGTTATTTGAGTTGAAAAATTATTATTCCATCAAATTTTCGTCGAAAATTTGCTTCAAGTGCTTAACGATTAGTGTTTGAATTTTTGCGAGGGAATCTGGAATCATTTCAGCAGTGAGATCAAGATTCAGAGAACATCTGAAGAATCCAGAGAAGCACAGGGACCTGCACAAAAATTTCTAAACCCTAATTCCCCTATCAAGTCGCGGTTCCGCGGCCAATGAGGCGTTTTTGCCGCGGTTCCGCCGCCGTTTAGGGTTTGCACCGTGCCACATTTCTCAGGTCTGCTCTCTGTTTTCTCCTCTTCTCTCTGATCTTGTCCAATATCTATTTCCTGCAGGATTCTTTGTAAAATTCAGCGCCGCTAAAAAATAAATTTATTGCGATTCTTGAAATTGGTTGTTTTGTGCATATTTTAATACGGAAATTAAGGAGCAAAGACCAAATTCAGATTAGGTGGGGATTTCATTACCCTTTCTAAGCCCCGAAAATCACAAAACTAGCATCCGCATCACCCTTCATTAACTAAAAAAATATCTAGATAAGTCTCTAAGGACCGTCGCGCTCAATTAGGACAGAAGGAGGTCGTGTGTAATCTATTGCTTATCCGCGTTTCTTTTGTGGTGTCTAAGGCACGTGTGTCTAAGGCAAGTGGTTACTTAATTAGTCCTACTACTTACGTAGTGGAGAACCTTCCACTTACCTGGCACTTACTTGGCCACAGAAGGGGCAAAGAGGCAGTAGAGGATTTATCCTGCGATTTGTCTTCTGGAAGTCTAGGAGCGGTCTAGAGACTTGACCTAGGTGACCATTAGATATAGGGGTACTTGTGCATGTTTGTGTGAATTTTCATAAATCCGTCATTTTTCAAAACAAACCAATTATTTTCTCCCCTTTTTTCCCTTTCCCCCCTCTTCTCTTCTTATAATGGGTGACCCAAACAGAAGAACTCTTGCCGAGCTTTGCTGTCCACAACTAGATATTTCTTGTTTTCATTATCGCTTCGGTATACCGTCCGACTCTCCCATGTCCTTATGAGATCGGATAAAACAAGCGGGTAGAAACAGTTGGCCACCTCAGTCCAGGTTTTATCAACTGTATCCTAATTCTACATCCATTTCAGTTGATACTCCGAGTGAGGATTCCCCTAGACGCATGTCTATTGCTGAGCATATAGCTAGGGCTAGAGGCCAAAGTTTCAATCCGGACCAATATCAACCGTATCCTAATTCTACATCCGTTTCAGTTGATACTCCGAGCGAGGATGCCCCTAGACGCATGTCCATTGCTGAGCATATAGCTAGGGCTAGAGGCCAAAGTTTCAATCCGAACCAATATCAACCATCACCTCTACTTTCCAAAGAAGAATTTCATAATTGGTTTATGGCATGTATGATGTTCAATAGCCAACCGACCAACCAATATCAATATTTTTCTTATCACAATGTTGACCCTACTCCTACCCAATTTTCACAACCATTCTGTTCCTATCAATCAAATCCGACTTTTCCACCTTCTCTAAACGGTCCTTCTAATCAGTCATTTGGGAGTTTTAATTGTCCACAAGAATTTCAATTTTATACGGAAACCCTTTATCGACCCAGTCTAGTCTGGAGCAGACATTAGAAAAATTTCTGAACCAATTTAGGAAGGAAATGACGGAGTGGGGACAAGCAAATAATTTCAAACCAGCCCAAAAATTTTCTGTATATAATTCGGGCATAGGACAAAATGAGAATTTGGGTAGTGAGAGAGAACTGTACACCTTTCCTAATCAAACATTCCCCTTCCAAACTGAAATCCACAACTCCAGTTTCACAGATTCATCGAGTACACCAAATGATTCACCAATTGACGATAGAATGTATGAGGAGTTGTGTAATAATGCAGTGTTTGATTTACCCAATTGTGAAGGGTCCATTTCGAGTAAAATCATACCAAATCCTTGTGATCTCTACACCTCCACTCTTGAATCAAAATTGATTGAAAACCATTCTTTGAATGAGGTGCTTGAGAATTTTAACCTTCACTTGAATGAGGTGATTGACGTTTGGGATATATTGATTGATGAACCCGAAATTTTGGATGAGTTTGTCCTACCAATTCATCAGGTCTTTCCACTTCCTTGTGGTCATCATCTCGAGCCTTTGATAATTCTTCCCGAACCCCAAATATTTCTCCAAGTTGATAATAATGGTATAACCAAACAGCATACCGAAATTTAGCCTACATCTTCCACATCCGGTTCAGCAATACTCGACACACCAATTTGTTTACATATTTCATCTTCCACTCTTTCTGGTTCTTCTTCTGTTCCTGAAATGATAGTGAATGTTGATGAATCACAATCCGTTAATTCAATAATACCAGAAAGTCAACTTGATTTGGATACTTTTGAAAATGAGATAGATGAGTTTTTCGGGTCTTCTACCTCCATAATTTTTGATGAATCAAGTAGGATAAATTCTGGCACAAAAATTATTGACAGCAAAATGTTCGATCACATCATTGATGAAAGTTTTGAAGAACTTTTTACCGACGAACTTCCATTCCTAAACAATATGGATTTTGTGATTGATCAACCTCCACCTATAGAAGTTGAACCGCCACCACTCCTTCTTCCTAATCATTCACATTCATCCTCATTCTTTCATTTCTCTAATTTAAAACTCAAACCCTTTCCAGACCACCACTTATCTCTTCCCCACTTTTTCCTGACTCGATACAACATGTTCTTCCACCGATCTATACGCTACACTGATAAAATCTTTGAATGGTTGGTATTAACTTTTGGTCTTTGTAAAGTCTTATTTTGACCAAATGACTCACCCTCTCTTAAAATGCTTAATATTGTCTAACTCATGTTTGAGGGGGGGGGGTGTATTTTTGGCTCTTAAAAACAACTGTTGTCCTCAATATTGTGAGCCAAAAATAAGTTTGGGGGAGGATTTTCACTTTAATATATTTTGCCCCCGTTAATAAATGTCCTCCCAAGCTTACAGGTTTTTTTTTGAGGTTTAGCAGAAGACAACAGTGATGACACTGTTTAAAACAAGTTTGGGGGATGTTTGTGCTTATTTACGCATCACTTTGCATCATACTTTGCATAAGCACAAAACATATAATAAAAAAAAATTAAAAAAAAATGTGTACATAAATAAGATAATAAAAGATTAGATAGTGAAAAATTACATCCAAAAGATCGGAAAAATTTAAGAAAACCAAGAAAATTAGAAGTTTTCTTAAACGAAACTAGTAATAAGTAGTTATGAGCCGTTGTCCCAAGGGTTAGTAAGATGAAGGAAATCACTAATCTGAGGATAAAAATAAGTCTGAAAAATAGTTCCTATTCTGGAAACCAAACATTTGAACGTTGATACCCTACTATACGCACTTACACATGTTCAGACCATAATATTGCATTATTATATTCCCCATTCTTATATATTTTACAAATAAACGGGTGCTTTTGACGAATGTCTGCTACATGTTACAGGTTACAGGTTCTTGGACAGAAAACAGTGAAAACGATATAAAGACGATGAAAAAGTGGACTTTAACCAATGAACAGAAGATCTTGATCAAGCCTACATAAGAAACAGTTCACAAAGCAAGATTCAAGATATCGACTCAAAGAAAAGGTTTAAAGTTCACTATAAATTGTTCACTGGAGATCTGGAACCAACCTAGAAGCCCAATGAGAAAAGCACCAGGGAATTAAGAAGACCACAGATCCAGAGATCAGTACCCAAAAAGCCCAGAGCCCAAATCCATAATTTGGCCGCGGAACCGCGGCCAAACCAAGAGGGCCCAAATGCAAAATGGTTTTTACCATAATTCCATGGCGGCGTTGACTGGTCTTTATAGGGCTATTCTTGTAATTGTAGACATGCGGGTCAAATGTACCCCTAGGGTTTCCTATTCTTTATAAATAGGAACTCTAATCATTGTAACTCTTCATGCCTCCCTTCATTAATAAATTTTAGAATTCTTTTGGAGAGCATCGGTGCCTCTTTTCAATTCATGAATCCAGATCTGACAACCCTGTGTTGATGTTTGGAGAGAGCCATCTGTAAGTAGTTTTATTTAATTACTCTAGTTAGATTTTAATTCCTTGCCTTAGATGTTAGCTTTGGGAAAGGCTTTTGAGAGATGAGATCTCTCATCCTTTTCTTACCCATCACATAGAATCTATAGGACTCCATGCATACACGCACACTCCATGCCCTACGGCACCCTATCCCTCGAGGTAGCGGTGATACCGTAGTATAAAGGCCCGGTTGCGCGCGTTTTCCATGGAGGTTAGGGTAAGGATCTCTAAAGGAAGGACAAGAACCTAGAGTAAGGAACACCTTCCCGAATGGATCTAATCCCCTTTATTGATAATTACCATAACTCCTCTTAGATCCTAATCTGGATATAGAAAGCGTTGAGATTTATTTACATTTCCAAACCATTCCTAAAGCTAACCCTAGCAAGATTTAGATCTAGATAATTTTAGTATAGATAGATTTAGTTTTTAGATTTAATAATCAATCCGAACACCCTTCGGAATTAACTCGTAAGAACGAATCGGAAATTCACAAAATCCCTGTGGACCGACCCGTACTCACCGGCTAGTTGCAAAGAGACGCCGTTCTTGATTGCGGTTACAAATATTTTTGATCTATCTTTTAGAAAGCGCAAGCACGCTAAATCACATACGAATCAACACACATCTTGAAACTCGGGATAGTAGAGGATACCTTGAAATGCTCTTGTCTAAAAGCCAAAGTATGAAGGAAATAAAAAATGAAAAAGATAAAATGGTGTTAAGAAAAAAATGAACACTGGTTTTGTTATCACCAAGGCAGCAATAAAAAAATATAGCGAGGATGCTTAATCACTTAGTGCCTTAGACCAACTGGTTTGGAAGTCACTGCTAAGCCTTAGGTGTTGCTAGACGAGGAAAACACTAAAAACGCCTAAGAAGCAAGTACATGAGTAATCGGTCGGTTAGTACCTCAAGAAGTATTAACGGTCACATGAAAAATGTGTGAGCAATCTCATCTAAATATCCATCGATTAAAAAGTACCGAGGTAGATGGAAAAGAGTATGATAGCTTGAATTGAATTCTCCGAGTGTAGGGATGTCTTTTACACACACGTAGGGGTATATGATCGATATTTGGAAGAAAGGTAGGAATGAAGAATAAAGACGATATTTTATTGAGGGATGATGTGATTTCTAATATCTTTTCATGACTATCAAGATAGGGCTCATGACAACCGAAAAGCTAGTGTAGTTGGAAATTCTGATTTTCAAAGTCTTTCTTTTACAATTCTTATCTTTACATGTAACTTTAACGGTCTTCCTTTTATTATGGGATTTTGTGGGTACAATCCGCTGAAAACCCTCAGGAGATAACACTCCTCCTACTAGGGACACCTAGAGGTTTAAATGCTTGTTGCACGTGCTCAGTACAATCGTGTTGCCTACAAAAGTGTGCTAGTTAGTTTTTCTTTTTCTTTATTTTCTCCTTCTCTTAAATAAAACAAGTTTGCTCGAGACGACCAAAATTAAGTTTGGGGGAATTTGATCAGTCGAAAATATTGCATTTTTAACACATCAATTTCCCTACTCTTTGCAATCATCTAAAGGTGTTTGGTATAAATATAGCACATATTAGCAATTTGTCTGCAAAATACCAAATAACATGTGTTATACATTATAACCGGCATTTTGAGGGAAATTGAGTGTTTATTATTGCACGCATGATCTTTTGTATATCAACACTTGTCTCGAGATTGTGTGCAGGAAATTCTTCAGGTAAAAGAGCCGGAACTGCTAAAAGTGCTGATAAAATACGCCAAGTCCAAGACTTGTGATCTGGCAGTAAACAAGAAAGTTTAAAAATATTCCAGATATCAGGAAATAACCATAAGGCCAACACAAATCAGCACAGAAATTTGCATGCAGCAACTCCACCAACCGGCCGCGGATCCGCGGCTAAGTTGGCCTATCTGCCGTGCATCCATGGCCTTGTTACCTTATCAGTGGCTCAAATTCCTCCACGCGGCTTACCATAACGGCCTCAGCTTCCAGAAGAATCCCAAAGAGCACGTGGCTTTATCCAGAAGGCTCGGCCTAACAATCTTATCCTAGAATATTCCCTCCAACAAACTTCTTCTAGAAGACTCTCTCTAACAACCTAGCTTTAGAGGGAAGATTCAAATGAGTGGTTATAAAAAGAGATCTAGATCTAGGGTTTGGAGGTTGTTGAATTTGGAGGGAAATCATTCTGAGTGGTAAAAGAATTATAGTGAGATCCAAATCATTTCAAAATCAAATTGAGTGACACAATTTGATCCAAATCAAGATCCACCGAGTACCGAGCCAAAGCAAGCCTTCAACGAGCCTTTTGAAGCAACGCCGATCTTCATCCAAGCAAGAGATCCACGACGATCCGTGACTCAAGAAGACGATGCGAAGCTAGTTTCGACGATTGAGTTCTCTCCTCAAAATCTTGTAATGTTTGAGTGAATTGTAACGAAACGTTGATTTATAAAAGGTGAAAATTCTTGATCTTGCTTTTCTTTACATTCGAGCATTATGAAGAGTTATCAATTCTTGATTGTTTTCTTTTTCATGATGTTTGAGTGAAAACTCCGCTTGTGGAGGAATCGAGAAAATAGATAGATGATGGTGATTAAATTCTTGAACGATTCTTAAGCCTTATGAGTTTTGTAAGCTTTAGGAAATTGAATCAATGACGATCTAGTTTTGAGCGAGATGCTTTCTTGAATGTTTTCTTTCTAAATTAGAGATCAACGATCGATTATTGAATTTCCTAGAGGCTAGAATTTGAATGCTAATCAACGAAAGGACAAGAGATGATGATGAAGAAACCCTAGTTTCTTCAATAGATCCCTAAATCTCGTTGATCGTCATCGATCTAGCAACAAATTTTTAATAGATAAGAATTTGTAATCATAAGTATTCATCATCACTATCAATTGGATCAATTCCTACAAGCCTCTTTACAAATCTTGATAATTCAAACTATTTGGATATTTTCTTGATCTTTGGTATTTCTTGATTTTAGATCTAGTTCTTGATGATTCTTGAAACTAAATTTCATAAATCTTGAATCAATTTTCTTGCAATTTTCTTTTATCTTTTCATTTCGACTCATCTAAAACAAAATCGATCAAAACACACATCTCAGTGGACGATCCGTATTCATTAACACGCTACATCGACACCGTTAATTGATTGCGGTATAAATTTCTTTGGTTGTGACACATTCTAAACACGACACGGAAACGATCAATCAGACTCATTTGTGCTTGTGTATTTCGTTGCATATCTCATTTACCTATTGTATTTGGATATAGTATTAATAAGACACAACATTATTATTGACGGCTCATGTTGCACGAGCACTGATTGTATGCCACTCACACCGTCAATAATTGCCATGACACGCACAACGCCTTTATATATGTGATATAGTATTGCTTAGGGATATCGAGACATGATCCTTATTTTCATTGTGCATATGACATATAGCATACCTGTATACCTACATGCTTACACATATGTCTCGACATGCTTACAGGCTAGTACCCGTATACCTTTATGGTAGTGTACCATTAGTGATAGGTATATACACATTTGAGACCTAACTACATGTACACCTGGCATACATACATACATATACCTGGAGGGTATTACATCTTTAGGGATAGGTATAGAGACATACCTTGCTACAGATACTTTTACATCATACATACATATTTACATATGAACACACATATTTTGCTATACCGACATGGTTACACATACCTTACTATAGCTACATGTTCACCTGTATATGATGTATTTGATTTCGGAGGTTTTAGGAACCGCATGATATATATATTAACTTGTTGCAGTTAAATAACGGTTTTCCTTTATATGCTCATATTACTGTTTCATGTTGCATATATTACATCCATGGATTTCATATGATGTTCTCTGATATTTTTACTCCTAAGTATATATACCAGTGGAATGGGACGCTGTTATATATGCATATATATATATATATATCTTAGTGGAATGGGACGCTAATATATATATATATTGATTCATGCAGTTATACTTATTCATTACTTGATGTTTTCTGGATTTGAGGACCGTGGTTGTTTCATAAAATTATGCATTATTTGAAAAACCCGGTTTCTCTTGATATGATATTTCAGCTTCCAGCATGAGATTTCTCGGTTCTGAGCTTATATAAACCCCATGCGAGGAGGTGTCGTGGGCTGTGTGTGGGTACATGGTGGAGCCCGGTTGGTTCCCCAGGGCAAGAAGATCGAAGGTCCATGCCGTTGAGCCCGGCTGAGGGCGTTTGCCTTTCGGTGATAGTATTTGGACTCGACGCATATCTGGGGGATATCGATCGAGGTTATGTATGTAAATGCCTTGCATATTGTGGGTGGTGCTTACCCAGGTTATTAGGATGTACGTACATGACGTGGGAGGGCCAGTCTTAGGTGATGGCGCCTCAGAGATCAGTATTTCTGTGTCGATGCTAGACATTTGTTTCATGATGTTTTAGGTGTCGATGTTAGACACTCACCTTATATGAAACTTATTTGATACTGATATTGTACATACGGGATATGTGGGATATACTGATGTTGTACATACGGGATATGTGGGATATACTGATGTTGTATATACCGGATATATGAGATTTACTTGATATGAGAGCCAATTTGGGGGTTGATTTGAGGAACTTTGGGATTTAGATTGTCTTGATGGACGTTGGTCCTGTCACGAAGTCAGGATTCCATGATTTATGACATGTTTTATTCCATACCCCTCATTTACTTTATATGCATTGCTTCATGTATTAGTAGTACCTGCTAGAGTACTTTTCATGGCTATTGCACATACATACTGCCTTTTTATTGCTATCAGCTTGCAATGTTTTAGATTCGCGCTGTACGTGCATACTTGCGATTACCTGCATATGTTATTTACTATTCATGAGTTGGCAACTCACTCCGTTGTGCCACAGTGGTTGCAGGTGGTTCCCCAGGGCAGTCGCGGCAGGCTTTTCATCTTTCGTATCATCTTTTGCTGCAGATACCTGTTGGGGTAAAAATTTACATCCCGGTTGACCAAGTCAAAATCAAAGTCAACCCCAAGCCAAGTGGGCCCAAGCCCAGATCCAGTGGGCCCATGCCCGGGTCGAGCCCGAACATGAAGCGGCCGGCCTCCCCCCATGCCAAGATAAAAATTTTGTAATAAATAATTTTGTTGCATTTCTTTTATTTTATTTTATAGATAAATGTAAGAAAAATAGGCATAAAGCGAAATTTTTGTAAAGCCCATGGCTTATGTGCAAAAAGAAATGGCACATGAGCCATGGGATAGGGAAAATGCCATTTTGTGAGGCCCAAGGGGCTATGTGTAAAGTGTATAACCTATAAAGGCAAAGATAATGAAAATATCTCACAACTCTTCTCTCTCCAAAAAATTTAGATCTGAGATCTTTTCTCCTTCTTCAAGGTTCCAAAAATCTTCTTCTTTCTTTTGAATTAAATCAAGAGTTTTACTCTTCATTTTATAAAACAAATTGTTTTCACCACCAAACCCATAAAGAGGAACTTGGATTTGTCATTAGATCTCAAAAAGGAGAGATACTTAAAAATCCCAAATCTCTTGATTTTCAAGATCTAGCCAACAGAAGAGGAAGAAGAAGAACCCCCTTCATTAACCCAAAGCATCTTAGGAGTTTAAACTCCACCTTATTTTCTCTTTAGAGAATTTCCGGGGCTAAAAGTGCCCTTTTTCTTGCCGGCGCGCTAGCGCTCGAGCGCAAAGCGCCCACGTGCCGACACGTGGCGCGCTTGCGCTCCAGCCCTCTGCGCTCGAGCGCAAAGCGTCCACGTGCCGACACGTGGCGCGCTTGCGCTCCAGCACTCTGCGCTCGAGCGCAAAGCGCCCACGTGCCGACACGTGGCGCGCTTGCGCTCCAGCGCCCAGCGTCCGAGCGCAAAGCGCCCACGTGTCGACATGTGGCGCACTTGCGCTCCAGCACTCTGCGTTCGAGCGCAAAGCGCCCACGTGCCGACACGTGGCGCGCTTGCGCTCCAGCACTCTGCGCTCGAGTGCAAAGCGCCCACGTGCCGACACGTGGCGCGCTTGCGCTCAAGCGCCTAGGCGCTGGCCCCACGCATCCTTTGGATGTCTTTTTCCCCCCTTTATTTATATATACATATGTATACATATGTAAACATACACATACTCCACGACACTGTCCCTGTTAGAAAAAAATTTCTAATGGGGCGCTTCCCCGCACCCCGCAAGGGGGCTGCTAGCCCTCTTGACCCCCAGCCCGCTATCCGGGTAGCGGGACCCCCGTAAAAACTCTGCGTGGCTCCCGATATATCCAAAACCCCCTTCAAAACACAACACACATACACTGCACATCGAGTTCGCATGACCAGTTTAACCCATCAATCGGAGGTTCTCTCGCTCCAAAGGCGAGGGGTAATTAACGGTAGTTTAGTCCGCGGCTGCCGGATATTCGGATCACCACAATTATTAAACCCCGGCCTACCTTAGGCAGGGGGTATCTGTAGTACGCCTGACAAGCGTGCACGTATTCCCATCTCAATGGGGTGACGAAAAACACCCTACAGATTCTGGCACGCCCAGTGGGACCTGTCTCTCCTCCCATATTTCGGGTTAAACGTTCATGCGAACTCAATCAATATACATATCGATTGCCTATACTGAAATGATGTTTTTTTTTCCGTGTAGCAATCAACTTTCGACGACAATGTCTCCCAAGATGAATTCGGCTTCTAACACGACCCCGATTCCGTACGTGGTCAAGGTCAATGCTCGTGTGGTTCTCCCCGCAAGCCTCAGTCGACAGTGGGAGGAACCGCCCCGCCAGTTTGGCTCCGTCATCATCTACCCTGCCGGAAGCGCTCATCTGGCAGAAATCCCAACAAAGCAGGCGGCCAAGCCGGTCTCAAGGGGCAAGAGGCCGAATGTTGTGATCGCCAAGGCACCACAAACGAAACTTAAAACGGTGTCTGGACGGCTCTCTGGCGCTCTAGCTGGGGCAAGACTTCCGGTACGAAGGGCAACATCAAATGTTGCGGACGAGCTCAGGCGATGACTCCAACAAGTGCACAATCGATTGTATCTCCAAAATCCTCCATCGCCCGGTCTACGGCGTCTTCCCAAAGAGCCGAAGTCTTCCAGGTGCTTAGAACAGAAAAGTTAAGGCAGAAGCGGCTCAGGTATCGAGTCAACAAGAGGGCCAGGACTTCGGCCAAATGGAATTTTGTGAAGTTCCAAGTGCAGGGTCGCCCCGCGACGACGGCTGAGTCGGACGTGAGAATCAGCAATTCCTTCGAGCCTCTGAAGTGGGTTTAGAAAAATGCTATGACCGCCAGAATCAAGAAGACAGCGGTCCGAACAATGCTACAAAGAGACGTGTCCCGGCCCCAACAGAAAAGGTATGACACTGTCTTTTCAAGAGTCTATCGGGCGCTCTGTGCCGCACGAAAGCAGCGGGGAAAATCCAGAAAAGAAGCGCCAGCACCATTCAAGAATCCGGCTGGGCCATCCGCCTTCAATCGACTGCCCGCTACCGAAACAGGAGGGCCAAGACAGCGATCCGTGAAATCAGCCGCCGATAATAAAAAGACGGCTGGATATGTCGTCCATACGGTTTATATGGCGGGCGGGCGTCCTAGCGACAACCTTCGCAGTAAAAGCAAGGATGGGGCCACCACATCCCAACTCCAATCTGGCTTGAATGTGGTTGCCGCTTCCCAAGAACAGCCGCTTCCGCTGGATGATGAAAACCCTCTTGATGAGGACGATAGGCAGAAGGACCCTTCGGTCCAGGCAGAGTCAAGCTCAGAGAGCGAGGAAGAGCCGACCTTCCGCCCCAGGACCGCGGAGCAAGAGCTGCTCCAAGAGCTTCGAAAATAGCTCAGGAGCAAGGATAAAGAGATGACCAAGCTCTATTTGAAGATTGACGACTTAACGAACTTTGTGATGCAGCTTACGGCTCAAATTGCTCGAGCGCCTCCTAATCAAGCACAAGTCGCCACTAATCAGCCGGGTGATGACAATCCGAAGCAGCCATTGCCTGCTTCTTTGGGTCCAAGAATGGTCGAGCCACACGAAAGCCGGCCACATTCCGCTTCTGGGGATGCCTTGGCCCCAGATAGCATTATCTCGCTAACACAAGATCGGATAATGGATTTGGTCACCAGCAAAGTTAAAACATTGGTGGCCGAAGCTGAAGCTCAGAAAGAAATTGGCAGTAGTGGACGGCCGTATCCTGCACACTATGATCTGATCGAGTTCCCGAGTGGCTACATCATTCCTAAATTCGGATGGTTCGACGGAACGGGGAATGCAAATCAGCACGTTGCCCACTTCAAAGACTCGTGTTGAAATACAGGGAGCAATGACGCACTCCTTCTTCGTTAGTTTGTCAACTGCCTGACCGGTGTCGCTTTCGACTGGTACGCGAGTATACCAGACGGGTCCGTCATTACCTTTGCCCAAATGGAGTCTCTGTTTCGGCAAAGGTTCATGAGTGTCAGTGATAAAATCTCCATTGCCGACCTTGTGAGGACCAAGCCGGGGAAGAATGAAAGCAACACCGACTTTATTGCCCGATGGCGTAATCTCACGGTCAATTACGAACCGCCGCTGGAGCAGGACCAGTCCGTCAGCCTTCTCATTGGGAACCTCAGCAATTGGATGGTCCCATTCTTGTGTACAGCAGGCCTCAAGACGTTTCAAGAGCTAACCAAGAAAGTCCAAATGCTGGAACGCTCGAAGCAAGAGTCCCCGCCGGACTCTCAGAGAGACAAAACTTGGAAAAGCAAGCGGGACGACAGCCGTAGAAGCGGGAGTTCCAGCAGTACCAATGTCTTCAATGCGTCCGACAATGAAGAAAAGCGAAGGGCGGGCGAATCCAAAACCAACCAGTCTCGAAAGCCATTGCCGGGAGGAGATGGGCCTTCCCTAGAGGAGAAGAAGAACAAGGTTTACTCTTTCAGAAGGGGCAAGGTCCGTAAGATTTTTAAAGATGGCTTGAACAACGGCCTACAATTGCCGGAGTCGAAAAGACCCCAAGAAGCAAAAATGACCGACAATCCCCTGTATTTCCCGTACCACCGAGTAGTGAGCCATGCGATCGAGGATTGCTATATCTTCAAGGACTGGGTCGAGAAGCAGTACAAGGCTGGAGAGATCGAGCTGTCCAAAAGCGTGTTGGTGAACAATCAAGTTGCAACCGCCAAGTTTATACAGACAGAAGTTGAAGCCTTCTCGGAGCAGACAGCTGAACCTGCTGCCCTGACAAACGAAACTGACTCATCGCGGCATCCGTGGAGTACGCACATATCTAATAAGACGAAGAAGATGCTAAAGCTGCTTCAGAAAGAGCCCAGGATGGAATGGGAAGGACAGAAGAAGCCTACCAGTCTAGCTGGCAATGCGGCTCCATTAGGCTCAAAATCCAAGAAGCTCAAGAAGAAGAAAAGTGCAGCTCGACGCGAAAAAGAGTGTGCAGGAAGATCGACCATTCAAAAATATATCGATTCCCTCGAAGAATATGAACAAATGGAAAGAACATTGATTCAATTGAAGGAGTTCTTCCCTGTACAAGCGGCTGAGATTCTGGAGGAGTTAGAAGAAGACTCCAATGAAGAGATCCCAGTAGTGACCTGCTACGCCATCCATCTTGGCAGCGACTCGGAAGAGGAGCTTTGTTTTCCCGAAGAGGACGAGGAGCTCGCCATAATGGCCAATAAAATCCAGCTCAGAAGCGGCAGGGCTCTACCGCCAAATCAGGGCAACGCCCCAAAAGGGAAGGAAAAACAAGACGCTAATGAAGAAGATGGCAGAGAACCGGCTGATAAAAACATAAGTCCTTCCTCGGTGGACTATAATGTCTTGGCACATCTCCGGAAGCTTCCGTCTCTCCTGAGCATCTACGACGCCTTGGTCCTATCTAAGGAGCTTAGAGATGTTCTCATTCACGCTCTACAAAACCCCGAGCGGTATCAGGCCCACTTTGCGGAAATTAATATGAAAGAAGCCCAGCACGCTTTGCATGCCGCCGCAGTCACATTTAAGGATGAAGACTTGCTACTGGGAACGGCTGAGCATAATCGGCCGCTTTACGTGACCGGGTACAGCGACGGAGATCGGATTAATCGCATATTGATTGATCCGGGGTCTTCAGTGAACATCATGAACTTGCGGACGCTGAAGAGTTTGTCAATGGACATCCGACACCTGTCAAGGGAAAGGATTGTCATTCAAGGCTTCAACCAAAATTGCCAGCAAGTTCTGGGGTCCATAGCTCTGCCAATCAAATTCGGGGATCTGCAAACTGAAGCTAAGATATACGTGATCGACGCCGACACGTCTTATAAGATTCTCTTGGGGCGGCCGTGGCTCCATGATTACGGCATCATTCCGTCAACTCTCCATCAATGCATGAAGTATACTAAAAATGGCGAAGAAAGACGCATTGACGGAGACATCCAACCGTTCGGTGTGCATGAAGTCCGATATGAAGATTCTCGGTACTTTATGAACCACCAAAATGCTAAGCCACAACTGACTGAGGATAGACCGGCCCCAAGACTCAAAAGCAAATCTGCGCCGGCTGTCACTTACAAAAGCAAAAATGCCCAAGGGCCCCGCATTTCGGTAGCGACACTGATGAGTCTGACGCTGGAAGTCCGTCCTTCCGTAAAGCTCGCCCTCATTTCGGTAGCGATACGGATGAATCTATCACTGAAGCCCCATCTAGCAGTAAAGTCCGCTCTCATCTTGGCAGCGACACTGAAGAGTCAGAGGAAGAGGACCTGTCGTGCAACAGCGGTGCAGATTGGACCCCCATGCAAAAAGCGAAACTACGAGAGACCCGAAATTGCAGAAGGGTCCCTAGCCGTCACAAGGGTGCCGGAGCAGATGTGCAAAGAGCTCGATGCGTTGTCAGTCTCCACCGTGGACTAGCTGAAAACTTTCTACGTCCCCGGGAGGAAAAATGGACAGAAGGGCATCCTGTTTTACGGGTCAACCCCCGTTGTGCATCCGGACGATCTTTCTATCGCGTGCCTTCCCTATGAGAGAGGCATAAGAGCCGTCCTCAATCCCAGATACTATGCGCCCGTGATGCGGGAATACTTTAAAAAGTGAGGATGCCGGTTATATCAAACGGAGTCCGAAGCAAAGTTTTACGAAGGGCTATGGCATCCACCCCAGGTCCGAGCACTCATCGATGGACGAATTCCAGATAAATGGGGCATAGGCTACATTCAACCTGATTCCAAAGCGTGCTACATGATCCATGTTGGTGAGGCCAGCGAAAGATCAATTGATGATGACGAAATAGCTGAGCCAGAAGAAGCTCCTCAAGAGGTCGAAGATGGAGGACAAGCAACCTTTGATGAGCTAACCGAGATTGACTTAGGAACACCCGATAATCCAAGGCCGACCTATATCAGCTCACTCTTGTCGGAGGAAATGAAAGAGCAGATAATTGCCTTGCTGCATGAGTTCGTCGACTGCTTTGCGTGGACGTACAAAGAAATGCCTGGCCTTTCCCCTAAAGTAGCCGTGCATAAGCTGGCTATATCTCCTGATGATAATCCAGTCAAACAAGCTCCTCGAAGAATGAGAAGGGAGTTGGAAGAAAAGGTCATCGAGGAAACCAAGAAACTCATCGATGCCGGCTTCATCAGGGAAGAGAAATATGCGGACTGGATCGCATGCATAGTCCCAGTGAAGAAGAAAAATGGGCAGATCCGAGTTTGTGTCGATTTCAGGGACCTCAACAAGGCATGTCCTAAAGACGACTTCCCGCTACCGGTCATGAAAATGATGGTCGATGACACCTCAAATTATGAACTGTTCACCTTTATGGATGGCTCGTCTGGATATAATCAGATCAAGATGTCGCCTGAGGATGAGAAACACACAGCATTTCGAACCCCGATCGGAATATATTGCTACAAGGTAATGCCGTTCGGACTGAAGAACACAGGTGCTACATATCAAAGGGCAATGACCAATATCTTTGATAACCTAATCCATAAAGTCGTCGAATGTTATGTTGATGATCTGGTCGTCAAGACTAAAACCAAGGCCGATCATATCCAAGATCTTAGGACCGTTCTCACCAGACTGAGGGAATACGATCTGAAGATGAATCCTCTGAAGTGCGCTTTTGGCGTGTCATCGGGAAAATTCCTGGGCTTCATAGTCCGACATCGAGGGATCGAAGTTGACCCATCAAAGATAAAGGCCATCATGGAGATGCCCCCTTCGAAGAGTCTGACGCAGCTAAGATCTTTTCAAGGCAAGCTTGCTTATATACGGAGGTTTATCTCAAATTTATCGGGAAGGTGTGGGCCCTTCTCAAAGCTCATGAAGAAAGGAGCTCCTTTTATCTGGGATGCCGAATGTCAAGCAGCGTTCGAAAGCATCAAACAATACTTGTTGCACCCTCCAGTGCTGGCCGCTCCTATTCCAAATAAACCGTTGATTCTCTACACTGCCGCACTGGATGAGTCACTCGGTGCGCTCCTTGCCCAGAATAACGAGGAGGGAAAAGAAAATGCCCTCTACTACCTCAGTCGAACTCTAGTCGGGGCGGAACACAACTACTCCCCAATCAAAAAGCAATGCCTGGCTCTAATATTTGTTGTGAAGAAGCTGAGGCACTATTTGCTCGCTCATCGGGTTATGCTGATCTCCAAGGTCGACCCGCTCAAACACTTGATGACCAAAGCAAGCCTAGCCGGCAGAATGGCAAGATGAGCTGTCATGCTACTTGAGTTTGACATAGTTTATACCCCTCAGAAAGCAGTAAAAGGGCAAGCTCTTACAGACTTTCTCGCTGCTCATCCTATACCAGAAGGGTCGCCGCTAAATTGTGAGTTACCCGACGAACAAGTGCTGCACCTCGAGGAAGATGTGCCATGTTGGGAGCTCTACTTCGATGGGGCCTCATCAATAAGGAGCTCCGGCAGATCAAGCGTCCCGGAGGTAAAAGCGGGGGTAGGATTGGTGTTCATCACGCCATCAATAGGAACCCTACGGCATTCTTTTGCTCTCACCGAGCCTCGGACAAACAATGAAGCTGAGTATGAAGCTCTGATAGCTGGTTTGGAACTCGCCATAGAAATGGAAATCCTTCGGCTACGGGTTTACGGTGACTCCCAGCTTGTCGTCAACCAAGTAAGCGGCGACTATAAGATATACAAACCCGAGTTAGCTCGGTACAGAGGCCGGGTGGTGGAACTCATGAAACGGTTCACTCACATTGAACTAATGAGAATCCCCAGAGCGTTGAACGGAAAAGCCGACACACTCACTCGCTTAGCCAAGGAGCTGGCTGATCCTGACATGGACGAAATTCTGATCATAGTCAGGAGCCGGCAAATTCTACCCCCAGTCTCTCTACGAGAAGAGGAAAGCGTGGAACAGAAGAGCAGTCCTGCCGAAGAAGCTTCGATCATCCAAGACAAGCCCGATTGGAGGGAACCCTTTATAGAGTACTTCCGATATGACAAGCTGCCCGAAGAAAAATCTGCGAGGATTCAGCTGAAGAAAAGAGCTCTCCGATATGTGTTTGTAAATGACACGTTATACCGCAGGTCATATGACCAACTCTGGCTCAGGTGTCTGTCATTGGCCGAAGCCCAAAAGGTCATGAAAGATGTTCACTCGGGCGTTTGCGGTGCTCACCAATCTGGCCCCAAGATGCGACTTCAAATCAAACGGCTTGGGTATTACTGGCCCACCATGATACGGGATTGTGGAGAACATGCAAAGAAAAGTCAGATCTGCCAAATCCATGGTGATTTCATTCACAAGCATCCCAATCCGTTGCATCCTATGGTGGCATCGTGACCCTTCGAAGTCTGGGGCACCGACATTGTTGGCCCAATTGATCCTCCGTCATCTAAAGGCCACCGGTTCATACTGGCCGCGACAGACTACTTCTCCAGATGGGCTGAAGCTGTCCCGCTAAAAGAAGTCAAGACAAAAGATATTCTGACATTCTTCCAGCATAATATTCTATACCGCTTCGGTACACCAAGAAGAATCATTTTTGACAATTGTCCCTCTTTTAAGAGCTTCAATGTCTCAAGGTTCTCTACTCAGCACAAGATAGACTGGAGATATTCCTCCATCTATAATCCAAGAGTCAATGGGCTAGCCGAAGCCTTCAATAAGACTCTATGCAAGCTCCTGAGGAAAAATGCTTCAGCCAACAAAAGAGACCGGAATCTCAAACTTCACGAGGCATTGTGGGCATATCGTACCATGCACCGTACTCAAACTCAGTCCACTCCATACTCATTGCTCTTCGGAGTGGAGGCAGTCCTCCCCCTCGAAGTCGAAGTTCCAAGCTTAAGAATGGCCGTTCAGCACGAGTTGACGGAGGAGGAAAACGTGCTCCTTCGACTTGAAGAGCTCGATGCCCTCGAAGAAAAGAGGCTCGCGGTGCAGCAAAATCTGGAGCTATACTGAGCCCAAATACCACGGGCCTATGACAAGATAACCCATCTTCGCGCTTTCAAGAAAGGTGAATTGGTGTTGGTCCTCTCAAAAGACCGATCATCCCTAATCGACATGCCAAGGGAAAATTCGAGCCAAACTGGGAAGGACCATACGTCATCGAGAAAGTGTTCGACGGAGGATCCTACCAACTAATAAGTGCCGAGGGAGAAAGGCCCATGCAACCCATCAATGGCCGATATCTCAAGAAATACTACACGTGAATGCTCCAAGTCGCAGGCGAATTGAGCACATCAGCCTTACGGTCTGGATCATACATCCTGCAAAACCGTATACAATCCACGGGCGTAAATGACCCCTATCTCTCCCAAACCCTGCCGGTGAGACTACTTTTAAAGTCCCACCAGCGGCAAAAAAAAGAAAAAAAAAGAAAAAAAATAAACGGTATGTCCACAAGAAAAACGAGCATGGATGAAAACCCGAAAGGGCTCCGTGAGTAAAAACAGCAGGACTACCGGCGAGTCTGTGAAAACCCGAAAGGGCGCAAACTCGTGAAAAGAGATGAAATACACTCGCAAAGTCCTCTCGACCTTGTGAGGAGAAAACCCATGCGTGAGATCCTTACGACTCACAAAGGAGAAACACACTTAGGAATCCTCACGATTCCTATGGAGAAAATACACCTGCGGGATCCTTACGACTCGTAGGGAGAAAATGTTTTTATGGGACCCTCACGGCCTATAAAATTAAAAAGCCTTAGGTGATAGGGACCCAAACCTGTCTCCTAAGCCATCGTTCCCCAACGGGCAACGGCAAATGATGAGTCGCTCCTGGCATTTCGCTTCAGTTTTAGCGATGCTGATGTCGACCAAAAACCCAAATCCCAAGTCCTCCCAAGGCAAATGATGAGTTGCTCCTGGCATTATTCCAGTGCAGCAATGCTGATGCCAAATAAGATCCAAATTCCAAGTCCCCAAACGGCAAATGATGAGTCGCTCCTGGTACTGCATTCCAGTGCAGCGATGCAGACGCCAACCAAAATCCAATTTCTCAAAATTCTCCCAGCCCTACGGTTGTCCCCAAGTTGACTACCGTATACAATCCACAGGCTCAAATAATTCTCGTCATACCCATGCCCTACCACAATTACCAGTTACATGGCTGGTATCCGCCTTTGGAATTATGCTCCATTGAGAAGACCCACTCATGTGTCCTCACAATACATGAGGAGAACAAACCTTTGTGGGATCCTTACGACTCATAAAGGAAAAACACACTTAGGAGTCCTCACGACTCCTAAGGAGAAAATACACCTGCGGGATCCTTACGACTCGTAGGGAGAAAATGCTTTTATGGGACCCTCACGGCCCATAAAATTGAAAAGCCTTAGGTAATAGGGACCTAAACCTATCTCCTAAGCCATCGCTCCCCCAACAGAAATAGGCAAATGATGAATTGCTCCTGGCACGTGTACTTCAGTGTTAGCAACGCTGATGCCTACCCTAACCCCAAAATCCCAAACTCCAATCCAATAGACCCCTAAGTCTTTAAACTAGGGACAGATGACCCCTAAGTCATTAAACTAGGAACAGATGACCCCTAAGTCGTTAAACTGGGAATGAGGGAAATCTCCTCATGGCAGATGATGATTCGCTCCTGGTACCATATTCCAGTGCAGCGATGCTGATGCCAAACCAAAACCAAAATCCCCAAATCCTATCATAACAAATGATGATTCGCTCCTGGTACCATATTCCAGCGTAGCGATCCGGATGTCAACCAAAATCAAATCAAGTAAGCAAAACAACCAATGACCTCCCTGGCAGAATCAAATTCCACCTCGGAAACAAGTCAACTTCATCCCTGACACCGCAAGAAGCGGAGCAAATCAAATCCATCACCGACCGTCCAAGTCGCAAAAAGGGCAGAACCGACCGTCCACGTCGCTAAAAGGGCAGCACCGACCGTCCAAGTCGCAAAAAGGGAAGTACCGACCGTCCACGTCGCTAAAAGGGCAGCACCGACCGTCCACATCGAAAAAAGGGCAGAACCGACCGTCCAAGTCGCAAAACGGGCAGCATCGACCGTCCACATCGCTAAAAGGGCAGCACCGACCGTCCAAGTCGCAAAAAGGGAAGAACCAACCGTCCACGTCGCTAAAAGGGCAACACCGACCGTCCAAGTCGCAAAAAGGGCATCACCGACCATCCAAGTCGCTAAAAGGGCAGCACCGACCGTCCAAGTCGCAAAAAGGGCAGCACCGACCGTCCACGTCGCTAAAAGAGCAGCACCGACCGTCCACGTCGCTAAAAGGGCAGCACCGACCGTCCAAGTCGCAAAAAGGGCAGAACCGACCGTCCACGTCGCTAAAAGGGCAGCACCGACCGTCCACGTCGCTAAAAGGGCAGCACCGACCATCCAAGTCGCAAAAAGGGCAGAACCGACCGTCCAAGTCGCAAAAAGGGCTGCATCGACCGTCCATGTCGTAAAAAGGGCAGTGCCAACTTCCCAAAAGGTGGGAACCGAATCAAGTCGCCTCCACGTGAAAGAAGATCCATCAATTTCATGCACACGACCCACATATGTGGTGTGCATTTATTGATGGGGGGCAATTTGTTGGGGTAAAAATTTACATCCCGGTTGACTAAGTCAAAATCAAAGTCAACCCCAAGCAAGGTGGGCCCAAGCCCAGATCCAGTGGGCCCATGCTCGGGTCGAGCCCGAACATGAAGCGGCCGGCCTCCCTCCATGCCAAGATAAAAATTTTATAATAAATAATTTTGTTGCATTTCTTTTATTTTATTTTATGGATAAATGTAAGAAAAATAGGCATAAAGCGAAATTTTTGTAAAGCCCATGGCTTATGTGCAAAAAGAAATGGCACATGAGCCATGGGATAGGCAAAATGCCATTTTTGTGAAGCCCAAGGGGCTATGTGTAAAGTGTATAGCCTATAAAGGCAAAGATAATGAAAATATCTCACAACTTTTCTCTCTCCAAAAAATTTATATCTGATATCTTTTCTCCTTCTTCAAGGTTCCAAAAATCTTCTTCTTTCTTTTGAATTAAATCAAGAGTTTTACTCTTCATTTTATAAAACAAAATAGTTTTCACCACCAAACCCATAAAGGGGAACTTGGATCTGTTACTAGATCTCAAAAAGGAGAGATTTTTAAAAATCCCATATCTCTTGATCTTCAAGATCCAGCCAACAGAAGAGGAAGAAGAAGAACCCCCTTCATTAACCCAAAGCATCTTAGGAGTTTAAACTCCACCCTATTTTCTCTTTAAAGAATTTCCGGGGCTAAAAGCGCCCTTTTCCTCGCCGGCGCGCCAGCGCTCGAGCGCAAAGCGCTCACGTGCCGACACGTGGCTCGCTTGCGCTCCAGCGCCATATGCTCAAGCGCAAAGCGCCCACGTGCCGACACGTGGCACGCTTGCGCTCCAGCGCCCTACACCCGAGCGCAAAGCGCCCACGTGCCGACACGTGGCGCGGTTGCGCTCCAGCGCCCGAGCGCTGTTCATACTATAATATAGCAGTATTGTACTCCCCATTTTTATTCATTTTATAAGTAAACAGGTACTCTTAACGCACGTTTGTTGCATATTACAGGATACAGGCTCTTGGATACGAACACAGTGAAAAAGACGAAAGTTGATACAGAAAAGGGACTTTTGACCAACAAGTAGACGGATCCTACTCAAACCTAGACGAAGAACAATTCATAAGGCAATGCATGTCCGAAATGTTAAAGGAAACGGTTAAAAGACCACTACAAATTTCACTGAAGATCTGAAGAAGACTAAGAAGCCAAACACAGAAAAGTTGTGAAGAACTAAGAAGCCCTAACAACCAAGATGAAGCCCAGAGAAGTTGGTGAGCCGAGCTCACCAAAGGGCCACGGAACCGCGGCCCAAGCCAACAAATGCCGCGGTTCCGCGGCCGTATGGTGCCCGTGTCGGTGGAAACTTTTGCTGTCGGTGTGTCGGTGCAGGTGTTGGGATTTTCCGTGGGCATATCTGTAAAATCATGTGTGCGAGAATCTGTAACCCTAGCTTCCTTCTTTACTTATAAATTGTAATCATAAATCTGTAAAATGGATGCCTCTTTTCAATCAATAAAATTCAGAATTGTTGGGAGAAAAAAGAGCATCATTTCTGTAAGTGTTTTTATTTTAATTCATGCCTTAGTGTTAATTCATTTCTTGCCCTAGCTATCTAGTATAATTCTTGCAGTAGAGTAATCATATCACTTGCCTTAGTTAACTTAGTGTAGCTCTTTTTAATCTGCAGTAGATAAGTAATAATTTTAGATCTAAACAAAACACATTAAACATAACCAAAAAAATGTCATTTTTAGAAGATTCCCTAATGAGCGAATAAAATTCTCGCTTTTTAGGGTTAGGAACAAGGGAGGGATTGAGAGAGGAATATCTCTCATCTCCTTCAATGCCAATAAATTTTCATAAGTAGAACTTCATGCACTCATGCATGATCCGATCTCTACGGCACCCTACCTACGAGGTAACGGTTAACCGTAGTATAAAGGGCCGGACATACATGACGTTCATGAAGGTTATAGCAATTAATAGGAAAGGACGGACAAGGATCTAGAGGAAGAAACTTCGTTTCTTCCCAATCATCCTAATCCCCTTTGCTAATAATTGTTATGACTTCTAAAGAGTTTTAATCAAAAGGCATTGAAAGAGGTGACAATATTAATCTTATCAACCCTACCTTAAACCTAATCCTAACAAGTTCTTTAATATCGTATAAATTAGTTTTAAATCAATCAACAAAAACCAAACCACCATCGGAATCAACTCGTAAAAACACAAATCAGAAAATTACACATCTCTGTGGATCGACCCGTACTCACCGGCTAGCTGCAAAGCGACGCCGTTTCTGATTACGGTTAACAAGTATTTTTGGACAAATCAAATGGCGCCCTTGCCGGGGATGGCGTAATTTTTCTTTTGTGTGATTTCGGGTTGATATAAATTTTAAAAATTATAAAAATCTGAAAATATAAAAAAAATTAAAAAAAAACATTTTATCGATTTTTATCTGTTTGAAGGGTTTTCTGGTTTGAATCTTGCAGGAACATCGAAGAATTGCGAATCTGGAAATTTACAGAAGGTTAAACAGAAAAGTGAACATCAGAACAGAAGGGAAATTAGGTAACAGAGCAGCAGAAGGATTTTCAGAGCCTGATCTCCTCACCAGACCGCGGAACCGCGGCCAAGGAGCACCCCAGACCGCGGAACCGCGGCCACTTAGCCTCTTCAGCACCTCTGGTTTAGTGGGTTAGTTCTCTCCTTCTCCCCTCTGTCAACCTCCATATATCTCTCTGTAAAAACATTCTGCAGGAATTCTTTGCGCTAAATTTTTTTTCTTCTTCTTCCCCTTTCTAAATAACAGATTTTCTGCAGGTTTCTTTGCGCCGCGCTAAAAATTGATTGCAAGTGAATTTATTGTTTTGCATAATTTAATCGGACTTTAAGGGGCTAATTGACCAAACTCAGATTGGGTGGGGATTTCATCACCCTTCCCAGGACCCCAGAAAACACTTAAAGCATTTGCATTGACCACAATTAATTAAAAAATACTAGACTCAGACCTAAGGATATCGAGCTCAATAGGAAAAGGACAAGTATAGGCATCGACCGTTTATCCTAACTGACTTTGCGGTGTCTAGGCAAGTGTGTCTAGGCTAGTGGTTATTAATTAGGCCCACTATTGTGGTTCCTTCCCACTTACCTGGCACTTACCTGGCCGTACTTATCGGTGAAGAGGCGGTTTGAGGTCCTATTTCTAGCCCTAGTTAGAGCTGTCTAGCAGACCTAGGTGACCCTAGATCTAGGCCTGATTGTGCATGTGTGGTTGATACATTTGTGTCACGAGTCCCTTTCCAAAAAAAAAAATCTCCTTGCAAAACTCTCACATAAAAAAGAAAAAAAAGAAAAATCTTTTCAAAACTTGCAACTTGTCGCTAAGAAAACCTGCAACTCACTTCCACCACTTCCCTTCACTGACATTATCTTACCTCCATATTCTGTCTTTCTTTTTTTTCTGACTACACTACCACTTTAGTGTATGTCACTTTGGACTAGGGATACTGACGCCCGCTTAGTCCGTGTTTCGTTGGTACCGACCGACGAACCTTTCGACACCGAAGTCGACATTCCATCCACTTTCTTACCCCCACCT
This sequence comes from Agapanthus africanus, assembly GCA_030015575.1. NCBI lineage: Eukaryota > Viridiplantae > Streptophyta > Magnoliopsida > Asparagales > Amaryllidaceae > Agapanthus > Agapanthus africanus. The sequence continues at coordinate 551,756,710 of CM057344.1, forward strand.
TCAAATTCTTCTTTCGAAGGCATGTCGGGATTCAACCCCAACAATACCTTACCGACAGGAAGGATTCCACCTCCGTTAGGTGCGAATAACCCGAACTAACCGCCTGTTGAAGCGCCCGCACGAGTTGCGCTCCAGGATCTCTTTAACCCCGTCCGCACTTCTTTACCTACCTGTCTTTCACCCCCACCGGCACATGGGGACAATTTTGAAATAAAACCACATTTCATCAATATGCTGCCAAAATTTCATGGTTTGGAATCAGAAGATGCGTATATTTTTATTAATAAATTCCAAAATGTGTGCGTTATGATGAAAACGACCCAATTAAGTGATGACGCTATAAGGCTAAGGGTCATTCCTTTCACCTTATGTGACCTAGCCGAGAAGTGGCTATACAGCACCGCATCACATTCCATTAGAAATTGGGACGAGTTTGTGAAAGCTTTTCTAAAAAAGTTCTATCCTCATCACAAAACTGCCAGAATCCGCAGTGAAATAATTCAATTCTCACAACTTCCTTCCGAACCATTTTGGAAGTGCTTCGAGAGATTTAAGGACCTACTCGTTCAATGCCCTCTTCATGGGATCAAAAGTTGGCAACTTTGCCAAACATTATACGAGGGATTGAACTCGGCAACGAAGCAGTTGCTAGAAACCATATGTCAATGTCATTTTCTCTTCAAGTCTAGTGACGAAGCGTGGCAGTTTCTTGAGGATCTTAGTGAGCAAAAAATTCAGTGGGAGAGTACCAAGACCACATCATTTTCTTCTAGTGGTCAATCTAGGGCAGGCATACATCAAGTAGAGATGTCGATTGCTATGAAGGCCGAGATGGCCGCTCTTACGAAAAAGCTAGAAGCGATTGAGACCAAAATTTCATCGCCTTCTCCTGCCCCTGTTATGCCTCCACGAACTGTTTGTGCTTGTTGTGCGGATCCATCGCATCTAACCGAAGAGTGTCCTTATAATGCATCTACTCGAGGACAGGATCAAGTCAATGCTGCATTTCAGCAACGGCAAAGAAACGATCCATACTCTTCAACATACAATCCAGGATGGAGGAGTCACCCAAATTTCGCTTGGAACCAAAATCAACAATTCCAAGGAAATAACAATTTTCAAAGACCTCCTCCTCCACAACAACAACAAGCACCTTCACAAACTCAATTTCAACAGCAACCTTTTCAACAACAACCTTACCCTAATCAGGTGAACAATTTTGTGCCTAACAATGCTTACCAGCCAAACAATTATGTTCAACCTAATAATGATAAGGTTAGCTCGCTCGAAAGAAGTCTAGATGCGTTCCTTAAGCAATCTACACAGTCTACAGCAAAACTAGAGACTTCTATTCAATCTTTGGTGCAAAATAGTGCCTCACACGATCAAAGCATCAAATGTATTGAGGCACAAATTGCACAACTCAATGCAGTTTTGAGCGAGCGCGAAAAAAGAAAACTCCCGTCTCAACCACTGCCCAACCCCGGTCACGCACATGCTGCATATCAATAGCAGAATCAAAACGTAAATGCTGTGACCACGTTGAGATCGGGAAAAGTGTTGCAAAACAATGTGGGTATTAACAATGACACCCCTGCCGGTGGCCCTTCTTCATCTTCTTCACCTACTTCTTCTTCTTCAGAGCCTATTCTCTACCCTTCACACGGCTCTACTTCTTCTAGCTCGAACGGACCCATTTCTCACAACACGAACACATCTACACGGGGTGCCATTCCAACTCGACAATCTGATCCGCAAAAATTAGACTCAACCACCTTTCAAAATGTTCCTTTTCCTAATCGGTTGAGATCCAATAAACCAACTCCACAGATGGAAAAGATTGTAGAGTTGTTCAAACAGGTTAGCTTAAATATCCCTCTTTTGGATGCAATCCAACAAGTTCCTTCATATGCAAAAATTTTAAAGGACTTATGCACCAAAAAGAGGAAGTCGCAAGTGCCAAAGAAAGTTTTTGTGGCTAGTGCTATTAGTGATGCTCTTGTCAATTCTTTACCCTAAAAGAAAAAGGACCCCGGGTGTCCTACTATTTCGATAACAATTGGGGACAAGAACATCAATAGAGCACTATTAGATCTTGGTGCGAGTGTCAATTTGCTACCCTATTCTGTGTACGAGCAATTGGGCGTTGGAGAGCTTAAGCCCACTCACTGTACTCTCCAAATGGCCGACCGGTTAATCACCCATCCTAGGGGAGAGCTGGAGGATGTGTTAATTAGAGTAGGGGATTTCATTTTCCCCATTGACTTTATTGTGATGGATACACAACCTGTCGCTAACCCCCGGAATCAAATTCCGGTAATACTTGGTCGACCATTTCTGGCAACTTCCAACGCAGTGATCAATTGTCGTAATGGTTCAATGAACCTATCTTTCGGCAATATGACAATTGAGCTCAATATTTTCAAGTTGGGAAGTCAGCCGGCTGAGCCTAATGCTAGCGTACTCGATGTTTGCTCGATCAATGAGATCGCGGAGGAGGACTGTGAGTTCGAGAATTTTTTGTTCGATCACAGCAATGTTAACGCCACTAGTGCGTTCCTCCTAGAATCCGACACAGCTTTCATGGCGGATAACGATTTTGAGTGTTTTACCTTCGTTGACGACTTTGAAGACTCATCACTTGAATTGGAGTCTTTTGCTTTTTCGGATGAGTTAGTTGAACCATCCGACTCTGTTGCGTACACTCGATTCGAACCTTTGATGGAATCCTTCGAGTTTGAAACAGTTACCCCATTGTTACCATCTATTGTTTCACCTCCTAAACTCGAATTGAAGCTTTTTCCATCACACCTAAAATATGCTTATCTAGATGATAATGAGACCTTACCCATCATTATATCGGCCTCTCTAGCTCTTGAGCAAGAGAAGGCTCTTTTGATGGTCTTACATAATAATCTGCAAGCTTTCGGCTGGTCTATGGCGGACATTAAGGAGATTAGTCCCCTCATAGTCGAACATCATATACACTTGATGGATGATGCCAAGTCGGCAAGGGATCCACAAAGACGCCTCAACCCCATTATGAAAGAGGCTGTTAAGAAGGAGATTGTCAAGTGTCTGGATAGTGGTATCATTTACCCTATCTCGGATAGCCAATGGGTTATCCCAATCCACGTTGTGCCAAAGAAATCGGGCATCACGGTCATTATCAATCAGGCAAATGAGTTAATTCCCACTCGCACCCAAACTGGGTGGCGAGTCTGCATAGACTATAGGAAACTCAATGCCGCGACAAGGAAAGACCACTTTCCTTTATCTTTCATTGACCAAATGCTCGAGCGATTGGCAGGGCACGAGTTCTATTGCTTTCTAGATGGCTATTCCGGTTACAACCAAGTCCCCATCGCCAAAGAGGATCAAGACAAGACAACATTTACTTGTCCCTTTGGCACTTTTGCTCATCGTCGCATGCCCTTTGGGTTATGCAATGCACCCGCGACATTTCAGCGGTGTATGATGGGGATCTTTTCAGACATGGTTGAAAAGTTCTTGGAGATCTTTATGGATGATTTCTCCATCTTTGGCGACTCCTTCGACGAGTGTTTACGGCATCTTGACGCTGTTATTACCCGCTGTAGGGATAAGAACCTAACGTTGAATTGGGAGAAGTGCCATTTCATGGTACGAGAGGGCATTGTCTTAGGACATGTCATCTCGCAAAACGACATCGAGGTTGATAGAGCTAAAATCGAAGTGATTTCTAACCTCCCTCCCCCTAAATGCGTCAAAGATATCAGAGCCTTCCTTGGCCACGCCGGTTTTTACAGACGGTTCATCAAGGACTTTAGCAAGATCGCTAGACCCTTGACTCTCTTATTGGCCAAGGACACAAATTTTGCCTTCGACTCCATATGCATTGAGGCATTCAAGTCTTTGAAACACTCTCTCATCTCTGCGCCCATCCTTTCATCTCCGGACTGGAAGCACCCTTTCGAAATCATGTGCGACGCATCAGATTTTGCCATTGGCGCTGTTCTTGGACAGCACATTAATAAAATGCCGCACGTGATTTATTATGCTAGCCGAACACTAAATGAGGCCCAACTAAACTACACAACAACAGAGAAAGAGTTTTTAGCTGTTGTGTTTGCACTTGAAAAATTTCGGCCTTATTTAATTGGCTCTCCAGTCGTTGTATATACTGATCATTCAGCTCTTCGCCATCTTTTTGCGAAGAAGGATGCTAAGTCAAGGCTCATACGTTGGATCCTTTTACTACAAGAGTTTGACCTTGTTATAAAGGACAAAAAAGGATGTGAAAACGTAGTAGCTGATCACCTATCACGACTTCCTTCTTCGCCCACGCTTGATCTTCCAATCACTGATGTTTTTCCCGACGAGCAACTCTTGACCGTTTCTTGCGAACCATGGTTCGCCGATATTGTAAACTACTTAGCCACCGGCCTGATACCTAAAGATTGGTCGAAACAGGATAAACTTCGATTTTTGTCCCAAGTAAAGCATTTTTACTGGGATGAACCATATCTTTTTAAATACTGTTCCGACCAAATCATTCGTCGGTGTGTACCTGAAAGTGAGGTCAAGAGCGTGCTGTCTTTTTGCCACGATCAAGCATGTGGCGGGCACTTTGGTCCAAAGAAGACAGCCGAGAAAGTTTTGCAGTGTGGTTTCTATTGGCCACGACTCTTCAAGGATGCTTACGAATACTGCAAAACCTGCTCCCGGTGCCAACACATGGGCCGGATATCACGGAGAAACGAAATGCCCCTCCAACCAATTTTGGTTGTGGACATTTTTGATGTTTGGGGTATAGATTTCATGGGACCATTTCCTAACTCTTTTGGAAATGTGTATATTCTTTTGGCCGTTGACTACGTTTCAAAGTGGGTCGAGGCTGTGCCCAGCCGAACGAACGACAACAAGGTTGTCGTTCGATTTCTTAAAGAACACATCTTTTCTCGATTTGGGCACCCTAGGGCGATAATAAGTGATAATGGTTCTCATTTTTGCAATAGGACTTTCGAGTTCTTAATGCGCAAATACTCTATCACCTACAAGCCGTCAACGCCATATCACCCCCAAACATGTGGGCAAGCCGAGATTTCAAATCGGCAAATCAAGCAAATCCTGGAGAAAACGGTTTCTAAAAACCGTAAAGACTGGTCACTTAAACTGATTGATGCACCATGGGCCTTTCGTACTGCATATAAGACTGATCTCGGTATGTCTCCATACCGGCTTATTTACGGGAAGGCTTGCCACCTCCCAGTGGAGATTGAGCATAAAGCATTTTGGGCTATCAAAGAGCTGAATTTATCTTTAGGAGATGCGGGCAGCAATCGAAAGCTGCAATTGAATGAACTAGAAGAGCTGCGGGATGAGGCATATGATAATGCCATAATTGCTAAAAACCGAGCTAAGGTGTTCCACGATAAACACCTTTTGCGAAAAACTTTTGAACCTGGTCAACAGGTTTTACTCTATGACACTCGGTTACATTATCACGCCGGCAAGCTCCGTTCTAGATGGAGAGGACCTTTTGTAGTCCGCACCGTTTATCCGCACGGTGCGGTTGATCTTGAAAATCCTGAAGATGACACCTTATTCAAAGTGAATGGGTATCGACTGAAACCGTTCTTCACAGCGGACCCATCAGAGGAGCTCCTGTTTTTGCAGGAGCCGATTTACACTGATTGATCCTCCTCCACTTTCACCCCCGAATTTCCAATCAATTTTCCAAAACTTTATTTCAAATAAGTTTGGGGGTGTGTATCATTTGTAATAATGTGAATAAATAGGGAATGCTGACATCTTGACCCTCTTGGTTTAGTATGACAGTGAGGACACTATCAAGTTCGAGTTTGGGGGTATGCTCGGTACGTCTTCTTCCTTCGCATTCATTTGTACATATTTGCATATTTATTTGAAAACCTATAAAAATTGAAAAAAAATTTCAAAAAATTTATAAAAAATATTGTATTCAATTTTGGCCATATTTAACTTGAGTTTGAAAAATAGGTTAACTAGCTACGGACAACTAGATCTTAGACTTGGTAAATTAAAAACCCTAAAAATAACCTTCTTTAAAGATTAACGGTAGAAAGTATATGTCTTTGTAGTTTATTTAGAAATAGGCAAATTTTGAGTTCACTTTTTGGGCTAAGTTGAAATAAAGGAAAAATATTGATATTCTTATTAGAGTATAAGTTGAAAAATAATTCCTGGCTTAAGTATGGATTCTAAAAATGTATACCCTACAAATTGCACGATCACGCACCTTGAAACTTGGAATAGTAGAAGAGACCTTGAAATGCTCTTGTCTAAAGTCCTTAGTACAATGAAAATGCAAAAAAAAAATAATACAAGTGTGAATAAAGAATAAAAAAATGGACACTGGTTTTTGTGATTAGTTAAGGCTGCAAAAATAGAAAAAATATTTAGCGAGGGTGCTTCATCACCTAGTGCTTAGACCAACTGGTTTGGGAGTCACTGCTAAAGCCTTGGGTGTTGCAAAACTAGGATGTACGCTTTAAAACGCTAACGCATTTTGTAATCGGTCGTTGGTACCTCAAGAAGTATTAACGGTCGCATGAAGGATGTGTAAGCGAAATTCACCAATTAATAAGTACTTGGGACAACGGACAAGGGCATGATTGCTTGATTTGAATTTCCAAGTGTAGGGGTGATCTATACACACACGTGGGGATATGTAATTAGAGTTTAGATAAGAGAAAGGAATGAAGAATAAAACTTATATCTTTAGTAGAATTGATAGAAAAATTCCTAAGTGGAGATGGAACCCTAAAAGAAAAACCTAAGAAATGCCGAAAGCTGAGTGATTCTATAAAACATATATAATCTTAAGTTAAATTATGAGGAAGTGTGAAGAATATGGGTGGAAAGTTTATGAGTCGATGATAATAGAATTCTGTGTTAGAAAACCTAATTGGAGAATTATTGTCGAAAGAGCCAAATTGATAGATTTTGTGGGTGTAATCCGCTGAAAACCCTCAGGAGACAACACTTCTCCTACTAGGGACACCTAGAGGTTTAACAGCTTGTTGCACGAGCTCAGTGCAATCGCGTTTCCCTGCGAAAGTGCGGTTAGCTTTTATTGAGAATAAAATAATAAGTTTGCTCGAGGACGAGCAAAAGATAAGTTTGGGGGTATTTGTTCATACTATAATATAGCAGTATTGTACTCCCCATTTTTATTCATTTTATAAGTAAACAGGTACTCTTGACGCATGTTTGTTGCATATTACAAGATACAGGCTCTTGGATACGAACACAGTGAAAAAGAAGAAAGTTGATACAGAAAAGGGACTTTTGACCAACAAGTAGACGGATCCTACTCAAACCTAGACGAAGAACAATTCATAAGGCAATGCATGTCCGAAATGTTAAAGGAAACGGTTAAAAGACCACTACAAATTTCACTGAAGATCTGAAGAAGACTAAGAAGCCAAACACAGAAAAGTTGTGAAGAACTAAGAAGCCCTAACAACCAAGATGCAGCCCAGAGAAGTTGGTGAGCTGAGCTCACCAAAGGGCCGCGGAACCGCGGCCCAAGCCAACAAATGCCGCGGTTCCGCGGCCGTATGGTGCCCATGTTGGTGGAAACTTTTGTTGTCGGTGTGTCGGTGCAGGTGTTGGGATTTTCCGTGGGCATATCTGTAAAATCATGTGTGCGAGAATCTGTAACCCTAGCTTTCCTGTTTACTTATAAATTGTAATCATAAATCTGTAAAATGGATGCCTCTTTTCAATCAATAAAATTCAGAATTGTTGGGAGAAAAAAGAGCATCATTTCTGTAAGTGTTTTTATTTTAATTCATGCCTTAGTGTTAATTCATTTCTTGCCCTAGCTATCTAGTATAATTCTTGCAGTAGAGTAATCATATCACTTGCCTTAGTTAACTTAGTGTAGCTCTTTTTAATCTGCAGTAGATAAGTAATAATTTTAGATCTAAACAAAACACATTAAACATAACAAAAAAAATTTCATTTTTAGAAGATTCCCTAATGGGCGAATAAAATCCTCGCTTGTTAGGGTTAGGAACAAGGGAGGGATTGAGAGAGGAATATCTCTCATCTCCTTCAATGCCAATAAATTTTCATAAGTAGAATTTCATGCACGCATGCATGATCCGCTTCCTACGGCACTCTACCTACGAGGTAACGGTGAACCGTAGTATAAAGGGCCGGACATACATGACGTCCATGAAGGTTATAGCAATTAATAGGAAAGGACGGACAAGGATCTAAAGGAAGAAACTTCGTTTCTTCCCAATCATCCTAATCCCCTTTGCTAATAATTGTTATGACTTCTAAAGAGTTTTAATCAAAAGGCATTGAAAGAGGTGACAATATTAATCTTATCAACCCTACCTTAAACCTAATCCTAACAAGTTCTTTAATATCGTATAAATTAGTTTTAAATCAATCAACAAAAACCAAACCACCATCGGAATCAACTCGTAAAAACACAAATCAAAAAATTACACATCTCTGTGGATCGACCCGTACTCACCGGCTAGCTGCAAAGCGACGCCGTTTCTGATTACGGTTAACAAGTATTTTTGGACAAATCAAGCGCAAAGCGCCCACGTGCCGACACGTGGCGCGCTTGCGCTCAAGAACCCAGCGCCCGAGCGTAAAGCGCCCACGTGCCGACATGTGGCGCGCTTGCGCTCCAGCACTCTGCGTTCGAGCGCAAAGCGTCTACGTGCCGACACGTGGCGCGCTTGCGCTCAAGCGCCCAGCGCTCGAGCGCAAAGCGCCCACGTGCTGACACATAGCGCGCTTGCGCTCCAGCACTCTGCGCTCGAGTGCAAAGCGCCCACGTGCCGACACGTGGCGCGCTTGCGCTCAAGCGCCTAGGCGCTGGCCCCACGCATCCTTTGGATGTCTTTTCCCCCCTTTATTTATATATACATATGTATATATACAGTTATTTGAAGAAGCGTCTTCTGCTTCACTTGAGCTGTTTACGACATGGAAACTGTGGAACTGCTTCCGTTTCTTGGACCGAACGTATCTGAGCCCAGTTGTCTCCATCTTGTCGTTAAGCAATATTCGCTGGGTCCAAGGAATATCCTAGACTTTTTGTAGAATTGGGCTTGTCGAACAGTTTGTTCGAAGGGTACATCTCGGCATCTTAGCAGCCTTTTCAATCCCCCCGTATAATATCTTGGTAGACGGATTAGTTGAAGCTTGTCGAGTGCAAAATTGGCACCATGCCAGACATCTTTTTCTACTTTATTTTCCGAAAGAGAATCGCTTTTTCATCTCTTCGCCTGGAAGGTACGTAAAAAGTTTGCAGTTCTTATATGCTGTATGTATGGAGCGCATCAAGTTCCTTATAATGCTGAGGCGGAGCCATTGTAATTTGTAGACTCTGATCTGTTCTGGCAAAAGTTTGCATTGACGGGCGGACGGAGAACACTGCGTTGGCCTCGTCCTCTGAGTCGCTGCTAAAGACCATAATAGGAGTGGATGGTCTGGGCTTATTTTTTTCTTTCCGGGGTTGTGCCAAGTAGACTATTTCTTCATCTTCCTTGGTATCGCTCCCAAAAATCGGGATAGTGGTGACGGATTTCTGTTTATTCTCCGGCTTATGGCACCTTTCCGTATCCTCGAAATCTAATAGGAAGTATTTTGCTTCTTCATATTTTCGGACCTCGTTTATGGAAAACTGATTTAGTTCCTCTGTGACAGTGTATTCCAAACCATCCTTGAAATACTTCATACACTGATATTGTGCAGACAGGATGACGTTATACTCATGTAACCAAGGCCTGCCGAGCAAAGCATTATAGCAAATCTTGGGCGTCAATGACATGAAATTTGATATCAGTGACGAGCAGCCTGAAGCGTAACGTCAGTATTACGGACCCAAGCGTCCGTGACAACTGTGAGTCGTGTAGGGTTGCTAGGCACGCGCATAAGGGTCTACGAGGCATCAATCATGCCCGATTAAAATTTTAGCCGTGCCGAACAACTCTAATACGGATCTTAAAACTAGGGTTTAGGCGAAAACTAGCAAGTTAACAACTTTAACTCTAAGTGAAAGAGATTACAACCTTTGTAGGACTCTAAAGACTCGGGTATATCGCATACAACCGATCAATGTCACGAATCACGAGAATAAAATACGGTATCTCATATCGTATCAATCTCGGTCCCGCACATATCTCATATGCGCTCTGTAGGGTTCCTAGGCACGCTAAGGAGGTCTCACAAGGCATCAACCATGCCATTTTCAAATTTAACGGTGCCGAGAAACCCTAAACTACGGATCGTTGGCTAGAAATCTAGGCGAAAAGGAGACTAGTTTACATCTAAACTAAAAGAACGGATATACAACCTTTGTAGATCCGGTCCTCCACCTCCACGGCTCCGTGATGAAGTCCTCTCCACTGTCCAAATCAAGATCCGGGCTCTAGCGTCGGCTTCATCGGAGTAGAAGCGGGCTAGGTCATCGACGACGTGCCGAAGATGATCTACGTCGAGGCATCGCTAGATCAAGCTCCACCTTCACCAAGCCATGAAAACTTGTGAAGGAAACACCCTATACTACTTGGCAAGAGGTAGAGGATGAAGAAATAGGAAGTGGGTAGACTTTAGAATTGGATTTCTCACTCATTTCCATCAATCACCATTGATGGAGCTTGCTTTCTTCACTTGAAGAAGATGAAGAAGAAGAAGAAAGTGTTATCTTAAGTTCTTTTTAAAATCAAAAGTAAATCAATACTTATCATAAAATGAACCATGGTCAAGTGTAGAGATTAAACTAGGGTTAATGGAGTGGTTAGGGTTAAGCATGAGACAAAATGGTAACTTTGGTCAAAGCTTCATGAAGCTTCAACTAGAAAACAAATAAAGCCACCATTCTTTCTCTTTATGCTAATTTATTTCAAAATGAATAAATGAAATAAATAAATGAGAAAAGGAAATGAAACCCTAACCACTTAAGTAACCATGGTTTAATACTTTACACAAACCCAAACAAGCATGCATCATCAAACATGATACAATCATGTGTACAAAAGTATATCACATATACAATGTGCACAAACCAAGTGAGAAAATCCGTTTAAAGTGAACCAATACTAGTTAGTGCAAAGTAATATATCAAATATATAATTATGCATTAAATCATTAAATCAACACTTGATTTAACGATCCGGTCATATCGCATATAACCGACTAATATACAATGTATCGATTTATCGAATCAATCCATGATTCGATAACTAGGTTATATCGCATACAACCATTCGACACATTCATCGCGAGAATAGAATACGATATCACATACACGCATTATTCTCGGTCCCGCACATATCTCATATGCGCTCCTATTTCGTTTCGCTTGAGCCAGGAAACCTCTGTGTAGGACTCTAAAGACTCGTCAATACGCCGGCAGCAGGTGATGATCATATCAATCACCCACAAGCCGCAAGCGGTCTGCTAAACGTAACGGCCACCCGGGTACTGAGCGATCTGAAGATCGACGAGCAAGCCCGCTCACACTCCAGTGAATCCAACCAGTAACACTACCGTACAGTCCGGTCTGATCGTCTGATACGTCGCATATCTCGCCTAGGGGTGGTAAACGTCAGACCCCAATAGCTTGATAAGTCGTGTCGATATGAGGTCTATAACAATTCGAGAAACTACTGGTAACACTTACCAGTAAATCTCAGCAACCCTGGCCAGGGATTTCCTGTTATAGCCAATCGAACACAGCGCAACATCAACCCCCTATACCGGGAGAGACGAATCCCCTCCTATCGCTCATTGCCTCCATGTGACTCGGGACTGTACCCAAAAACCACCGTTTTGCACGCCCTCTTGGACGTGGTAAGATGAAAATCAAAGCACAGTGGGAACCACACAAGACTCTATGACGATCTCGGGTCAACAGACTACTCTGTACCAGTGTCACCAGAGAACTGCCATCTGACGTGAGGTATAATACCATCTGGGAGTTCTCGGCGAGTCCGTCCAGTGTACCCAGTCTCCACTGAGCACCCGTATATCATCTATGATGTCAAACACCAATGGATATGGGATCATCCATCGCCCATCTGTATGGGTCGAGAAGGTATACGCTAGTCTACTCTGGTATATCGATGCCCCGTCTCGATACACCCACGACTAGGGACTTTGAAGGATGTACTTATGGACTACCATGTCCCCACTAGTATGATCCACATCATAGTCCAGGTAGTCAAGTACACATCCTACGGGCTTTACCAATATGTAACAGAGAGACAATCAGTATACACGTTAAGGTAAAGAGCAACCAGATAGCATACTATCATGTCGAGCAAGAAAGTCCTCCCTATATATGTCCCAGCATCCACTACAATATACATCCTATGTACAGTAATGGCCTCTAGGGCATACATATAACTAACAATCTCCCACTTGCACTAGGGCCATCTGTAGCAGTGGTTGCAGTATCTCATACTCAACCATCCCATAAAAGTCTCTCTCTGGGAAAAGGCCTTTCGTGAGTGGATCCGCTGTGTTTGTCCTCTGAGTCTACTCTCCTAACCTCGATCCCTTAGAGATCAACCATCTCCATGATCAGGTGATACTGCCTTAGAATATGTCTGGATCACTGATGGGACGGACGTTCCTTGGCATAAGCCACAACTCCATTGTCACACAATGGGAGGAACATGGTTCATCTTATGAACCAATATATACCCAAACAGCCTTTTTGGTAGCATCTTAAATAGCGATGTATCAAGTCTTTATCATCTAGTATGCCACGGTATCTAGCTTGGAACTCTTCCAACATACCGTCCCTTTACTGAGGGTAAAGACAATGCCTGCGACTGGCATTCAGTCGTCTTTATCACCCTGGAACCCTTCCAGTGATTCTCCCCAGGATCGATTGATACCATCTCACTACAACTAGTGAGAATCCTAACATTCAATTAGATCTATCTCATAGATCCAAACCCAGGATTTAGGAGGTATCACTTTGATCCTTTATGGAGAATCATTGTGATAAGCGGAGATTGACCGAGCGTAGCATAGGAAACACCTTCCCTATCTTGAGTATGTCATCCACGTGCTCTACGAGGATCGTCACCATACTCCCTACTACCTTTTTGTTTATACAAGGTTCATCTACCATTTTGATGATATCAAACTGTTTGACTAACTCATCAAAACAGATGTTCCAACTCCGCGATGCCTGCTTTATCACATAAAACATCTTGTTCACGTTTCCGCTGCTCCCACTGTTTACGAAGCCCTCTGGCTGTGTACTTACAGACGTTCTCTTCTAAATCAATATTTAGAAAAGCAGTCATGGCACCCCGTGGCAAGTAGGATCTGGATGGACTTAAGCATAGCTACTTGAAAAGGTTTCATCATTGTCCACGCCTGGTCGATGACGAAAAACTTTAACAAGTCTAGCTTTGAAAGTCGCAACTTTTCTATGTACACCAAGTAATCTTCTCAAGATATACTTGCTCCTGATGGGAATTTAACCCTTCAGATATAGCAACCAAAGTCCATACTTTGTTGGTGTAAAAGGATTCCATCTCAGATCGCTAAGCATCCAGCCATTCTTACAGAGTCTTACTCCTGATGGCCAGCTCGAAGCTAGTTGGGTCATCATCTCATGATGCAATCCTCGCTCCCACTGTCATAGAGAAACCGAAGTATCTGTCAGGTGGGTGAGGAACCCTTCTAGATCGGCGGAAAGGCTGAGGTTCGTTGGAATCTACTGAATCCTTTGGTTCTATCAAATCATGTGCTGTAGTTTGTATAGCTGGAACATTTCCAGTTCTACATTACAGACCTTGCCTCGAGCTTGTCCGGATTTTGCTTTTAGACATAGGCCGGTCAACCCCAAATCTTAACTAACTTAAGATATGGGCTCTTCCCTTTCCATATCATATATGAAGTGGTAGGCAACTGATTTGATTCGAACCCTATTCAATAGGTATGCAGCTTCTCAAGTGCATAACCCCCCAAAAAAAAGGAAAACAGGTAACTCAGTAGTACTCATCATAGAGCACACCTTATCATATAGGGTGTGATTGCTCCGCCCCGATATACCATCGTGCAATGGTGTATACGGAGGAGTAATGCTGAGAGAGAATCTCATTCTCCTTTAGAATAGTCCATGAATTCCATGCACAAGTATTCTCCTCCTTGAACTCATTATAGGACATAATACTTATACCCGTATTTTGGTTCTCTACTTCTAACTTATATTCCGTGAATATCTCAAAAGGTTCGGACTTGTGTTTCAACAGGAACATATGTCTGAATCTTGAGAGATTATCAGAGAATATAATGAAGTATAAAGAACCAGTCCTGGTATATGTAGACAGGGGACCTACATACATCAACATGTATCATCCCAAGAGTTCACTAACTCTTTCTCTGTTTCCAATAAACGGAGCTATGGTCATCTTATCTTTGTGACATGACTGGCGAGTTTCACAAGATGTAAATTCAAACTGATTTAAATATACATCTAAATGTAACTTCAGCCAGTCGGGTCGCATTGATCTGACCTAGTCTACAATACCTCAAGAAGAATCCGTTCATTTCTGAACTCTTCCTCTTGTGTGTGTTCCGTATACTAAGAACTGTAGTTTGATTTAGAACATTAATGCTTTTAGATAACGTGCCTGAACCGATCAACTTTTGATATAGGAAATGTTCAAAACATTATCCAACAATACAAAATTTTATCATTTCTTTACTAATAAAGAGAGTGATATGATTTTGTATATCAGGTTCGGTATCTAATAACATTCGTTCAGAATCAATGTATTGGTAATACAGGGTGACAGTGACCAACAGACTTGGCTGCAACACTTGCCCCGTTTTCTGCCTCATGAAACTTATCACCCGTTCTCAGTTCTCTACCTAGCTGTAGACCTATGTAACAGATTACATATCTGGGATCCTGATCTGGTATCACATACCCAGGACGTAGAGAATACAGAGAAACAGTTCTTTGTAATGAACACACCCGAAGATGATGCATCAGCATGCACTCTCTTCGTTTGGGCGGCACGGGAAATCTGGTATTCCCCAATTTCGTGCTCTGTCTTATAACAATTATAAGGTGGAGCGGGACCAACGTTCCCCAGCTCAGTATAACAAGCGGGTTCGGTCAATTATCCGTATTATTATCTTGATTAAGGCGTGATATGGTCGCTACCTGGAGAGAGAGAGAAGAAAACACTCAGCGTGCGCTCTTGCAAGAATAGATTGGTTATTATTTTATCTAATCAGGATGGCTCCCACTGCTTTGTATCAAATCTTCCTTCAAACCCTAAAAGGAAAGACTAGCCGGGATTAATTACACACTACAAGTTCGCCAATCTTTCAGCCAGGCCAGTGTCGGTACTTTGAGGGAGGTCCCCCGTGCTTTCGCACGAACCTAATTAATGTAAACCTCGTTTTCCCAGAGGCGTAACCCCGTTGACACCTTTCTAGACACCTACTTGATCGGCTAATTGTAATGTATAAAACTCTCCCAGGAGTAACTCTTACTCGCAGCGGGTATCGGGATCCAACTATCTCATAGAAGGTATGCAATCTCATTGCAAATTTCAACACTTGAAATTCCCGATAATATTTTGCCCCAAACGATCTATGACCTTGACAAGGTCAACAAACTATAGACCGCAAGTCAAGTTCAATCTGTCATTTCTTGATTGAATCAAACCCACCCGCACGACCCTTGACAAGGTCAACAAGGCCGCACGACTACCCTAACCCAATCTGCATCATATGCATAAGCAGATAAATACTGGTTAGCTACTGCACACTGCGCCTTGACAAGGTCAACAAACGCAGCACGAATACTAAACAGGATTTATCTGAAATGACGGAGGGCTATGACAGGTTTTTCTGAAAACCTATTGCATAATGAACTTGATATCGTTGTAGGATCGAATGAATTTTAAAATGGAGTGTTTTCGAGGTTTTTCTAGTTCTGCTAAAGGAGTCACTCCCGGTGAAGGGATCGTCGGTCCTTTCCTCGTCGAATGAGGTGCGGGATATATCATATATATCACTGTGCAAAGCAAAAACTCTTAAAAGCAATCAAAAGACAAATCGAGTGTGTAGCATCTGCCAGTTATTGCTAAAGGAGTCACTCCCGGTGAAGGGATCTCGGTCCTTTCCTTATCGAATAAGGTGCAGGATATATCATATATACCGCTGTGCAAAGCAAGAACTGTAGCTACCTGTTTTATTTTGAAATTCGATTCTACAACATCTTAGGTTTCTTTTATTTCATTAATCTCATTAATGAAGTCCCATCATTTATGTACCTAAACATCACAGATAAATACGACGTACACTTATGCCATCCGCATTCGCCTCGATGTCCCCTCATGCACCGTTAGGTTAGGTAACTAACGGCAGAGCGGGGCAGAGCTAGCGCGGGTGTAAAACATAAGTAACGCCTATATAATATATCATATATACTATATACTGTATCTATCACAGAACATCACATGATCACATCACAGATATCGCAGCAGAAGAATCATATGAAATATTGGATATACTAGGACGTCCGTGTTTTCAATACGAGCCAGTACAAAACACGGATTCCACGGTCGCGATGAATAGCCAAACCCACACCCCTAGACCCCTACGAGAGCGGCAAGCAACCCTACCAATTCTAGAGTTAGGAGACCCGGACTCGACTCCTCGAGTTGGTCTCCCACTGGACCCCAGAACCCGGTTACTTGTGCTCCCCACCTTGGGTCTATCCTAGTGCAGAAAAGTAAATAATATACAAACGGTGACAACTTCCGCAACCTGGAAGTGCCCCAATAAAAGAATATTACATACAAGTTTTTACATGAATGAAAATGAAAAACACTCATCTCACATAAAAAACCCCCGGCTATTCAAACACGACGATCCAATATAACATATCCAGCAACACATAACATCACATGTCATCATCGTAAGTAAATATGCGCATCCCAATTGTCGTTGACATATAGCAAAGAAACCGGCGCTATCACATATTACACTTACGGTCACAGAAAAGAAAGTGTAAAACTACAACTTTAGAAAAAGTACAGAGAGCAAATTTGGGTTTGGGTTTTCGGGTCGTTCGGACTTCAAACTCCGTCTAGACTTCGCCTAAGGCTCTAGCTAGGCTCTGATACCACTGTAGGGTTCCTAGGCACGCTAAGGAGGTCTCACAAGGCATCAACCATGCCGTTTTCAAATTTAACGGTGCCGAGAAACCCTAAACTACGGATCGTTGGCTAGAAATCTAGGCGAAAAGGAGACTAGTTTACATCTAAACTAAAAGAACGGATATACAACCTTTGTAGATCCGTTCCTCCACCTCCACGGCTCCGTGATGAAGTCCTCTCCGCTGTCCAAATCAAGATCCGGGCTCTAGCGTCGGCTTCATCGGAGTAGAAGCGGGCTAGGTCATCGACGACGTGCCGAAGATGATCTACGTCGAGGCATCGCTAGATCAAGCTCCACCTTTACCAAGCCATGAAAACTTGTGAAGGAAACACCCTATACTACTTGGCAAGAGGTAGAGGATGAAGAAATAGGAAGTGGGTAGACTTTAGAATTGGATTTCTCACTCATTTCCATCAATCACCATTGATGGAGCTTGCTTTCTTCACTTGAAGAAGATGAAGAAGAAGAAGAAAGTGTTATCTTAAGTTCTTTTTAAAATCAAAAGTAAATCAATACTTATCATAAAATGAACCATGGTCAAGTGTAGAGATTAAACTAGGGTTAATGGAGTGGTTAGGGTTAAGCATGAGACAAAATGGTAACTTTGGTCAAAGCTTCATGAAGCTTCAACTAGAAAACAAATAAAGCCACCATTCTTTCTCTTTATGCTAATTTATTTCAAAATGAATAAATGAAATAAATAAATGAGAAAAGGAAATGAAACCCTAACCACTTAAGTAACCATGGTTTAATACTTTACACAAACCCAAACAAGCATGCATCATCAAACATGATACAATCATGTGTACAAAAGTATATCACATATACAATGTGCACAAACCAAGTGAGAAAATCCGTTTAAAGTGAACCAATACTAGTTAGTGCAAAGTAATATATCAAATATATAATTATGCATTAAATCATTAAATCAACACTTGATTTAACGATCCGGTCATATCGCATATAACCGACTAATATACAATGTATCGATTTATCGAATCAATCCATGATTCGATAACTAGGTTATATCGCATACAATCATTCGACACATTCATCGCGAGAATAGAATACGATATCACATACACGCATTATTCTCGGTCCCGCACATATCTCATATGCGCTCCTATTTCGTTTCGCTTGAGCCAGGAAACCTCTGTGTAGGACTCTAAAGATTCGTCAATACGCCGGCAGCAGGTGATGATCATATCAATCACCCACAAGCCGCAAGCGGTCTGCTAAACGTAACGGCCACCCGGGTACTGAGCGATCTGAAGATCGACGAGCAAGCCCGCTCACACTCCAGTGAATCCAACCAGTAACACTACCGTACAGTCCGGTCTGATCGTCTGATACGTCGCATATCTCGCCTAGGGGTGGTAAACGTTAGACCCCAATAGCTTGATAAGTCGTGTCGATATGAGGTCTATAACAATTCGAGAAACTACTGGTAACACTTACCAGTAAATCTCAGCAACCCTGGCCAGGGATTTCCTGTTATAGCCAATCGAACACAGCGCAACATCAACCCCCTATACCGGGAGAGACGAATCCCCTCCTATCGCTCATTGCCTCCATGTGACTCGGGACTGTACCCAAAAACCACCGTTTTGCATGCCCTCTTGGACGTGGTAAGATGGAAATCAAAGCACAGTGGGAACCACACAAGTCTTTATGACGATCTCGGGTCAACAGACTACTCTGTACCAGTGTCACCAGAGAACTGCCATCTGACGTGAGGTATAATACCATCTGGGAGTTCTCGGCGAGTCCGTCCAGTGTACCCAGTCTCCACTGAGCACCCGTATATCATCTATGATGTCAAACACCAATGGATATGGGATCATCCATCGCCCATCTGTATGGGTCGAGAAGGTATACGCTAGTCTACTCTGGTATATCGATGCCCCGTCTCGATACACCCACGACTAGGGACTTTGAAGGATGTACTTATGGACTACCATGTCCCCACTAGTATGATCTGCATCATAGTCCAGGTAGTCAAGTACACATCCTACGGGCTTTACCAACATGTAACAGAGAGACAATCAGTATACACGTTAAGGTAAAGAGCAACCAGATAGCATACTATCATGTCGAGCAAGAAAGTCCTCCCTATATATGTCCCAGCATCCACTACAATATACATCCTATGTACAGTAATGGCCTCTAGGGCATACATATAACTAACACGCTCCTACTCCGTTTCGCTTGGGCCAGGAATCTCCTGTGTAGGACTCTAAAGACTCGTCAATACGCCGGCAGTAGGTGATGATCATATCAAACACCCACAAGCCGCAAGCGGTGTGCTAAACGTAACGGCCACCCGGGTATTGAGCGATCAGAAGATCAACAAGCAAGCCTGCTAGTACTCCTGTGAATCCAATCAGTAACACTCCCGTACAGTCCGGTCTCGTCGTCTGATATGTCGCATATCTCGCTTAGGGGTGGTAAACGTCAGACCCCAGTAGCTTGATAAGTCGTGTCGATATGAGGTCTATAACAGTTCGAGAAACTAGTGGTAACACTTACCAGTAAATCTCAGCAACCCTGGCCAGGGATTTCCGGTTATAGCCAATCTAACACAGCACAACATCAACTCCCTATACCGGGAGAGACGAATCCCCTCCTATCGCTTATTGCCTCCATGTGATTTGGGACTGTACCCAAAAACGACCGTTTTGCACGCCCTCTTGGACGTGGTAAGGTGGAAATCAAAGCACAGTGGGAATCACACAAGACTCTATGACGATCTCGGGTCAAAAGACTACTCTGTACCAGTGTCACCGGAGAACTGCCATCTGACGTGAGGTATAATACCATCTGGGAGTTCTCGGCGAGTCCGTCCAGTGTACCCAGTCTCCACTGAGCACCCGTACACCATCCTTGATGTCAAGCACCGATGGATATGGGATCATCCATCGCCCATCATATGGGTCAAGATGCGTATACGCTAGTCTACTCTGGTGCATCGATGCCCTGTCTCGATACACCCTCGACTAGGAACAGTTATAGGATGTACTCGTCGACTACCGTGGCCCCACTAGTATGATCTCATCATAGTCCCAGTAGTCGAGTACATATCCTAAGGGCTTTATCATCATGTATTAGAGACAATCAGAGTACATGTTAAGATAAAGTACAACCAGATAGCATACTATCATGTCGAGCAAGAAAGTCCTCCCTATATACGTCCCAGCATCCACTAGAATATACATCGTATGTACAGTAATGTCCTCTAGGGCATACATATAACTAACAATCTCCCACTTACACTAGGGCCATCTGTTGTGGTATCACATACCCAACAATTAGCTGTGGTTGAAGTATCTCATACTCAACCATCCCATAAAAGTCTCTACTGGGGAAAAGGCCTTTGTGAGTGGATCCGCGCTGTTGTCCTCTGTGTCTACTCTCCTAACCTCGATCTCCCTGGAGATCAACCATCTCCATGATCAGGTGATACTGCCTAAGAATTATATCTGGATTTCTGATGGGACGGGGATTCCTTGGCATAAGCCACAACTCCATTGTCACATAATGGTAGGAACGAAGTTCATCTCATAAACTTATATATAT
The DNA here is from genome assembly GCA_030015575.1 of Agapanthus africanus. NCBI lineage: Eukaryota > Viridiplantae > Streptophyta > Magnoliopsida > Asparagales > Amaryllidaceae > Agapanthus > Agapanthus africanus. The sequence goes on from CM057344.1 coordinate 551,777,488, forward strand.
CCAGACTGCCTCTTTGGTAGCATCTTTGGTAACGATGTATCTTGCCTTTAATCGTCTAGTATGTCACGGTATCTAGCTTGAAACTTTTCCAACATACCGTCCCTTCACTGAGGGTAAAGACAATGCCTGCGACTGACATTCAGTCGTCCTTACCACCCTGGAATCTTTCCAGTGATTCTCCCCAGGATCGATTGATACCATCTCACTACATCTAGTGAGAATCCTAACATCCAATTAGATCTATCTCATAGATCTAAATCCCAGGATTTAGGAGGTATCATTTTTATCCTATATGGAGAATCCTTGTGATAAGCGGAGATTGACCGAGCGTAGCATAGGAAACTCCTTCCCTATCAAGAGTATGTTATCCACGTACTCTACGAGGATCACCACCATACTCTCTACTACCTTTTTTGTATATACAAGGTTCATCTACCATTTTGATGAAGTCAAACTCTTTGACTACCACATCAAAACAGATGTCCCAACTCCGCGATGCCTGCTTTATCACATAAAACATCTTGCACACGTTTCCGCTGCTCCCACTGTCTACGAACCCCTCTGGCTGTGTACTTATAGACGCTCTCTTCCAAATCAACATTAAGAAAAGCAGTCATGACACCCAACCACCAGATATCGTAGTCATGGTATGTAGCCGTGGCAAGTAGGATCTGGATGGACTTAAGCATAGCTCCTTAGAAAAGGTTTCATCATAATCCATACCTGGTCAATGATGCAAACCTTTAACAAGTCTATCTTTGAAAGTCTCCACTTTTCCATGTACACCAAGTAATCTTCTCAAGATATACTTGCTCCTGATGAGGATTTAACCCTTCAGATAAAGCAACCAAAGTCTATACTTTGTTGGTGTATAAGGATTCCATCTCAGATCGCTAAGCATCCAGCCATTCTTACAGAGTCCCACTCCTGATGGCCAGCTCGAAGCTAGTTGGGTCATCATCTCATGATGCAATCCTCACTCCCACTGTCATAGAGAAACTGAAGTGTCTCTCAGGTGGGTGAGGAACCCTACTAGATCGGCGGAGAGCCTGAGGTTCGTTGGAAACTATTGAATCCTTTGGTTCTACCAAATCATCAGCTGTAGTTTGTATAGCTGGAACCTTTCCAGTTCTACATAACAGACCTTGTCTCGAGCTTGTCCGGATTTTTCTTTTAGACATAGGCCGGACAACCCCAAATCTTAACATACTTAAGATATGGGCTCTTCCCATTCCATATCATATATGAAGTGGTAGGCAATTGATTAAATTTGAACCTTATTCAATAGGTATGCAGCTTCTCAAGTGCACAACTCCCAAAAGGAAATAGGAAACTTCAGTAGTACTCATCATAGAGCACACCATATCACATAGGGTGTGATTGCTCCGCCCCGACACACCAACGTGCTGTGGCGTATACGGAGGAGTAATGCTGAGAGAGAATCTCATTCTCCTTTCGAATAGTCCAGGAATTCCGTGTTCAAGTATTCTCCTCCTTGATCTCATCAAAGGACATAATACTTATACCCGTATTTTGGTTCTCTACTTCTAACTTATATTCTGTGAATATCTCAAAAAGTTCGAAATTGTGTTTCAACAGGAACATATGTCTGAATCTTGAGAGATTATCAGGGAATGTAATGAAGTACAAAGAACCGGTCTTGGTGTATGTAGACAGGGGACTTTCATACATCAGCATGTAACAATCCCAAGAGTTCATTAACTCTTTCTCTGTTTCCAATAAACAGAGCTAAGGTCATCGTATCTTTGTGACATGACCGGCAAGTTTCACAAAATGTAAATTCAAACAGATTTAAATATGCATCTAAATGTAACTTAGCTAGTCGTGTCACATTGATATGACCTAGTCTACAATGCCTCAAGAAGGATTCGTTCATTTCTGAACTCTTCCTCTTGTGTGTGTTCTGTATACTAAGAACTGTAGTTTGATTTAGAACGTCAATGCTTTTAGATAACGTGCCTGAACCGATCAACTCTTGATATAGGAAATGTTCAAAACATTATCCAACAATACAAAATTATATCCTTTCTTTACTAATAAAGAGACTGATATGATATTGTATATCAGGTCGGTATCTAATAACATTCGTTCAGAATCAATGCATTCTGGTAATACAGGGTGATAGTGACCAACAGACTTGGCTGCAACACTTGCACCATTTTCTGTCTCATGAAACTTATTACCCGTTTTCAGTTCTCTACCTTTCTGTAGCCCATGTAACAGATTACATATGTGGGATCCTGATCCGGTATCTCATACCCAGGACGTAAAGGATACTGAGAAACAGTTCTATGTAATGAACACACCCGAAGATGATGCATCAGCATGCACTTTCTTCGTTTGGGCGGCACGGGAAATCTGGTATTCCCCAATTTCCTGCTCTGTCTTATAACAATTATAAGTTGGAGCGGGACCAACGTTCCCCAGCTTAGTATAACAAGCGGGTTCGGTCAATATATCCGTTTTATTATCTTGATTAAGGCGTGACATGGTCGCTACCTGGAGAGAGAGAGAAGAAAACACTCAGCGTATGCTCTTGCAAGATTAGATTGGTTATCTAATATATCTAATCAGGATGTCTCCCACTGTTTTAATCAAATCTTCCTTCAAACCCTAAAAGGAAAGACTAACCGGGATTAATTACACGCTACAAGTTCGCCAATCTTTCAGCCAGGCCAGTGTTGGTACTTTGAGGGAGGTTCCCCGTGCTTTCGCACGGACCTAATTAAAGTAAACCTCGTTTTCCCATAGGCGTAACCCCGTTAACACCTTTCTAGACACCTACTTGATCGGCTAATTGTAATGTGTAAAACTCTCCCACGAGTAACTCTTACTCGCAGCGGGTATCGGGATCCAACTATCTTATAGAAGGTATGCAATCTCATTGCAAATTTCAAAACTTGAAATTCCCGATAATTTTGCCCTAACGTGCAATGACCTTGACGAAAGCCAACAAACCATAGCCTGCTAGTCAAGTTCAACCCGTACATTTTTTGACTGAATTAAACCCACCCGCACGACCCTTGACGAAAGACAACAAAGCCGTACGACTACCCTAATCCAATCGCATCGTATGCAGCAGATAAGCATCATATAGCTACCGCACACTACACCTTGACGAAAGCCAACAAATGTAGCACGAATACGATATACAACTTATCTGAAATGACGGAGGGCGACGACAGGTTTTTCAGAAAACCTATTGCGTAATGAACTTGATATCGTTGTAGAATCGAGTGATTTTAAAATGGAATGTTTTTGAGGCTTTTCTAGTTTTGCTAAAGGGGCGGTAAGGCGTGCCACATGTGAGGCGTTGGCTTGACCCTTCTACGGTTGGACCATTGGTACTGAGGCATGAAGTGAATGTTTTTAAACTTATTTCATGTGTTGAGCTGTTTCGGGAAAACTTGGGTGTTTGATTGTTCGATCGGAAAGTTTAAAATTTTCTATTTATCTGGAATATGATACAATATTTGGAATCCACAAGTAGTTATGAGATAACTGAATGAATGTTATAAACATAGCAGTTTAGTCTCACTTGATCGGTTGCCACGGAATTTTGATGCGATCAAAATTCCGTCGCAATCACGTAGCGTACGCGGATATTCGCCGGGTAAACTTAATAGACAGCCACGCCCCATAGCCCCGACCAAGTGACTGTAGGAGAACCCCATCGCCGAAAGCATCCGTTCGGGTGCTCGCGGCAGCGGTGTTCCGCCTTGGTGCACTTCGTCGACGGCATCGGGGGTGCGGCCGCCTAATAAAGTTTGCGACGAGCATTCGATCAAAATGTCGGGAATCTTGTTGAATTTCCCGACTTCATATTGAAAAGAGTTTTCGATAATGAGACTAAAATGCGGGGTTTATAATTGTTAGGCATGCGATGTCTAAGGAATTCATTTGGTTAGGCATGTGATGTCTAAAGAGATTGAGAATTCCAACTGTTGTAGTTTTACACTTTCTTTTCTGTGACCGTAAGTGTAATATGTGATATCGCCGGTTTCGTTGCTATATGTCAACGACAATTGGGATGGGCATATTTACTTACGTTGATGACATGTGATGTTATGTGTTGCTGGATATGTTATATTGGATCGTCGTGTTTGAATAGCCGGGTTTTTTTTTATGTGAGATGAGTGTTTTTCATTTTTATTCATGTAAAAACTTGTATGTAATATTCTTTTATTGGGGCACTTCCAGGTTGCGGATGTTGTCACCATTTGTATATTATTTACTTTTCCGCACTAGGATAGACCCAAGGAGGAGGGCACAAGTAACTGGGTTCTGGAGTCCAGTGGGAGACCAACTCGAGGAGTCGAGTCCGGGTGTCCTAACTCTAGAATTGGTAGGGTTGCTTGCCGCTCTCGTAGGGGTCTAGGGGTGTGGGTTTGGCTATTCATCGCGACCGTGGAATCCGTGTTTTATACTGGCTCGTATTGAAAACACGGACGTCCTAGTATATCCAATGTTTCATATGATTCTTCTGCTGCGATATCTGTGATGTGATCATTTGATATGTTGTGATAGATACTGTATATAGTATATATGATATATTATATAGACGTTACTTATGTTTTACACCCGCGCTAGCCCTGCCCCGCTCTGCCGTTAGTTACGTAACCTAACGGTGCACGAGGGGACATCGAGGCGAATGCGGATGGCATAAGTGTACATCGTATTTATCTGTGATGTTTAGGTACTTTAATGATGGGACTTCATTAATATGATTAATGAAAGTAAAAGAAACCTAAAGATGTTGTGGAATCGAATTTCAAAAATAAAACAGGTAGCTACAGTTCTTGCTTTGCACAGCGGTAAATATGATATATCCTGCACCTTATTCGATGAGGAAAGGGCCGACGATCCCTTCACCGGGAGTGACCTGTTGGAGATAGTGCCCTCAGAGTCAATTATTGGATCACAGGCACGTGATTGCAATGATTGAGGGAGGACCTATCCCAGTAGGACAGTCTTACTCAAGATGATAGTATGCTATCTTGTTTACCTTTATCATCGTGTACTGCTTTAGGTGACCTTACGAATCGCTATTGCACGTTGATAGAGCCCCTAGGATTCTTGCTTGACTACCAGCAGTATGAGGGCGATCATATAAGTGAGAGCTGGAGTCTATAAGCACATCCTTAAAAGGTCCCTAGTCGTGGGAGTTTCGAGACAGGGCATCGATACTCCATTAGTAGACTAGTGTATACAGTCGAGACCCCGACGAGGGGGGTGGCCGGTCTCACAAGCCACTGGTGTCAGTTGGTTCACCTAAGATGTATACAGGTGCTCATTGGGTTATGAGTACAACGGACAGGACTCGCCGGGAACCTGCTAGTTGGGATTATACTAGACGTCAGATAGCAGTTTCCAGGTGACATGTGTACAGGTTAGTTCATCGACCTGAGATCGTCATTTGTCTCGTGTGAGTTCCCACTGTGCTTTGATTAGTACCTTACCACGGCTCAAAGGAGTCGTGCAAACAGGTTTTAGTTGGGTACAGTCCCGAGCCACATGGAGGCAGTGAGCGGATCTGCAGGGGTTCGTCTCTCCCGGTATTAGGGGCGAGGTCGCGCTGTGTCTAGAAGAGCCAGAACATGGAAAGTCCTTGGCCAAGGCAGGAGATTTGCTGGTAGGTATTCCAGTAGTATCTCAGGGTGTTCTGGGCTACACTCCGACACAACTTGTACTGCTATTGGGGGTCTGACTTTTACCAACCCCCTAGGCCCTCCATGCGATGCTCATAGACGAACGGACTGGACTATACGGATATTGTCACTGACAGGCTCAGTAGGGTGTCAGGATGAGTTCGCTCATCGACGTCCCTTTTGGTCAATAGCTGGTGGCCCGTTATGTATTGGCTGATACTTCTGACGTGCTAGTGGTTAAATCCACAGCCATAGTATTGACGAGTCTTTAGAGTCCACCACACACAGTTACTCAGGTTTCGGGCGAAATGCTGTAGAGGCCGTATGGAGATATGGCAGGGTTCGATCAGATACGTGCGGTATTGCACGGATCGTGATCGGACGGTTTTTACTAGCCGGCTTTGGCTTAAGCCGAATCCTAGTATTAGATAGTGTAGATTTTGTCTCTTTGCATTTGTGTTCAGTGGGAATACAAATGCGGGCATGTATTTGCAGTAGCGGGGTTTTCCTGTAATTTATTACAGGATCAGTTTTCTGAAGTTGCCAGTTTGCATTCCGTTCCGGCCGGTTTTCTTTTATTCCTTCACGACCGGACTTTAAATGGAAGGGGTTATTTGCAGTTTGCAAATGACTTATTAGTGGAGGGTTTTCTTGCATTTGTGGCTTCATGATGGTTCTACCATCATGAGATTCCTTTATGGTCTCATCCTTTGCCTTTTTGAGATTGGAAATGAAAAGATTGAATTGTGAGATGAGTGTGACATTATTCTTGCATTATCTTTTTCCTTTCTCATTTTGTTATGAATTCATGCTTTTCTTTCTCACCCACTACATGAGAGGGGCCGGCCATATTGAGGGTGAAGAGAGAGCTTCATTTTGTATGAGGGAAATTGATACATCTCATTTTAGGCTTGCTCACAAAATCCTTCTCATCTCTCCAAAGTTTATATTGATTCCTCCATCATGGCAACTACACTAAACCCCAAAGAGACAACCATTCTACACTTGTCTACAGCATCCCTTGGACGCGTCGGCTAGCCAACTTCGTGTCCGAGTTGCCTCGGTCCAGAAGTGGGAACCCGTAAAAGATTCCGGCTACGTGGTGCCCTTTCCGACGAGGAGGAGATGAACGGAGTTTCCGCGGGAGATCGGAGTGGAGACGAAGACCGAAGGACACGGATCGCTTGGTATACTTCTCTACTCTTATTTTAGTTTCTAGTTGCTAGGTTAATGGCCCGATCCGGGTGAAAAGTGCGCGGTGGTGCCGGTTTGCTAGTTTGCAAAGTTTTTGTTTCCGCGTTTCCGGCGTCGGATCGACGGCCGGGGCGCCGCCGCGGACTTACATTGGTATCAGAGCCACGCCATTAACTTATCCTAGCATGGTCTAGTGTGTTTACATCCTCGATCGAACAAAAATCCCGAAAACCCGATTTTGTATGCTCAGTTTCTGTCGAAATTTTTTTGGAGTCTAAAAATTTTTCATGGGGTTGCAGAATGTTTTGCAGAAAATTCTAAGCAATCTATGAAAAATTGGTCAAGTGATCTCACCATACGACCGCGGAACCGCGGCCAAACCCATGCTTGGGCCGCGGTTCCGCCGCGCTTTTGACTCCTCATTTGACCAAATTTTTCCAGAGTGCTCCTGAGTTCAAAATGGGTGTTTTGGGATATTCTTTTTGGGCCTAGATTTTCTGTGAGTGCTACAGTACTGCTTGGGGCCCACTTTGATAAATTTGTTCGATCGGATATTTTAAACATCCTAGTTCATAGTGTTTACATTATATCTGCGATCGTGAATGTCACTCGATCGGTAAATCTAGTCTATCTGCTATAGCCCTTTTAGACGGATTTGCGAACATGACATTCACGTTGATGTTCTGTGTTGTGCTGTGATGTTACGGATCGGTCGTGGGGATAGCCTGGTTGCAATGTTAGTACAGTTTGTTTTATATGTACATTTGATATTGCGGGGCGAGCGTCCGACATGTGGACTGCCGTCACTGCCTGTTTGTATTATTATTTTGGGGCACGACCAGGTTGCGGTCGATGTACCCGTTGTATGTATATTTTACTTTCTGTACTAGGATTGCCCCGCGGAGGGGTGCACGGATAGCCGGGTTCTAGAGGGCAACGGGCCCGCATCTCATGGCATTGAGACAGATGGGGCTTTACTCTAGAATTGGCGGGCTGTTCGCCGCACTCGTAGGGGGTACAGGTTGACCCAGGAGGGGTGCCTAAGTTGCCGGATTCCGTGAAGTGCTGGGTGGTCCATTCACGTTGCTGAAGGGGGCTGCCTCGCTTCAGGTTTTGGCGGGTGACTTGCCGCGCCCGTAGGGGTCTAGGATTTTCATTGCACAGGCTATCCACACGACCAGGGGAACGTCGGGTTTCAGTAGCGGCTCTATGAAACTTGGGGATCCCAGTTATCTGTATTGTTCTGTGATGCTGTACATTTCTGTGATGTTGCATTTTATCACGCCTTGAGCGAAAATTATATATTATATATATACTAGTAGATGTTGTATATGTTTTGCATCCGCGCTAGTCCAGTCCCCGCTCTGTCGTTAGTTAAGTAACCTAACGGGTGATGACGGGACCCAGTGGCGAATGCGGATGGCATATACGTACATCATTATTTTCGTTCTTTTGTGGTGTGATCAATTGATGGGACTGCGTTGATTCGGATCAATGCAAGATAAAAAAACCTATTCTGATGTTGTTGGAACATTTTTCAAAAAGCTGTTATTGCAACGGCGTTCTCTTTTGTTTTGCATCGTGGTATTCAGTTGGAATATCCTGCTCCTCAGTCGACGAGGCAAGGGCCGAGATCCCTTCACCGGGAGTGACCCCTTGGACAAAAGTTTGCGTCAGGGAAATAACTTCACTATAGCCGATTACTTTTGCTTTGCATCGTGGTATTCGGTTGGAATATCCTGCACCTCATTCTACGGGGAAAGAGCCGAGATCCCTTCACCGGGAGTGACCTCTTTAGCAAAGGTTTTCGTCACTATATTTTTAAAAAAGCTATCTGTTCCTTCAACGATATCAAGTTCATTATGTTAAAGGTTTTCGCCAGAAACCATTCGTAGCCCTTCATCATTTCGGTTAAATATTCGGTAGTATTCAAACTATGTATTTTGACCTCACGCCAAGGCATAGTGATTGGTAGCTGCCGGGTATTTATCTGTTGCATAGATAGATGCGTTGGTTTGGGACAGTCGTACTACTATTTTGGCCTACGTCAAGGGTATGTACGGGTGGGTTCAAATTAACCTGGATAATGATGGGTAGAACTTGACATGTGACTTATGATATTTTGACCTCACGCCAAGGTCATAAGAGCATGGGGCAAAAATCCACATCGGGAGTTTCAAAAGAACTGAAACTTGCCAGATATGCGCATACCTCTGGAGTGTGATAACGTGAGCGGATTCCGTCACGTTATCGTGCGATGAGAGTTGGATCCCGATTCCCACTGATGAGTTGGTTTACTCCTCGGGTGATCCCGGCTAATTCTTCTTTCAGGTTTGGGGAAGAATTTGACGTTACAGTGGGAGTTTACAGATTAGATAAAGTGATAACCATTCTGATCTAGGTTAGAGTGCACGCTGAGTGTTTCTTTTCTCTCTCTCTTTGGCAGCGACCATTGACCCGACCCTAGAATATGACTCAGTGACCAAGTTGACCAAACCTTCTTAACACTGGCTTTTGGATTGTCAGAATTGCAAACTTCATTGCCACTCCTAGTTTTACCCTTTTCTCCAGGACACCCCGTATTACTACGAACGTCCACTTCCATTGGACAAAACCATCGTATGGTTATATACGAACTCGAAGGAATTTGAGGATGGTTTCTGGTTCTGGAGAAAATGAATAGGACTATTCAGTTGTCTTTTCCTTTTACCTTCTCTCAGGTTGCGAGTACTCCTTGGTTTAGGAGTTAGTACACCTATTACGCAAATTGGATAGTCTTCTTCCAGACCTTAGGCTGGTGCCGACCGGTAGGGAATGAAGAAAGCCAATTAACCTAAACGGTGTACAGAAGGTATTAAGTTCAGACAAAGCGAGGGATTAGTAAGAGGGCAAAGTAAATTGCGACTGCTATTCACGACCTAACCAAGTATTTCTTCGCCAATCCTAAATCACCTTTATATTTCTCCAGGACACTCCGTATCACTACGATGATCCCAAGTTTATTGGATAATCCATCGTATGGTTATATACGAACTCGAAAGGAACTTGTTCCAGTTCGGGGATGGATCCTAGTTCAGGAGAAATAGGAATAAAGTTCATTCAGGTGTCTTTTATCTTCACCTTCTCTCGCGTTGCGGGTGCTCCTAGGATTAGGACAGTACACCCATTATGCTTATTGGATAGTCTTCTTCCAAACCTTAGGCTGGTGCCGAACGGTAGGGAAGGAAGAAAACCATTTGGCCTAAAGGGGTGTGCAGAAGGTAACGACTAAAGACATATAAAGGGATTTGGAGAGGTGGCAAAGAATTATACGGTTACAGTTGTGAATCTGGATAATGGGAGACGCATTACTAGGAATACCGGAATACCCCATCGAAATATTTCAATATTTCAGTTTCACTGTGTACTGTTAAAAGAAAACTGATTTCCCAATTAGACACTTGCTCCAGGGTATGTATTTACCAGGTATGATTCTCACATCTGTATGGTTTTACAGATGATGAGTGGGAGTAAGTTATTGGGAATTAGGTGATCATCCTCATTATATCGGGATTCGTTGTAATTGGTGATATTTGAGGAAGTCACCTGGGTTGTTTGCCGGAGGGCAAATATTTGGTTTTGAATATCCATTGTTGTGCACCAATTTCAAATTGATATATCTGTACGTCTATTTTTATAGAGTGAGATATACCTTTTTGAAATTATGTCTATGACATTTACCTATATCAGTGGATGGTTAGGTAAGGAGCATTGAACAACCGTGTAATTCTTCTTGACCATAAGTACAGTTTTCAACCTATGACACACAGTGAATGAGTCATTTGACTCAAGATACTTATACAGAGTATTGTATGTTGTCCAGTGTCCATTAGGACAGAGGGGTAGGTACTCGTACTATATTCTGTTTACTTGTGACTTCTCTAGTTCTTAGACATGTGTTTCTTAGAAACACAGGGTCCAAGTTTTGAGAAGTTATATGTATATGAATAAAGTAGAGAACCAGGTGTTACAAGTATCGGGATTCTTCAAGGTGATCGAAGATGTAGATACTTGTGTATGGTATTCAGTTGATAGTAATGATTAAGAGAACTAGCTTCTCTTTCAGGTTACTCATAATTGGAAGCATTCCTAAGTTGAGTAACGCTGATCGGCCTCTCTTCCATTTAGTTGACATGCACTGGAGACAGCTGCATGATTTGAATCTGGTTCAATTAAATCAGTGCCTTTGTTTTTATATTGGATATAGAACAGTTCATATCTTGACATTGTTAAGGTACGGGGAGTTGTCCGGCTTATGCTTAAAACCAGACTCCGGATAACTCAAGGCACGTTTCTGTAATGGCTGTTTGTGGGTTGACCCGGGCTATGACGAGGGTTGACTTTCTACCATCTGGAAGATCAATAGTGATATTGTTCTTGACTCGCCACAGTTTTAATTAAAAATGGATTTTTTCAGAAAACAGTAGTGGGAGTATGGTAGAACTGGAAGTGATTCCAGAACCGCAAACGATTACTGAAGATTTGATAAGAACCTAAAGATTCAATTTAGTTTGACATTCCATTGGCCACTCCGCAGATAAAGTGGGTAACCTCAGGCACTCGAGAGGTACTTCGGTATGCTCAAGGATGGTGGCAGGGAGGTTCTTGTTTACCCAGACTTGCCATTGCTGTTGTTCCAGACTGTGAGACCCGGCAGGAGGATGAGTATAGCGTCATTCTAAACTGGTTTTAGAAGTGCACGTCCATATGACTCTGCCAGAGGGTTGTCGTGGTCAGTGGGAGAAGCGGAAGCATTGGTGGACATCAGGCTTATGTTTATTTATAGACTAAAGCAGATATAGCGGAGATAGATCATCTATTTCTTATGTGACAGTCATAGGTTTGACTTCATCAGAATAGGGGATGGATCTGTTAAGAAGGTAGTAGGGTGTGATGTCCTGGTATTTGATGACATACACAAAGTAGGAAGTGATATTCCTATACTACGATCGGTTAGACTTTGGTCGTCACACAGTAGTTTCTCCACATAGGAATTGGATCTTATATCGTACATTCTGGTTACTAGATCTATGGTTTTAGATCTAGATTTGGGTGGTTTCCCAATAAGGGTACTTAGACAGCATTCTAAGAGTATTTAGAATGGACGACTCCTGGCATGGTGGTGTACCTGCAGGTAATGGAGTCACCCTCTCTAAAGGTGTCTTACAGACTAAAGGGGAGAGGGATACGCATGATTGGCAGATCACTTGCTTAGGCAATTGAGTCAATCATGAGATGTCAAGTACCACACCAGATGTTGTTCTTGCAGTAGGTGCAATAAGTTGATATTGATCCAATCCTGGAGAAACAGTCGTAAGCAGTTTTAGAACATAAGTTGATGTTCTAGGGATATGATAACGACAGCCTCTTTTAGGAGACGGTTATCATTCCAGGCTTCCAAGGTGACCTGGATGGCAGAGTGGCTGTCAGAGTTATAGTTTTCCCTCTGACGAGGGGCAGTAGTTTGGACAGCTGGTCCAAGCAGTTACTGAGGGAAGGCATGGCGCAGGATACTGATTAAGTTCAGTTGTCGATACAGTCTAAGAAGTTTGGATTTGGAGTTCATTTATGAGCTAGGTCCCATCAGACATCCAGACATTCTAAGACAGGTATTGCTCATTTCGGGAGATGGCTTTCTCCGCGAACTTGAGATAAAGAGAGACATAGAAAGAAACACCATAGCGGATCCACTCACTGAGGCTATTTCTCGAACGCAATAGTTTCGTAAACGAGCTTTGTGAGACTGACTAGTAGAGGAGTTGGGTGTTCGGTATCACACGGGCTGTGAGTATGCGACATCGCAATAATTAACCTTGAGTGCAAGTGGGAGATTGTTGGAGATAGTGCCCTCAGAGTCAATTATTGGATCACAGGCACGTGATTGCAATGATTGAGGGAGGACCTATCCCAGTAGGACAGTCTTACTCAAGATGATAGTATGCTATCTGGTTTACCTTTATCATCGTGTACTGCTTTAGGTGACCTTACGAGTCGCTATTGCACGTTGATAGAGCCCCTAGGATTCTTGCTTGACTACCAGCAGTATGAGGGCGATCATATAAGTGAGAGCTGGAGTCTATAAGCACATCCTTAAAAGGTCCCTAGTCGTGGGAGTTTCGAGACAGGGCATCGATACTCTATTAGTAGACTAGTGTATACAGTCGAGACCCCGACGAGGGGCGGTGGCCGGTCTCACAAGCCACTGGTGTCAGTTGGTTCACCTAAGATGTATACAGGTGCTCATTGGGTTATGAGTGCACCGGACAGGACTCGCCGGGAACCTGCTAGTTGGGATTATACCAGACGTCAGATAGCAGTTCCCAGGTGACATGTGTACAGGTTAGTTCATCGACCTGAGATCGTCATTTGTCTCGTGTGAGTTCCCACTGTGCTTTGATTACTACCCTACCACGGCTCAAAGGAGTCGTGCAAACAGGTTTTAGTTGGGTACAGTCCCGAGCCACATGGAGGCAGTGAGCGGATCTGCAGGGGTTCGTCTCTCCCGGTATTGGGGGTGAGGTCACGCTGTGTCTAGGAGAGCCAGAACATGGAAAGTCCTTGGCCAAGGCAGGAGATTTGCTGGTAGGTATTCCAGTAGTATCTCAGGGTGTTCTGGGCTACACTCCGACACGACTTGTACCGCTATTGGGGGTCTGACTTTTACCAACCCCCTAGGCCCGCCATGCGATGCTCATAGACGAACGGACCGGACTGTACGGATATTGTCACTGACAGGCTCAGTAGGGTGTCAGGATGAGTTCGCTCATCGACGTTCCTTTTGGTCAATAGCTGGTGGCCCGTTATGTATTGGTTGATACCTCTGACGTGCTAGTGGTTAAATCCACAGCCATAGTATTGACGAGTCTTTAGAGTCCACCACACACAGTTACTCAGGTTTCGGGCGAAACGCTGTAGAGGCCGTATGGAGATATGGCATGGTTCGATCAGATACGTGCGGTATTGCATGGATCGTGATCGGACGGTTTTTACTAGCCGGCTTTGGCTTAAGCCGGATCCTAGTATTAGATAGTGTAGATTTTGTCTCTTTGCATTTGTGTTCAGTGGGAATACAAATGCGTGCATGTATTTGCAGTAGCGGGGTTTTCCTATAATTTATTACAGGATCAGTTTTCTGAAGTTTCCAGTTTGCATTCCGTTCCGGCCGGTTTTCTTTTATTCGTTCACGACCGGACTTTCAATGGCGGGGGTTATTTGCAGTTTGCAAATGACTTATTAGTGGAGGGTTTTCTTGCATTTGTGGCTTCATGATGGTTCTACCATCATGAGATTCCTTTATGGTCTCATCCTTTGCCTTTTGAGATTGGAAATGAAAAGATTGAATTGTGAGATGAGTGTGACATTATTCTTGCATTATCTTTTTCATTTCTCATTTTGTTATGAATTCATGCTTTTCTTTCCCACCCACTACATGAGAGGGGCCGGCCATATTGAGGGTGAAGAGAGAGCTTCATTTTGTATGAGGGAAATTGATACATCTCATTTTAGGCTTGCTCACAAAATCCTTCTCACCTCTCCAAAGTTTATATTGATTCCTCCATCATGGCAACTACACTAAACCCCAAAGAGACAACCATTCTACACTTGTCTACAGCATCCCTTGGACGCATCGGCTAGCCAACTTCGTGCCCGAGTTGCCTCGGTCCAGAGGTGGGAGCCCGTAAAAGATTCCGGTTACGTGGTGCCCTTTCCGACGAGGAGGAGATGAACGGAGTTTCCGCGGGAGATCGGAGTGGAGACGAAGACCGAAGGACACGGATCGCTTGGTATACTTCTCTACTCTGCTAGTTGCTAGGTTAATGGCCCGATCCGGGTGAAAAGTGCGCGGTGGTGCCGGTTTGCTAGTTTGCAAAGTTTTTGTTTCCGCGTTTCAGGCGTCGGATCGACGGCCGGGGCGCCGCCGCGGACTTACATGACCCCTTTAGCAATAACCGGCAGATGCTACACACACGGTTTGTCTTTTGATTGCTTCTATTGTTTTTGCTTTGCACAGTGATATATATTATATATCCAGCACCTTATTCAATGAGGAAAGGGCCGACGATCCCTTCACCGGGAGTGACCCCTTTAGCAAAACTAGAAAAGCCTAAAAAACACTCCATTTCAAAATCATTTGATTCTACAACGATATCAAGTTCATTACGCAATAGGTTTTCAGAAAAACCTGTCGTAGCCCTCCGTCATTTTAGATAAGTACTAGTTAGTATTCGTGCTGCGGTAGTTTGGCATTCGTCAAGGTGTAGTGTACGGTAGCTAACTAGTATTTATCTGCTTATGCATATGATGCAGATTGGATTAGGATATTCGTACGGTGTTGTTTGGCATTCGTCAAGGGTCGTGCGGGTGGGTTTAATTCAATCAAGAAATGTACGGGTTGAACTTGACTAGTAGACAATGGGTTGTATGGCATTCATCAAGGTCATAGAACACTAGGGGTAAAATATTATCGGGAATTTCAAGTGTTGAAATTTGCAATGAGATTGCATACCTTCTATGAGATATTTGGATCCCGATACCCGCTGCGAGTAATTGTTACTCCTGGGTGAGTTTTACACATTACAATTAGCCGATCAAGTAGGTGTCTAGAAAGGTGTCAACGGGGTTACGCCTCTGGGAAAATGAAGTTTACTTTAATTAGGTCCGTGCGAAAGCACGGGGAACCTCCCTCAAAGTATCGACACTGGCCTGGCTGAAAGATTGGCGAACTTGTAGTGTGTAATTAATCCCGGCTAGTCTTTCCTTTTAGGGTTTGAAGGAAGATTTGATTAAAACAGTGGGAGCCATCCTGATTAGATAAAATAATAACCAATCTGATCTTGCAAGAGCGCATGCAGAGTGTTTTCTTATCTCTCTCTCCAGGTAGCGACCATATCACGCCTTAATCAAGATAATAAAATGGATATATTGACCGAACCCGCTTGTTATACTGAGCTGGGGAACGTTGATCCCGCTCCAACTTATAAATGTTATAAGACAGAGCAGGAATTAGGAGATTACCAGAATTCCCGTGCCGCCAAAACGAAGAGAGTGCATGTTGATGCATCTCCTTCGGGTGTTTTCATTACAAAGAACTGTTTCTCTGTATCCTCTACGTCCTGGGTATTTGATACCGGATCAGGATCCCAGATATGTAATCTGTTACATAGGGCTACAGAAAGGTAGAGAACTGAGAACGGGTGATAAGTTTCATGAGGCAGAAAACGGTGCAAGTGTTACAGCCAAGTCTGTTGGTCACTGTCACCCTGTATTACCAATACATTGATTCTGAACAAATGTTATTAGATACCGAACCTGATATATAAAATCATATCAGTCTCTTTATTAGTAAAGAAAGGATATAATTTTGTATTGTTGGATAATATTTTGAACATTTCCTATATCAAAAGTTGATCGGTTCAGGTACGTTATCTAAAAACATTAACGTTCTAAATCAAACTACAGTTCCTAGTATACAGAACACACACAAGAGGAAAAGTTCAGAAATGAACGAATTCTTCTTGAGGCATTGTAGACTAGGTCATATCAATGCGACCCGACTAGCTGAAGTTACATATAGATGCATATTTAAATCAGTTTGAATTTACATCTTGTGAAACTTGCCAGTCATGTCACAAAGATATAATGACACCAGCTCTGTTTATTGGAAACATAGAAAGAGTTAGTGAACTTTTAGGATTGATACATGCTGATGTATGAAGGTCCCCTGTCTATATATGCCAAGATAGGTTCTTTTTACTTCATTGCATTCTCTGATAATCTCTCAAGATTTAGACATATATTCCTGTTGAAACACAAGTCCGAACATTTTGAGATATTCACGGAATATATGTTAGAAGTAAAGAAACAAAATACGGGTATAAGTATTATGTCCTTTGATGTGATCAGGGAGGAGAATACTTGAACATGGAAATCTTGGACTATTCTAAAGGAGAATGAGATTCTCTCTCAGCATTACTCCTCCGTATACACCATAGCACGATGGTATATCGGGGTGGAGCAATAGCACTCTATATGATATGGTGTGCTCTATGATGAGTACTACTGAGTTTCCTATTTCCTTTTGGGCGTTATGCACTTGAGAAGCTGCATATCTATTGAAATTAGTTTCGAATCAGATCATAGCCTACCAGTCCATATGAGATATGATATGGGAAGAGCCCATGTCTTAAGCTAGTTAAGATTTGGGGTTGACCGGCCTATGTCTAAAAGCAAAATCCGGACAAGCTCGAGGCAAGGTCTGTAATGTAGAACTGGAAAGGTTCCAGCTATACAAACTACAGCAGATGATTTGATAGAACCAAAGGATTCAATAGTTACCAACGAACCTCAGCCTCTCTGCCGATCTAGTAGGGTTCCTCACCCACCTGAGATATACTTCGGTTTCTCTATGACAATGGGAGCGAGGATTGCATCATGAGATGATGACCCAACTAGTTTCGAGCTGGCCATCAGGAGTAAGACTCTGTAAGAATGGCTCGATGCTTAGTGATCTGAGATGGAATCCTTATACACCAACAAAGTATAGACTTTGGTTGCTTTATCTGAAGGGTTAAATCCCCATCAGGAGCAAGTATATCTTGAGAAGATTACTTGGTGTACATGGAAAAGTTGAGACTTTCAAAGCTAGACTTGTTAAAGGTTTGCATCATTGACCAGGTATGGATTTTGTTGAAACCTTTTCTAAGTAGCTATGCTTAAGCCCATCCAGATCCTACTTGCCACGGCTACATACAATGATTACGATATCTGGCGGTTGGGTGCCATGACTACCTTTCTAAATATTGTTTTAGAAGAGTGAGTCTATAAGTACACAGCCAGAGGGCTTCGTAGACAGTGGGAGCAGCGGAAATGTGAGCAAGATGTTTTTTGTGATAAAGCAGGCATCGCGGAGTTGGAACATCTGTTTTGATGTAGTAGTCAAAGAGTTTGACTTCATCAACATGGTAGATGAACCTTGTATATACAAAAAGGTAGTAGGGAGTATGGTGATGATCCTCGTAGAGTACGTGGATGACATACTCTTGATAGGAAAGGAGTTTCCTATGCTACGCTCGGTCAATCTCCGCTCATCACAAGGATTCTCCATAAAGGATCAAAGTGATACCTCCTAAATCCTGAGTTCAGATCTATGAGATAGAAGTAATTGGATGTTAGGATTCTCACTAGTTGTAGTGAGATGGTATCAATCGATCCTGGGGAGAATCACTGGAAAGGTTCCAGAGTGATAAAG
This sequence comes from Agapanthus africanus, assembly GCA_030015575.1. Classification (NCBI taxonomy): domain Eukaryota; kingdom Viridiplantae; phylum Streptophyta; class Magnoliopsida; order Asparagales; family Amaryllidaceae; genus Agapanthus; species Agapanthus africanus. The sequence continues at coordinate 551,795,638 of CM057344.1, forward strand.
ACGACTGAATGTCAGTCACAGGCATTGTCTTTACCCTCAGTGAAGGGACGGTATGTTGGAAGAGTTCCAAACTAGATACCGTGGCATACTAGACGATAAAGGCTGGATACATCGCAACTTAAGATGCTACCAAAGAGGCATTCTGGATGTATATTTGTTCATGAGATGAACTTAGTTCCTTCCATTGTGTGACAATGGAGTTGTGGCTTATGCCAAGGAACGTCCGTCCCATCAGTGATCCAGACATATTCTAAGGAAGTATCACCTGATCATGGAGATGGTTGATCTCCAAGGAGATCGAGGTTAGGAGAGAAGACTCAGAGGATAACACGGCGGATCCACTCACAAAGGCCTTTTCCCATAGAGAGACTTATATGGGATGGTTGAGTATTTGATACTGCAACCACTGCTATCAGATGGCCCTAGTGCAAGTGGGAGATTGTTAGTTATATGTATGCCCTAGAGGCCATTACTATACATAGGATGTATATTGTAGTGGATGCTTGGACATATATAGGGAGGACTTTCTTGCTCGACATGATAGTATGCTATCTGGTTGCTCTTTACCTTAACATGTACACTGATTGTCTCTCTGTTACATGTTGGTAAAGCCCTTAGGATGTGTACTTGACTACCTGGACTATGATGCGGATCATACTAGTGGGGACATGGTAGTCCATAAGTACATCCTTCAAGGTCCCTAGTCGTGGGTGTATCGAGACAGGGCATCGATATACCAGTGTAGACTAGCGTATACCTTCTCGACCCATGCAGATGGGCGATGGATGATCCCATATCCATTGGTGTTTGACATCAGAGATGATATACGGGTGCTCAGTGGAGACTGGGTACACTGGACAAACTCGCCGAGAACTCCCAGATGGTATTATACCTTACGTCAGATGGCAGTTCTCTGGTGACACTGGTACAGGTTAGTTTGTTGACCCGAGATCGTCATAGAGCCTTGTATGATTCCCACTGTGCTTTGATTTCCACCTTACCACGTCCAAGAGGGCGTGCAAAACGGTGGTTTTTGGGTACAGTCCCGATTCACATGGAGGCAATGAGCGATAGGAGGTGATTCGTCTCTCCCGGTATAGGGAGTTGATGTTGCGCTGTGTTCGATTGGCTATAACCGGAAATCCCTGGCCAGGGTTGCTGAGATTTACTGGTAAGTGTTACCAGTAGTTTCTCAAACTGTTATAGACCTTATATCGACATGACTTATCGAGCTATTGGGGTCTGACGTTTACCACCCCTAGGCAAGATATGCGACATATCAGATGACGAGACCGGACTGTACGGTAAGTGTTACTGGTTGGATTCACAGGAGTGTGAGTGGGCTTGCTCGTTGATCTTCTGATCGCTCAATATCCGGGTGGCTGTTACGTTTAGCAGACCGCTTGCGGCTTGTGGGTGTTTGATATGATCATTACCTGCTGCCGGCGTATTGACGAGTCTTTAGAGTCCTACACAGAGGTTTCCTGGCTCAAGCGAAACGAAATAGGAGCGCATATGAGATATGTGCGGGACCGAGAATAATAACAGTATGTGATACTGTATTCTATTCTCGCGATTTGTATCATTGGACGGTTATATGAGATATAGCCGGGTTACCGAATCAAGTGTTGATTCGATACATTGATACACTTGATATTAGTCGGTTATATGCAGTATGACCGGATCATTAAATCAAGTGTTGATTTAATGATTTAATGTATAATTATATATTTGATATATTACTTTACATTAACTAGTATTGGTTCACTTAAGATTATTTTCTCACTTGAATGTGCACATTGTATATATGATATAGTTTTGTGCACTAGTTTGTATCATGTTTGATGATACATGCAAACTTGGGTGTGTATGCATTAAACCATGGTTTAGGTTAATGGTTAAGGTATTATTTTCTTTTCTTTATTTATTTGTGGAAAAACAAAACGGTGGCTTTTCTTATTTTTGGCAAGAAGCTTCATGACTTTTCTAGCATCTTTGAATAAGTTTTACCATTTTGTTTTATTCCTAAACCCTAACCATTTAGCTTAACCCTAGTTTATTCTCTACATGAGTTTATCTCACCCATGGTTGCAATATGATAGATATCACTTCATTTTCTTTTTGGAAAAATAATTCATTCTTATTATTTTTTCTTCTTCTTCTTGATGAAGAAAAAGAAAACCTTTTCTTGAAAATGATCAAGTGATGATTTCAAGTGAGAAATCAAAATCCAAAGTGAACCCACTTCCTATTTCTTCATCCTCTACCACTTTCCATGTAGTATAGGGTGTTTTGTTCACAAGTTTCATGACTTGGTGAAGTTGGAGCTTGATCTTGAGTTGCCTCGACGTAGATCATCTTCGGTATCGAAATCAACGACCTAGCCCGATCTTTTCTCCGATGAAACCACCGCGAGAGTCTAGGATTCGATGATCGCAGCGAAGGGACATCGTCACGGAGCTATGGAGGTGGAGGACCGGATCTACAAAGGTTGTATTTCCGTTCACTTAGTGTAAATGTGATTTACTTTCATTTCGTTTTGCCTAAACTCTAGTTAACGATCTAGTTTAGAGTTTCTTGGCACCGGGAAATTTTAATTTGGCATGGTTGATGCCTTGTGGAACCACTTGAGTGTGCCTAGGAACCCTACAGTGGTATCAGAGCCTAGCTAGAGCCTTAGGCGATGTGAAGACGAAGTTAGAAACCCGATCGAACCCGAAACCCTAATCCATAACCCTTCTCTGTACATTTTTGAAAATTGTGGATTTTTCTAAATTAAAAATACCTGAAAAATTCAGCAGGAAAATATAAGAATTGTGGTGAAAAACGACTGCCTAATCCGTACATTCCACCGCGGAACCGCGGCAATAGCCTGCTTGGGCCGCGGTTCCGCTGCCGTACAGAGGATATAGGCCATCATTTTTCCACCATAATTCCTATTTCTGTGATTTATATTTTATGGGTATTTTTATTTTGACTCAAGAGTTGAGTGTTCTGGGGTTGTATTGGGGACTCGATGATTCGATCGGATTATTTAACTTTGTTTACATTGTTTTCCGAGTATTTTTAGAACATGTTAAAAAGTTTGACCGGATATAAATACCCACTTTTTCCCCTGCCGGGAAATTTCCAATTGTTGGATTTTTCCGTAGTTTAATGACGTTCTAAGTAGTGCAAGTAACGCGATGGTCCCTCTAGAAGACAACAAATCTTAACTCAATTATGTGACCGTCTTGAACTGCCCTTTGAACCTTAGGGTTTGGGGCGGTACGGCGTGCCACATGTGAGGCGTTAGCTTGACCCTTCTATGGCTGGATCGTTGGTACTGAGGCATGAAGTGAATATTTTTAAACTTATTTCATGTGTTGAGCTGTTTCGGGAAAACTTGGGTGTTTGATTGTTCGATCGGAAAGTTTAACATTTTCTATTTATCTGGAATGTGATACAATATTTGGAATCCACAAGTAGTTATGAGATAACTGAATGAATGTTATAAACATAGCAATTTAGTCTCACTTGATCGGTTGCCACGGAATTTTGATGCGATCAAAATTCCGTCGCAATCACGTAGCGTACGCGGATATTTGCCGGGTAAACTTAATAGACAGCCACGCCCCATAGCCCCGACCAAGTGACTGTAGGAGAACCCCGTCGCCGAAAGCATCCGTTCGGGTGCTCGCGGCAGCGGTGTTCCGCCTTGGTGCACTTCGTCGACGGCATCGGGGGTGCGGCCGCCTAATAAAGTTTGCGACGAGCATTCGATCAAAATGTCGGGAATCTTGTTGAATTGCCCGACTTCATATTGAAAAGACTTTTCGATAATGAGACTAAAATGCGGGGTTTATAATTGTTAGGCATGCGATGTCTAAGGAATTCATTTGGTTAGGCATGCGATGTCTAAAGAGATTGCAGATTCCAACTGTTGTAGTTTTACACTTTCTTTTCGGTGATCGTAAGTGTAATATGTGATATCGCCGGTTTCGTTGCTATATGTCAACGACAATTGGGATGGGCATATTTACTTACGTTGATGACATGTGATGTTATGTGTTGCTGGATATGTTATATTGGATCGTCGTGTTTGAATAGCCGGGGTTTTTTTTATGTGAGATGAGTGTTTTTCATTTTCATTCATGTAAAAACTTGTATGTAATATTCTTTTATTGGGGCACTTCCAGGTTGCGGATGTTTTCACCATTTGTATATTATTTACTTTTCCACACTAGGATAGACCCAAGGAGGAGGGCACAAGTAACCGGGTTCTGGAGTCCAGTGGGAGACCAACTCGAGGAGTCGAGTCTGGGTCTCCTAACTCTAGAATTGGTAGGGTTGCTTGCCGCTCTCGTAGGGGTCTAGGGGTGTGGGTTTGGCTATTTATCGCGACCGTGGAATCCGTGTTTTATACTGGCTCGTATTGAAAACACGGACGTCCTAGTATATCTAATGTTTCATATGATTCTTCTGCTGCGATATCTGTGATGTGATCATTTGATATGTTGTGATAGATACTGTATATAGTATATATGATATATTATATAGACGTTACTTATGTTTTACACCCGCGCTAGCCCTGCCCCGCTCTGCCGTTAGTTACCTAACCTAACGGTGCACGAGGGGACATTGAGGCGAATGCGGATGGCATAAGTGTACATCGTATTTATCTGTGATGTTTAGGTACTTTAATGATGGGACTTCATTAATATGATTAATGAAAGTAAAAGAAACCTAAAGATGTTGTGGAATTGAATTTCAAAAATAAAACATGTAGCTACAGTTCTTACTTTGCACAGCGGTATATATGATATATCCTGCACCTTATTTGATGAGGAAAGGGCCGACGATCCCTTCACTGGGAGTGACCCCTTTAGCAATAACTGGCAGATGCTACACACACGGTTTGTCTTTTGATTGCTTCTATAGTTTCTGCTTTGCACAGTGATATATATGATATATCCAGCACCTTATTCGATGAGGAAAGGGCCGACGATCCCTTCACCGGGAGTGACCCCTTTAGCAAAACTAGAAAAGCCTAAAAAACACTCCATTTCAAAATCATTTGATTCTACAACGATATCAAGTTCATTACGCAATAGGTTTTCAGAAAAACCTGTCCTAGCCCTCCGCCATTTCAGATAAGTACTAGTTTGTATTCGTGCTGCGGTAGTTTGGAATTCGTCAAGGCGTAGTGTACGGTAGCTAACTAGTATTTTTCTGCTTATGCATATGATGCAGATTGGATTAGGGTATTCGTACGGCGTTGTTTGGCATTCGTCAAGGGTCGTATATACATAAGAAATGTCTATATAATATATCATATATACTATATACAATATCTATCACAGAACATCAAATGATCACATCACAGATATCGCAGCAGAAGAAACATATATGAAATATTGGATATACTAGGACGTCCGTGTTTTCAATACGAGCTTGTATAAAACACGGATTCTACGGTCGTGATGAATAGCCAAACCCATACCTCTAGACCCCTACGAGAGCGGCAAGCAACCCTACCAATTCTAGAGTTAGGAGACCCGGACTCGACTCCTCGAGTTGGTCTCCCACTGGACTCCAGAACCCGGTTACTTGTTCTCTCCTCCTTGGGTCTATCCTAGTGCGGAAAAGTAAATAATATAAAAATGGTGACATCAACCTCATCCCGGAAGTGCCCCAATAAAAGAATATTACATACATTTAATTTTACATGAATGAAAATGAAAAACACTCATCTCACATAAAACCCCCCGGCTATTCAAACACGACGATCCAATATAACATATCCAGCAACACAAAACATCACATGTCATCAACGTAAGTAAATATGCCCATCCCAATTGTCGTTGACATATAGCAACGAAACCGGCGATACACCACATACTACGCTTACGGTCACAGAAAAGAAAGTGTAAAACTACAACAGTTGGAATCTGCAACCTCCTTAGACATCGCATGCCTAATCAAATGAATTCCTTAGACATCGCATGCCTAACAATTATAAACCCCGCATTTTAGTCTCATTATCGAAAACAGTTTTCAATATCAAGTCGGCAATTCAACAAGATTCCCGACATCCTGATCGAATGCTCGTCGCAAACTTTAGTAGACGGCCGCACCCCTGATGTCGTCGACGAAGTGCACTAAGGCGGAACACCGCTGCAGCGAGCACCCGAACGGATGCTTTTGGCTATGGGGTTCTCCTACAGTCACTTGGTCGGGGCTATGGGGCATGGCTGTCTATTAAGTTTACCCGGCGAGTATCCGCGTACGCTACGTGATTGCGACGGACTTTTGATCGCATCAAAATTCCGTGGCAACCGATCATTTGAGACTAAACTGCTATGTTTATAACATTCAAATCAGTTATCTCATAATTGCATGTGGATTCCAAATATTGTATCGCATTCCAGATAAATAGACAATGTTAAACTTTCCGATCGAATGATCAAACACCCAAGTTTTCCCAAATAGCTCAACACTTGAGCGGAGTTTAAAAATATCCATCACATGCCACAGTACCAATGGTCCAGCCGTAGAAGGGTCAAGCCAACGCCTCACATGTAGCACGCCGTACTGCCCCAAACCTTAAGGTTCAAAAGGCAGTTCAAGACGGTCACATAATCGAGTTAAGGTTTGTTGTCTTCTAAAGGGTCCATTACGTAACTTGCACGATTCAGAACATTCTTAAACTACGGAAAAATCCAACACTTGGAAATTTTCCGGCAGGGGAAAAAGTGAGATATTGATATCCGGTCGAACTTTTTAACACGTTCTAAATTACCCGGAAAAACACACAGACGAAGTTAAACTTTCCGATCGAATCAACAAACTCCCAATACAATCCAAAAAACTCAACTCTTGAGTATAAATTAAAATTACCCAGAAAACACAGGACTTACATATGGAGATTATTGTGCAAACAGAGGAGCAAGTGGCCACTTTATTGCCGCGGAACCACCGCCCAACCTAGGGTACGGCCGCGGTTCCGCGGCGCAGTGAGGGAATCAGGGGCATGTGCTTCACAGTATTTCCTAGAAAACCCTGCTGAATTTTTTGAGTATTTTTAATTTGGAAAAAACCACATTTTCAGAAAATGTCCAGAGAAGGGTGTAGTTTAGGGTTTCGGGGTTCGATCGGGTTTCTAACTTCGTATACACATCGCCTAAAGCTCTAGCTTGGCTCAGATACCACTGTAGGATTGCTAGGCATGCACACAAGGGTCTACGAGGTATCAACCATGCCCGATTAAAATTTTAGCCGTGCCGAACAACTCTAATACGGATCTTTAAACTAGGGTTTAGGCAAAAACTTGCAAGTTAACAACTTTAACTCTAAGTGAAAGAGATTACCACCTTTGTAGATCCGGTCCTTCACTTCAATAGCTCCGTGTAGATGTCCCCTTCGCTGCGATCGTGAACTTCGGACTCTAGAGAAGCTCCACAAGAAGAACGAACGTGCTTGCTTCGTTGACTTCGAGGCCGAAGATGATCTACGTCGGGGAGACACTAACTCAAGCTATTCCTTCACTAGGTCATGAACTTTGTGAAGAGAACATACTCTACTACATGGCAAGTGGTAGAGGATGAAGAAGTAGGAAGTGGGCTCACTTTTGAATTGATTTTCTCACTCTTTTTCTCATGGCACCATTGGAGCTAGTAAGCTTTTGGATGGAGCTTAAATGAAGAAGAAGAAGAAGAAGGAAGAATAATCCATCCAAATGAAAACTTATCCTCAATAATGTAACCATGGGTGAGTTAAGCTATCATGCTTAACTCATGTAGAGAATTAACCAAAGCATTAGGTTAAAGGTTAGGTTAAAGAATATCAAAAGAAATGACAAAAGAGTGGACTTTGTCAAAGCTTCTCCAAGCTTCTTCAAGCTTGATTACTTTGACTAAGTTAAACCCTTTTGTTAAATGTTAAGATAAAACAATAACCCTAATCTTTACCCTAATCTTGGTATGAGTCTCATACACCCAACTTTGATGTATCATCAAGCATGATACAAACATGTACACTTGCATATATCACATATAAACAATGTGCACAAACTTGTGAGAAAATAAATCATAAGTGAGCTAATACTAGTTAATGCAATGTAATATATCAAATATATAATTATGCATTAAATTATTAAATCAACTCTTGATTTAATAACCCGGCTATAACCGACTAATATCATGTGTAACAACTTATCGAATCAACACTTGATCCGATAACCTGGCTATATCGCATACAACTGATCAATGTCACGAATCGCGAGAATAAAATAAGGTATCTCATATTGTATCAATCTCGGTCCCGCATATATCTCATATACGCTCCTACTCCGTTTCGCTTAAGCCAGGAAACCCCTGTATAGGACTCTAAAGACTCGTCAATACGCCGGCAGTAGGTGATGATCATATCAAACACCCACAAGCCGCAAGCAGTGTGCTAAACGTAACGGCCACCCGGGTATTGAGCGATCAGAAGATCAACAAGCAAGCTTGCTAGTACTCCTGTGAATCCAATCAGTAACACTCCCGTACAGTCCGATCTTGTCGTCTGATATGTCGCATATCTCGCCTAGGGATGGTAAACGTCAGACCCCAGTAGCTTGATAAGTCGTGTCGATATGAGGTCTATAACAGATCAAGAAACTACTGGTAACACTTACCAGTAAATCTCAGCAACCCTGACCAGGGATTTCCGGTTATAGCCAATCGAACACAGCACAACATCAACTCCCTATACCGGGAGAGACGAATCCCCTCCTATCGCTCATTGCCTCCATGTGATTCGGGACTGTACCCAAAAACCACCGTTTTGCACGCCCTCTTGGACGTGGTAAGGTGGAAATCAAAGCACAGTAGGAATCACACAAGACTCTATGACGATCTCGGGTTAACAGACTACTCTGTACCAGTGTCACCGGAGAACTGCCATCTGACGTGAGGTATAATACCATCTGGGAGTTCTCAGCGAGTCCGTCCAGTGTACCCAGTCTCCACTGAGCACCCGTACAGCATCCTTGATGTCAAACACCGATGGATATGGGATCATCCATCGCCCATCATATAGGTCAAGATGCGTATACACTAGTCTACTCTTGTGCATCGATGCTCTGTCTCGATACACCCTCGACTAGGAACAGTTATAGAATGTACTCGTCGACTACCGTGGCCCCACTAGTATGATCTCATCATAGTCCCAGTAGTCGAGTACATATCCTAAGGGCTTTATCAACATGTATTAGAGACAATCAGAGTACATGTTACGATAAAGTACATCCAGATAGCATACTATCATGTCGAGCAAGAAAGTCCTCCCTATATACGTTCCAGCATCCACTACAATATACATCGTATGTACAGTAATGGCCTCTAGGGCATACATATAACGAACAAGTCGAACCCGGAGAAGATAATTTTATCTCGGGTAAGATGCTGAACATTCAAGAAAATTTCTTTCAGCACCCTCACGTTGAGAAGGTTGACAGAGAATCCATTGTTGATAATGATTTTCCCTATTTTGATGTCGTGGCAGTACTGTCACGACCCAAAATTAGGCACATGACCGGCACTTATACTACGTAACGTCAACAGGCGTAACACAATTTAAGTAAGCCGAAAACCCAGTAATCTAAACCATTACAAGAAGGAAAAGATAGAACACTTTTAAAAAAAATCTCGATGCAAAACTTTAAACGTAAGCTTGTTTTCATAAAAATTTCGGTAGCACCTCCTTTGTAAAAGCTATCCCTGAAACGGGTACAAATATAAGATAAAAGTAAAGCATCCCCAAACGGGAGAAAATCTCGCCCAACGGCGGAAACAACCACCACAACAGATATACGACGCCGTAGTGAAGAAATGAGATAATCCACATATAAAAGGCCGGCTCACACGAGCACGACAACCAGAGTCATAAGAATATACAACATCGATCCTCACAACTCGTCTCTAAGTCAATACATGAAGGTGGTAGATGGAGAGTACTAGATACAAAAGATATACAATGTACATCATCAGATAACCGCAACCCACCTAAAGCAAAAGGCCTCACAGCCAACCGTAGCGGTATCCGTAAAAGTAGAGACAATAAGGCGCCCTGCCGCGACCACTTTGATGATCAGACCTTAAAAACCCTGCGGCACAACGGGAGTGAGTTGCCAACTCGTGAATAGTAAATAACATCATACTGTAATCGCAAGTATGCACTAACAGCGATAATCTATCACATGTAATCTGATAGCATAAATATGGTAATATGAATATGCAACTATCATGATCAAGGTACACCACCAGGGTACTATATCTACATGAATAAAATGCATATCAACTAAATCCTGAGTGCGGGACAATTAATAATCTCATGCACAAATCATCAGCTTGGAAAACCCGGTGTAAATCAATAACACCCCAAATCCCAAAATCCTCAGACGCCGTCACCAGGACTGGCCCCCATATCCTGTAAATCTCATAGAACCTGAGTGCCCAACCTCGGCACTCGAAAACATCATGAAAATACTCGTGTCCAACATCGACAGGTAAGATCACATATCATATCTGTACATCTCGCGAAACCTGAGCGCCCAATATCGACTCTCGCAATCCTCGGAACATGAGTGTCCTACACCGACACTCGCAATCCTTATAGCCATATATCTCACAAAACATGAATTTCCAACCTTAACACTCGCAATCCACAAATCGCATGAAAAACATATCTCAATGCGTAAATCCATGTAATATGACATATACAACATACAACAACAATATGCGCATATCAAGGGAAAATCCGCTATTTAAATGCATCAAGTCATTAAATATATCACGCGGTTCCCAATTATCCAAATCTAATATTATATATAAATATACATATATAACAGCATCCCATACCACTGATATATATCATATAAGGCTGAACATCTAACTATAGCAAGGTATATGTGTGAGCATGTATGTATAGCAAGGCATATGTGTAAGTATGTAGGTGTACAGGTATGCTATATTTCATATGCGCCATCGCACAAGAATAAATGCCTCAATGTCGCTAACCAATAGCAAGGTATATCATATGAATATTTGTGTTGTGCGTATCATGGCAATTACCGACAGTGTGTGTGTAGCATACAATTGGTGCTCATGCAACATGGACTGTCAATAATAGTGCAGTGTACAATGGGTACAGGTCTAGGCACAATAAGTAACTATATGCAATGAAGTTCATGCACCATCTCTATATGTGTATATAAACATGCGGCTAATATCATATCATATCTAGCTCTGACGCTTAATGCCATATGGGCGATTTCCCCGTAGATGTTAAATCTACTCACCGACAATCGCGGGCTAGGTAAACCCAATCACCTGCTTCCCTTTCTTCGCAGCGTCCGAAGTCCCCGCCTGCGATCCTATTAACACAAAACATAGCAAGTGCAAATATCAGAAATCAATCAATATCACGTACACACTACGTTTGACCAACGCACCTACTCCAAACCAACTCATAAGTGTTCGTCTAGTGGTTAACGTGTGTGGCGATACCCCAAAACCAACCCAGGTGCAACAGCTACACAAGATCACGAACCGTGTCGGATAACATAACACGCGTACTCAAAACGCAAGATTATAGAAAAGTGATCCCAGATTTTGCATACTGTCAGAACTCAAAAATCAAACAGTACCAAACACCCCTAAACCACTGCAGACAGCTACCCTACAAAACCCAAGCCCCAACTCCCTCTAAGGGCCGAGGTCGCCGGATTTTCCCCTCATGTCGCCGGCCAAAACCGATGGGATGGGGTTCGTACTTCAGGTGTAATCTTAGGGTCACTAGTACAACACTCCTACATTGTTTGATTTCATAGTAAAAATCCCAGGTCACAGCAGATCACAGAGACTCTAATATGACACTAAAAATACGATATTTGCACAAAACGATACTTTAAGTGTTCTAAACAGCAACCAACAAGGTACACAACATTTTAACACCTATTTAACAATTTAGAGATTATACCTATCCACACTTGCTCACAAAATCCTAGCTTTCTAAGCTCCAAGTGATCTTTGAGGCAGAAACAAGACTTGGGATGTGATTTGGTGAGATTTGATCAAGTTTTTGTGAAGGTTTTGTGATGAATGGTTAAGGTTTCAGTTGAAGGTAAAAGGGAATGATAAATAATTGAGAGAGATAGAGTGAGAGAGAATGAGAGGGTGAGGTGAGTGTAGGGTGAATCAAGCCTTATTCTTACTCTCTCTCCCTCACCTCATTAATGCTCTAATTAAAGCTTCTTGACTCACTTAGCCACCTCTCTCTCTCTCACAATCCAAAGCAAATAGATATTTTCTCACTCAAAATATCTAAGGCAAGGTTAATTAGGACATGGATTAATTAATGTGTCTTTGTTACTTAACAAGATTAACACTAACTAACCCTCACATTAACATGTACGTGTGTGTGCAAGCCATATCAAATAATAATAAAATATTAATTAATTGATATAAAATGTGAGGAACCCGATTTGGTAAACTTTTTACGAAAAACCCGCAATAACGCTTAATTAACACTAACCGCATTTCCAAGGTGTTACAATCTCCCCCCTTAAAGGAAACTCGTCCTCGAATTAAAATTCTTACAAGCGTACCTTCAAAGAGATGAGGGAATTTCTTCCGCATCTCGCACTCGGCCTCCCAAGTGATCTCCTCACTAGTCGGGCTACGCCAAAGAACCTTCACAGATGGCAATACCCTTGACCGAAGTTTCTTTACCTGCCGATCCAATATAACTACCGGCTGCTCAGTGAATGAAAGATCGCGCTCAAGCTGAAGGTCTGGTGCTGAATCATGTGAGAAGGATCATGAAGATATCTACGAAGTATCGACACATGGAACACGGGGTGAACATCTGGAAAACTGGGCGTGAGCGCCAAACGATAAGCAACGGTACCAACTTGCTCAAGGTTCTCGAAAGGACCTACAAATCTGGGACTGAGCTTCCCCTTTCTCCCAAATCTCATAATGCCCTTCATCGGAGAAATCCGCAGGAATACATGATCCCCCACTGCGAACTCAAGTCTGCGGCGACGACGGTCGGCATATGACTTCTGTCTGCACTAGGCCGCTCTCATCCTGTCCTGAATCAGCTGGATCTTCTCCGTAGTCTCTTGAACTAGCTGGGGACCCAAAACCCAACTCTCACTGAGTTCGGTCCAACAGACTGGCGATCGACACTTCCTACCATACAAAGTCTCGAAAGGTGCCATCTGAATAGTCTCCTGAAAGCTGTTGTTGTAGGAGAACTCAATCAACGGCAAGTGACGGTCCCAACTGCCACCAAAATCAAGCACACACGCCCGAAGCATATCTTCTAGAGTCTGTATAGTCCGCTCTGACAGACCATCGGTCTGCGGATAGAAAGCGGTGCTAAACTCAACCGGGTACCCAAAGTTTCCTGAAGCTACTGCCAAAGACGGCTAGTAAACTGGGTGTCCCTGTCGGATACAATGCATGTGGGAACACCGTGCAAACGCACAATCTCATCTATATACAACTGAGCATACTGAGCATAACCAAAAGTGGTCTTCACTGGAAAGAAGTGAGCCACTTTCGTCAACTGGTCTACAACCACCCAAATAGAGTCATACCCCCGACTAGTCCTGGGTAGACCCACAACAAAGTCCATGGAAATCTGCTCCCATTTCCACTCAGGATTGGGTAAAGGCAGTAACTCTCCAGCCGGTCTCTGATGCTCAGCCTTGACTTACTGACAAGTCAGGCACCTTGACACGAAGTCTGAAACATCACGCTTCATCCTTTCCCACCAATAAATGTCTCTCAAGTCACGGTACATCTTGGTGGAACCTGGATGAACGCTAAAGGCTGACTGATGTGCCTGCTCTAGGATCTCGCATCTCAACCCATCAATATCTGGTACACACAAGCGAGTCCCTCAACGTAGCAAACCCTGGTCATCGATCAAGAATTCCGAATCTGTACCCTGCCGAACAAGCTCAAGAATCTCAGATAAACGAGCATCACTGGGTTGCGCCTCACGGACACGATCAAGTAAAAGTGGACGGGCGTGGACATGAGCAAGCTGTCCCCCAGTGGAAGTGAACTCAAACTGTACTCTATCATCACACAAGGTCTGCCAATCTGCAGAAGACTACCTCTGAACTGCGCTCAACTGGGACAAGCTACTCTCGGGCCTACGACTCAAAGCGTCAGCTATCACATTCTCCTTGCCCGGGTGATAAAGGATCTCACAATCATAATCCTTCACAAGCTCCATCCACCGGCGCTTTCTCAGATTCAGATCCCGTTGCTGGAAGATGTACTTCAAGCTCTTGTGGTCCGTGAAAATCTGACATGACTCCCCGTACAAGTAGTGTCTCCAGATCTTCAGCGCAAAGACCACCGCGGCCATCTCAAGATTGTGAGTGGGATAATTCTGCTCATGCTTCTTCAGCTGCCTAGAAGCATAAGAAATTACTCTATCATGCTGCATCAGAACACAACCGAGCCCCACTCGAGACGCATCACAGTAAACAACAAAACCACCCGATCCAGAAGGCAAAGATAGAACTGATGCCGTCGTCAACCGAGTTTTCAATTGCTAAAAAATCTGCTCACACGCATCAGTCCAAAGAAAAGGAGCCCCCTTCCGGGTCAGTCCGGTCAGCGGTGTAGCGATACTCGAAAAATCCTACACGAAACGGCGGTAATAACCAGCTAAGCCCAAAAAGCTGCGGACCTCTTTCACGGATACAGGTCTGGGCCAAAGCTGCACAGCTTCGATCTTCCTCTGGTCCACAAGAATACCGTTTCCCATCACCACATGACCCAGGAGGTCAACTCTATCAAGCCAAAACGCGCACTTTGAGAATTTAGCATACAGCTGGTGCTCTCTCAAAATCTGCGAAGCAATCCTCAAGTGCTGCTTATGCTCCTCCCGACTCCTAGAGTAGACGAGAATGTCATCAATAAACACAATAATAAACTGGTCGAGGAATGGCCTGAAAATCCAGTTCATCAGATCCATGAACGCTGCTGGGGCATTGGTGAGTCCGAACGAAATCACCAGAAACTCATAATGCCCATAGCGTGTACGAAAAGCAGTCTTCGGAATGTCATCATTTCGAACCCGCAACTGATGATAACCCGAACGCAAATCAATCTTAGATAAATGTTTCGCACCCTGGAGCTGATCAAACAAATCGTCAATGTAAAGGATACCTATTCCGCACCGTAACTCGGTTCAATTGACGATAATCAATACACAACCTCAAAATGCCGTCCTTCTTCTTGACGAACAGCACAGGAGCTCCCTAAGGCGAAACACTTGGACGCACAAGTCCCTTATTAAGCAACTCTTGCAATTGATCTTTAAGCTCTCTAAGCACTGCCGGAGCCATCCGGTAAGGCGGTATAGAAATAGGCCCCGTGCCAGGAATCAGATCAATGCAAAACTCAATATCGCGCTCTGGTAGCAAACCAGGTAACTCATCGGGAAAAACGTCGAGAAACTCTCGCACGATAGGAACCCAGTCTAACGACCCTACTGTGGTCCCAGTATCATAAATGAAAGTCAAGAACCCTCGACATCCCCTCCTCAAAAGCCGACTAGCGCAAACGACAGAAATCAAACTGTGAGGGGCGGCACCACGGTCCCCCTGCATAACCCGAACAGACTCGCCCGGAAAACTGAAACTGACTGTCTTCTCACGGTAGTCTACTGATGCAAAACAAGCTTCCAACCAGTCCATGCCAAGTAGAACGTCGAAGTCTAACATATCTAGAAGGATCAAATCGACGGACGACTCTCTATCTCCAATCTGAACAACACACGACCGGAACACATAACGCGCGACAAAAGAATCGCCAACATATGTAATCACGACAAGTGGATGATCTAGCAAACACGACTCTCGGCCCAAACTCGGCACGAAGTGCATAGAAACATACGAATGCGTAGATCCTGGATCAAACAAAACATGTGCATCAAAAGAACATAAAGAAAGAGTACCTGAAACTACTGCATTGGACGCCTGCGTGTCCAGATGAGTCAAAGCAAACACCCGAGCCTGCCCTCTACCGGCGACTGGCTGACCTCTGCCTCTACCTCTACCTCTACCCCCCCGCCCTCTCGGCACAAAATCACCGCGTCCCCGACCTCTCTGTACATGAGTCTGATGCGGAGCAACAACAGGCAAAAGGGGCAATGCCCTCTATGGTGGAGAAAGTGGTAAGGTAACCTGTGGAAAAGCTACCTCGCGCTCACATGGCTCAGTACGATCTCGAACCCGATGACCCAAACTCCCACACCGGTAACATCCAGACGAAAACCGCTGACTCTCCTGGGGGTAAGAGCTAAAAAGCTAACCTCGTCCTGAACCTCCACTACCCCCAGTATCTGAATGGGAAATATCATAGCATCTAAACGCTTGTCTCTATGCTGATACACCCGTACGAACCCTCTTCGGTTCCGGAACAGCCGACGCCTCAGAAAGACGCTCCTCAACCAATAGGGCTGCGTCCACCACTGCTGCATACGTGTCACACTGCTGTATGCTGATAGCGAGGAACAACTGGGTAAGCAGGCCTCGAACAAACTTCTTGACATGCATCTCCTCCATAGCTACCAAATACGGAGCATACAAAGACAGCTCGGTAAATAGCACATCATATTCGGCCACCGTCATACCGTGAGTCTGGCATAATGACTCGAAACTGCGCGCTTGAGCATCCCTGACGCTCAGCGGAAGAAAACGCACAAGAAACACCGTCACGAACTCATCCCAGGTCTTACAAGGAAGACCTGCGGCTCTGCCCTTCTCTAAGGACTCGCACCACTTCTGGATCAAAACCTCCAGACGAAAACTCGCGAACTCCACCCATGTCGCGTCGGAGCATCTCAGCGAACGACATATCCTGGCCATCTGATCGATAAACGACTGCGGATCCTCAGCTGCATCAGTGCCAGTAAAACCGGAGACCTCAGCCTCATGAACTCCAATATCGATACGGTGATCACCTCCGTAGCTGCAGGTATGACTGTCGGAACAGCAGGCACCAACACGGTCCCCGTAACGGGTGGAACAACCGCCTGCCCCTGCGCTCGAATGGCCTCAAGTAATGACCCCATCATCTGGTGAAAATCCTGCATACCAGCCCCTAGCATAGCCATATGGTCTGTCGAAGGTGGAACAATCTGCTCTTGCACAACGGGCGTACCGCCCTGGTCAGTCCTCATCTCAGACGAGTCAACTCTGACCTCGGCCCTCGCGGCCGCTCTCTGTGCCCTCGTAGTCTTCAGCGGCATAAAGGCTGGAAATGGAAACTTGATTCGATAAGGACACATCAATCGAATCAAAAGGATGTAAATAATCACGGAAGGAATTTCAAGCAATAAGTCCTAAGGTCACTTAGGCGAAGCACCGTGTCGTAAGTATGCCGCGGAACATACACACGCTACGTCACACTACTTAAGCTACCTATTTCATCATACCAAGGTCATGCTACACTCCGAAAGGTAAAACCTAGCGCTCTGATACCAATTTTGTCACGGCCCAAAATTAGGCATATGACCGACACTTATACTACGTAACATCAACAGGCGTAATGCAATTTAAGTAAGCCGAAAACCCAGCAATCTAAACCATTCCAAGAAGGAAAAGATAGAAAAATTTTAAAAAAATCTCGATGTAAAACTTTAAACTTAAGCTTGTTTTCATAAAAATTTTGGCAGCACCTCCTTTGTAAAAGCTAGTCCCGAAACGGGTACAAACATAAGATAAAACTAAAGCATTCCCAAACGGAAGAAAATCTCTCCCAACGGCGGAAACAACCACCACAACAGACATACGACGCCGTAGCGAAGAAATGAGATAATCCACATATAAAAGGCCTGCTCACACGAGCTTGACAACCAGAGTCATAAGAATATACAGCATCGATCCTCACAACACGTCTCTAAGTCAATACATGAAGGTGGTAGATGGAGAGTACTAGATACAAAAGATATATAATGTACATCATCGGATAACCGCAACCCACCTAAAGTAAAAGGCCTCACAGCCAACCGTAGCGGTATCCGCAAAAGTAGAGATAATAAGGCGCCCTGCCGCGACCATTTTGATGATCAGACATGAAAAACCTTGCGGCACAATGGGGTTGAGTTGCCAAATCGTGAATAGTAAATAATATCATACCGTAATCGCAAGTATGCACTAACAACGATAATCTATCATATGTAATCTAAAAGCATAATTATGGTAATATGAATATGCAACTATCATGATCAAGGTACACCACCAGGGTACTATATCTACATGAATCAAATGCATATCAACTAAATCCTGAGTGCGAGACAATTAATAATCTCATGCACAAATCATCAGCATGGAAAAATCCGGTGTAAATCAACAATACCCCAAATCCCAAAATCCTCAAACGCCGTCACCAGGACTGGCCCCCATATCCTGTAAATCTCATGGAACCTGAGTTCCCAACATCGGCACTCGAAAACATCATGAAAATACTCGTGTCCAACATCGACACGTAAAACCACATATCATATCTGTACATCTCGCGGAACCTGAGCGCCCAATATCGACTCTCGCAATCCTCGGAACATGAGTGTCCTACACCGATACTCGCAATCCTCATAGCCATATATCTCACGGAACATGAATGTCCAACCTCAACATTCGCAATCCACAAATCGCATGAAAAACATATCTCAATACGTAAATCCATGTAATATGACATATGAAACATAGAACAACAATATGCGCATATCAAGGGAAAATCCGCTATTTAAATGCATCAAGTTATTAAATATATCACGCGGTTCCCAATTATCCAAATCCAATATTATACACACACACATATAACAGCGTCCCATACCACTAATATATATCATATAAGGCTGAACATATAACTATAGCAAGGTATATGTATGAGCATGTAGGTATAGAAAGGCATATGCGTAAGCATGTAGGTATACAGGTATGCTATATTGCATATGCGCCATTGCACAAGAATAAATGCCTCAATGTCGCTAACGAATAGCAAGGTATATCATATGAATATTTGTGTTGTGCGTATCATGGCAATTACCGATAGTGTGTGTGTAGCATACAATTGGTGCTCATGCAACATGGACTGTCAATAATAGTGCAGTGTACAATGGGTACAGGTTTAGGCACAACAAGTACCTTTATGCAATGAAGTTCATGCACCATCTCTATATGTGCATATAAACATGCGGCTAATATCATATCATATTTAGCCCTGACGCTTAACGCCATACGGGCGATTTCCCCGTAGATGTTAAATCTACTCACCGACAATCGCGGTCTAGGTAAACCCAATCACTTGCTTCCCTTTCTTCGCAGTGTCCGAAGTCCTTGCCTGCGATCCTATTAACACAAAACATAGCAAGTGCAAATCTCCGAAATCGATCAATATCACGTACACACTACGTTTGACCAACGCACCTACTCCAAACCAACTCATAAGTGTTCGTCTAGTGGTTAACGTGTGTGGCGACACCCCAAAACCAACCCAGGTGCAACAGATACACAAGATCATGAACCGTGTCGGATAACGTAACACGCGTACTCAAAATGCAAGATTATAGTAAAGTGATCCCAGATTTTGCATACTGTCAGAACTCAAAAATCAAACAGTACCAAATACCCCTAAACCACTGCAGACAGCTACCCTACAAAACCCAAGCCCCAACTCCCCCTAATGGCCGAGGTCGCCGGATTTTCCCTTCATGTCGCCGGCCAAAACCGATGGGATAGGGCTCGTACTTCAGGTGTAATCTTAGGGTCACTAGTACAACACGCCTACATTGTTTGATTTCATAGTAAAAATCCCAGGTCGCAGCAGATCACAGAGACTCTAATATGACACTAAAAATACGATATTTGCACGAAACGATACTTTAAGTGTTCTAAACAGCAACCAATAAGGTACACAATATTTTAACACCTATTTAACAGTTTAAAGATTATACCTATCCACACTTGCTCACAAGATCCTAGCTTTCTAAGCTCCAAGTGATCTTTGAGGCAGAAACAAGACTTGGGATGTGATTTGGTAAGATTTGATCAAGTTTTTGTGAAGGTTTTGTGATGAATGGTTAAGGTTTCAGTTGAAGGTAAAAGGGAATGAGAAATAATTGAGAGAGATAGAGTGAGAGAGAATGAGAGGGTGAGGTGAGTGTAGGGTGAATCAAGCCTTATTCTTACTCTCTCTCCCTCACCTCATTAATGCTCTAATTAAAGCTTCTTGACTCACTTAGCCACCTCTCTCTCTCTCTCAATCCAAAGCAAATAGATATTTTCTCACTCAAAATATCTAAGGCAAGGTTAATTAGGACATGAATTAATTAAGGTGTCTTTGTTACTTAACAAGATTAACACTAACTAACCCACACATTAACATGCATGTGTGTGTGCAAGCCATATCAAATAATAATAAAATATTAATTAATTGATATAAAATGTGAGGAACCCGATTTGGTAAACTTTTTACGAAAAACCCGCAATAACGCTTAATTAACACTAGCCGCATTTCCTTGGTGTTACAAGTACCCGGTGACGTATAGCGGGCGATTATGTTTGCACGTACCGAGGAGGAGATCTTCATCGCTGAATGTAATATTAGCCGTGTGGACCTCTGCCAGTTCATCTTTCATCTTCTTTTCCGCGAAGAAGGCTTGGAACTGATTGGGCTCTTGTAATTCCTTGATCAGAGAATGTAGCGTCTCTTTGGACAGGAGGAGAGCATCCAATATACTCATTTGTGAGGGTATTTTCCTCAGATGTGCTAGGATATTGTAATCCACCTTATTTTTCTTAGGCGGGTCCTTTGCGGTGAGCTCTTTGACTGCTGTTCCATCAAGGGCGATTTCTTCGGGGATTTTCCCCTTCCCTTTGTCTTTTTTGTTCGAACCTTTGTTTGCAGGTCCGAGGTTCTTCTCAGGCAGCGTACGGTTACGTAGCTGAATGTTTTCGCATTTCATCTCCTCCTCTTCTTTTCCCGAAGTGAAGTCTGGGAAGAGAGGGCTGGGGGGTATTTCCTTTTCAGAAACTCTCGAAGGTAAGAACTTGTGGTTTCCCCCCTTCCGAACTGGTACCAACCATATGACAGTTGCCAGTCATTTCTTCATGCACGTTTATCGCACTATTTTTCCGTCGACGAGCACGAGCTTCGTGTTTCATCCTCTTGAGGTGTTTTTTTATTGGAAACGTATCCTTGCCACCACTTCTTGAAGGCACTGCATTTCTCGGTGGGGTGGGTAACCCTCCGATGATATAGGCAGTAGTTTGGATGTGATTTGTCTCCATCGAGGCATATGACCCTGAGAATGTTCTTTATGAGAGGTGGCAGCTTCATCCCCATTGACAGGGCTTTGGCGAACCAATTCTCCGTTTTGATCTTGCTTTTATTTATAGCAGGTGTGCTTTGGTTTAGTAGGAGTACTTTACGACTCGTTCTCGCCGCAGCTTCTTTGTCCAGAAGCTGATGCTTAGCCTTTTCATATATGGTTGTCTCGCGTTCTCGATCAAGTTTTCTTTTGTGAAAGTCTTCGTTTAACAGCCTCTCGATCGGGTCTTCCTCTGGTAGTTCTGGGGATTTTAGCGTCGAATCTGCCCCCAGTTCCTCCGCGTTGTTTTCTTACGCCGTGAGAGTTTCTTCGTCATATAACGACGAATGCGAGACCATGTGACAACTTGCTATATGGTCTTCGGTGTGTTTTGATGAGTCATTTTCCTCATCATTGTCACTATTTTCGTTCTCAGAATATGCTTGAGGAACTCTTCGAACGTGACCGGTGTCCACGCCTTCTGGTTATACTCCTCCAGTGCATCATTGTATTTTTGTAGATCTGTGCGCTTGTCATCATACTCAGCAGGCTGCACAGGCTTCTTGGTCTTCTTCTTTTTCTTCGAAGACTTTGAAGGCTTGATGATTGATCTTTTCTTGACGTGTTAAGTAAATTGTTTCACAACAAAAGAAATTTGTATCACCACAATCAATAACGGTGTCGCGTGTAACGCTTGTTAGTAAGCACGGATCGTCCACAGAGATTCATGTTTTGATCGATCTTGTTTTAGATGAATTGAAAGAAAATAGTAAAGAAAGTGATTCAAGATTTGTGAATTTTTTTTTTCAAGAAACATCTAAAAAACATTTAAGAATCAAGAATTTATGAATTTATCCAATATCAATTTGATTTATCAAGATTATGAAGAATAGCTTGTAGAATTCGATTGAGTTAATAGCTAATGATGAATCTAATAATTCCTAATCTTATCTATTGATAATTTGTAGCTAGATCGATAATGATGAATGAAGATTAGGGATCAATTGAAGAAACTAGGGTTTCTCCTTCACTATCTCTTGTCTTTTCAATCATAATCATTCGGATCTAGCCTCTAGCAAAAAAAATCATCAATCGTTTGATCCCTAATTTGCAGCGAAATAATCAAGAAGTGATCTCACTCCAATAAGGTCATCAACGATTCTTTTTGCTAAGGTTCACAAATCTCATAAGACTTAAGATTAGTATTAAGATTTGATCATCATTAGATCTATCAATTCTCTCAAATCCTCCACAAGCGGAGAATTTACTCACGCATCATAATGAAACAATCAAGAACGAAGAATTTCATAATGCGAGAATGTATAGAAAGAGAGAATTACAATTATCATCTTTATTTAGATCTCCTTCAAATTACACCTCTCACTCGAGTTTACAAGACTAGCTCTAGCCCACTCCTTTGAAAGGGAATTTGTCGTCGATCTTTGCGTGGCTCGATCGTCGTGAGTCGCGGATCGTTGTGGATCTCTTGCTCAGATGATGATCGGCATTGCAATAGAGGATCTTCGATTGTCGCTCTGCTCTCAATGGATCTTGATTTCGCTCACAAGTTGTGTCACTCAACTTGAATTGTATTGATTTGGATTTTGTAACAATGAACAACAACCTTTTGAATGAAGCCCTAGGTCTCCTTTTATAGTTCTCTCAATCTTCCACTAGAAGCTAGGTTTATCTTCCACTAGAAGCTAGGTTGTTATGAAGCTTGCATAGGAAGCTAGTTAGGTATCAAGCTTGGATAGGAAGCTTGGCTGTTGTAGGGAAGCTTCTGGAGAAAGCTAGGGAGTTCAAAGCGTCTTGAGGAAGCTAGGATGTTACAAGGGAGTGTCTGTAAAAGTACCGACTGCCGACGAGCCAACTCAGCCGCGGATCCGAGGCGGATCGCGCTGAATCGGCCGCGGTTCCGCGGCCGTTTGGAGAGATCTTTGAATTATTTCTTCTCTGCAGTCTTCTGTTGGCATTTAGGTCTTCTTCTGATATCTGGAATATTATTTTATTTTCTGAATCTCTACCAGATTCTAATTCTTTGACTTGCTGCGTTTTATCGGCAAATTTGTGATTCCGGTTCTTTGACTTGAATAATTTTCTGCATAAAATTTCACTGAAACGTGTCGAGATATACAATATCATGCATGAAGTAATAAACAAACAATTTCCTATAAAGAATGATGAATATATATATAACACGGGGTAATTAGTATTTTCCAGACAAACTTGGAATATGTGTTATATTTATATCAACTATCCTTAGATGAGTAGAATAATGGGGAAATTGATGTGTTACAGATTGCATTATTTTCGACTGAACACTTGACATGGGGGGGTTTTCCCCTCATCAACAATTTTTGGTGTAGGACGAGATTTCAGCATCCCTTCGATTATTTCGGGTTCAAGTGGGCTTTTCCACCTGTCCGCCGGACATGCCTGTAGATCTTTCATCATTCTTTTGGTTTTTGCTGAAAGGAAGACTTCCCATGGAGTTTCTTCCACGAGTGAGCATGATGCCCCCTGCTCATCCACCTTTTTGGGAGTGTGCTTTTGAGGTGGATTTACCCTCCAGTTATCAGACAGCGTGAATTTTCCCTGTTGATACTGGTCTTTGACCCAGTTCTTGAAGATGTAACAATCCTCAGTTGGGTGGCTCACCATTCTGTGATTGGAGCAGTAGTCAGGGTTGTTGACGTCGCAAGATTACTATGGACGCCACAGGTATGGCAATGTGATGAGTTTATTACGCATTGCCAATTCAAACAGTTTCCTCGTCTTGTCGCGGGGAAACAAGTAAGCGCGTTATAATCTTTCCTCCAAGGATAGGTGCAGATGCATGTTGCTTTGGCGAGCAGCCGGTTTTGGGCCACTCGGCTGTTGTTGAGTATTGGCTACAAAGGCTGCTTTCCCTTTACCCATGTTATTTCGAGGGTCCTTATATGAGGAGGAAGGCCCGTGGCCTATCTGGTCCATTTGAGCCAGTTTATCTATCAGAGCCTGGAAGGTTGTTGGTTTGAAGAATGTCATAAAATGGGATGCATTCGTTTGAGGATCAAGGGTCCTGATGAACATGCCTATAGCGGGAGATTCTTCAATGCACTGTTCGCACTTAGACCATAGGTTCCGCCACCGGATCTCTTATTGGACCCAGGTTTCTCCCGGCTTTACCCTGGCATTGATTAATGCCGTAATTGGAGTGTGCTTGCTCGCGCTGGTGAAAGCTGTGTGAACAGCAGTTCCATCTCTGTGAATATTTTCAAGAAGTCATTTGGGAGCTCTGAGTACCATTCGAATGTTGTTTCTGACAGGCTTCCAACGAACTGGCGAAGCAATAGTTTGTCATCACCTCCAGTGTTGCCGCACAGAGCTCTGAATTGCGCGACGTGCCGGTGAGGGTTGCCTGTCCCTTTGTATACATGGAACTTCAGGATCGTATACCCCGGCGGGTACTTGATTTGATCATACCAGCCCGGATATGGTCGTCCGGTTCTGACAATTTGTCCAGCAGCTTCATTATCTTAATGAGCTCTTATTTGTTGAGCAATATAATCATCAAGGGCGGCCTTAGAGATTGTTTCCTCCTTGGCTGCCGATAAGGCTGGAGGAGGGTTTGATGTTTCCCCTCTGTCATCGTCGACGATCATCGGTGGATCATCGGCTGGGGGTTCTAGTTGGATCATCATTCCAACCATGTCTTGGAAAAAGAGAGCCATCTGCTTTGTGTTGGCAGCTTATTCAGCAGCTTCTTTGTCTTTTCTCTCAAGCATCCTTCGCAGGAACTCTGTATCGGTCTCCTGCTCTTAGCGTTGTTCGGCTTCTTTATCCAGACTTTCTTTCTGTCTGATAAGTGCTGCCATTTTGGTTAGCATTTCCTGGATCTTTTGTTGTTGCTCCTGAGCTTTTGTCAGTGACTGAGTTTGCGGTCGGTGACTCACGGAGGCATGACTTTCTTATTTTCCCGAAGCTATCTAGACCGTATGTATGATCATGCTTCCAGACTTAGGGCGTTTGGGTCCATCACCTTTGGAATTTGCCGTAGGCGGTGGGATTTTTTCTAGCCTCATTCTTTTATGAGAGGTTGAAGTTGAAAGGGCCGCTATGACAGGCATCTGTGTAGAAGGAGTCCCCCGCTGTATGGAGAAGGAGTGATCTTTCTCTTACCGAGCCTTTAGATTTTTTGGTCGACGAGAGTGATTTTCATCAATCATAGAGTCTTGGACTTTTCACCAGATTTTATGAATTTGCACGGAGAGCTGCTGATGGGGACACTCTGGATTTTCCTGTACAGTAACCTCTGCAGGTAGGGGAGATTTCTTTTGCACCGCCGTTGGGGAGTTCTTGTGCACCCTCCTGAGCAGAACAAAGCTGTTCCCGGTTGGAATAGCAGTGTCAACTTCCACCATTGGAGTTGGTAGGGTAAGTCCATAGGGGGAGTTGCCCCCATCTTTTCTCACTCAGCCCCAGTGGCGACGTTGAGCATGCCTTGTAGATGGGATTGCCTTAGATTTGGATGCGGCTTCTTTATGACTCCGGCTTTGCTGAGGGGCTTCAATCGGCGTCAACCTGTTGAAGACCAACGTCCTAGGTAGAGTTTGAGTAGAAATGGCCAGCCTTTAGAAAACTGATCGTCTGACGGGTGAAACACCTTTGATGACTTCGTCTTTAGGAGGAGTTGGGAGGGCTATCTGTTTTGGGGCAGCCCCTTCAGGTATCAAGAGCCTCTTTGCGGGCCCGTTTGGGTTCTTTCTCAGCCTGTTGAAGATTGAGACGTCAGATTTGGACGGCCCGTTGAGAAGGGCCATTGTAGTTACCAGTCAATCGAAGACCGATCTTTTAGGAGCTTCTCCTTGTGGCACTGAGGCATCGAAACTTGTAGGTGGGAGCATGGTCCCAAAGAACAATCCAGTAGTGGTTTGTGTGACTTTCCCAACCGGCATTGAGAAAATAAAGGCTGCGTTGGGCCTGTACGTCACTCCTCCAGTTGGGATGGAGCGGAAGTTGCTGTTGCATGAAGTGCAGTTGAAAGCCATTGATTTTCTGCATAAGAGCAAGACACCAAGTTTTAGTACCTCGAATCCAAGGGCAACCATAGAGAACCGCGATTTTGTTCCCGAAACACGACATATGAAGTGTGGAGTGGAAAGAGAAAAGGGTCCCACCGGGCATGCCAGAACCTGTTCACTGCTGAATGACAGGGACCGAGACAAGGGACGTCTGGCCTGAATTTGGGGGCAGATGCTGTTTGGATTTATCCATCCACCTCTCCGAAAATACCAAGTTGATTTATGGCACCATATATCGGAGTTTTGGATAGACCCGACTGTTGTAGCATGACTTTATCAGATTCCTCCTCATTTACTAGGAGTTTTTGATTGTGGGGACGCTCTTCTATGCAGACGCAAGCCCCTGCAGTTAAATACGCTACCGCATTGCGATAACCACTTTATCCTTCTCCAGCAGTTCACTTCGTGTCATGTATATTTTTGTTTATTTTGGTTGCCCATGATTGTATACGGAGACTAGCTTATGTCGTTACCCATAGGGCGCAGATTAGTCCAAATCTGTATATTTTAGATTTGGGTTTATTTTATTTAAGGATCGTTAATCTAGTTTGAGATTAAGATCAACTTAAATATATGAGCATTTGGGCTCAATTTATTTTAACTAAGGATACGTTAGTCTTATTTGAGACTAAGATCAACTTAGCAAAATTTTAAGGATCATTTTTATTTAAGATCCAATAACATAGCATTTGGGCTCAGCTGTAAGAAACTTTTCAGAAAGACTTAGCCCTTAGTCTGCTCAATCCTTTTTTTTTTGCTCAAAAGTGCTAAGCACTTATTTGGGCTCTGTTTGTTCAGCCCCCCTTTTTTATGCCAAAGTGCTAAGCACTTGTTTGGAGTTCTGGCTCTCACATGGGTATCATGTTAACCCTTCAGTTATGGATGCTGCCAAATTAGTGTTTGTCACGACCCAAATTTAAGCACGTGACCGGCACTTAAACCACGTGACGTCAACAGGCGCACGCAATTTAAGTAAGCCGAAACCCAGAAATCTAAACCACCCCAAAAAGGGATAAGTGGAGAAAACATAGTTAAAAATCTTTTGAAAACCTCAAGTAAAATTTTTTTCACTTAAGTTTACTTTCTTAAAAATTTCGGCAGCACCTCCTTTGTAAAAACTAGCCCCGAAAATGGGTACAATATAGAATATAATAAAGCATCCCCAAACGGGAGCAAATCATGCCTAACGGTGGAAACAACCACCACAAGCATATATACGATGTCGTAACGAAGAAATATAAATGAAAACAGCATAAGGAGGTAAAAACTTATAATAAGGACGGCTCCCACTAGCACGGCACCCAGAGTCACAAAAATAATACAACATCAATCTTCACAACTCGTTTCTAAGTCAAATACATGAAGTGGTAGAAGGAGAGTACTAGATACAAAAGATAAGTAACATCATCGGATAACCGCAAACCCACCTATAGCAAAAGGCCTCACAGCCAACCGTAGCGGTATCCGCAAAAGTAGATATAGTAAGAAGCCATGCCGCGACTACTCTGAGGGTAAATCCTGCAAAACACTGTGGCACAACGGGGGTGAGTTGCTAACTCATGAATAGTAAATAACATCATACTGTAATCGCAAGTATGCACGAACAGCGATGAATCTATCACATGTAATCTGATAGCAAAAGTTTGGCAATACAGATATGCAACAATCATGATCAATGTACACCATCAGGTATTACAAATACATGAAGCAGTGCATATCAAATAAATGCTGAGTATGGGATAAAACATAACATCATCAATGAATCATCATCGTGGAAAATCCTGGTGTCTATCAACGACACCCCAAATACCTCAGGCGCCGTCACTTTGATCGGCCCTCAAATCTGTAAATCTCATGGAATCTGAGTGTCCAACATCGACACCCGAAAGATCATGAAAACACACACACACACACACACACACACACACACACACACACATATATATATATATGAGGATGTCTACCTCGTAAGTCCATCAACAACAAAACAAAATCATGGAACCTGAGTGTCCAACATCGACACTCGAAATATCATGAAATACTCGTGTCCAGCATCGATACGTAAATACTCATCTCTCAGGCGCCGAATACCGAGATCGGCCCTCAATATATCTTATGTCATAACTCCCGTACGGTATCCTCCGGATAACCGTCGGTTTCTATACTATCACCGGTAGGTAGTGCTCCCCTGCCAGGCTCACCGCCTAACAATACGAGTCTTACTACCCCGGGGTACCTCACCGGGTCCACCATGTACCCGTAGACGGTTTCCCCTCGCTCCTCGAATTGAGTATCTAACACAAGTCTTAGATCCGAGAAAACCCATGGTGGACGCACTGAAATATCATATCAAGAGAAACTGGGTTTTCAAACAATACATAAATTCTTGAATTACCCCTATAGTCCTCAAATCCATAAATCACATAAAATCCATATCTCAATGCATAAATCCATGAAATCTGATATATGCAACATAAAACAGCAATATGAGCATATTAAGGGAAAACCGCTCTTTTAAACGAATCCAGTTTTAAAATATATCATGCGGTTCCTAATTCCTCCGAAATCAAGTGCAATATCATATGAGGTGTACATGTAACTATAGCAAGACATGTGTATCTACATGTAAGCATGTATGTATGATGCATTTCATATGCACAATAGCACAATAATCAACGTCTCAATATCAATGTCAATACAATACCACATAGGGGTATATGTAACTATAGCAAGTTATATGGGTGTACATATAAGTATGTATGCATGATGTACAGGTAGCTAAAGCAGAGTATATGTATCTACATATAATCATGTATGTATGATGCATTTTATATGCGCAATAGCACAATAATCAACGTCTCAATATCAATGTTAATACAATAACACA
Source organism: Agapanthus africanus (assembly GCA_030015575.1). Taxonomy (NCBI): domain Eukaryota; kingdom Viridiplantae; phylum Streptophyta; class Magnoliopsida; order Asparagales; family Amaryllidaceae; genus Agapanthus; species Agapanthus africanus. The sequence continues at coordinate 551,824,960 of CM057344.1, forward strand.
TATGGGTATATGTAACTATAGCAAGATATGTGGGTGTACATGTAAGTATGTATGCATGATGTACTAGTAGCTATAGTAGAGTATGTGTATCTACATATAAGCATGTATGTATGATGCATTTCATATGCGCAATAGCACAATAATCAACGTCTCAATATCAATGTCAATACAATACCGTATATGGGTATATGTAACTATAGCAAGATATGTGGGTGTACATGTAAGTGTATATGCATGATGTACAAGTAGCTATAGCAGAGTATGTGTTGCGCGTATCATGGCAATTACCAACGGTGTGAGTGTAGCATACAATTTAGTGCTCGTGCAATATGAACCGTCAGTAATGGTGCAGTGTCCAATAGTTACCGAGTCAAGGCACAACAGGTAATAATATTCAATGATGCTCATGCGCAATCAACTCATATGCGTATAAACATGCAGCTCTAATATCATATCCAGCCCTGACGCATAACGCCTTACGGGCTATTTCCCTGTATATGTTAAATCTACTCACCGAAGATCTCGAGCTAAGAATATTCAATGGCTAAATATTCAATGGCTATTTCCCCGTATAACGCCTTACGGGTAATAATATTCAATGATGCTCATGCGCAATCAACTCATATGCGTATAAACATGCAGCTCTAATATCATATCCAGCCTGACGCATAACGCCTTACGGGCTATTTCCCCGTATATGTTAAATCTACTCACCGAAGATCTCGAGCTAAGAAAATCCGACCACCTGCTTCCCTTTCTTCGCAGCGTCCGAAGTCCCCGCTTGCGATACAAAAATTTCACAAACACAACACATAAGGCTAAATATTCTGCGCCGACATAAAAACAATGAAACGCAAGGATAAGATTCACAAGATATACACACCGTGCACCTAGTGCACAAAACACGTACGACATCGCCACAACTCTAGTTAGGAACGCTAAACTACACAACCACCAAGCCTAGACCCTGATCGTACCGATCGTGCATTCACAACACAATATATATCGTAGAAGATAATATATATATTATCGCAACGTCAATTGAAACCCATGCCTAATTTTACCGAAAACCTAGTAAGCACTTTTAATCATTTTAGTTCAAGTCTAGAAGTTTAAACAGTTCTAGCGATCACAATCATCGCAAAGTAGCTTAACTAAGTCACACAAATCTTTACTATAATTTTAATCTCACCCATATATGATTTAGTAAAAGTTAGTTTACTATTAAGCTTAATTAGACAATTAGGAAAATAACAAATAACAATCTCATAAATAGGTTAAGTTTTCCAGGTCTAAACTTCTCGATTAACCATTTTAAACAATCAAAACCCTAACTTGATCTTCATAACCCTTTCTAGAATTTCCAAAACATGCTAATTCAAGCTTTAATTAAACATCTAATAACTAGATTAAGGTATTTAAACAACACTAAAGCTTAGGGTTAGGATTTTATACCCTACTTAGATTCACAAACTTGCAACTAAACTTTCAAATTAGCTTCCAAAATGCTAACTTTCATGAAGATCCAAGCTTGGTTAAGCTAATGAGTATGGATTTGTATTTGAGTTTGTGGCATTATTTGATGATTTTTTATAATTTATTTGAGCTTTTAGAAGTGCAAATAGGGTGAGGGAAATGTTGGGGCAGCAGGGGGGCTCGGTTAACATGGGAAAATGATGAAGGTTGTGGAATTATGTGTAAAATTCTAGTCTAAAACATCATTAAAGCTCATTTAAAGCGCCTCCCATCCATGCCATCTCTTAATCCTTTTAATTCTTTATTTAAAATTTCTTTTAATTTCAACAAATATCTAGATATTTTCAAGATATTTTGCAAAGATGGTTTAATGCTTAATTTTGTGATTAAGTTAGTATAAATTCACTTTAGCATAATTAACCCAAATCAAAATTGTAATTACCACTAATTAAGTGCATAATTAAAAGCTTATAATAATATTTTAATTAAGAAAAAATATTAAAGTGAACTAAAATTTTCAAATGACAACTAAAAACCGCAAACTAGTAATTTCCTAGTTAAATTAGGTGCAGTTAAGTCTATACTAAAAAATGACCACTTCTGTGTTTTTATGGAAAACACAATTTATTTTTACCTATTATCGGAAAATTCACCTAAACGATTTCTAAAATGTTACAATCTTCCCCCCTTAAAAAAATTCGGTCCCCGAATTTAAAATTTTAACTACGCGTACCTTCGAAGAGATGAGAGAATTTCTTCCGCATCTCGCTCTCGGCCTCCTAAGAGATCTCTTCACTAGTAGGGCCACGCCAAAAAACCTTCACAGATGGCAAGTCCTTTGACCGAAATTTCTTTACCTGCCGATCCAATATAACTACCGGCTGCTCGGTGAACGAAAGATCGCGCTCTAGCTGAACGGTCTAGTGCTGAATCATGTGAGAAGGATCATGAAGGTATCTACGAAGTATCGACACATGGAAAACTGGGTGAATATCCAGAAAACTGGCTGGAAGTGCCAAACGATAGGCAACGACACCAACTCACTCAAGAATCTCGAACGGACCTACAAATCTGGGACTGAGCTTCCCCTTTTTCCCAAATCTCATAATGCTCTTCATTGGAGAAATCCTCAGGAATACATGATCCCCCACTGTGAACTTAAGTCTGCGACGTCGACGGTCGACATAAGACTTCTGTCTGCACTGGGCTGCTCTTATCCTGTCCTGAATCAGCTAGATCTTCTCCGTAGTCTCCTGAACTAGCTGGGGTCCTAAAACCCTACTCTCGCTGAGTTCGGTCCAATAGACTGGCGATCGACACTTCATACCATACAAAGTCTCAAAAGGTGCCATCTGAATAGTCTCCTGAAAGCTATTGTTGTAGGAGAACTCAATCAACGGCAAGTGACGATCCCAACTGCCACCAAAATCAAGCACACACGCACGAAGCATATCCTCCAAAGTCTGTATAGTCCACTCTGACTGACTATCGGTTTGCGGATGGAAAGTGGTGCTAAAACTCAACCGGGTACCCAAAGCTTCCTGAAGCTTTTGCCAAATACGGCTAGTAAACTGGGTGCCTCTGTCGGTTACGATGCATGTGGGAACGTCGTGCAAACACACAATCTCATCTATATATAACTCAACATACTGAGCATAACCGAAAGTGGTCTTCACTGGAAGGAAGTAAGCCGCTTTCATCAACCGGTCAACAATCACCCAAATGGAGTCATACCCTCGACTGACCCTGGGTAGACCCACAACGAAGTCCATAGAAATCTACTCCCATTTCCACTCCGGAATGGGTAAAGGCTGCAACTCTCCTGCCGGCCTCTAATGATCAGCCTTGACTTGCTGACAAGTCAGGCATCTCGAAACAAAGTCCGAAACATCACTCTTCTTCCCTGCCCACCAGTAAATGTCTCTCAAGTCACGGTACATCTTGGTAGAACCTGGATGAACGCCAAAAGCTGACTGATGTGCCCGCTCTAGGATCTCGCGTCTCAACCCATCGGTATCTGGTACATACAAGTGAGTCCCGAAACGTAGCACACCCTGGTCATCAATCATGAACTCCGAATCTGTACCCTACCGAACAAGCTCAAGAATCTCAGATAAACGGGCGTCGCTGGGCTGCGCCTCATGGATACGATCAAGTAGAAGTGGACGGGCGCGGACATGAGCAAGCTGTCCCCCAGTGGAAGTTAACTCAAACTGTACTCTACCATTGCACAAGATCTGCCAATCTGTAGAAGACTGTCGCTGAACTGCGCTCAACTGGGACAAGCAACCCCCGGGCCTACGACTCAAAGCATCAGCTACCACATTCGCTTTGACCGGGTGATAAAAGTTCTCGCAATCATAATCCTTCATAAGCTCCATCCAATGGCGCTGTCTCAGATTCAGATCCCGCTGCTGGAAGATGTACTTCAAGCTCTTGTGGTCCGTGAAAATCTGACATGACTCCCCGTACAAGTAGTGTTTCCAAATCTTCAGCGCAAAGACCACCGCGGCCATCTCAAGATCGTGAGTAGGGTAATTCTGCTCGTGCTTCTTCAGCTGTCGAGAAGCGTAAGTGATAACTCTATCATGCTGCATCAATACACAACCGAGCCCCAATCGTGAAGCATCACAGTAAACAACATAGCCGCCTGATCCAGAAGGCAAGGACAAAACTGGTGCAGTTGTCAACCGAGTTTTCAACTGCTGAAAACCCTACTCGCATGCCTCATTCTAAAGGAAAGGAACTCCCTTCCTGGTCATTCCGGTCAGCGGTGCAGTGATACTCGAGAAATCCTACATGAAATGGAGGTAATAACCAGCTAAGCCCAAAAAGCTGCAGACCTCTGTCACGGATACAGGCCTGGGCCAAAGCTGTACAGCCTCGATCTTCCTCGGGTCCACAAGAATACCGTCTCCCGTCACCACATGACCCAGAAAGTCAACTCTATCAAGCCAAAACGCGCACTTTGAGAATTTAGCATACAGCTGGTGCTCTCTCAATGTCTGCAAAGCAATTCTCAAGTGCTGCTCATGCTCCTTTCGACTCTTGGAATAAACCAGAATGTCATCAATAAACACAATAATAAACTGGTTGAAGAACGACCTGAAAATCTGGTTCATCAGATCCATGAACGCAGCTGGCGCATTGGTGAGTCCGAACGACATCACCAAAAACTCATAATGCCCGTAGCGCGTACGAAAAGCAGTCTTCGGAATGTCATCATTCCGAACCCGCAACTGATGATAACTCGATCGCAAATCAATCTTAGAAAAATGTTTCGCACCCTGGAGCTGATCAAACAAATATTAATGCGAGGTAAAAGATACCTATTCCGCACCATAACCCAGTTCAATTGACGATAATCCATACACAATCTCAAACTGCCGTCCTTCTTCTTGACAAACAGATTAGGAGCTCCCCATGGTGAAACACTCGGACGCACAAGTCTCCTATCAAGCAACTCTTGCAATTGATCTCTAAGCTCTCTAAGCTCCGCCGGGGCCATCCGGTAAGGCGGTATAGAAATAAGTCCCGTGCCGGGAATCAGATCAATGCAAAACTCAATATTGCGCTCTGGCGGCAAACCAGGTAACCCATCGGGAAAAACATCGGGAAACTCTCGCACGATAGGAACTCGGTCCAACGAATCTACTGTGGCTCCAGTATCATGAATGAAATCTAAGAATCCCCGACATACCCTCCTCAAAAGCCGACTAGTGCAAAGGGTCGAAATGAAACTATGAGGGGCAGCACCACGGTCACCCTGTAGAACAATAACTGACTCGCCAGGAAAAAAAACCTAACTGTCTTCTCGTGGCAGTCCATGGACGCATAGCAAGTAGCTAACCAGTCCATGCCTAGGAGAACGTCAAAGTCCAACATCTCAAGAAAGATCAAGTTGGCGGACAAATCTCTATCTCCAATACGAACGGCACACGACCGAAACACGTGTTGCACAACAAACGAATCACCAACAGGAGTAGTCACGACAAGCGGCTGATCTAGCAAACACGACTCTCAGCCTAACCTCGGCACGAAGTGTGTAGAAACATACGAATGCGTAGATCCCGGATCAAATAAAACATGTGCATCAAAAGAACATACAGAAAGAGTATCTGAAACCACTGCATTAGACGCCTGCGCGTCCTGACGAGTCAAGGAAAACACTCGAGCCTGCCCTCTACTAGCAACTGGCTGTCCTCTACCTCTGCCACCCCATCCTCTTTGAACAAAATCTCCGCGACCATGACCTCTCTGCGCATGTGTCTGACGCAGAGCAACAACAGGCGTAAGATACAACGCTCTCTGAGGTGAAGGTGGTAAGGTAACATGTGGAACCGCTGCCTCCCTCTGGCGTATCTCAGGGTAATCTCTGATGCGGTGATGGGGACTGCCACATACAAAACATCCAGGTGACGACTGCTGATCCTGTGGGTATAAACTGTATGTTTGGCCACGTCTCACGCTCCGTCTACCCGCACGGCACATAGCGAGTCTACCGTGGCCTCTGCCAAACTGCCTCTGTGCTGATAAATCAGTGCGAACCTTATTCGTTTCCGGAATGACCGAAGTCTCAGAAATGCGCTCCTCTACCACTAGGGCTGCGTCTATTGCGGCTGCATAGGTGTCAAAATGCTGGGAGCAGATAGCGAGGACCAACTGGGTAAGCAGGCCTTGAACAAATCTCATGACCCGCATCTCCTCAGTAGCTAACAAATACGGAGCATACACAGACAACTCTGTAAACCGCACATCATACTCTGCTACCGTCATACCCGGAATATGGCACAATAACTCAAAAATGTCCGCTTGAGCATCCCTGACGCTCTGCGGAAGAAAACGGGCAAGAAACACCGTCATGAACTCAGCCCAGGTCATAGGAGCAAGACCAGCGGCTCTGCCTTTCTCTAATGACTCGCACCACTTCTGAGCAAGACCCTCCAGAAGAAAACTCGCGAACTCTACCCATCTCACGTTAGAGCATCTCAGCGAATGACATATCCTGGCCATCCGGTCGATAAACGATTGCGGATCCTCAGCTGCATCGGTGCCAGTGAAAACCGGAGGCCCCATCCTTAAGAACTCCAATAACGATACGGTAATCACCTCTGTAGCTGCAGGTACAACTGCCTAAACAATAGGCACCAATGCGGTCCCCGCAATAGGTGGAACAACATCCTGTCTCTGCGCCCGACTGGCCTCAACCAATGACCCCATCATCAGGCGCATATCCTGCATACCGGCCTCAAGTCCAGCAATACGGTCTATCGACGGTGGATCAATCTGCTCCGGTACAACAGGAATACTGCCGTAGTCACTCCTCGTACCAAATGAGTCAACTCTGACCTCGGCCCTCACGGCCGTTCTCTGCGCCCTCGTAGTCTTCGGCGCCATAATGGCTATAAATGAAAATAGGATTCGATAAGAATATAGAAATTGAATCGCAAGGATGTATAAAATCACGGAAGGAATTTCACGCAATAAGTCCTAAGGTCACTTAGGCGGAGTACCGTGTCATAAGTATGCTGTGGAACATACACACGCTACGTCACTCTGCTTAAGCCACCTACTCCATCATACCAAGGTCATTCTACACCCCGATAGGTAAAACCTAGCACTTTGATACCAAGTTTGTCACGACCCAAATTTAAGCATGTGACCGGCACTTAAACCACCTGACGTCAACATGCGTACGCAATTTAAGTAAGCCGAAACCCAGAAATCTAAACCACCCCAAAAAGGGATAAGTGGAGAAAACGTAGTTAAAAATCTTCTGAAAAGCTCAAGTAAAAATATTTAAACTTAAGTTTACTTTCTTAAAAATTTCGGCAGCACTTCCTTTATAAAAACTAGACCCGAAAATAGTTACAACATAGAATATAATAAAGCATCCCCAAACGGGAGAAAATCACGCCCAACGGCAGAAACAATCACCACAAGCTTATATACCACGCCGTAGCGAAGAAATATAAATGAAAACTGCATAAAGAGGTAAAAACTTATAACAAGGTCGGCTCCCACTAGCACGACACCCAGAGTCACAAAAATAATACAACATCGATTCTCACAACTCGTCTCTAAGTCAAATACATGAAGTGGTAAATGGAGAGTACTAGATACAAAAGATAAGTAATGAACATCATCGGATAACCGCAAACCCACCTATAGTAAAAGGCCTCACAGCCAACCATAGCGGTATCCGCAAAAGTAGAGATAATAAGAAGCCCTGTCGCGACTACTCTGAAGGTAAATCCTGCAAAACACTGTGGCACAACGAGGGTGAGTTGCTAACTCGTGAATAGTAAATAACATCATACTGTAATTGCAAGTATGCACGAACAGCGATAAATCTATCACATGTAATCTGATAGCATAAGTATGGCAATATAGATATGCAACAATCATGATCAAGGTACACCATCAGGTATTATAAATACATGAAGCAGTGCATATCAAATAAATGCTGAGTATGGGATAAAACATAATATCATCAATGAATCATCATCGTGGAAAATCCTGGTATCTATCAACGACACCCCAAATCCCAATATCTCAGGCGCCATCACTCTGATCGGCACTCAAATATGTAAATCTCATGGAACCTGAGTGTCTAACATCAAAACCCGAAACATCATGGAAATATATGCTGGTGTGTGTGTGTGTATGAGGATGTCTACTTCGTGAGTCCATCAACGACACAACAAAATCATGGAACCTGAGTGTCCAACAACGACACTCGAAACATCATGAAATACTCATGTTCAGCATCGACACATAAATACTCATCTCTCAGGCGCCGCATAGCCAGATCAGCCCTCAATATATCTCATGTCATAACTCCCGCACGGTATCCTCCGGATAACCGTCGGTTTCTATACTATCACCGGTAGGTAGTGCTCCCCTGCTAGGCTCACCGCCTAACAATACGAGTCTTCTTGCCCTGGGGTACCTCACTGGGTCCACCATGTACCCGCAGACAGTTCCCCCTCGCTCCTCGAATCGGGTATCTAACACAAGTCTCAGAACCGAGAAAACTCATTGTGGACGCACTGAAATATCATATCAAGAGAAACCGGGTTTCAAACAATACATAAATTCTTGAAATACCCCTACGGTCCTCAAATCCATAAATCACATGAAATCCATATCTCAATGCGTAAATCCATGAAATCTGATATATGCAACATAAAACAGCAATATGAGCATATTAAGGGAACCGCTCTTTTAAACGAATCCCATTTTAAAATATATCATGCAGTTCCCAATTCCTCCGAAATCAAGTGTAGCATCATATGAGGTGTACATGTAACTATAGCAAGATATGTGTATCAACATGCAAGCATGTATGTATGATGCATTTCATATGCGCAATAGCACAATAATCAACGTCTCAATATCAATGTCAATACAATACCATATAAGGGTATATATAACTATAGCAAGATATGTGGATGTACATGTAAGTATGTATGCATGATGTATAAGCAGCTATAGCAGAGTATGTGTATCTACATATAAGCAAGTATGTATGATGCATTTCATATGCGCAATAGCACAATAATCAACGTCTCAATATCAATGTCAATACAATACCACATAGGGGTATATGTAACTATAGCAAGATATGTGGGTGTACATGTAAGTATGTATGCATGATGTACAAGTAGCTATAGCAGAGTATGTGTTGCGCATATCATGGCAGTTACCAACGGTGTGAGTGTAGTATACAATTTAGTGCTCGTGCAACATGAACCGTCAGTAATGGTGCAGTGTCCGATAGGTACCAAGTCAAGACACAACAGGTAATAATATGCAATAATGCTCATGCACAATCAACTCATATGCATATAAACATGCAGCTCTAATATCATATCCAGCCCTGACGCATAACGCCATGCGGGTGATTTCCCCGTAGATGTTAAATCTACTCACCGAAGACCTCTAGCTAAGAAAATCCGACCACCTGCTTCCCTTTCTTCACAGCGCCCGAAGCCCCAACTTGCGATCCTAAAATTTCACAAACATAACACATAAGGCAAAATATCCTGCGCCGATACAAAGACAACGAAATGCAAGGATAGCGTCCACAAGATATACACACCGTGCACCTAGTGCACAAAATGCGTACGACATCGGCATAACTATAGCTAGGAACGCTAAACTATACAACCACCAAGCCTAGACCCCGATCGTACCGATCGCACATTCACAACACAATATATATCATGGAAGATAATATATACATTATCGCAACGTCAATTGAAACCCACGCCTAATTTTAACGAAAACCTAGTAAGCACTTTTAATCATTTTAGTTCAAGTCTAGAAGTTTAAACAATTCTAGCGATCACAATTATCGTAAAGTAGCTTAACTAAGTAACACAAACCTTTACTACAATTTTAATCTCACCCATATAAGATTTAGTAAAAGTTAGTTTGCTATTAAGCTTAATTAGACAATTAGGAAAATAACAAATAACAATCTCATAACTAGATTAAGTTTTCCAAGTCTAAACTTCTCGATTAACCATTTTAAACAATCAAAACCCTAACTTGATCTTCATAACCCTTTCTAGAATTTCCAAAACATGCTAATTCAAGCTTTAATTAAATATCTAATAACTAGATTAAGGTATTTAAACAACACTAAAGTTTAGGGTTAGGATTTTATACCCCACTTAGATTCATAAACTTGCAACTAAACTTCCAAATTAGCCTCCAAAATGCTAACTTTCATGAAAATCCAAGCTTGGTTAAGCTAAAGAATAATGGGTATGGATTTGTATTTGAGTTTGTGGCATTATTTGATGATTTTTGATAATTTATTTGAGCTTTTAGAAGTGCAAATGGGGTGAGGGAAATGTTGGGGCAGCAAGGGGGGAGGGGGTGGGGCTCGGCCAACATGGGAAAACGATGAAGGTTGTAGAATTGTGTGGAAAATTCTAGTCTAAAACATCATTAAAGCTCATTTAAAGAACCTCCAATCCACGCCACCTCTTAATCCTTTTAATTCTTTATTTAAAATTTCCTTTAATTTCAACAAATATCTAGATATTTTCAAGATATTTTGCAAAGATGGTTTAATGCTTAATCTTGTGATTAAATTAGCATAGATTCACTTTAGCATAATTAACCCAAATCAAAATTGTAATTACCATTAATTAAGTGCATAATTAAAATCTTATAATAATATTTGAATTAAGGAAAAATATTAAAGTGAACTAAAATTTTCAAGTGACAACTAAAAATCGCAAACTAGCAATTTCCTAGTTAAATTAGGTGCAGCTAAGTCTATACTGAAAAATGACCACTTCTGGGTTTTTACGGAAAACACAATTTATTTTTACCTATTATTGGAAAATTCGCCTAAACGATTTTCAAAATGTTATAGTGTTAAGAACTCAGTCATTTTGATTATATATAGTGATAAGCACTTTTTATATGGCGTCCACGTAAGGAGCACGTGCGGCGCTGTCCCCTTTATTTTGTTGGGCGTCCACGTGAGTTTCACGTGAGGCACTGGGCGCTGCCCAATCAGTTCTAAGCACTCAGCCGTTTTGGCTGCGTATGAAGTGCTAAGCACTTTACTCAGCGCTCACGTATATTTCATATGAGGCACTGACCTTCTATTTTTGGCACCCATGTGTTTTTCACGTGAGGCGCTGATTTTCCTTTTGTTTTGGGAATCTATTAGAGGTGCCCACGTGGGAAGCACGTGAGGCGCTAAGTTTTTTCCTTTCTTGTTTAGAGATCGAATCTCTGCTAATGGCATTTTGACCACAAATGATCACCATGATCTTTTTTTGAAGGTCTGGGATCATGTTTTCTTCAAGAACTAAGTTCTTATGTTTTTATAAGACCTAAGTTTCTTTTGGGGTTAAACCCTATTTTCTGAGGAATTAAATTCCCATAGGATAGGTTCTTTTCCTTTTTCCTAGTTCTTTTCTGAATCTTTGATTCTCAAGAACAAGATCTTCCCGATGATAATTAAATTCTCAACTTGTGGGAGACTTATCTTGTGGATCTCCAATCCAGAGAAAGAACTAAGTTCTTGAGAAGGGTTAAACCCTTAGATGTGATCTAATAGGTAAAGGAGATGTTTTAATCTCTGTGGTTTCTTTACTTGGGGTTTGAGAGGAGGAAGATCATCTTCTCTTCTTGAGAATTGAATTCTCTATTGTTTTTTTAGAGCCTTCTGTATTCTTTTGCAAAAGCTTATGGGGGTTCTCTCTATATAAGACTAGAAGTCTCGGGTCCTTTTTATAGTAGAGGCAAATTGTTAATTAGTTTTGAGAAAATCTCTCATTGGGAAATTCCAATTGATTTAATTGGTCTCAAGATTGATTTGAGGAATTTTACCCACCGTTGGATCTTTGATCCAAATGTTTCTGTTTTACAGAATATATTTTCTTATTTTTAGCAAAATTGGGGAAATATTTTCCCATATACAGAATTTATTCTATAAAATGGTGATTTTTAATCGCCATTGGATTTTTAATCCAATAGTTCTCTATTTTACAGAGAGCAATCTTCTTTGTTTGTAATGATTGAAAACAAATATTTCTCGGAATAGAATTTAATTCTATTGTTTGATGATTTATCATCACCATTGGATTTTTGATCCAACGGCTCTATTTAACAGAGAATATCCCAAATTTTTGTTAGGGAAATGTAGAATTTAATTCTACTGGTATAAAGTTGGGCGTCAGCGCTCACGTGTTGAGCACGTGGTGCCACTTAAGAATTAAATTCTTATTTATGATAGGTAGTTTTGTGCTTTGCACATTGGCGCCCACATGAGGAGCACGTGCGGCGCCATATAAGAATCTAATTCTTATATATTAATCACTCCTGTGCTTTGCACATTGGCGCCCACGTGAGGAGCACGTGCGGCGCCATTATAGGATTTAATCATAAAAGATTAGCGCTGGCACCCTCGTGAAGAGCACATAAGGCGCTACCTCATTAAAATTCAACAGAGCTTAGCTCTTTTTATAATGTTTAAATTTTGGGGGAACAAACATGTGTATATGTTTTACTTGTTATTACATATCTCTAATACATGTTTATAGAGCCCATAGGATTATTGCTTGACTACCAACGTTTTGATAGCGATCGTACGTGTGGGGGTTGGGCAGTCCTTAAGCACAACCTTAATGTCCCTAGTCGTAAGAGTATCAAGACTGGGTATCAATATTCCGGAATAAACTAGTGTATACGTTTCTAGACCCTAATGAGGGGCAATGGTTGGTCCCACAGCCATTAGTGTCTGGCACCTAAGATTGTATACATATGCTCACTGGGGGTGAGTATACTGGACGGACTCGCCGAGAACTGCTAGATGGTATTATACCTATCGTCAGATAGCAGTTCTCAGGTGACATGAGTACAAATTAGTCTTTAGACATGAGAACTTTATTTTTCTCATGTGAGTTCCCACTGTATTTAGATTACTACCCTACCATGGCTCTACTGAGTCGTGCAAACAGGTTTTAGTTGGGTACAGTTCTGAGCCATATGAAGGAAATGAGCGATTGTTAGGGATTCAACTCTCCTGGCATATGGAGTCGATGTCGCACTGTGTTCGGTTGGCCAGCGCCATAAGACCTTAGCCAAGCCAGATGCGATTTACTGATAGTTAGATCGGCGGTTTCTCAGATTCGGCTTGAGCCATATTGGCACAAATTATCTGGTTATTAGGGTCTAATGTTTACCACCCTTTAAAACCGGTATGCGATACTCTTAGACGAAGAGACCGAACTGTACGGAGATTGTCACAAATAGGCTCATTAGGGGTTTGGATGAGCTTGCACATCGGCTTTCTTTTTCGATAGATACTTGGGTAGCTGTTATGTACAGCTAGTACCGCTAACATGCTTGTGGTTATGGGTTTATCCAGTAACTCACTGTCGGCGTACTGTTGATTCTTTAGAGTCCCATACAGAGGGTTTTCCTAATTCAGGAAAAATGATGTAATGGCCGTATTTTGATATGTGCAGGGTTCCGATTAAATACGTGTACTTGCTACACAGATTTCAATCTGACGGATGGTAATGTTACCTGGCTTAGGATTAAGATGGATTATAAATCAAGTATTGATTTAATAATTTACATAGATATATTTCGACATATATATTCTAGTATTATTCTATTTCTTTGGGTATTCGTATTTCGATACGAATACGGGCATTTATATACGAGGAATGTATAATGTATTTATACATAATACATTCTAAAAGGAGGACACCTCATTTCCTTGATTTTCTTTTATAGAAATTAGAATTGAGGTGGAGGGGTGAGGTGGAAAGAAGAGTGGTGAGAGGAATGGCTAGAGAATGGTTTTGATATTTTTTTATTTCTTTTGCCCTCACCATTCAAGTATTGTTACGACCCAAAATGGCACGTGACTGGTCCTTGAATCATATGAAGTCTATAGGACCCCATCTGATTCAAGTAAGCCAAAAGCCCAGAAATCTAAAACCATTTTAGAGAAATGTTTTAGTAAAATAAGCCGAATATGCATTTTAAAATCACAAGTCCTTTCTGAAAATTTCGGCAGACTTTCCTTTGTAAATACTGGCCCCGAATGGGGTACAACATGATAAATATATACATCAATGATAAAAGGTATCCCCAAGCGGGAGCTAGCTCTTCGTCAATCGATGGTCACAACCACGCAGACAATATAATATACAACGCCAAAGGGCGTGGATCAAAACTGAAAGGAAACTCAGAAAACATGAAATCCATAATAATACAACGCGCGACTCTAAGGTCGAAAGAATATACAACTCTGTTCTCTAAGTCTGAAATAAGTATACAAGTTTGGTTGATGGAGTTTACTAGATACAACTGAAATAAATAATATACAAGGTATAATGGTGGTCACGATGCAAGTGAACCCACCTACCAAAGCAATCACCCGGAAAAGGAAGAGGTGTGCCAGAAAGCCGCAAAAACCTGTACGGCAAAACCTGCAAGAAACTGTGGCACAACGGGGGTGAGTTGCCAACTCGTGAGTACAAAACATCACCGAGCAGAAATCGTATGTAGGACACAATCCTCGGTCAATATGATCAAGGATATATATAACCTCAAAATGATAAGTCTGAAGCATGAAAAGGTGGTAAGGGTAAACATCTATACATAAGTGTAATCCCATGTGCTCGTATCAATACCTCAGGTAGCAACATATCATATGAATGAGGTATGAATGTATGAAAATAGAATACATGTAAATGAAGAAACCGCTTTAATAACTTAGTGAGATTTCTGTATATTTAAAACGCTGTATCATCAATGAAATCAACATAATCAGTGTCTAGCATCGACACAAAACATAAATCCCAATATCTCAATATCTCAGGCTCCAGCTATCCGGACTGGCCTGTATCATCAAATCTCAATACCTCAATATCTCAAATCTCAAAATCTCAGTGTCTCAAATCTTAATATCTATGGCTCCGTTAGTCCGGATCGGCTCGTATCATCAATCACACGACCATGAACGGTATCCTCTGGATATCCGACGCGCTAGGTAAAATCACCGGTAAGCAGTTTGCCCCTGCCAGGCTCATCATCCTCCATGAAATCACTCTCGCCCCGGGGTACCATATCGGGTCAACCATGTACCCGAGACGGTTCATACGTCTCCTCGAATCGGGTCTCGAAATCCATCTCATAATCGAGAAAATATCATGGTGGACGACTCATACATCACGAGAAAACCACACTTTTCATTTTAGAGAGAGAGAGAGAGAAGTTTATATATATTCTTGCGGTTTTCCCCCAAATCCAGGAATTTCATGGAAATCCGAAATCCAATCATCAATAGTAAGTAAACAGTGAATATCGGCATAAAACTCCATAATACTGCATAACAGTGAATAATAATATGCATGAAGTAGCAAGTAATAACTGCAATGTCTAAACTAGCATATAAAGACGAGTACGCTAATACCATGTCGAACTATTAGTTACAAGCTATGTCAATGAGTAATATTCTCTAAAGTGTACGTGACATGGCAATTACCGATGATGATGTGTGTGAGCCGGCAAGTAAGTGTATATAGAACATACGTATCATCGGTAATGGTGCTGGTGTCCTGACAGCATGATCTCAATAATTGGCATATGAAAAACACAATATAAGCATGTGATGCGATGCGAACTGCAATACTATGCGGGAGCTGAATAATAAATACAATGACAACTAATCTGTATTTATATAAATATGAGTCATACAGTTTTGCCATTTGAAATAACACGAATCGTGGTGTTTTAAAAATAAGGGCTATGGTGCTTTTAAGAAAAGATACGTCCTTTGAAATATCCGTAGAATCCCCTGGCCTGTCTTTAAAATACTCACGGTTCGTTAGTTTTGAAATAGGTATGACTCGAGTCTAATCTATCATTTACAAGTAACTACAGGTTGATCAAAAGGTAAGGAAACCGCCTAACATCTGAGTCGACACACACACACACATATGTATATATATATATATATATATATATATATAAATATAACAGTCAGTGATCCCGCCTCAATAGTATCCCATACGATACCCTAATATAATATGACATCCTCGAGTCAAGAGTGCGGATCTATCATCAATATATATAGCTCGTACGGTAAATCCGTTGTACGGCCTCCCAAATCTGGGTACGGGTCAAATGTCACCTCTATCACATTATTCATCCGGTATCCTCTTTATCAAATATCGTGATCCGGGGTACTGATCTACGTCTAGTACAATACTGATACCACATATGTATGCATGCGTGTGTATGAAAACACCACGTCAAAGGACCCGCTAAAATATCGTGTCATATCTCAAAATATGATCCACGTCACATCACCGATCTCACGGCCTCAAGCCCAAACTCATCAACTCATCTCCAATCCCAAGTAATATCCTCATAATCCCGTATATGTATATATATATATGTATATATATATATATACATAGTCCCATACCCATGTGTATATATACATATACATATCCCCATATACGCACAGGTAATAATGTAAATGTATGCAAGTGTGTGTGCGTGTGTAGGTGTAACAACTACTCTAAGGTTTCGCAACTAACCCTAAACTAATCCATGAACATATCACCCTATCATGATAAACCATAATCATATAACAACATATACTATGTGTGTGTGTGTGTGTGTGTAATTTGTATACATCACTACGAAACTGCGGGGGTGCTATACGCCATCCACCCGACTTCCTCCGTAGATATATATCTACTCACCTAATCTTGCTTGCCGATGTCGATGTCGCTACCATCTTCTTCATCGTCTTGAATCATAATGGGGGTACCTACATGTCACATATATCGTATCGCATTAAAACCAAATCGAAACCAAAACGACACGCGGAACTCACATAGGTCAAAACCTATGGTTTGCCCTCGCAACCTAACCAAATAACACCCGATAGAGACATACAAACGTCGAGTGATCGATGTTAAACATGAAAACAAAAATCCGTAATTTAAAATACGCAAAACCATAACTCGAATCAAAACACCAACTTGAGAAAGTGCTCTCAGATTTTGATTAAGGTGTAAACAATGTTCCAAAACAATACTGGAGTGATGTATATTGAGTATAAGAGCTATGGAAGCAACCAGGACCCTACCCCTCACCAAGTGGTCGAGCCCTTCCCACTAAATTCCGAGCACGCCGGCCCTGGGGGCTCCTCTGTGGTTCGTATTGCTACAGGGGGTTCCTAAGGTCAATTCTAGTCTGCCGGGGTTGTTTGCTCATCTCGTAATTTTCCCAGGTCATCCCAGATTATCCTGCACACTCAAATACCTCACAAACCGACATGAAGGTTCTATAATTCCGTATTTTGGGTTTCAGTTG
The DNA here is from genome assembly GCA_030015575.1 of Agapanthus africanus. Classification (NCBI taxonomy): domain Eukaryota; kingdom Viridiplantae; phylum Streptophyta; class Magnoliopsida; order Asparagales; family Amaryllidaceae; genus Agapanthus; species Agapanthus africanus. The sequence goes on from CM057344.1 coordinate 551,842,315, forward strand.
GGCTTGGTCTGGGTTTCTATCATTAAAGGGGGGGTCTAAGATCACCAATAAGGCTCAAGTTCACCAACACAACTCAAATAAAATCCTAACCCTCTCTAGAATTTTCCAAAGTGCACAAAACTACACGAAATCGATTTTAAACTTGCATAGAGGTTTAAGCAATAGAAATACTACACTAATTGTGAAAGGGTTACCTCATTTAGCACTCATGAATCTCCTACAGCACCAAAATGTGATTTTTCTTTGTCCAAAGTGTAGCTTGAGAGCTTGTGCACAATTCTTATGAAGTGGGGATGAGGTTTTGGTGTTGTTTTAATGATGTTTTGGAGTTTTGCAGTGGTGGTGGAGGAGGGTGCTGCCATGGGAGTTGAGGGAGGAGAGAAAAGATGAAGAGGATGAAGAATGAAGACTAGGTCAATGAACCCCTCACCTCACCCTCTCTTCTCTCTCATGCCCATACCTCACACTATGCACATTTTTTTAATGTTTTCATTTCTTTTATTTTGTTTTCTTTTCCTTCTCAATTAAAACAACAACCATGCCAAAAAGAAGAGAAGGCCATGAAGAAAATGTAACAAGTGCTAAAAAAATGACATGTGCACAAAACACGCTTAAAGTCCGATTAGCGATTTTTAATCGCAATTAACACTAAAATAGTGTCAAATAAATCATAAACTTTCATAATTTGTATGAATCACATAAAGCACCCTCATTTCAGTAATTTCCATAATTTTCCAAAATTTTCCCAATTTATCGGTATTTAATTATACCGCCCTATTAAAATATTCAATATTTTATTATTTAATTATAAAAAATTCCCCAAAATAATATTTTATTTTTCTGAAATGATACAAGTATGGTTGATATTCTCTATTGAAAAAATCACTAGATTAAAACCATGGCTAGCCATTTTCCTCTACTTGATAATTCATTATCTTCTTCTTCTCCTCTCTCCTCTCAAGAGCTCCTCATTCTTCTTCCATTTTCTTAACCACTCATGTGTTCAGAATCAAAAGAAAAGAGAGCTAGAAAAATATTAGAACACGTCACTACATCCCTAAGCACCTTAGATTAGCAACCTAGGGTCTTTAGTTGCTTCACTTGTTTGTTTGCGTGAAGGTAGAGCCTTGAACCATATCTCTCGGGTGGATCATCTAGGACCAGGGAAGACCGGCCTACAAGCTCGATGACGGAGTTTCGAGGAGCTAAAGAAGAGATTTTGAAGACCGAAGGACACGAATTCTTAGGTTTAACCTTCTAACCGAATAGTATAAACTCCTTATAGTTTGCTGGTTTGTTGTTTGGTTTAGATTCTAGGGTTTTAGTTTCTAGCAACTTTCGAAATTTTTCGTTTTTTATTTCGCAAAGACCGTGGTTGTAGCAGCAAGGGCGCCAGGAAATTTATCATTAGGTTATGAGTTACATTAGATGGACTCACCGAGAAATTCTAGATGGTAATATACCTATCTTCAGATAGCAGTTCTTTGGAGACATAGGTACAGGGTAGTCTTTAGATCTGACATCGTCATTTATCTTGAGTGTGTTCCCACTGTACTCAGATTGCTACCCTACCACGGCTTTAAAGAGTCATGTAAATAGGTTTTAGTTAGGTACAGTTCTGAAGCACTTGAAGGCAGTGAGCGATACAAGGGATTCGTCTCTTCCGGTATAGGGAGTCGATGTCATGCTGTGTTCGATTGGCCATCACCATAAGACCTTGGTCAAGGCAGATGAGATTTATTGATAGTGAGATTAGTAGTTTCTCAGAATGGTTTTGAGCCACATCAACACGATATATCATGTTATTAGGGGTCTGATATTTTCCACCCCCTAGATCCGGTATGCGACACTCTCAGACGAAGAGACCTGGTTGTATGGAGATTGTCACTTTCAGGCTCAATAGGGATACATACGAGTTTGCTTGTCAACTTTCCTTTCGTTCAATACCTGGGTAGCCGTTATGTACAGCTAGTGCCGCTGACATGCTTATGGTTAAACCCACTGCCAGCGTATTGTCGAGTCTTTAGAGTCCCACACAAAGGGTTTCCCGACTCAGGCAAACAATGTAGTGTGTGTATTTTGATGCGTACGGAGCTTTGATTAAATACGTGTTTTTAGTACACGTACTGTGTTCATACCATAATTCTGATATATTATATTCCCCATTCTTATGCATTTTTACAAATAAACAGGTGCTTTTGACCCATGTCTGCTATATAGTTGTAGGTAACAGGTTCTCGGAACAAAAACAGTGAAAAAGATGAAAAGACGATACAAAAGTGAGACTACGATCGATAAATAGTGGAATCTTGATCATGCCACATTTTGGAGAGCAAACGAAGATTAATAAATAAGTTCACAGAGTACAAAGGCAGAGCAAGGTTCAAGACTTCGATACGAAGCGAGCTGTAAAAGTCCATGACTTTATTCACTGTAGAGATCTGGAAGAGAACCAGAAGCCAACCTGAAGAACAAAGTGAAGAAAAAAGTACCCAAATGCAACCAGAACCAACCCCAGAAGACACAGCCCACAAGGCCCATGTACGGCCGTGGAACCGCGGCCAAACGTGGGCTTTGGCCGCGGATCCGCGGCCGTGTAGGGCCCGTGGCAGTTTAAAATTCTATTGGCGGCTGAGAGCGTTGACTAGGTCTTTTTCTTCAGGGGTATTTTTGTAATAGCAGACATGCGGCAATTGTAAACCTAGGGTTTTCTATGTCCTATAAATAGAGACCCTAATACCTCTTTTGAGGCATTCCTCTTCTTGTGCCTCATTGTAAATCTCAAATTCAGATCTGTAAAGAATGAAGAGTGCATCAATAAAATAAGAGTAAGTTTTCTTTTCATCGCCCTAGTTCATTTTATTATCTGCCCAAGGTAATTTCTTATCTGCCCTAGTTAGATCTTTAATTCCTTACCCTAGTTAGATAGTTTAGATATGTTCTTCAATTCACTAATGAGCGAGTAGTCTCCTCGCTTGTTAGGGTTAGCTTTGGGGAAGGCTTGAGAGATGAAGATCTCTCACCCCTTTCTTGCCCATCATATATAATTAATAGGACTCCATGCATACATGCACACACCGCTCCCTACGGCACCCTATCCCACGAGGTAGTGGTGATACCGTAGTATAAAGGCCCGGTTGAGCGTGTTTTCCATAGAGGTTAGGGTAAGGATTAAGAAAGGAAGGACAAGAACCTAGAGAAAGAAACACCGTTTCTTCCCGATGGTACTAATCCCCTTTATTAATAATTACCATAACACCTCATAGATCTTAATTTGGGTATAGAAAGCGGTTAGATTTATTGACTTTCCAAACTTAACCCTAGCAAGATTTAGATCTAGATTAATTTGGTTTTTAGATTTAATCAATCCGTTCACACCATTCGGAATTAACTCGTAAGAACAATTAGGAAATTCACAAAATCCCTGTGGACCGACCTATACTCACCGGCTAGCTACCAAGCGACGCCGTTCTTGATTACGGTTAGAAATATTCTTTGACATACGAATCAAATGGCGCCGTTGCCGGGGATGGCGTGTTATTTTCTTTTTGCAATTTCGGGTTAATCTAAAATTAAAAAAATCATAAAAACTGAAAAATAAAAAATATAAAAATTTATCATCTTTTATTTTGTGAAGGGTATTTTTCGTGTGAATTTTGCAGGATCTATAATCGAGTTCCGATCTGGAAAAATCCAGAGATCAAAACAGAAAACTGAAGATCTGAACAACAGGGGATTTCCACAACAGAACAACAGAAGAAAGTGGGAAGGCCAAGTCAACAGGGAGACCGCGGAACCACCGCAAAAGCTTGCTCCCGCCACGGAAAAGCGGTGATTTGGTGACATCAGCAAAAATTTGGAGGCCCAAGCCGATCTTTAAGCCGCGCTTCCGCCGCCAGAACCCCTTCCTTGCTGCGGCACCGCCGCCTCCTGCTGACATCAGCATGTGCAAATTTTTCTGTGAGCTTTCTCTCTGCTCCTCTGCAAATCCCTGATATTTCCTGCAGGATTCTTTGCGCTAAAAATCTCTCTCCCTTCCAATAATTGATCTTGTGCAGGATTCTTTGCGCCGCGCTTAAAAAATAAAAAAATTTATTGCAAGTGATTGTTACCGCTTTGCATATTTTTAATTGGACTTTAAGGGGCTTGAAACCAATCCAGATTGGGTGGGGATTTCATCACCCCTCCCAGGACCCCAGAAATCACATAAGGCATATGCATTGACCATCTCTTAATTAAAAAAGATTAGACTCAACCCTGAGGACTTCGCGCTCAATAGGACAGAGGATTAGTTGTAGGCATCGGCCGTTGATCCTAACCTGACTTTGCGGTGTCTAGGCAAGTGTGTCTAAGGCGAGCGGTTACTTAATTAGGGCCACTACTTGTAGTGGAGAGCCTCCCACTCACCTGGCACTTACCTGGCCGCAATTGGCGGTGAAGAGGCGGTTTGAGGTCCTATTTCCAGCCCTTTGGAACAGTTAGGAGCTGTCTAGCTGACCATAGATCTAGGCCTGATTGTGCATTTATGGTTGATTGAAAGTGTGTCTAAGTCCTTTATCGAAAATTTTTGCAAAGAGCACCACATAAAAAAAAAAAGAAAATTTTTATAAAAACATGCAAAATTTTGTCGCTAAGAAATCCTTGCACCCCACTTACACCCATCTTCTTTTTCTTCTCCTTTTTACATCATGGGTACCCCACCTCACAAATCTCTTGCCGAACTTTGGTACCCTGAACCAAACATTGCCTCTTACGCGAATTGTTTCGGTCGATTTAAGGATGACCCCTCCATGCCCAAAATTTCTTTAAAAGATCGAATAGAAGCGTCTAGGAGAAACAGTTCGACTTCGCAATCCACTTTGTATCAACCATTTCAACCTTCACCACCTTCTTACGTTGATACTCCTTTTTCGAGTCCTGTTGTAACTCCTAAACCCATGTCTATAGCTGAACATCTTGAACAATCTCGTAACCGATCTTTCACTCCTCTCAACACATCCAGTTGTTGGGATTAACAAGTCCATTCACCTTTTTATCAAAATGTTGATCCTACTCCTGTCCAACCATTCAATTCCTACCAATCCTACCCGACTTTCCCACCTTCACTAGACATTTCTTCTACACAGCCATTCGGGAGTTTCCAGAATCCAAGCAGCTTTGAATCTTTTACTGAAACCCCTTCACAACCCATGTCTAGTCTGGAACAGTCGTTAGAAGCCTATATGGTAGCGACAAACCAAATGCTAAGGAATGTGGATGCGTCCATAGTCGCCCTTATACAACCTAGTGACCCGGTAGCTAGTTTTCAACTAGCTCCAAAAATTCCAATGTATGATGGGGCGGTTGGACAGATTGATAATTTGAGTGGAGAAAGTGAGTTAAACGCCCTTTCAAATCAAACCTACCCATCACCAATTGAATCCCGCAACTCCGGTTTTGAATATCTATCAAGTGTACCAACTGATTCACTAGTTGAAGATAGAATGTCTAATGAGTTATGTGTCTTTGTAGTGGTTAATTTGCCAGATTGTGAAGGGTCCCCTTCGAGTGAAACCATCACCAATCCCTTTGATCTCTACACCTCCAATCTAGAACCTAAATTGATAAATATCCATGTTTTTGATGAGGTGTCAAAAAATAATTGATTTTCACTTGATTGAGGATATAGACGCCGGGAATATTTTTGATGATGAACCCGTAAATTTGGTTGAAATGTTATCTCCAATTCATCATCTCGAGTCATTAAATGTTTCTCCCGAACCTAATATGCGTCTTGATTTTGATGATAATGGCATGGATAAGCTAAATTTTGAGGAGAATTATGAGGATAGTATTGAGGAGAGTATTGAGGATAATATTGAGGATGAACCATTTTTGTTTGATGTGTCGGATTTTCCAATTCATCCTCCTGAACCTTTAACTGTTATAATTCCTAAATCACCCCCCTCCTTTCCATCGTTCCGACCACGCAAAAGATCACGCAGGAGGACTGTGAGCTTGAAAATTTTCTGTTCAATCACAGCAGTTTTGACGCCATTAGTGCGTTCCTCTTTGAATCTGACACAGTTCTCACAGACGATAATGATTACGAGTGTTTCACTTTTTCGGACGATGTTGAAGACTCACCGCCTGAGTTTGAGTCCTTTGAATTTTCAGATGAGTTAGTTGAACCATCAGACTCGGATGCGTACAATTATTTCGAACCATTGATGGAATCTTTCAAGTTCGAGACAGTTTACTACGGTGAGAATAAGACTATCCTTAATTCACTCCCTTTCGTCCTTCCTATCATTTCGACCACGCAAGACTCCGTCGCGTTTCCATTTTCAATGGAGGGTTTACCAAGTTCGGCGTACCCATGTTTTCTTGCGAATCTTGAGGGATTTGACCCCATTTCTCGACGGGTTGATAAATTAGCACAATCGCTTTTAACACATCGGTCATCACATATTGTGCTAATTTATTCACTCGATTTACACCCTCAAGATCGTACTACACTTCTTTCTCTTTTCCGCCATTCTCCTCCTCCACCGAGACCGTATACCGTTTCTATCTCCACACGGTCTCGTGTGTTTCTCATTTCTTTCCTTAACATTCCATTCTTTCACCAACCCTACCATTATCACGATAAAATTTTTGAATGGTTGGTACTAACCTTTGGCCTGTGTAATGCCTTGTTTAGTTTAGGGAGGACCTTGTTGTATATATGTATATATATATATTTTTTTTTCTTTTTCTGTTAACAATAAAAAAAATTCAATAAAATAAATTTTTTTATAAATAAATAAACAGGGTAGTGCCGACATTTTGACCCTCTTGGTGTAGCATGACGGTGTCACACTGTCAAGGTTAAGTTTGGGGGTATGCTCGGTAAGCCTTCTTCCTTCGCATTCATGTGTATATTTTTGCATTTGCATACTTATTTTAAAACCCATAAAAAAATGAAAATTTTAAAAATTATAAAAATTAAAGTATTCAATTTTGGCCATAATTGACTTGAGTTTGACAAAAAGGTTAACTAGCTAGGAACAACTAGATCTTAGACTTAGTAAATTAAAAACCCTAAAAATAACCTTTCTTAAAATTTAACGGTAGAAAGTATATGTCTTTGTAGTTTATTTAGAAATAGGCAAATTTTGAGTTGACTTCTTGGGCTAAGTTAAAATAAGGGAAGAGTATTGATATTTTTATTAGAGTATAAGTTTAAAAAATAATTCCTAGTTTAAGTCTAAATTTTGAAAATATATACCCTACAAATTGCACAAACACGAACCTTGAAACTTGGAATAGTAGAGGTGACCTTGAAATGTTCTTGTCTAAAGTCCTTAGTACGAAGAAAATAAAATAAAAATACAAGTGTGAATAAAGAGATAATAATAAAAAATGAACACTGGTTTTTGTGATTACTTAAGGCTGCAAAAATAGAAAAAAATATTTAGCGAGGGTGCTTCATCACCTACTGCCTTAGACCAACTGGTTTGGGAGTCACTGCTAAAGCCTTAGGTGTTACAAGACTAGGAATTACACTTTAATGTGCAAACACATCTTGTAATCGGTTGTTGGTACTTCAAGAAGTATTAACAGTCGCATGAAGGATGTGTGCGCAATTCATCTAAAATTCACCAATTAAGAAGTGTTTTGGACAACGGATAAGAGTATGATTACTTGATTTGAATTTCCAAGTGTAGGGGTGATTTATACACACACGTAGGGGCATGTGATTGGGGTTTAGATAAGAGATAGGAATGAAGAATAGGACTTGTATCTTTAGTAGAGACGATAAAAATTCCTAAGTTGAGATAGAACTCTAGAAGGAAAACTTAAGAGATGCCAAAAGCTTAGTAAGTCTACAGAATATATATAATCTTAAGTTAAATGATATGGAAGCGTGAAGAATACGGGTGGATGATTTATGAGTCAAAGATAATAGAATTCCTTGTTAGAAAACCTAATTGGAGAATAAAAGTCAATGGGCCTAATTGATAGGATTTTGTGGGTAGTATCCGCTGAAAACCCTCAGGAGACAACACTCCTCCTACTAGGGACACCTAGAGGTTTAACAGCTTGTTGCACGTGCTCAGTGCAATCGCGATTCCCTGCGAAAGTGAGGTTAGGTTCTTGTTGAAAATAAAACTAGGTTTGCTCGAGAACGAGCAAAAGATAAGTTTGGGGGTATTTGTTCATACCATAATTCTGCATTATTATATTCCCCATTCTTATGCATTTTTACAAATAAACAGGTGCTTTTGATCCATGTCTGCTACATAGTTGCAGGCAACAGGTTCTCAGAACAAAAACAGTGAAAAAGATGGAAAGACGATACAAAAGTGAGACTGCGACCGATAAATGGTGGAATCTTGATCATGCCACATTTTGGAGAGCAAACGAAGATCAATAAATAAGTTCACAGAGTACAAAGGCAGAGCAAGGTTCAAGACTTCGACACGAAGCGAGCGGTAAAAGTCCACGACTTTATTCACTGTAGAGATCTGGAAGAGAACCAGAAGCTAACCTGAAGAACAAAGTGGAGAAAAAAGTACCCAAATGCAACCAGAACCAACCCCAGAAGACACAGCCCACAAGGCCCATGTACGGCCGCGGAACCGTGGCCAAACATTGGCTTTGGCCGCGGATCCGCGGCCGTGTGGGGCCCGTGGCGGTTTAAAATTCTATTGGCGGCTGAGAGCGTTGACTAGGTCTTTTTCTTCAGGGGTATTTTTGTAATAGCAGACATGTGGCAATTGTAAACCTAGGATTTTCTATATCCTATAAATAGAGACCCTAATACCTCTTTTGAGGCATGCCTTTTCTTGTGCCTCATTGTAAATCTCAAATTCAGATCTGTAAAGAATGAAGAGTGCATCAATAAAATAGGAGTAAGTTTTCTTTTCATCGCCCTAGTTAATTTTATTATCTGCTTTAGGTAATTTCTTATCTGTCCTAGTTAGATCTTTAATTCCTTGCCCTAGTTAGATAGTTTAGATATGCTCTTCAATTCCCTAATGAGCGAGTAGTCTCGTCGCTTGTTAGGGTTAGCTTTGGGGAAGGCTTGAGAGATGAAGATCTCTCACCCCTTTCTTGCCCATCACATATAATTAATAGGACTCCATGCATACATACACACACCGCTTCCGACGGCACCCTATCCCATGAGGTAGCGGTGATACCGTAGTATAAAGGCCCGGTTGAGCGTGTTTTCCATGGAGGTGAGGGTAAGGATTAAGAAAGGAAGGACAAGAACCTAGAGGAAGAAACACTGTTTCTTCCCGATGGTACTAATCCCCTTTATTAATAATTACCATAACACCTCATAGATCTTAATTTGGGTATAGAAAGTGGTTAGATTTATTGACTTTCCAAACTTACCCTAAACCTAACCCTAGCAATATTTAGATCTAGATTAATTTAGTTTTTCGATTTAATCAATCCGTTCACACCGTTCGGAATTAACTCATAAGAACAATTAGAAAATTCACAAAATCCCTATGGGCCGACCCGTACTCACCGGCTAGCTACCAAGCGACGCCGTTCTTGATTGCGGTTAGAAATATTCTTTGACATACGAATCATACTGTAATCGGACATTTTGTTAATACTAGCCAGTTTGAAAGATAGCCAGATTATCATATTTAGATGAATGTGAGCTAGTATTATATCTCTTTTAGTATCTCTCTTTTGATATTTATATTTTGACATGAATACGGTATTTATACGAATACGTGTATTGGTATAAATACGTGTGTTTTTGTCTTGATATAAATACGGGTATTTGTATCTTAATACAAATACATGTATTCATATTTTATACGAATACGGATGTATGTATTTTGATATGGATACGGGTGTATGTATTTGTTGCATATACTTGTATTATTGTGTGTGTGTAATATGACATAGGCTTTTCTTCTCTTCTCATTCTTTCTTGCAGGAAGCGAAAGTGTGTTGACTTGTGATTCACACATGTGATTCACAATTCCACCCACTTCACACTTAAAAGAAAAGAAGAGAAAGAAAAAGATGAAATAAATTTTTTGAGCCATACTTGCTTCTTCTTCCTATTCCCTTGAGTTTTCTTAGTTAAGAAAAGGAAAAGAAAATAGAGAAAAAATTGAGATAACATACTTCTACATCTCTTGTAATTAATTCTTAGCAAGTTTTGTTCTCAAGTTGCTTCACTAGTTCTTTTAGTGTGAAGTTAAAGCGTAAGTCCGGATTCCTTCGGGTGGATCATCTTCAGCAAGGAGGATCGTCATCCAAGCTTGTTTCCGGTGGACCTAAAAGCTAAAGAAGTGGAAAAGAAGATGCAAGACACGACTACAAAGGTTGTAAGCAATAATCGAGTAGTTAAAGTCTCTTTTAGATAGCGAATTTATGTTTGGTAGCTATTCTAGATTGTAAAGCTAGTGCTCTCGACTAAAATTTTCGTTTTTCATTCCGCCTTGGCTACAAGTTTGGGGTACGAGCATGAGTATCTACTTACATGGTATCAGAGCCACCCAAACACTTAAAGTAGTAGTGGACGATATTTACATTTCGAATTCAAAATTTTCCTTATTTAAAAACCCAAATCCAAGTTTCTGTCATTTTTTTTGATACGACCTCTGAATTTTTTTTAAATAGTTGCCGAGGGCTCTTTGTGATACATGTTAGTCACTAGAGGAGAACGAGCCCAGAAGCTCTTACTCTAACCGCCAGAAATGAGGTTTTGGCCGCTACTGGCGGTCAGAGCATGAGCTTTAGTCTCGAGCTTCCTCCAGTGGTTTGGGTACTTGGTTTTGGGATTTTTAGGATACTTTGTTTTGGCCTAGATTTCATTTGATCTTATCTTTGCATATGGGCAACATGGAAAGTTTTAAAATCGAAACTTTAGCATCGTTGATTTTCTTTGGGTTTGTATATGTGTTTGTAAATATCGTCCGATTTCTATAAGTCGAATAGATGGGGTTGCACATATTTTCTTGTGTTGTGGTTGATATATATCTTGTTATGGTTTAGCTGGATTGTCATCGTGGATAGCCCCTCATCGTAGAATTGATGTATATTTGTTTATTCGGGGCAAGCGGCTGGATTGTGGCCGTCGTTACCGCTTGATGTATATTGTTTTTTTGGGACACGACCGGGTTGAGGTCAATGTTACCATTGTATATTATTCTTTCATGTATTAGGATAAACTCGCCGAGTGTTGGCTATAGTGTCCTCAAGGCAATTATCATAGTCGCAGGCAGGTGATTATGATGATTGAGGGAGGACCTATACCGGTAGAACAATCTTACTCGAGATGATAGTATGCTATCTGGTTTGTCTTTATCATCATGTACATGCTTCAGGTGACATTACAGATCACTATTACATGTTGATAGAGCCTATAGGATTCTTGCTTGACTACCAGCAGTATGATGGCGATCATATACGTGAGAGTTGAGTGGTCTATAAGCACATCCTTAAAGTGTCCCTAGTCATAGGAGTTTCGAGACTGGGCATCGATACTCCAAGAGTAGACTAGTGTATACGGATCAGGACCCCGATAAGGGGCAGTGATGGTCTCACAAGCCATTGGTGTTAGTTGGTTCACCTAAGATGTATACAGGCGCTCATTGGGTATGAGTACACCAGACGGAATTCCCCACTCCTAGTTATTTTACAAATAAACAGGTGCTTTTGACCAATGTCTGCTATTTAGTTGCAGGTTACAGGTTCTTGGAATAAAAACATTGAAAAAGACAAAAGACGATACGAAATTGAGACTTCGATCAACAAACAGAGAATCATGATAAAGCCTACATGAAGATCAGTTCACAAAATACAAGGCAGCGCAAGGTTTGAGACTTCGTCACGAAGCAACGGTAAAAGTCCACGACTATACTCACTGTGAAAATCTGGAAGAGAACCAGAGGATATTCTAAAGAAAAAAGTGAAGATAAAAGTACCCAAAGGCAACCAGAACAACCCTAGGAAAGATGAGCCCACAAGGCCCATATACGACCGCAGAACCGCAGCCAAACATAGGCTTTGGCCGCGGATCCGCGGCCACGTGGCCCACGTGTCAATGCAAAATTTCAGAGGGGGCTGCGAGCGTTGACTAGGTCTTTTTCTTAGGGGGTATTTTTATAAAAGAAGACGTGCGAGTCGATTGTAACCCTAGGGTTCCTATCCTCTATAAATAGGAACTCTAAATCTTGTATTAGGTCATGCCTCCTTTCATTAATAAAATTCAGATTTCTTTTGGAGAGCATCGATGCCTCTTTTCATTTCATAAATTCAGATTTGTACTGTGTTGATGTTTGGAGAGAGCCAACAATAAAAATTAGTAAGTTCTTTTATTTCTTTTCCTTAGTTTACTTTTAATTTAGAATGACTTTCAATCCCCTAATGAGCGAGTAGTCTCCTCGCTTGTTAGGGTTAGTTTTAGGGAAAGGTTTGAGAGATGAGATCTCTCATCTCTTTCTTGCCCATAACACATAATAATTAGAACTCCATGCATACACGCACACACCGCTCCCTGCGGCACCTTACCCTTCGAGGTAACGGTGATACCGTAGTATAAAGGACCGGTTATGTATGTTTTCCATGGAGGTTAGGGTAAGGATCGATAAAGGAAGGACAAGAACCTAGAGGAAGAAACACCGTTTCTTCCCGATGGTACTAATCCCTTTTATTGATAATTATCATAACATCTAATAAATCTAAAATAGGGCATTGAAAGCGGTGAGGAAACCTTCAATCTCCCAACTTACCCTAGACCTAACCCTAGCAAGATTTAGATCTAGATAATCTTAGTATAAATCAATTTAGGTTTTAGAAATAAATCAATCCGACACCCATCGGAATTAACTCGTTAGAGTGATTAGGAAAACAAAAAATCCATGTGGACCGACCCGTACTCACCGGCTAGCTACCAAGCGACGCCGTTCTTGATTGCGGTTAAATTATTTTTGATCATAAAATCTCTTTAAATAAAATGGCGCCGTTGCCGGGGATGGCGTGTTATTTTCTTTTTGCAATTTAGGGTTAATCTAAAATTAAAAAATCATAAAAACTGAAAAATCAAAAAAATATAAAAATTTATCATTTTGTTATTTTGTGAAGGGTATCTTTGTTTGAATTTTGCACGATCTACAATCAAGTTCAGATCTGGAAATCTCCAGAGATCAAAACAGCAAATATCAAATCCGAACAAACAGAGAAATATCACAACAGGCAACAGAAGAAATTTGGAGGACCGAGTCAACAAGAAGAACCGCGGCGATCTGGTGATATAAAAAAAAAACCGTGCCGAAGCGACCAACCCGCGGCGGATCCACGGTCGGAGGGCGCAATTCGCGGCGGTTCCACGGTGGAGGCAACGGATCGGGTCCCAAAAAATAAAAAATAAAAATCTCTGTAAGTCTTCTGATCTCCTCCTCTGCAAATCTCTGATATCTCCTCTGAAAAATCTCCTGCAGGATTCTTTGCGCTTAAAAATCTTCTACCTTCCAATAACAAATCTTGTGCAGAATTCTTTGCGCCGCGCTTAAAATAAAAAATTGATTGCAAGTGATTTTTTTTCTGTTTTGCATATCTTTAATCGGACTTTAAGGGGCTTGAGACCAATCCAGATTGGGTGGGGATTTCATCACCCTTCCCAGGACCCCAAAAATCACATAAGGCATATGCATTGACCATTATTAATTAAAAAAAAGATTAGACTCTGCCCTAAGGACGTCGGGCTCAATAGGATAGAGGACTAGTTGTAGGCATTGGCCGTTGGTCCTAATCTGACTTTGAGGTGTCTAGGCAAGTGTGTCTAAGGCGAGTGGTTACTTAATTAGGGCACTACTTGTAGTGGAGAGACTCCCACTCACCTGGCACTTACCTGGCCGCAATTGACGGTGAAGAGACGGTTTGAGGTCCTATTTCTAGCCCTTTGGAACAGTTAGGAGCTGTCTAGTAGACCTAGGTGACCCTAGATCTAGGCCTGATTGTGCATTTGTGGTTGATTGAAAGTGTGTTTAAGCCCTTTATCGAAAATCTTTTTTTGCAAAAAAAAAGTTCTAAATAAAAAAAAGGATTTTTTTTTTATAAAAACTTGCAAAATTTTGTCGCTAAGAACTCCTTGCACCACCCACCTTCTTTCTTTTCTCCTTCTTACATCATGGGTACCCCACATCACAAATCTCTTGCTGAACTTTGGTACCCCGAACCAAACTTTGCCTCTTACGCGAATTGTTTCAGTCGATTTAAGGACGACCCCTCCATGCCTAAAATTTCTTTGAAGATCGAATAGAAGCGTCTAGGAGAAATAGTTTGACTCCGCAATCCACTTTGTATCAACCGTGTCAACCTTCACCACCTTCGTACGTTGATACCACTTTTTTGAGTCCTGTTGTAACTCCTAAACCCATATCTATTGCTGAGCATATTGAACAATCTCGCAGCCGATCTTTCACTCCTCTCCACACATCCAGTTCTAGGGATCAACAAGTCCATTCACCTTTTTATCCTAATATTGATCCTACTCCTGTCCAACCATCCAATTCCTACCAGTCCTACCCAACTTTCACACCTTCCCTAGACATTGCTTCTACACAGCCATTTGGGAGTTTCACGTATCCAAACAATTTTGAATCTTTTACCGAAACCCCCTCACAACCCATGTCTAGTTTGGAACAGTCGTTGGAAGCTTATATTTTAGCAACAAATAAAATGATTAGGAATGTGGATGCGTCTATTGCCGCCCTTATGCAACCTAATGAACCGGTAGCTGGTTTCCAACTAGCTCCAAATTTTCCAATGTATGAGGAGGCGGTTGGACAGAGTGACAATTTGAGAGGAGAGAGTAAGATATACACCTTTCCAATTCAGACCTACCCAATTGAATCCAACAACTCCAGTTTTCAAAAATGTGTCCAAAATGATGAGTTGTGCGACTTTGTAGTGCTTGATTTGCCAGATTGTGAAGAGTCTCTTTCGAGTGAAACCACACCTAATCCTTTCGATCTTTACGCCTCCAATCTTGAACCCGAATTGATAAATATCCATGCTTTTGATGAGGTGTCAGAAAAAATTGATTTGCACTTGATTGAGGATATAGACGCCGGGAATATTTTGGATGATGAACCCGTAAATTTGACTGAAATTTTATCTCCAATTCATCATCCCGAGTCATTAAATGTTTCTCCCGAACCTCATATGCGTCTTGATTTTGATGATAATAGCATGGGTAGGCTAAATTTTGAGGAGAATTATGAGGATAGTATTGAGGAGAGTATTGAGGATAATATTGAGGATGAACCATTTTTGTTTGATGTGTCGGATTTTCCAATTCATCCTCCTGAACCTTTAACTGTTATACTTCCTAAATCACCCTCCCTCCTTTCCATCGTTCCGACTACGCAAAAGATCACGCTTGATGACTGTGAGCTTGAAAAATTTCTCTTTGAATCTGACACAGTTCTCACAGACGATAACGACTACGAGTGTTTCACTTTTTCAGACGATGTTGAAAACTCACCTCCCGAGTTTGAGTCCTTTACATTTTCAGATTAGTTAGTTGAACCATCAGACTCGGTTGCTTACAGTCAATTCGAACCATTAATGGAATCCTTTGAGCTTGAGACAGATTACTTAGGTGAAATTAAGACTTTTCCTAAATCACTTCCTTTCGTCTTTCCTATCGCTTCGACCACGCAAGACTCCGTCGCGTTTCCATTTCCAATGGATGGTTTACCAAGTTTAACGTACCCATGTTTTCTTGCGAATCTTGAGTGATCTGACCCAATTTCTCGACGGGTTGATAGATTAGCACAATCGCTTTTAACACACCGGTCATCACAAATTGCGCTAATTTATTCACTCAATTTACACTCTCAAGATCGTACTACACTTCTTTCTCTTTTCCGCCATTCTTCTCCTCCACCGAGACCATATTCCACTCTTCTTCCCATACGGTCTCGTGTGTTTCTCATTTCTTTTCTCTACACCCCATTCTTTCACCAACCCTACCATTATCACGATAGAATTTTTGAATGGTTGGTGCTAACGTTTGGCTTGTGTAAGGCCTTGTTTAGTTTGGGGAGGACCTTGTTGTATATATGTATATATATATATTTTTTTATTTTCTATTTCTATTAACAATAAAAAAAAATTTCAAAAAATAATTTTTTTTTACAAATAAATAAACAGGGGAGTGCCGACATTTTGACCCTCATGGTGTAGCATGATAGTGAGGACACTGTCAAGGTTAAGTTTGGAGGTATGCTCGGTAAGCCTTCTTCCTTGCATTCATGTATATATTTTTGCATTTGCATGCTTATTTTAAAACCCATAAAAAATTAAAAAATTTCAAAAATTATAAAAATTAAAGTATTCAATTTTGGCAATAATTGACTTGAGTTTGACAAAAAAGTTAACTAGCTAAGAACAACTAGATCTAGACTTAGTAAATTAAAAACCCTAAAAATAACCTTTCTTAAAGTTTAACGGTAGAAAGTATATGTCTTTGTAGTTTATTTAGAAATAGGCAAATTTTGAGTTGACTTCTTGGGCTAAGTTAAAACAAGGGAAGAGTATTGATGTTTTTATTAAAGTATAAATTTGAAAAATAATTCCTAACTTAAGTCTAAATTTTGAAAATGTATACCCTACAACTTACACAAACACGAACCTTGAAACTTGGAATAGTAGAAGAGACCTTGAAATGCTCTTATCTAAAGTCCTTAGTACGAAGAAAATAAATAAAAAATACAAGTGTGAATAAAGAGATAATAAAAAAAATGAACACTGGTTTTTGTGATTACTTAAGACTGCAAACATAGAAAAATATTTAGCAAGGGTGCTTCATCACTTAGTGCCTTAGACCAACTGGTTTGGGAGTCACTGCTAAAGTCTTAGGTGTTGCAAGACTAGGAATTGCGCTTTAATGTGCAAACACATCTTGTAATCGGTTGTTGGTACCTCAAGAAGTATTAACGGTCGCATGAAGGATGTGTGAGCGAAATTCATCTAAAAATTCACCAATTAGGAAGTGCTTTGGACAACGGACAAGAGTATGATTGCTTGATTTGAATTTCCAAGTGTAAGGGTGATATACACACACACATAGGGGTATGTGATTGGAGTTTAGATAAGAGATAGGAATGAAGAATATGACTTATATCTTTAATAGAGATGATATAAATTCTTAAGTTGAGATAGAACCCTAGAAGGAAAACTTAAGAGATGCCAAAAGCTAAATAGGTCTACAGAACATATATAATCTTAAGTTAAATGATAAGGAAGCGTGAAGAATATGGGTGGATAACTTATGAGTCAAAGATAATAGAATTCCTTGTTAGAAAACCTAATTGGAGAATAAAAGTCAATGGGCCTAATTGATAGGATTTTGTGGGTAGTATCCGCTGAAAACTCTCAGGAGACAACACTCCTCCTACTAGGGACACCTAGAAGTTTAACGGCTTGTTACACAAGCTCAGTGCAATCGCGTTTCCCTGTGAAAGTGAGGTTAGGTTTTTCTTGAGAATAAACCTAGGTTTGCTCGAGGACGAGCAAAAGATAAGTTTGGGGGTATTTGTTCATATCATAATATTGCATTATTATATTCCCCATTCCTAGTCATTTTACAAATAAACAGGTGCTTTTGACCCATGTCTGCTAATTAGTTGCAGGTTACAGGTTCTTCGAATAAAAACAGTGAAAAAGACAAAAGACGATACAAAATT